>OZ010787.1:52661787-53899121 GCA_963932465.1 Maratus speciosus | reverse complement strand
ACCCTTAAATGCGAGATTTTTAATTTTGTTTCGAAAAAATTTTAAATGATTCTCTGAAAGATTTACTACATAGGAAAAATAATAAATTCCATGCCGTAGCTCTTCCGACTTATGGAAGGGTGGAACGATAAAGCGGGTCACTGGAAAAGTTAGAATTGCCATTTTTTTCGATAATTCAAACCAATTGCGACAGTATTAAATTTTGAAATTATTTTTTTTTTCCTTAATCACCATACAATATAATATCTTTTTCGCATATGTAGATTCTGGTTAACATTAAAACAATTACTTTGATTCAAAAATCATCTAACCAAAATTAGGACTTTATTCATTTTTTTTCGAAAATCCAACCCCCTTGCAGCAGTCTTAACCCTCCGTCTACCAGACGGGTCCATTGGACCCGACAGGTACATACAAAATATTCATTCAAACCAGAAATTTCTTTAAAATAAACTAAGTATATAAACCAGACAAAAATAAGGTAAATAAATAAGTTAAATAGTTTTAAATAAAAATTCTGGTGTAGAACGTTTTATTAACACTTGAATAAAATTCCCGGTAGATCTAGGGTTAAATATTCAAATATTTTTTTAAATTATTTTTCTCTTAATCTCCTTACAATAGAACATCTTTTCCGCATAGGTAGGTTTTGATTACTATTTTTGTTTCACCATATAACAGCGATCCATCCTAATGTTTATCCGAGATATATTCTAATATACTTAAATTCTGTTCATTATACTAAAGCAACTTGTGTTCTATAATACATAAAATTAACGATAGGATTGTGGTTATGTAAATCAATGATAGTATTATAAAAGCTTAAAAATATTTTCTGGTTAAAATATGATTTCTTCTTTTATGTTTATATCGGAAATTAGCTTCAATTTTGAATACATTAGTTATTTATTTAATGTATTTAATAATTTAAGGCTACTCTTTTTTCTGAATAAATATAAATAAATATAGTTGACTAATCTTAATGAAATATTGCTAGAAAAATTAATAATATAATTTAGACTCTAACAGATACTCTTCATTAAATCTTATATTTTCTAATGCAGACAGAAGATATATAATATATGTATATCTATATACTAATACTGAACATTCTAAATTTATAATCTTGGCTTAATTTCTTTTAAAAAATATGAATTTAATCCAATCGACATTATGCACTGCTGTACGTGTTCTAAAGTATAATATTATATATATATATATATATATATATATCGCCTCTGAGTTACGAACGCTTGATTAGAACCCTGCAATATTTATCTCTTGTACACTGTCACATTTTTATTTCATAATTTTCCCTGTAGAATCGGTTTCTAAAATCATTTAGAAATCTTTAAATGCAAGATTCTTCGGCCGACTTGTACGAAATCCTATTCAGTTCTTGCATCAGTAGATTAACATATACGCCAATTCGGAGCTCAATAGGAAATACCGTTTGGAAGTAGACAAATACGCAAATCATGATTACAATATTTTCAATACACTATGTGTTCGAAAAGTAAGAATATTAATAAAAATAACAATTTCATAAAAATATATAAACATATATACGAACAAATGCGCTAAAAGGTACCCAAATGCATAGCTGCCAACTTTTACGCTTTTTTCCAACCGCTATTTTTAATCAGAAAAATTTCCCTTATTCAATCCTGTGTTTTCGATGATTATTAAAGACAGATTTCTCTATTAAATTATAGTGTTAGGAAAAAAGCGTAAAACTTGGCAGCTATGCAAATGAAATCCAAATGAATACATTGTAAAATTAATTTAAATTACTGAAATAATTTATGTGCATATAGGTCAGCCAAAAGTTTTTAGACAAGCTTTACAGTGTGGTACAGCGTAATACAGCAACTAATTTTTGCATGGGAAACCAGTGCCATAATCGCTTATTTCAACCAAAAGTACAGATTTTACCCTCCTTCAGTCCTATACCGATTTGTTTACATGGTTAACAATAAAGAAGATATTTTAGCAGAATTTTAAAAAATACTTACCTTTCTTTGAGCAAAATTTAAAGATATCAAGAGAAGTGGAATAAATGGGCACCATCAACCCCCAAATAGCGCTGAATTAGACGCTTGATATTTCCTTTAGATTTTGTCTCACTCTTAGAAATTATGTATACTATACAATCAAGTGTTCAATTTTACTGCTGGAAAATTCCAAAATTTCATCAGATTCAAATTATGATAATTTGTTAATATTTGGCCATAGAAGACTGACATTTTTTGTGTTTCACTGTTTTACTTAGATTTCCTTGGGTTTCTCTTCAAGTGTTATCAAGGATTTGACTAAAAAAAAAGTGAAATATATTTCGCAAATCTCATATTCACAACATATAGTGTTGCTAGATGTCCCGCATAAATCGGGGCACCAAGTTCTCTGAACACCAGTAATTTTCTTTTTTTTTATCCAATAGCAGAATTATCGGCAATTATAGGTGGCGAAATGAAGTGTTTGATATTAAAGCTGTCCACAGCATTTGGAGCCTTGATTTACGCGAGACACCTGGCAACACTAACCACAGACTGCTTCTTGTTAACCCTTAACGGTCCAATGCCGCCATGTAAGTGGTATTGTCACCCTTAACCAAATTTATTTGCTTAGCACCACGTTTTTTAAAGAAATATTGTTACTTGTACTTTGACAACATTTGCAAGAGAAATTTACTAAAAAATTTAATTTTAACATATAATGGTGCGAATAGAATATAGAAATAGAATCGTGTATTTAAAGGTACCGTCCGTTAAGGGTTAACCCTCTAATTCCCAGGGTAGAATGCGTTCCGGAAATTGCGTAATTTAGAAAATCGCAATTCATAACAGAAAATCTAATAGCAACTTTCGGTTTAGCTAATAACGAAATGTCTGCCATTATTTTAATTAAAAATTTCTTTTTTAGATTCCTATTTTAATTTTTTGGCGCGAATACGGAATATCTGAATAAAAAACCTTACTAAATCGTGAACGCTGATGGTAGCAAATATGCTTCCTTGGACAGTAGAGATGTAATCAGGGCACCCACTCAATCCGTTTTTTGAACGCCACTTTTATTTAAAGAAAAATCTTCTTTAAAAATGGTCTAGCCGGATAAGCATAGCGAAATGGCCCCATGGCCGATGTTTGAAATAACATGTGTGGTAATAATGCTCACCATGAGAATACAATAAAGAGTGTTTTTAGTCCCTCACCTTGAGATAATCGGGGAAGTATGCGCCGGCGCTACTATTTTTCAAATGCGTTTTTTTTTTTTTTTTTTTCAAAAAGTACAATAGTTACAAAACTGAAACCAACGCCAATTATTGAAGAATATATTAGTTCACATTATATATATTTTTCACATTTTTACACAATTTTTAACATGGAAAAATAAACAGAAATAATTTTTAAAAAAATTATTAATGTGGGGCATTCTCACACTCTTTTGACTTTCATGTCCCTGAATAATAATTTTTTATTTAATACACTTTTTTGTGTTTTTTTTTTTATTTTATATACTTGGAAACATCCCATTGCATGATTGCACAACAATATTAACGAGATAAATAAGTTTTGGACGATGTTGGTTCTCCAAACACATGGAAAACTCATCTACCGTCCCGTGTCCCTGATGCTGATTTTTAAGTTTGGAGCTGTCTGGATAAAATTGTTTCATTAAAAATAATTCGATGTAATTTTTTTTCTGAATCTGGAACTATTGTTTTATATAAATATGTAGCTAAAAATTAACCTGCACACATTTTTACGGTTGATATTATTTTTCGAACTCTGTCCCTGGGTTTTAGATTCCTTACCATCCCTCTTCTAAAATTATACAGAAAATCACTCCAGATGCAGCGACAGAATTTTTTTCAAATTTTTGCTCATGCAGAAGTATGCTAGAGAAAGAATATCTAAAATTCTTTGACAGGAAATTTACTGCAGAATATAAATTAGCATTTAAATATCAATTTCAAGCACCGTGGCTTTAATGGTAGTCTTACCGTCCCAAAGGTTTATTCCTGCACTTTTCATGGTAAATTAAAAAAAATAATAATGTAATCCAATGTTAACAACTGTTTCTAAAAATCAATGAACATTGTGGCTATCACGTAGTCTTAACATGATTTTCCTAAAAATAGGTGTTAATTTTCCTTACCATTCCATCCTTACCGCCTCTTTTTTTACCATTTCGTCCTTTTTTTTTACCATTTCGTCCCTTTTTTTTACCTTACCGTCCCTTTTTTAACATTCCTTTAAGACAATGTTATACAAAAATTCTGTATTAAAAGTACTACATCTGTATTATTTCGTACTGAATTTCCTGTAGGTACTATGCAAATTCACTATAAGTAAAAATTTAGAAGAAAATAAAAAGTTATAGGGGTAAAATGGAAAGTAAAATTAAACTCGCGAGTTGAACTTAAACCTCAGTTAAATAAAACAATTTTCGCAGCTGACCGTTTTTTCTTTATTTTGAATCATTAAGGCATTCGTCTATCAGATTAAAATGTTATTTTAGCAAGTTTAATTTCGCCAGATTTTTTTCCCCAAAAGACAAAAGATTGTGAGAATGCCCCATGTAGTAATTTTATATTTATACCAAACAAACAATTACAGAATAATGCTCAAAGTATGTACTTTTAAGAAAAAAAATTTCGTTAAAATCGAAGATGCGCTTTTTGCGTTATAAAAAAATAATTCTATCCACTTGCTAAAATATTCGTAACTTTCCCTCTTTGCATTTGCAGAAATACGCTACTATCAATGCATTGGTTAATTCATGACATTTTCACTCTGGCAGGATGCGTCTGTGCGCCAAAATAGGAGAATGTTTCCTTACATACCATTTCCCTATAGGTTTGTTTCGTGTTTGTAAACATTCTGTTATTTTGGCGTATTGTGCATCCATTTCGCGTAATAATATCAAGTCGATGGTCTAGTCGATTGTTCAGTTGAATCTGAATAGGGGCTGTAAATATATAAGGTTATCATTTTTTTGGCAATTTCCGACTCCCTCGCAACCTTCCGATATCATACGTTATCATTCCTCGAATCCCCTCCCCCTATTAATACTGTTATCAGTGTCTAAAAGTTCTTTTATTTTTACAATTTTTTTCCTCTTTTTTTATACTTTTGCAATGATATACAGATATGGTTGTACATTTTTTATTCACATATTTTACTGATTTAAATGAAAAGAAGAAATTCATAAAATATCACTGTTATATAAGAAATAACTTTATACCAAATAACATTTAAAAAAAACTTATTATTTAAAAGTTTTTAATAAAATTTCTTTGTTGCATAATACATTGAACCGTAATATTGTCTTCTTGCACTCCGCCTTTGCACGGGCCTAAACAGAACTTCTTGTAAAAAAAAAAAAAAAAAAAAAAAAAAACCTGGTGGACAACACTCTTCCTCAACTTTTACTAGCAAAAATAACAAGTATAATTTCGAATAAGGTTTCTCTGACAACGAATTATATAGGCATATGACAGGAGAATATTAATGGTGAACGTTTGTTTATTCTATTATTTTGGAATGAAATGTTTTATAATCATTCAATGGTTTGAATAATAACTTTGCATTTTCATAAAATGAAGAAAACAGACTTAAAAAATTAAGAAAACAGATGTAAAGAAAAAGATACCAAAAAAGTAAACCTTGTTTTGATTAAAAATGATAACGATATCAAATGACACCCCTCCTCTTCCTATAGATATCTTCCGATGTCAAGTGCCACCCCCCCCCACACACATCCTCCCTAAAGTGATACGTTATGTATGTACACTGAACAGCTCTATAGCGTTCTTCTATGTGAAAATCGTGGCAAACCAAACGTAATAATTTTTTTGTCAACTCTTGATATTATTACGCGTGAAGGAGGACCACAACGCCAAAATTACAGAATATGTACAAACACGAAACAAAACTATAGGGAAGTTGTATGTATGGAAACATTCTCCTATTTTGGCTCACTGCGCACCGAGTGGAAATGTCACGAATCGACCAATGCATTGATAGCAGCGTATTTCTGCAAATACAGACAGGGAAAGTTACGAATATTTTAGCAAGTTTCTAGAATTATTTTTGTTATAACTCAAAAAGCGCATCTTCGATTTTAACGAAATTTTTTTTCTTAAAAGTACACACTTTAAGCATTATTCTGTAATTTTGTGGTTGGTGTAAATATAAAATTACAACATTAATAATATTTAAAAAAAATATTTTTGTTTATTTGTCTATGTTAAAATTTGAGTAAAAATGTGAAAAAAAAACATATACAGTGAACAAATATATTCTTCAATAAATGGCCTTGGTTTTATTTTTTTAATTTTTGTACTTTTTGAGAAAAACGTATTTGAAAAATAGTAACGTCGGCGCATACTTCGCCGATTATCTCAAGGACAGCTGAAGGTCACGAGCTAAAAACACTCTATATTGCATTCTCATGGTGCGTCTTATTACGACACATGTTAGTTCAAACATCGGCGATGGGGCCATTTCGCTATGCTTATCCGGCTGGACGCTTTCATCGAAATACAGCGGAAAGAGCGCCTTTCTTGCAGAATTGTTGCAGAAACCTACCATGAATTTCTTTCTAAAAAATTAATGGTTTTCAAAAAACGGACCAGTGAGAGCCTTGGTTAAATTCTGTAATTCATTATTCAATTTTTAGACGTTTATTTTTTGTTGCATTTTGAAATGTACTGGAAAATTTATATAACAAAGCAATTTTTTTGTATAATTCTTTTCAAAAAGGAACGATTTGTTGAAAGCAGTTCTGAAGCCTAAACATATTGCGCATGTTTTTAAGTGTTTGATATAGTTAAACTAATACAGTTTCATTGAAAAGAAATCAGTGATTGTATGTATTGAAACTATAATGTGTGAAAATTTCAATTGCAATGTTTTACTTATTTATCCATTAAAAATAAAATTAAAATACAGTTATTAAATTTTTAATTATATTCACTTTTTAAAGCATCTGTATCGTACTTTAAGACCCAAAGAACGCGGAAATATTAAGCAGATTAAGCAGATTCTTCACTATTGTTTTCTCGCAAAGTATAATCTATCTGCTTCTTATTTTTTTACTCTTCACCATTACTTTAAATGGATTTTCTATTTTCTGCGAATTTTCTTTACCTTTAACATGAATGGTTGTTTTAATTAAAATCTTTTCGTTAAGTATTATTTTCTAAAATACACTGTATAACATTATACGTGTTATCCATTCTGATTATTGATCAATAGCTAATTCTTAACCCTTTCCGGCGCAGACCACTTCCATTGCTAAAATGTTTACATGAATGAGTGACACAGGAATTTATGAACAAATTTATTTGGAAATCAGAAAAAGTTTATTTCACATACATATTGAACGGAAAATACTTGTACCTAAATTCTGGCGCCATTGTGGCATTTGGGAAACACGTTGGGTGTTCCAAGTAATGGAATACTGAGCCACAAAGGGTTAAACCTTTAGTGTGCAGCTTTGCCTATATGCAAACAACAGTGTTTTGAATTTAATACATTTTTTTTATTCGTATATACCTAATTCACACCATAAAATTAAAATAGAAACATCTGCTTTAATTAATAGCAGACATTTCGTATTTAAATAAAGCGAAATTAACCATTGAAACTTTCTGGTGTTAAGTCAGATTCTCTGAACCACGTAATTTCTAGAACGTGTTCTATCATGGGAATTAAAGGGTTAAATTTTATAAATTATAGGTTTAATTTTATAAAATAAATAATTATATAAAATAAGGTATTTGGGGCCATGCTTCTTAAAATATTTACTAATTTGCAATATTTTAGTGTAAAACTGCCAGACGACAGTAGTTTTTACTTGTATTGCAGATGTGCAACAGAAGAAAATATTGGCGTATTATATAAAAAATGTATCTCTGATTTTTTTTCATTTTTTTCCTGTGTAATAAACCTTTCAGAGAATCATTTTTTTTTTCGAAACAAAATAAAAAAGCGCGCATTTACGGGTTATCCTTTTGCATTTGCAAATATATTTTTAAATATTATTCTTCGTCATATAAAAATCGAATTTCGTCAAAACAGTTATTTTTTTAAAGGTATGAAATTTATATTTTATGCGGTCTTTGCTTCTTGTCAGATACATTTGGTACGGGAATGTATTGTGACCACTTTGTACCAAGTAAAATTCTGAAAATTCCATTTTTATACACCATTTTTATACCACTTTTTATACACACTATTCTTAATTACCAAATTTCTTGAATGTAATCATTGTCCCCTGGGAACAAGAGGGTTAAATATCCAAATTGTCCCTTACCCCCCACTTCATGCACTGATCTTCTGGAACGAATTTAAATGTAATGACAACTATTTCTTGAAATTTTACTATATAAAATAAAAATTTATATTCAAAATTTTGAGGACGGTTATATTTAGTAGAAGCAGGTATCGTGATTCTGGAGAAATTCAAGTGGTTTTATTATCTGGACTTCAGAAGCAGTTACAAGCTAGCTGCAAAATAGATACAAATATAAGAATAAGTTTATTGCATGTTACTACTGCCCCGCACTTAAATTTTCCTTATTATTACTTCTATTTCTTTCTGATTTTATCATGGTGTAACATAATCTTGCTTAGTTCAAAATATCATATCGCAGTCTTACCAAGGTTAACTTATGATTATGAATGCTATTATGATTATGAATGTTAAATTATGAATGCTAAAATTTTCAAATCAAGGTCTTAAATTACTGTGATTAACCCATTCAGGGGCAGAAAAATTCTGTTCGTAAAATGATGAAATAATTGACTATCACCAGAATGTTCAAACGAATTACTTGGAAAAAAACCCGCTATCTTGCACTTTCATTACAAAAGCAAAGTTTTATTAAAATATTCTTGGTGCAACTTGTCAGTTTTGGAATTAAAATTCCCTTGAAAGGGTTAACACATTGCCGACTGGCACTTTTTATCAAATCTGAATTTTAAAACAGTAAAAGCTCCTCCCTGTTCTGAAAATCTTCTGTAAATTGGGGTTCTAGATAGGTTTCCCAAGTTTATGCATCGTTAAATATCTTTCAATGTACGAATTTAATATAAAATGTCCTACAATCTAAAAAAGATATGGACAACATGATATAAGGGTAGTTCTGAAATTAAGTGGAAATTTGAGTCCAATCAACTTTTTTGTACTTTTATGAAAATAATTTTTCAATAGATAATCTATGAAGGCACATCTAAAACTTGTATTAAAAATACTTTAAAATGAATTTGAAATTTAAAACTATTTTAATAAAATTAAAATCATACTAAATGTCACCTCGATGGTATGTCCCTCCATTCCTGTTTTTACTTTACAACATGAATATATCCCATAAGATAAACGAAAAGAACCGTATAAAATACATTAAGTTCAAAAATGGATATACTTTACTTACTTTTTAAAAGAAAATTTTGAAAATTTATATTTAAAAAAAAAAAAAATTACAGACCAAGACACTCCAGTCCCCAGAATTAGAGCAACATCCATGACATATCAGTTATAGTTATATAAAAATCTACTAGAAGACAGCATAATCTAGAACTTGTAATACAAATTAAATACAGGCAACTACTTATTGGATGGAATATTTCTGAAGCATGGTAAGTTGTTATTTCATCTAGTATTAATGTAAAAACTTTTAATTACATAGTGTACTTTAATTGGGTGTCAACTCCATGGCCTCATTAATTTTGTCAGTTTTAAAAATAGTAGAATCCTGTTGATAAGTAGCGTTAAATTGCTTTATTTAATTTTGTATCCAAGTAGCTTTATGTTCGTGTTGTGCATAGTTTAGAAAATATTAGGCCTAATCTCAGATATGTCACCTCCATGGATGTCACATCCATGCCATTGTTGTATCATGGAGATGTTATTGACCCACGGATGTGACATTTATTGATGTAAACAATATTTTAAGGGTGCTTAAAGTATATTTTTAATTATTGAACCCATATTTTATTTTAGGGATAATTTTATATTAATAAAAATATTTTTTGAAACTGAAAATTTTTAATTCTAAAATATTTAATTTTGTATAAGTCTGATTTTTTAATGCCTTTCAATGTTTCTTTCAATACAAGTTAAATTTTAGATTTAATTAAACTTCATTTTAAAACCTCTTATTGAATTTTCTGATCTCCTAAACTTAAAGAAAAAATAATATAAACAGAACTAAATTTAAGTTTTCAGTTTTTCTATGCTAGCCAATTTGATAAATAAATAATAATAAAAATATTTGTTTAATATTTAATATATTTAAATAATATTTCCTCACTAGAGTACTCTGCAATCGTATATTTAAAATGCTGTATTTTCTATTTATCTATTAATCTACTTTTTTTTAACTTTAAAAAAATAATATAAACAAAACTAAATTTAAAATTTTAGTTTTTCTATGCTAGCCAATTTCATAAATAAATAATAATAAAAATATTTGTTTAATATTTAATATATTTAAATAATATTTCCACACTAGGGTACTCTGCAATGGCTCGGGCAAAAAGCAAAAAGAATCCTGTAGAGAAGAAAAGTAAACTCAGACGAGAAGCAGAGCAGAAAAGACTGGTTAAAATTAAAGACAATCCAGAACTGTACGAAGAGTGTAAGAAAAAAGAAGGTATTACAAGGTATTACAAGAAGAAAAAATAAGGAAAAATAAAAGCTATTTCTCAATTGAGTGAACGGCAGAAGCGTGCACAAAGAAAGAATTGGGTGCTAAAGACAAGGAAAAGTCGAGAGAAGAAAGCAAATAAAGAAAAATTACAGCAAGTTCTTTTAAATTCTACTACACCAGAAACAGATGATGCTCCAGAAATTATAAACAATCCTATTGCAAATGTTAAAAATGTGATAGGAAGAGCAGGTACCAGTGGGATAAAAAGTGGTTTTAAAAATTCTTAACAGAAACTAAACAAAAGCATACTAAAGAATAAAATTGCTTGAAAAAGATCTTAAAAATGTTATGAAAAATTGAAATATAAAAGAAAAAAAAGATTATTATAAGGAAAGATATCAACGCATCATAAGTAAACGAAAAAATTTAAACAGTCCAAAAGAGAAGGTACATAAAATACTGAAAGGTGAAAATGCTTCCCCTAAACTCAGAAAATGCCTGGAATTCAGTTCAGCATTGACCACTCAAATCGAGAAAAATTTGAAAAAAATGTGAAGTCTCAAAAGTCAAGCTTTTGGACTTGTCCTTTCTGAAAAAATAATAAAGAAGTACCGCAGTCTGCACAAGTTAGGTCCTGTTAATCTGTATTTAGCAAATGTGATCTCAGTTGAAGATTACGTAGAAGTTAAGTTTATGCAAAGATGTTCAGGATCCAAGAATAAATTTGTTTTCAGTAAGGAGCAAGAAGCAATCATAAGATATCAAAAATAAATTTGTGTGGTTTAAACAGCGAAAAGTGAGCAATCGGTTACAACATATCTTTCATTTAATTCCTCAAAACTGCAATATTATTTAATAAAAAATTAAATTTGAGCTTTTTTCTTTTTTAACATGCTACTTAAGAATAGTGTTCTTTACCTGTATTGTAATCCAGTTTTTGTTTTGATGTGTTATTTGACTTTCTGTATTTCATTGAAATAACATATTATACCGCTTAAACAATAAAACAAACTAATATCGCAACCATAAATGTTTTCCCATCTAGTAATGGACAATAAAACAAACTAATATCGCAACCATAAATGTTTTCCCATCTAGTAAATGGACAATAAAACTTATATTCATCATTACTATTAAAGATTGCCACCTCCATGCTAATATAAAAAAGAAATTTAATTTTAAATTAAAAAAAAATTAACCTTGAATTCTGATCATGATTTATTTATCTCTAAAACCTTAAAAAAATGTTGGAAACACAACTTAAACGCGACAATTTCAACTTTTATTTTTTGCAAATTACCAAAGTGAAATTTCCACTTAATTTCAGAACTAGCCATAAATTAATTTTCTGTAAGGTAGGAGCCACGCCCGTAGTCAATAATGTTTTTTGAATGAAAACGAGAATTATCGTTTCCTGTCGATGATTGTGTTGATTTGAAATTTTGTCAATACATATCGTCGGTACCTTGTCAAACTACCCAATGTGAAAAGAGTGGGCTACTTTTTTAAAATTCAGATTTTGTGATTGGCACCACTTTTTTGAAATAGTAAAATTTGGCTTATTGAATCTTATTTAATAAACATATTAATTAAGGAGAACACAAGTGGAATTCTACAATTTCAGAAAAGTGGTAACAATCAAGAAATCTGAATTTATAAAAAAATAATTTACTGTTTTCACATTGGATAGTTTGACATGGTACCGACGATATGTCAGAAATTTTAAACTATCGATATACTTTTTGATGAAATTTATGCTTCTGTTCGAATAATATAAAAATTTTAACTGCTGAATTATAGATTTTTGCCGTTAATTCCCATTTTCTCGTTTTTTAACTGTTAACTAGCAACATCATTTTATTATACATTAAAGAAATAAAATGTATTAAAATAATTAATTCATTGTTATCGTTACGACAATGACAGATTTTGAAAAAGTAGAAATGAAAAAGAAAACAAGCACATGGTAAATGAACTTTTGGGGATCAGATTTTTGACCAAGTCAGCATTAAACATGAACCATATGCTAGAAGAAATATGGTTTAAAATGAATGTGAATACTGTTAAATTTACTGGAACGAAAGCCATTCTGTTGCGCCAAATCACAATTGCTAAATCGCGACAGTTAATACATGATCCGTTTACAGAAGATTTTTCAGTAGGTTTAAGCATCTACCTACACGTAAGTGGACTCGTTCCAGTGTAAGTAGAAAATTTGGTGCATCACAACCGAAGTGAATATGTTAGGAATTTAACACATACTGGATAATTGCACTATAAAATATAATAAAAAAGAATGTATCCGTTAAAAACACACAACCTTGCTCATTGGTATACAAAAAACAAGAACTTTAATATGAACTTGTACAATTAAAAATTAAATATAAAATCTACGTTTTGATCTACTTCTGCAGTCGTCCTAAGGATAAAATATGATGGTGAAATGACTAAAAGTTTAGAGATGAAGGCTTCCTGTGCGAGAGACAATTTGTCGAGCTTTGATCAGTGATATGATTGTAAAAATGAAGTGGCGCCATCCAGTGAGTACCCCAGAATATTTTTAATGAAATAAGTTCAAAATGAATCAAAAGTTCGCTTGAAGAACAATGCATGTCGCCATCTATGCATGAGAGAAAGAACCACAATCAAGCAAGTTCTTACCAAAAAAAAAGTTCTTCGCAAACAAGATTCAAGTTTAAACCGAAATATGGCAAACAAATACAGAATTAAAACTTTATGATATTATGCCAGATTTTTGGTAGATTATAGGATAAATTTTCATTACAGGCTTTATTCTCACGTGCAATGATCTCAACTGATTCTCTAATTGTACTTTCAAAAGGGTTATTACACAGAACTATGATTTTTGTTGTTGAACACAATTACTTGCCCCTGAAATGGTTAAACAAATTGTCGACTTCTTGAATCGCAGAGATTCGATGATTAGATAAGGCAATAATTACTTTAAAATTTTAGTGTTATCTTGCGTGCCACGGTTGGATACCCCTGTAATAGTTCTTAAAATTAAGATTTTCTGAATTTGTGGGATAATCTTATATGGTTAACCCTCTCGCTGCGTAATTGTTTTATCAAAATAGCTTCAAAAATTTCGTACTTAATTCAGTGGTGGAAAATTGGCGCAGAGGTGGAGCATATTGACACCACTAAATTATAGTAGTATTTTGCCTCTTAACTAATGATCAAATTTCTGAGTTTTATATTAAACTGATTAATACCATAAAAATTTAGTGGTGTCAATAGGCTACACCTCTGCGTCAATTTTCCACCACTGCTTAATTCCTTCGCAACGAGCGTCTTTTAAGAATTTTTATTCTTTTGCCACCGGTTTTTCAAAACAAAAACTTTCGTCTGATTTATTCGGGAAAATGCTCCGATTAGATAAGGCAAAATTTACAGTAAAAAGTAACTGGTGGGAATGATCAATGCGAGTTAATTAGACGGAGAAAATGCATCCCCGATTAAATCTCGGGTTGCGCAAATTTTGCTACTTTTACGTTGCCCGAGAAACTCTCGGGTTGCGCAGCTAGAGAGTTAATGGGATCGCGGATCTTTGTGTGAGAAAAAATCGACATTTCTTTTTGTGTATATTATTATTCTCCAATTTGTAATACGTCATTCGTGGAAAACCGCATGCAGATGCGATTATTTTGCGCAATGTTACAATTGTTTTTATTTTAAAATAAATAAACACTGTTTTGTCTGATATATAAATTTAAAATTTTAAATATGTTACAATTCATGAGACATAAAAGTAAACGTTACATAAATATATATACATTTAAAAATGCAAACGTTTCGGGTTAAGTTTTAGCCCCTCAACAGTGCAATAACATTCAAATGACTAGAAAACTATATATCATGTTTACAGTTAGTAATAGCTAACAGTTAAATTTAAAGGAGGTATAAAGAACTGTAAATGAACGTTCAATAAGAAGAAAAGAACCTGTAAGACACTCGAATATACAATAATTTCCGGCCTATATTCCGTGAATCAAAAAATTATGTTCGGACCCAGATATCTTATTTCATAAAATGTAACATATTAAATCGTGGCAAATATTTCTCTTTAAATAATATATAAAATGTCTGGTAGGAAACATGAATGTTCGATCCGAGGTTTATAGGCCGGAAATTACGGTAATATTAACACTATTTCTACCAAGAGGTCTCAAAAGACACCTTTCAGATTTTAATTTAAAATTATTCTCTAAGTTTAATCCTTTCTCAACAATTAATTTTTGACTTTTCGTGCAATAGTTGTTTAATTAATTGAGCGATATCATTTTCCTTCAGCTCATTCTGGATCTAAAAATGTGCATATGGTATACCTATTTCTACCCTTAGGTGTCTTTTGACATCTGATTTTTAAGGATATTATAATTTTTAATTTAAAACCATTTTACATATAAATATCAACACCATTGTGCAGCATCATATCGATTCTAATCAGAATTCAGAATCCTGATTTCAGTTGTAATGAAAAATACAGCAGTTGCTGAATAATTTTGATTTTCGCTTCTTTTCAGCCGTCATTCATTTTAGTGTAGATCATTGCAATGACTAGTTCTAAAAAAATTAAATAACGCGTTTTGTTCTCCAGTCCTGGTAGTCAGTTCAATACTCCTGAATATTGTTCAATTCATTTAAAAGCAGTGATATTGGATAAGTAAAGAATTTTATTACCCTGCTATTTCTGTGATAACTGATTTTTCTTTTAGTTGTTGTTACAATGATTGAATTTTTTTACATGAGACTGAAAGTTTGTTAAGTTAATAATATTAAAGTGCTTTATTATCTTTCTAATTAAAAAAATGAAGATAATATTTATCAATTATTGTTCTTGCTGACGTAAAACATATTTGATTACATTTATCAATTTCACTTTATGTATATTTAAATTTTGTACATTGATGAATTAAGTTAGAATTTACAACCTGATTAAATAATGATGATTAATAAGTAGGGGAGACTAGGGAGGGTTGACCATACGGGAGGCTTGACCCACCCATCAGTTTTCATATTTAAAAGAATTTCAGAGTTTTATCATTAGGTGTCAACCAAAGCTACTGGAACGCTCAAACAGCAGTCTTTGTTTCATAGAGATAATCGAAATAGGTGTGAAAAAAATTAATTGTGAGGCGTTTTCAACCTAAAAGTTGTGTTTTTCAGAAATATTCTGTAAGCTTTTTTCAGATAAAATATATCATAGAAATTTAAGTAAGTAGGTTTTAAGTAATGCAGAAATATCGAGCTTTCATACCAGGCATAAAGATTGCGCAGTAAGTTAGGCTTAACATAACAATGTGCTATTCTTTAGAAAAGGGTTATGTGGGGAGGCTTGACCCAGTCAATGTGAGGGAGGGTAGACCAGATGAAATCTTTTTATGCACTATACACTATGCATAATGAAACGTTAATGGTTATACATAAAAATGAATGTAAATTTATTTTGTAAAGCCACGGTAAAATAGGGTGATGGAAAAGAAAATATTTAGATTAAAGAAAGATGTGAAAAATTGCTATTGCATCCACTGCAAGAAACAATTTAATGAAATATAAATGGGAAAGTTGATAGGAACTTTTTCCATTTAAAAATTACTACAATAGGTAAATAGAAACAGTGTAAAAGACTAGAAAGTACTGGAAAGTATGAAAGCATCAGTCTTAAAACTTTCAGGGGCAGCGGTATGCAAATGAAACAACTTAAATTTAATTCCAAAACGCCATAATGGCACCAGAATTTTCCTAAAATCTTTTCCATTTAATATGTATGTGAAATATACCCTTTTCCTTATTTCCAAATAAATTTGTTCGTAAATGCCGGTGACAGTCATTTATTTCAACACTTTAGTACTGAAAGTACTTTGCTACTGAAAGGGATAAAGAAGATAATGATCAGTTAAGTTCACATGCGGCTGCAAAAGAACATAGCACTGATCAAAAATCTTTTGGAAGGTGTGTAGACAAATTTCACCAGCATGAATACACTGAGATGAAGCAAAACTATGTGACAATTAGAGTTGTCAGGTCGAGTGTCACAAAAAGTAGGAAAAGGAGACAAAAAAGGGGGACAGTGGCTATAAATTCCGGGCATAATAATGCAAGAAACCCTATGAAAACGGAACCTGTCTCTAACGGAATACTGTCTTAAATGTTCAAATTTCATTTTCCCAGCTGTACAATTATACCTGCTCAGACGAAATTCTGTTTAAAACTAAATTTTTTTCTCTGACTTGCGATTGCGTCTAAACAGGTTTGTTTAAGCATCATATTTTCAAAAATGTTTTTTATAATACTTAAAACATTTAGCATAAAGTTATATTGCATTTTTTAAACAGATTTAACTTCTCTTCACAAGTATTTCAATATAAAACAAAGTGGGTTAAGCCTCCCATATAGTGGGTCAAGCCTCCCATATGTGGGGAGCCATACATAATTTTCTCAAATTATCTATATTAACTAATAATTTGAAATCCCAACAATTTTGGCAATTATTTTCATGCAAATGCAAAGGTGTCAAAAGACAACTTTTGGTAGAAATAGGTATACACAAAATTGTGGTAGAAATAGTGTTAAACATAGGTGTTACCAATTTAACCCTTAACACGTTCACGCCGACGTACATCACCGGTGGATCACGCTCGATTGTCACATCAGGGGACGTGCATCACCGGTGGATCACACTGGACTGTTCCATAGAAGGCGTGTACTACAGGTGGGTCACACTCGACTATGCTATAGACGGCGTGCACTACAGGTGAGTCACACTTGAATATTTGAAAATTCAGTAGTAAAAACAATTCATTATTATAAACAGTGGCGTGGCGTGAAAATTTTCGGTGGTCATCGCAATTATTTAAGTTTGTGGTGAAAAATTATTAACTCTAAAATTCAATGGTTGAATGCTCAAAAAAGAAACTTTAAATCTTACCTTCACTTATACATGAACTCCAAATGTTCTGCGAAAACTGGATCGTAGAGTTTTAAAAGCTTATTAAGAGTTTTAAAATATTGCTTGGTCATCGCCGCATCCAGCGATGACCGGACGCCACGCCACTGATTATAAACTTAATACATTGACGACGGGAAACGAGAATTCTCGTTTTCATTCAAAAAATAACATTGACTAAGGGCGTGGCTTCTACCTTACAGAAATGCATTTATATCAAGTTGTCCACATTTCTTTAGATTGTAACACATTTTATATTAAATTCGTACATATGTAGTCAATAAATTAATGTCTCTAAGTAATTTGCTTACTCCTCATGAACTTTCAGACATTCACAATCAACTCTGCTCGTTATATTCAATTCATTAAATATGAGAGGGGCGGGTCATTACATACGGTGCCTGAATAAGCGACAATACCGCGCCGCCAGATGAAGCGAAATATGAATTCGAGCACCGTCTGACAGCGAAAAACATGAATATCGGCGCAGGCGTGAACGTGTTAAATGCATGATTTTCTATTTTGTTTCGAAAAAGTTATACAGACGAACGCTGCTTATACGCGAATCAAGGGACGATTAAAATTTATCTATTAAACGGGTTCGCGTATTAACCAAAGGTCGTGAATTTCCGGCCACTGGTCAATCTAATAACAACATATACGGATAAAACACAACTTTTTGATAATTTTTAGCGTTTTTAAGACATAAAATGACATTTTATTTGCTTTAATCATTATGTGCTTGCGTTTAAAAGATGGAAATTCAAATAAGTGTTACTGTCATAGGTAAAAATCCTATAAGTCTATTCAAATTTAGATTTATTATGTATGACGCTGTGGCGCACTTATAGTGGTGGGAGTTCATGAGGAGTCTTATAAGCTTTAAATATAGGTATTTTATTCAACAACGGGCAAAGGGTTGGCAGACAAGATCTAATAAATTTTGCCCTCACTCCATGATAGAAATAAAAAAATCATGATTAAATATAAGGCTTAAACGTTAACTCACGTAACTTCATCTCTCCGGAGAGTGCTTGAGCTGCGACGGCAGGGTTCATTTCAAATCCACGTCTAGATTTCATCTCATTCTATATATTCTTGTTCCCAGGCTAAGCTCCAGTTGTACATGGCCACATCAATTCTCCACACAAAAACTATTTACGCCAACTCACACTCTCTCCAAAGTCTAACTGACTGACCGATTAACATATTTTCACTCCCCTATTTATATTCTGGCAGACTGAGCAAATAAATTTGCATACGGTTACCGTTAACTAGCGGAACAGTGAACTCCTAATTAAAAATGCACCACGGACAATTAGAGTGCCTCTATATTAGAGTTACGTGTTACACCATGTTCACCTTCGAACCACTAGAGAGCCTTTGTAACAAAGTTAATGGCTCCTTACAACGCATAGCATTGAACAAAACGAAAGCAAAAATTTCTGCTAACCATGTTAACTAAAACTAATTTTAACAAAATTAAAATCCTTGTTAGCCATACAGAAAAAATAGGGAAAAGTTTTGATAATAATAAAAATCAATATAAAAAAAAGTTAAAATTTAATAAAGTCAATAATGACATAAAAACTGTATTTTAGCAAAATAGCTACAGAGTCTATCCAGGAATTAATGAGACTGATTCCATAAAATTTGTTTATTTGAAGATTATTTTACAGATACATAATATTCTTGAAAATAGTCTCCTCCTGCATTAATACACCGCCAACGAATCTGCAACACATTTATGTCTGCCAGAAAGTGTTCAACTGGAATGCAGTTCACAACGCGCATTACGTTTTTCTACAAGTTCTCCAGATTGTCAAAACAATGACCTTTTAAGCTGAATTTTTACCGAGGGAATAGAAAAAGTCCAACGGTGACAGATCGGGGCTGCACGATGGTTGGAGGCAGAGTTGTGACCCTGTGTTTTGCCAGGAATTAAGTCGCTTAGAAGGAACCAGCTTTCCACAAATTTTCCGCATTTGAAGTTCTTTCGTGACGATTTGATGCGCAATCGATTTTGTAAGTCCCAACATCTCCGCAACCTTTCGGACACTCATCTGACGATTAGAGTCCCTAAAGCGCTTTAATTTTAGTCACATTTCTGACGTTTGAGAACTTGATGGACTCCCAACGTGTTGTTCGTCATCGACGCAACGTCCTCACTTTGTGTCACCTAAACGAGTCTTGGACAATGTATCCTCCGCGTTGGCTTCTTGTAACAAGACAAGTGTCTCAGTAGCCGATTTGTATAGCTTTGCACAAAACATTATGGCTTGTCAATGCTGGATACTCCTCTGAATTCTGAAAACCTAACTCCTCTTTCAAACACGTGTCTGCTTCAGGAGTGATCCGCGTGTTGTAAAGGTACAAGGCCAACTGACTTCCGCTAGACCAGAGTTGGGCAAATTTGTAATTCCAATCATCTGCAATGTAATTACAGTTTAATTGTATAAAATTGATTATAGTTAAAATAACATGCTGTAAAAAATTCTTGAGGCACTGCAACCGGAAACTCCCCCATCCCATTATTTGACAAAATTTCTGTGTTTGAATGTGCGTAACTACAATCAATTATACGCAATTAACCTGTAATTACACTGCGGATAATTGAGATTACAAATTTGCCAAACTCTGTGCTAGACTCTGTAGCTTACAGTCTCAAACACACGCACCACCCGTAAACTCCGCCCTTTGGCCTTCTACTTGGCACAAAAAATCCAGTCTCATTACTTCCTGGACAGACCCTCTATCAATTTTTGCCCATTTAACATGCGATCGCGTTGCTTTCAGTCCCATTCAGGTTATGAGAAATCTCGCTCGACGAGGGTCCTTCGTCCAGTGACGATGCATACAGTCTGAGAAAACTGAACGCATCCGTAACTTTGGAGAAGGAGGATAGTGCCGGACGCGCAGGCCCATCATCTTCTACCCCTTTATCTGGTTTATCAGTTGCAGTTACATCGGCGATGATGTCATCCAGACTTCTGAGCTCAGGGGTGACTAGTTCATTGTCGATATTAATGAACGTGTCTAAATCGACAAAATCTTCCCCTACAGTTTCTTGTGTGCATAGCCAGTCTTCCTCAACATTAGGGTGCGATGCTGACTCTTTATAAATCATGTCCTCGCTACTTCCGAAACCCGCTTTGCGAAAACCAATTGCAATCGTCGTTGGTGTGACACTCCCCCATAAGCATGTGCATAGCGTCGAGGACTGTAATAGGACGACACTCATAGCAATAAGGGTTGCTGCCGTGTTCAATTTGGCGAAGGTATCGTCGTGCTAGGCGAGTATTGTAATTTACTTTGGCGCTGTTAATTATTCCTTGGCTTATTGGCTGAGTGACATTTGCCGAATTTGCAGGTAGAAATTCTACTTGGACATTTTTCAGGCCATCGTTATCTTTTGGATACGCAGGACAGTTGTCCATAAATAATAAAACATGGTGCGATTCTTTTCCCATACGCCGGAGAAAATTACGAGCCCCTGTTGAAAAATGCTGCCCACCATCCACGCTCTGCGCTGACTTCCGCACACGAAGGGAAGAGTCTTGACATTTTTAAAGCATCGCGGTTTGCAAGATTTCCCTATGACCAGTGGCTTTAACTTGTCTGACCCATCAAAGTTGGCACCAAGCAGAAGAGTACGATGGTCATTAGTTTACCCCATGTCATATTTCTCCTTTCATAGTCATTGTTTTCTTGAGTGTCATTTTGTAAAAAAGTCCAAATCCGTTCAAGTTGTAAATATCGCGGCTTCAGTAGTTTTTTACAGGCTACGGAAGCACATTTGCTTCATAACAATCGACATCTTCGTTGTTGACAGCAGCTGACTCACCGCACACTTGCTTGAATTTTATTCCGTGGTGAGCTTTAAATCCATCCATCTATCCATCCATTTGAGGCATTCAAATCTAGCATTCCCATTTTTGCAGCGACTTCAGAAGCTTTATCTTGATTAGCAGGCCGCTTATTCGGATATTCGTAGAGCGCGCTTGAACAAACCACTCGTGGACTGTCTTCCTTATGTCCTCAAACTTGGTGGTTTTTATTTTCTTGTTCTTTGTTCCCCCAACAAAAGCTTGGTTAATGATGGCATCCCTCTTCTTTAACAAAGTTCTTAAAGTTGACTCCGTTAGGCCTTTTTCTTTGGCAAACGCAGACTTATTCGAGACATTCTGGGCATCGTACTGATTTACAATTTGTAAATTCTCAGTGATGGAGAGAGCCTTTCATTTAATATGCTTTTCTTATAATTATTATAATAGACTAGATTATAATTTTAAAACAACAGCTGGATATCATAGAATAGATCCTACCATGAGCGACAAGCTCCTTTGAAAGATACTACAGCACTGACAAGACAGCGAATTGGAAGTGCTTATTTTACAACGCGCTAGTTAGCAGTAAAAATTTCTCTTTTCTGTTTCTTCTGTTTGAGTATGCGAAGTAATCGAGGCCGGGAAAGAATTTTCCTTTAACCGAAAGAGGTTGAAATTGATATTTTTAGTAAAGCTATTCATAGTTGCATTACATTTTGACAGAAAGAAAGAATTCATAGTTTAAAGAATTGTCGTACAAAATGCTTGGTAAAATATTCCCTCTAAAACCTCATCTGTTTCGAACAAGCTCATTCGCGTATTAAACGTTGGTTTTTCTTGCCTGGGATCGATAAAATTTCGCGTATTAACCGGGTTCGTATTAACCGTTCGCGTATTAAGAGGATTTTTTATATGCATAAGATAGGCATATTTGAAGGGACCGAAGAAAATTCGTGTATTAAGGGTTTCGTGTATTAAGCAGCGCGCTTATTAACCCCTTGAGGGGCAAGCAATTACGTTTGTGTAATGCTGAATTCGCACCGGAAAATTGGAAAAAATTATTTCAAAATAAGGAAAAGCAATTTTACGACTTTTTTTTCCACCAAAGTTAGAAAAGCAAAATTTCATAAAATTTTTCTGGTGTAAATCTTCATTAATCGTAGGTGGGATAAAATATATCCCACCGCCCCTCAAGGGGTTAACGGGGTTTGACTATATATGATTCCCAGAAATATTTATTACACAGAAAAAATAATAACAAAAATCAGAGATATATTTTTCGTATAATACGTCGACCTTTTCTTATCTAGCACATATGCAATACAAGTAAAATCTAAAATATTGCAAATTAATAAATATTTTAATAAGTATGAATCTACATACATTATCTTATATATATATATATATATATATATATATATATATTAAACTTAACCCTTAAATTCACGAATTATTCTTTTAGAATTGTGTTTTTTTTTATATTAAAGATTAGACACCAGAAATTTTAAGATAGATTTTTAACTTTATTTAGTAGCATATATACACATATTTTTGAATTTTACAGGATTAATATCTCTATATAATTGTAGTGGTGTCTAAGATTTAAATAAAAAGTGATGCAAATATTCATCGCTATGCATTTGAGGGTTAAAGGATGAATTTTGTACATTTTTTATTATGTAGATGGCCCCAAATCCTAAATCACGTGCAACATTTAACAGTAGACATGCGCTGTTACAAATTGGTTGTTAACATTTAACTATACGATGATCTGCGGCCAAGATACTAGGGGAGGGGGAGGATCTTTTTGCCCCCAAAATACACACGAACACGGATGCCACTAGCGATTATTATTATTATTATTTTGTCTACTTCTGTTTCAAAATAATAGTCTTCGTTTTCAATTTTTACTAATTTTCGAGGTAGATTATTATTATATTGGATAAATGGCTGTAAAAATAATAAAATATATGATCTCCAGTGGCAATCCTGTACATTAACTGTAAAAGTCTGAAAATTTGAGGAAAGGAAATTGAAATACAGATCAAGTTAGATCAATAATTTTATTTTTAATAATTTAATGATTTAGCTACAATTTACTACAGATATAATTTGAGTTCAACTAAGAATTCATCTTACGCAATATATATTACGGGCTTGAATGTAAAGACACTTCAATTTATAATTTTAATTCATATTCGGAAATGAAAACGGCAATTTTCCAGACAATAGAATTCGAACAAAGTATTCATTTTCATTGAAATAAAAGGCGGAAGAAAATCAATCGAAATTTGAAGAAAAGCCTTTTGAAGGATGAAAAGATTTTTATCAAAAGATCTTCCGTAAATCATTTACACAATGATCGTACGGGTGCTTACTTTCGAATTCAACTATTTCTGATAGCAGTGTTTTGCTTTATTTAATTCAAAGATTCAGTGATTAAATAAGGCAAAGATTTTTTTAAGGTTTTAGTGCTATTTAAAAGTGAATTCCACTAAGAACCCCGTTATAATTAAATCGAATACTATATAAATGAATTAACATAAAATAACTATTTTTAGTTTTTTTTTTCATTATTAGATTCGTACTAAAATATTGCTACTTGTTACATTCGTACATAAAATCCTTTTTTAATGCATGGATTTGTTGAAATCTAAACAGCGTGCTAAAATTTTCTCTTAGCGTTTTTATCTATTGTTATCGCTCATGACGTAAAAGAAACTCGGTAATCTGTGCTTACGTTTTGCACTTTTTCTACTGTGATTTCATTCATTTACTTTTGTTGTATGGAGATAGATGCATTTCAAGATACCGCCATGTAGAATTACCATGAATTTAAAATATTTTATTTTTAAAAAAAATTAGATTATTCATCGTCCCATAACAAAATAAATACGGCAAATAATACTAATACAAGGATTACGATTTCGCTTTTTTAAGTTTGAAGATCTAAAAATCCGATCGACAACAAGACGCTCGTTTCATCTACCTGAAGTAAAACCTGGAAAAGATGACAAGTTTTCAAATTAGACTAAATCAAAAACAACAGAAATAACTCAAATAACTTCAAACAAAGTTTTAAATACCAAATTAATCTTATCTTGAGGTGACACAGTACCCGAACCAAGACATAAACCTTTACCAAATACGTAAATGTTTAGGCCGATCAAGATTGAACCTGTTTTCATCCGCTTGACGTTAATACTAGGTCTGTGCGCTGACACAAAAATGGCGGCTGCCGAAGCGGATTTTTTTCAGCGTGTGTACAGTCCGTTGAATTTTGGTACCAATAATTTTTTTAAGTTTCTTCCGCTTTATTTTTCTGAGATTAAGCAAACGAAAAATTTTTTTATATACTGGTGTCCAAATTTAAGGGCCGTACTTAAGGCCTTTAAATTTTGGTACCAATAATTTTTTAAAGTTTTTTTTCCGCTTCGATTTTCTGAGATTAAACAAGACATATAATATAATATAAATCTTTTATAAAATACTTGTGTCTAAATTTACGTGGACGTAAGCATGTTAGAAAAAATTCCGCCTTCGGCAGCCGCCATTTTTGTGTCAGCGCTCAGGCCTAGTATTCAGGGGGTAGTGGCCAGATTTATGGAGGAATAGAAAAGTGGCATGGAGCATTCAAAACAATGGAGAATCAGCCATGGTTTAAGATGACTTTTCAGCTGAAGTTAAGATTGATTTAGTAAGATTGACTGCAGTCATTATAATTACTATCAGTAAAAATGTTAATAATCTTTTATTTCATATATTTAAAATAGTTTTATAATTTTTAATAAAAGTGAACAAGACAGTTCTCTTTGGGGTATAAATTCCAATTATAGTATTTTTTAATACTCAGACGTATAAAATTTATAATTTTTTACTTTTTTTTTGTATTGTGCTTAAAACTTTGCTGTAATAATTTTGTCATGCAAATGGAGTTTAACACAATTAATTACATAATTTTGACTAGCTTTACCCTTAGTCTTGCTCAAACTCTCCAGGAAAAAATTTGTTAACCATTGTTACCATAAACGTACCCTTAAATGCGCGATTTTTTGTTTTATTTTGAAAAAATTGTATATGATTCTCTGAAAGGTTTATTACACAGAAAAAGTACTGAAAAAAATCACAGATACATTTTTCATGTAATATGTCAATCTTTTCTTCTGTTGCACATCAGCAGTACAAGTAAAAAGTACTGTCGTGTGGCTGTTTTACGCTAAAATATTGCAAATTGGTAAATATTTTAATAAGTATGTCTCTAAATACCTTATTTTATATAATTATTTATTTTATAAAACTTTACCTTTAACCGTTTAATTCTCATGATAGAATACGTTCTAGAAATTACGTAGTTCAGAGAATCTGACTTTACACCAGAAACTTTCAATGGTTAATTTCGCTTTATATATACGGAATGTCTGTTATTAATTAAAGAAAATACTGCTGTTTTAATTTTCTGGTGTGAATTAGGTATATGCGAATAAAAAAAAATCGATTAAATTCAAAACAGTGTTGTTTGCATATGAGTCAATCTCTGAAAAGTGGTAATCTTATGTCCCAGGGGTCTTGAAGGCATATTTTAAAAATTACAAAAAGAAAAAGTGATTTAAACTATCAATATTAATCGGTTATACATATAAACTTAATTATTTGCTTATTGAAATTGAACAATGATAAATTAAATGTATTTTATAATGCAAATATCATTCCCTCACTATGTCCCCAAGTCACACATGTAGGAAAGAAAATGCTTTCTCTGCCATTGCAGCACGTATGTTTATAATTATTTTTTCTTAATTCATTAAACATATTTAAATAAACATTTAGCTATTTAATTATATTTAAATTTTATATAATGAAAGAATTAGGGCACTTTTTAATGATGTTCTTAGCATTCGTCATCATTCTTTCACTTAACTATAAATTTGCCCCCATTTACGTAGTAAAAAACAGCACACGCTTTATATATGTCTAGGACAGTTTGTACATGAGTAAAGTGAAGCAGCAATCTTGTTGTTTGCTCAAAAACATCCTGAATAGATAGCACATGGCTCTCAAGTACTGGATCAAAGTAAGTATTTTTATTATCCGTCATTCCTTCATCTATTATAAATTTAATAAAAACTAATAAAATCTCTTTTTTATCTTGTTATGTTATTAGAAATGTGTTTCAAAATATATTTAGTAAATGAAAATATACATTAGACTAATCATTTCTGTATAAAATGGTTTTCAGAAGTATTTCATCATTCCTTCATAATTTTAATATGTGAGGGAATGATCTAAATCCATTTATATATGTACTAAACAGTAAAATAAGAAACTCTAATGCAATAAAATACACAAATAATAATAATAAATATTATTTATGACAGTATGACTTCTAGTTATAATTTCTTTTGTTTTTTAACACTTTCAAGGATGGTGCTATGTTTATGAAACCATTTAATTTTAATTCCCAAACGCCACAATGGCACCAGACTTTTTATAAACTTTTCTCTATTTAACATGAATGTGAAATACAGCATTTTTCGCATTTAAAAATATATTTGTTCTTAAATTCCGGCGCCAATCCTTTATTCGAACATTTGAGCGATGAAAGTGCTTTGAAAGTAAAATCGCAGAAGATCTATCAGGTACACTTTGGTTCATATTATTTTTTGAAAAATATAGCAGTAAGGTACTTGTAGGCTAAATTTTGAGATTTTTGAGGCATTTTTATTTGGATAAATTAAAAAAAACAAAAAACAGCCACTTTTCCGAGAATGACCCATATATGCAAAGCTGCGCACTAAAGGGTTAAGGGAATTTTTCACAGTAAACCACATTGTTTACTTACTTTCCATTCTATACATTATCAACCTTGAAATTCTCAGCCTTCTTTAAATAGAAAAAGCATAAACCAGAAATTTTTTTTCCATAATTATGTCTTCTTTCTATATATTAGTCATTTGAAATTTTTTCAATTTCATTCATAAATAATTTTCTGGTTGAAAGTATGTTTTTATTATTATTATTATTATTATTATTATTTAAAAAAAGCCGTTAATGAGTTAGTTTGTTTTTTTATTCGGTCTTCATCATAGGCCATAGCTTCCAAATTTCACGTTTCTTTACTGCCACTATGTTTTTAAAGAAAAAATAGTATTATTCAATCTCCAAAAATTTAAGATTATAGAAGCTAAAGTTTTCTTGTGAAAAATAGCGGTGAGAAAAAAGTGTAAAAGCAGCTATATCATAGGAGTAGCAGTTGGACGGATGTGTGGTACAGGTAATCTTCCCACAAATTGTTTTGAAAAGTGATTATATCTATGCTTAAAAATGCACAATTTCTACTTTAATACATTACCGACCGGATTTTATTGTAATATCTGGATTTTAGAAGATTAGAAACTCCTCCCTCTTCTGAAAGTGTTTCCTAAATTGAATCCCTAGATAGTTTTCTCATATTTATGTATCAGTAAATACATTTGAATGTCTGGATTTAATATAAAATGTATTATAGTCTAAAACATATGGACAACATAATATAAATTCCTTTTCTGCAATGTAGAAGCCACGTCCTAACCAAATGTCTGTTTTCAATAAATACGCTAAAAGGTCTGTAATGGGTTAAATAACACAAAAATTCTTTTTGAAAACACAATAAAAATTTTGCCTGTGCTTCACCATCTGATGTTGCAACTATCATCTGACCAGTAAATAATTAAATAAAAAGAAAAGTGCCCAGCTAAACTGATGTCATTGAGCTCGCAGGCTATTCACACAAATCGTATATTATATTCTTATTTCAAAGAATAACGTCCCTCGAAAAATAAATTAAGGGTGGTTATTAGCTTTCCCATTTCCCTTTTTATACTTAACCAATGAACCTCCAAATCTTATCAGAGAAGCGCCTTATCAGAATAAACCGGTGTGCCAAATTGAAGCAAATCGGATAGAAAAACCCATTTATCTAAATCAAGGGGGGATTAGACCTCGTTCCTCCCCCTTTATACTTAACCAAATAATCCTCAAAACTAATCAGGGAAACGCCTTACCAGAATGAACCTATATACAAAATTTGAAGCAAATCGGATAATTCTGCATGAAGAAATCATTTATCTAAATTAAGGGTGAATAACCCCGTTCCCCCCTTTATACTTAACCAATGAATCCCCAAAACTAATCAGGGAATCGCCTTATCAGAATGAACCTACATACAAAATTTGAAGCAAATCAGATATTTCTATCAAGAGTTATCGCGTTACGTACATACATACAGAACCTGCGGGAACATTAACTCTCAGGCTAGGCTTCGATAGCCTGTGAGATAAAAAAAACTGCGTTGGAAAATTGGTTCCACCTAATTATGAAAATTAAGAATCCATAGCTGCACACAGTAAAAAAAAAAAAAAATAAAAATAAAAAATAAAAAAAAAAAAGGACTAAAATACGGAAATACTACTGGCAATCCAGACGCCAGTACTATTTCCGTATTTTAACTCCTTGAGGGGCAAGCAATTACGTTTGTGAAATGCTGAATTCCCACCGGAATCTTTGAAAAATTCTATTTCGAAATAAGTAAAAGCAATTTTACGGCTTTTTTCCACCAAAGTTAGAACAGTAAAATTTAATAAAATTTTTCTGGTGTAAAACTTCATTAATCGCTGGTGGTATATAATATATACCGGTGCCCCTCAAGGGGTTAAAAGAAGTTTTCCCCCGTAAATGCCAAAAAATAGAAAATTTTCTATAATTTACCGGGAAAAAGTTCCGTTAAAATACGGGAATAGTTGTGGCGTCTCGATTGCCAGTAGTATTTCTGTATTTTAGTTTTTTGAGTATCACTATTTCCGAACAGAAATATCCGCTATATCTAATAACAGAAATTTACGACTAATTAAGACAAAAATTACAATTAATTAATAGCGATATTCGAAATTCGGACGTTTTGACATCTAAGATAACCCTGTCCGTTAAGATTTAACCATGAGAAATTATACACTAATGCAACATTTCCATTTTAATAAATAAAGCAACATGTTTCAGTTTATAAACCCATCATTTTGTTAAGCAAACCCTTGATTTAGACCGGGTTTATTTCCACCGGGAACCGTGCAAACTCTGTAGGAGTAAATTTATCGAATGTAATGTTATTTGTATGACGAGTGTAACTCGTCATTTTACTATTTGGTATGATAATCAAATGACGATCAGCACTCATCGTAACCATTAATACCTCTTACATAGCTGCCATCCTCCTGATTTTTTTAATACCAAAATTTTTATTCATAAATACTTGTTTTATACTATCTCAGAATTTCTATAATTAAATAAAGCGAACATTTTTGTGAGAATTTACTGGTATTCAAAAAAATCGCCAGGTTGGGAACTATGCCACTCACCTTTTAGCAAAATGTAATGTGTTACTTAACCCTTTAACGGTCGCTTAATATTTGGAAAAACCATAAAAATGTACCTATTTTTTATTACAGAAATTGAATAATTATAAGATTATTTAAAATATGCAATTAGATTTTTTTTTTTTTAAGGCGAAAATAAAAAGTGTTATAGAACAAATTCACATTTGTGGAAAAGCCATCATACGAGAATTCTGAGTTTAATTGTTTGTTTTACACCATACAAATTAATGCGAATAAGACCTTTATTTTTCACATCTTAGATCTTTATTTATCATCATCGAACAAATTTTTACAAATAATATTTGAAATAATATAATATACATTAAATTTTTAATATTAATAATTTTTTTTAGTCTGACATATTTTGAAAGATGCACTACAAATTCCAACATCACAGACAGCTCCAAAACCCGGACGCCGTTATTCAAAGACTTCACACCGAAATGCTAGTTAATTTTTTCTGGTTTCAGGAGTTTTTTCCAGCAATAAATCTCCAGCCCGGAAACATGACAGGCACGAGAAATAACGAACGATACCTCATCCCGTGATACTGACGGGAGCGAGATTAAGGGGTTAAAATAAATTCGCTAAACACCGAACTATTTCTGTTTGATTAGAAAATAGCAGCATAATTAATAGCAATATCATTTCAAATCATCGTGAAATTCGTTTGCATTTTGCAGAAAACGATGTTCAAAAGACTTTATTAACACTAGAACCGCCGGCTATTTTACTCAATTTTTATAAAAAATGTTCCACACGTGAAATTTTATTTAAAAATATTTAACTTATTTAATTAGTCTAATTTTGCGCTTCATACGTACAACATATTTTATGGAAAAATTTATGGTTCGAATCGACTATTATCAATTTTGGAAGGGGTCAAAATGACCCCTAACGGCGGTTCTAGTGTTAACTTTTCACAGTATTTAATTTTTCTAAGCTGTAATAAACTTAGAATATACGATGTCAAAAATGAGACAATTTTAAAAGTATTTACATATAAAAAGAAATCACGAAAAATTTCGCCATGGAATCTACTAATTAATTAGTTTTGTTTCTTTAAGCACCATTAAGAACTGCACTGCAGATTAAGCAAACAAATTACGCTGGTGTCAGAAGTGATGTAAAAATAAAATTCCTAGCCACTCTGATGCTTAATTATTGCCTTGTTTTTAACAAACTACATATGTCCCATTTCGTTCCTACAGAATTTTATTGCCTTCTCATTAGGAATACACTTATTTTCTAATAAAAGGAAATTAGAAAACTCTACTAAATAGATCATTAGCAAAACACGAACACAATGGTTACAAGAACGCTCTTTAATTACTTTCCTTTGAACGTGCTTCTTGGTGACAACAGTACTCAATTTTTAAAACCTGAGAATGTATTAGTAGGGTGATAGCGTTGCAATTAGTGATAAAGTTAATAAGGTAGCATTAGGCAGAAAAATTCTTTTATTTAACATAGAAAACCTCTTTTAATTTTCTTCAAATAAAACTGCATTATAAAAATTCCTAGACATTTTATTAACAGGTGAATTCAAAAGTGTTAACCCTTAACCTCTTAACAGTTTTCTTTCTTTCTTTTTTTTTTTTTTTTTTTTTTTTTTCGCCATAAATTGAATATAAGGACCCGGTACCACTTTTTTCTTTACTAAAATATTTGGCTGTGTACAATCGAAAAAGCTACGCTATTTAACACTAGAACCGCCATTAGGGGTCATTTTGACCCCTGCCAAATTGATAATAGTCGATTCGAATCAGGAATTTCTTTCTAATATATGTTAATCCTCTCGCTGCGTAAATAATTCTTCGCGATGATCGTCTTTTACAGAATTTTTAATCTTTTATCACCGGTTCTTTAAATAGAAATTATTGATTAACGTAATCGGGAAAATGTCCTGATTAAATCAGACAAAGTTTTCGCTAAAAAATAACTGGTGGGAATAACCAATTAGTATCAATTAGGCAGAAAAATGCATGCCCGAGATTATCTCGGATTGCGCAGCGAGAGGGTTAAATGTATGCGGGACAACAACAGGCTAATTAAAAAAGTTAAATAGTTTTAAACAAAAATGCTGGTGTCAAACAATTTTTATAAAACTCGAGAAGAATAGCCAGCGGTTCTAGCGTTAGCAAAATACAGATTGCAGTTAAAATTAAGTGGTATACAAAAGCTTTTAGTATCGAAGATAGCAAACACTTTTTGCCCGAGCGGCACTCGGGCAAAACAGTTATGGGATTAATGAACAGATGCGCTACATCCGTTACGACCAATTTTTATTGTCTAAATGTGTTGTTTCCAATTGAATATTAGTATTTTTCGGAGAAAAATTTCGCCTTATCTTATTCCCTATTTTCAGCAAATAAATAATGAACAACATGATTGTAAGGAAGAGTGGTGCCAAAACCATAATAATTGGAAACAAGATATTTTATTAAAGAACAAAATTTAGTTTTTGCGAATATGGCGACATTCGTTCGTTAAGGGTTACATTATTTTCAATTAATACCAGTAAAAGCTTCTGTGAATCAGTAAAAACCAAAAGAACTTCCTAAAACACAATAAAAGTATGTAAATGTGCTGGACTTTTCGGAAAAACTCAATCTTACTTCATCAGGCGCAGAGATCATGCTGCATCATTCTTCTTCTACTCAGTTTTCTTCTTATTGGGTAATGTTCTTGTGTGATTGATTGTTGCTTCCTGATTTCACATTGGCTGTTTCTTCAATTGGCCTTTTCTGCTTAAGTAGCGGATAGGGACAACTTAACGCAACAATGTTAAAACTTCGACTGCACTGGGTAGCATAACGAAATGGGGAAAAAATCAAAAAGTTCCTAGCCTGCTTTGGCACGTTGTTTTGTTGGTGTTGATGTTCGTTTTTACTTGGTACTTATCCATGTGTTTCATATTTTGTTGTGAAATTATATTTTATTTATCTCATACTTTTATTACTATTGCTGTTGTTATTATAATTTAGGATTTTAATACTGGAATATAATGCATTATAATTATTAATATTGTAATGTTAAAAAAATTATGAGATGATCTCATTATACATATGTTATAAAATAGGAACTAAAAAAATCATGAAATTAAAATGGGTTTAGTTCAATGTAATAACTAAAAAAAAAAAAAAAAAAAAAAAAAAAAAATGAACTGTGCCCTCTCAATTGGGATATTTTTTTAATACATGTGTGTAACAAATAAATATTTTAAATTAAAAACAAAAAGAAAACAAATAGTAATAGCTTTTAAATCTTTCTAAACTAATTAAAAACAAATTAAAGCAAAATTGACGTACTACATATATTAATAGTTACATATACATAATTATACTTAGGGAACAAGTATTAAATTATGTTTATTTTTATTACAGAAGTATATGCTAGTTATATCATATTTATTGTTTTCTAAAGCCTTCACTGTAAGCGAAGACAAAAGATTTAGCTTAAGATAAGAAATAATGATTTTATTAGATAGCTTGGAGACTAATTTGCTATAGCCTTAAAGCAGTTAAAATGCCACATACATATCCCTATCAATTTATTTATATGTAATGTGTTAAATATTAAATTACATTATTCTGACATAAAATATGAACTGCTTTTAAATTTTAAAAGTAAAAGTTGTAGGTATTTGTTTACTTGTTTATATGCTTCATACTACGATGTTGGAAAGATTATGTTCTGAAGATTTCGCTTTTGATATTATTTTTAAATATTTCGGATACGTAGCGCCAGCATTAATGCAAAAGCTTATTTTTTTCCTTTTTTTTTTTTTTTTTTTTTTTTCCAAACCAGGTTTAAAGAAATCCCTACGAGATTTCCATCTCCTTTCTTCTATTACGCAGGCGTTTCTTTAACATTATTGCATTAAGCTCTCCCCATCCGCTACTTTCTCCTTACCTTTCATTTCAGTCTTGCTTCTTAGAGCCTGATGAAGTAAGACTGAGTTCTTTCGAATGGCTTAGCGCATTTATATATTTTTTTATGTTGTTTTAACCCTAGATCTACCGGGAATTTTATTCAAGTTTTAATAAAACGTTCTACACCAGAATTTTTATTTAAAACTATTTAACTTATTTATTTACCTAATTTTTGTCTGGTTTATATACTTAGTTTATTTTAAAGAAATTTCTGGTTTGAATGAATATTTTGTATGTACCTGTCGGGTCCAATGGACCCGTCTGGTAGACGGAGGGTTAAGAAGTTTTTTGTTTCTTAAATTATTATCCTTTAAAATATAATAAAGGTAATGCATATCTGCTAAGTTCCCACTAATCTTCCTTAATATGGGAATTAAATTGCCTCAGGGCAACCACTTTTCGAATCAGAAAATTTATTTTATGAAAATTTATTTATTTAATATAGCCCCCCCCCCCCGTTCCCCCGTTTATACTTAATTAATGAACTCCAAATCTCTTCAGGGAAGAGCCTTGTCAGGATTAACCGATATACCAAATTTGAAGCGAATTTGGTATTTCTGCATGAAAAACCCATTTATCTAAGTTAAGAGGGGGGTATCCCAGTTTGTACTTAACCAATGAACCCCTAAAACTAATCAGGGAAGCGCCTTATCAGAATGAACCTGGAAAAAATTATATTACCCCCGTTTATACTTAAAGAATGAATCTCCAAATCTAATCAGGGAAGAGCTTTATCAGGATTAACCGGTATACAAAATTTGAAGCAAATTTGGTATTTCTGCATGAAAATTCCATTTATCTAAGTTAAGGGGGGGGGGATTAGCCCCGTACCCCCCTTTGTACTTAACCAGTGAAAACCCAAAACTAATCAGGGAAGCGCCTTATTAGAATGAACCTGGAAAAAATTGAAGCAAATCGGATATTTTTATCAAGAGTTATCAAATTATGTACGGAAATACGTACATACGTACATACAGAACCTGCCGGAACATTAGCTCTCAGGCTTTGATAGCCTGTGAGCTAAAAAGTGTTTCTTTCTGTTTCTTAAACAAAACTATACATTTTTCTGTATTTGAATAACTTTTTTGGATTATTTAGAGATTTTAGTCGTAGCAGAGATTTTATATGATTACAAAGATTTTCTTTTTAACATTTTTTCTGTGAAAACGATGTTATTTTTAATAATTTTTTTCATCATCATCAACAATTTTTTTTTTTCAACAAATAATTGTTACATTTCTTCATTATTCTTTATACTTTTAATTTCTCAATGAAAAAATAATTAAAACATATTTTGCTTGATAAAATACGTTAATTTTCTTCTATTTATTAAGAGATAATTTTACTTATGACACCTTACTTTATGTATGAATGTTTCATTACATATGATAATAAATTTATTTAACTTATCATCCTTCGTAGTGAGTATCCCTTTGCACTTTAATCTTTTAGTAATGATATTTTCAAAGAGAAATTTTTGGCGTAATTTAATCGCAAACTTTCTGTAATTTAATAAGGCAAAAATTTCAATTAAAAAATACTGGCAGAAATTAAGATCTGCACGCAGGGCTTGATTACAGGGCTGCCAAATGGTCGACTTTTTGAATAGCAGTATTTACTTAGAAAAATTTTCTTTTTAGATTTATCTTGCCAATTTTGCAGAAACCAACTCCGAAAGTTGTTTCTATGGCAAATGTTGCAGAAACCTATAATGAAATTTTCTCTAATCAGATACTGGTACATAAATGGCGGACAGTTTGGGGGCCCTGAGATTACCAACCGGGAAAATTTACACCAGTGAATTTTAATAAAAATTTTCGTTTTATTTACGCCGTAGCCGTGCAAAATTACTGAATAAGGCAAAAATTTCTATTCCATTATACTGGTGGAAGTTTGACCCATTGGTAATCAGGCCTTGACTGTACGCACTTGACAATACACGCATTTGGAACTTTACAGCTCATTTTCTCAAAACGGTGATCGTGTAACTTACCACCTTTATCATCTGACCCCTCTAACCCCTTAACGGTCGCATTAAATTACGGTTTAAAAATTCAAATTTCTCATTGGCACCACTTTTTTGAAAAAGAAATATTTATCTTATTTGATGACAGGTAAAATGATACCATAATAAAGCCAATTACACTATTTTATAAAACCAGTGGGAATCAAACAATCTTAATAAAAAACGCAGCCCGTGAATATCACGGGAACGAGAATTAAAGGGTTAACTGTATTTTAAATTACAGAATTAAACTTGTTAGAATATTATACACGTACTGTTAAAATAAAGGGTTCAGACAACGCCATACCGACGAGCTCGATTTCGCGCCACGGCTGATCAGCCATTAGCTGATCATTCATTTAACCGTATTCTTGTGACGTTTCTTGTGACGTAAAAGTCCCAAGAATAAGGTTCAATGAATGATCCACTGATGGCCGATCTGCTGTGTCGTCGATATCGAGCTCGTCCGCATTGTCTATAGGTAGCGTTGGTTCAGCGCTGCAACATTTTGGCTACCATCATTTCTTAAAAAAATAATCTTGTGGCATATTTCTGGAGTATTTACAAGAGAGATCTTCCAAAAGTATTATTTTTTAGGAATTGTGGAAACCAAAAGCTGATCGCGCCTTTCCCAGTATAATATTATAAATTGTAAGACAAACTTCCTGATTTTTGAAGACAGCTATTTCGAAAAAGAAATCTTGGTCTTGATTAATCGCTGAATTTCGTCATTAAATAAAGCGAAAAATTCTATTAAAAATAGTGATATTAAGAAATCCAAAATATTGACATCACTGAAGACATTTATAAAAAATTAGATAATTTAACCATTTGCTGTTTAGTAAAAGTAATACTCGTGTCTTTGTATTGCTTGACATAAAAACTTTTCTTTGTTTAATTAGTTTGCTTGCTTCCTAGGTTTCACACTCTTAAAAGACTGTCTTGTGCAAAAAGTTTTATGTTTTCTTCATTATACATGTTATATATATATATATATATATATATATTATTTTTAACCACTTATTTTTCTGTGATTTAATCGGTATTTAATTGTTATTTATTTCTTTTGTTTGTGGATATTCTTATTCCATAATAGGTGTTTATACTTTTCTGTTTCTATAAGGATAAATCGTCACCAGAAATTTTAAACAGTCTCATTTGGCATAAAATAAATGATTTATTTCAAAATTTAAATTTTGAAATTCGACTTTTATTCCAAAAGTATAGCACAAATGCTTATTAAAATTAAGTGATATAGGGTAACTCTAGGATAGATGGAAATAATTTTTAAATATTGAAATTAAAATTCTTAGAATGCAAATATATGAAATATTCATATAGTATATTTAAAATTCTTATACTCATCATATTTTGGTCAAAAAATAATTAAATATTGAGAACATAAAGTGGGAAACAAAATTGAAATTAAAATGGCAGATGGTCATCTCTCCTTCAAGCAAGGAGAGACGGCCTTCCAATACAAGAAAGAAAAAGTGATGATAAAATAGCAAAAAAAAAAAAAAAACACATTTCACAGATAATTAATCATGAAAACCATATTGCAATTTCTAAAGATGCAATTGTATCACGGAAAATGAGCGAATAAAATTCTTATAAAAACATTTTTGAAGTATAATTTAAATCCTTCACTTTTCGTAATATTTTACACATTTTTGGCAAAGGTCTTAATAGTTGGTACACATTTCATGGAAACATTCCAGGCAGTTTATGCATTGTATCCAGTCAACCTTACAGGTTGTGGTATTATATTCTTATCCACAACTAACACGGTGATCCTCATCAAATTCCATTCCCTTGGAATCTGTAAAATCTCATAATTTCATATGTATTTCATTTTCTTCGCTACTGAAAGTGACGTGTTTTTGTTTATTTTAGACTTTTTCACGGTTATAAGCTTATTTATCAACTTTATCTGTTTCCCAGATGAAATTTTCCGACGTTTTCCAATAATTTCTGGTGATGTCAATGCCATAGCTACCTGTTTGGTACGTTTTCTAATCGTTTTTGTCATGGTTACATCAGGAATTTGTGCAATATCATAAATTATTTTGCTGGTGATGGTACAGTCGTGGAAAAATAAGTAAACACCGCCTGCTAAATCCGTAACAAATTATCGTAGAAGAAAGTTAGAGATACCAAACGATTAGAAATAAAGTCTACTTTTAAATGATGTGTATAAAATTTGCTTAGGGGGCCATCTACATATCAAAAGGAACCTGAAGTTTGTTTTTTAAAATAGCAATACACAAGTATGACACCATAAGTAAATTCCGCACACTTCAATTAGCGTAAATCTAAAATTTCATGAAATTTCATGAAGTACGATTAGTTTCCTAGGAATTAATTATTTTACAATGAGCCTATTTTAGGGGCTAAACCCAAATTGAAGTTAGGTACTCGATTGCTGAAATGCTACAGAATGGCTAAGTCAATTCTATTAATGTATTATTTCTTGCCAATATTACCATTTCACTCGCTTAATATGTTTCCACTATTGCCAGCACAAATATTTCACTAAAATGCATAAAATATATTTTTTAAAATTATGTTTTTCTGCGCATTATAGACGGTCTCATAAACCACCATTTGGACTTTTTTTTAATGATAATTCGAAAACTACTTGAAAGAAAATTTTGAAATTGAGAATTCGCATAAAGCAGGACATAAGAAATATAAATCTATCAAAAAATTGTAGGTTGCAATTCATAATTCATATTATACAATTTTTAAATTATCAAATTCAAAGTACTTATGTTTGAGTTTTTTAGAATTATAGCAACACACAAAATTATCACATTAGGATTATAATTTCAGGAGATATTAATAAAAATATGAAAATGAGTTAACATTAGAAGCTCTAAATTTTGAATGTTTATAATTGAAAAATTATAATTCAAATAACTAGAAATTTCGTTTCTAGGCATAGTTTGAGAGGATGATTTAAAATATATTCTCAAAATTGGATGTTGCCATTGAAAAAAACGAAGCTTGGTCTGGTTTTGATTTGTCCATGGCCCCCTAAGCCAATTTTATATATATCATTTAAAACTAGACTTTATTTCCAATCGATTGGTACCAGTAGCTTTCTTCTATTATAATCAACTAGCGGGGTTCACCGAGCTAAGCTCGGTCAAAATTAGCCTTATGTTCAATTCGATATTTTATTCTCACTGTATCATTCTTGCTGTTTAGATACAATTGGCATGATCCTGAACCATAGGGACCCACTTACCTAAATTTTTCAAACACGCGACCTAAGGGATACTCTTCTCGAACCCGAAAACGATAGAATACAAAATTTAGTCAAAATAGTTAAAATCATGTTATAGATAAAATTAGCTTGACCACGGTAACCGAAAAAGGATCCACTAATCTAAATTTATCGAACATGTGACCTATCTCAATGTTCTTCTAGTGCTGTGATCGGTGTAATAAGAAATTTTGTCAATGTCGTTTGAGCCATTTTTTTAGATACAATTAACTTGACCATGACCCATAGTGACCCAAACTGACTGATTAATCGAATTTTCTTGAGCATGCGACCTAGACCAGTGGTCTTCTCGAACCCGAAAACGATGGAAAACAAAATTTAATGAAAATCATTAAAGCTGTGTCCTATATAAAATTAACTTGATCCACAGTGACCCATAAATGACCCATTATTCGAATTTTCTCGAACATGTGACCTAACCCAATAATCTTCTCGTACCCGGAATCAGAAAAATACAAAATTTTGTCAAAATCGTTCGAGCCCTTTTTTTAGATACAATTAATTAACTTGACCCACAGTGACCCAAAAATGACTCACTAATCGAATTTTTTCGAACATGTGATTTAGCCTAATGGTCTTCTCATGCTCAGAAACAATATCATACAAACTTTTGCCATAATTTTATATCCTTTTTTAAAATACAATTAGCTTGATCCACAGTGACCCAAAAATGACCTACTAATCAAATGTTCTGGAACATGTGACGTATCCCAATGGTCTTTTCATGCCCAGAAACTTTATAATACAAAATTTTGTCAAAATCGTTTGAGTCGTTCTTTAGATACAATTAGCTTGGCCCACGGTGACCCAAAAATAACCCACTAATCAAATTTTCTCGAACATGTGACTTACCCCAATGGTCTCATGCTCAGAAATGATATAATACAATTTTTTGCCATAATGTTTTCAGCCTTTTTTTAGATACAATTAGCTTGACCCACAGTGACCCAAAAAATGACCAACTAATTAAATTTTCTCGAACATGTGACTTATCTCAATGGTCTTCTCATGCCCACAAACTGTATAATACAAAATTTTGTCAAAATCTTTTGAGTCGTTTTTTAGATTCAATTTGCTTGGCCCACAGTGACCCAAAAGTGACACACTAATCAATTTTTCTCGAACATGTGACTTAGCCCAATGGTCATCTCATGCCCGGAAATGGTATATTACGAAATTTTGTCAAAATGTTTTGAACCTTTTTTAGATTCAATTAGCTTGACCCTGACCCATTGTGACCCAAAATGACCCACTAATTGAATTTTCTTGAACATGCGACCTAGCCCAATGGTATTCTCGTGCCCGAAAACGATAGAATACAAAATTTCGTCAAAATCAATCGTTAAAGCCGTTTTCTAGATAAACTTTGCTTGACCCACAGTGACCCAAAATTGACCCACTAATCGAATTTTCTCTAACATGTGACTTAGCCCATTGGTCTTCTCGTACTCCAAAACAGTATATTACAAAATTTAGTCAAAATCGTTAGAGGCGTTTTTTAGATAAAATTAGCTTGACCCGAAGAGACCCAAAAATGTCCCACTAATCGAAATTTCTTGAACATGTGACCTAGCACAATAGTTTTTTCATGCCCCAAAACCGTTGGATATAAAATTTAGTCAAAATCGATTGAGCCGTTTTTCAGATATAATTAGCCTGTGCTTGACCCATTATGACCCACTAATTGAATTTTCTCGAACACATGATCTAGCCCAATGGTTTTCTCGTGCCCAAAATTGGTAAAATACAAAATTTAGTCAAAATCGTTAGAGCCGTTTTCAAGATAAAATTTACATACACACACACACACATACATACACACAATTTTTGCTCGTATTATAGTATATGATTGAAAATTTAGTAAAGGAGGTCACTTTCTGCCACGATTGTGCATGAGTTTTTGATGTGCTCGGTCGAGGCAGTGTTGCCACTGGGCTACTTTTTTTAAAAGTTCAGATTGCTTGATTACCACCACTTTTCTTGGAGTAGAAATAGTCACCTTATTTAATGACAGATTAAATAATGCCAGAATAAGCCAATATTAAACGCTTTTATCCGTCCGAGCACCGCCCCCTGAATAGTAGGCCTGAGCGCTCACACAAAAATGGCGGCTGCCGAAGGCGGATTTTTTTTAGCGTTGGCACGGTCCCTTAAATGTAGACACCAGTATTTTATAAAAGATTTCTCTACCTTGTTTATTCTCAGAAAAATGAAGCGGAAAAAACTTCAAAAAATTATTGGTAGGAATATTTAAGGGACCGTACACACGCTGAAAAAAATCCGCCTTCGGCAGCCGCCATTTTTGGTCCAGCGCTCAGGCCTAGTATTCAGGGGGCGGTGGTCCGAGCGTCTTACGAGCTGTCCTGCATTTTCATAAAAATGCTTATAAAAATAATCTTAATTTAAATTTTCTTTCCCTGTTTGTATCTAAAATACACTTCATGCCCCTTTATAAGACATGCATTTTTAAATACAATTCAGTTTTAAATATTTTTTTCTACAAGGGATTTAAGTTATTTTTGGGAAACGGAAAAATACGGGCAAACTGCTGAGAGGCTTAAAAAAATACCGAGAATCAAGGAATTAAAATTTTAAAAAGGTAGCCCACTAACAACTTTGGGGCTCAAAATGTCCTATTTCAGTGTTTGCATTTCTATTTGATTCCGCAGCTGGCGTTTCGAAGTTACTTTGAACAACATTATCTTACGTTTCTAGTGTTGAAACAATGTTTTTATCTGGCTTTCTTCTCGAGGCTGACAACTGTAGAAACACATAGGGGAGATGGAGGATGAATGGGACATTTTCAAAAAAATATATTTTTTATTTTTTTATTTAAGTTATTAACAATATTATATATCACATTTCATACATTAGGTATTTGACAACATATATGAACAATATTTATTCTAGATTATGATTTATTCAGAAAAATATTATGAAATCAAAAAAACGTTCCTCCCTGTCCCAATCATCCCCACAGCAGGGATGAATGGGACACTAATAGGGATGGATGGGACACAAAGATTTTCCTCCCTGTATTCAATTTTACCAAATTAAAAATTATATAATTATAACCTTATATGTAATTATATTCGTAATATATGATTTTACAGCACGAATCGATATGTTTATTTTTTTCAATCATTTCTTTTATTGCAGTTTTAACTTTTAATGCAGACTTCGGCTATCAATCTGTTCTTTTTTCCCACTTATGAGGCATTTTAGATTTGAAGTGAAAGTGCAAAATGTCTTTTAAATATGGCATAGCTAGTAATTTTCAATCATAACTTATTAATTAATATTAATTAAATGTATCTTAGAAACATGCAGAACGGAAATTTTTGGGTCGATCGGAAAGTGGTGTCGAATTGGGAAAATCAATTTGTACCGGAAAATTATCCCAATAATTCTTAGTCATTAGATATCGGAATCAACGTCTAATAATTAAATGATAGAATTTTCCGGTACGAATTGATTTTACCAACTCGACACGACTTTCCGATCGACCCAATATGTTAGGGGTGAGGATTTATTTGTGCAACATTTCAAAATTCAATATAATTTACTCCATTTGATCAAAAAAGTATACAATTTTTAACAATTTTTTTCTATTTTGATTAAGTTTTAGTACCAATTTTTGATAATCCATTAATAATTATTACAATACAATAAATAACACTCAGAAATTTTAAACAATAACAACTCATATAATACTATTAATTAACGTAAATAATTAATTTATCAACCTATATAATACTATTTAGTTAATAAATAAAGTTTTCATTATCTTTAGGGATGAATGAGAATGTCCCACTCATCCCCATTTGAAATGTCCCAATCATCCCCATGATGCATATATTCCCTTCTCAGCCATTTTGCCTGAAAAATTATTTTGTCACAATGGTTACTATTCATTCATTTTAATTATCGATATTGAACCTTAAAATAAATAACTACAACATAGCTTAATATTTTATATTGTATAAGATATTTCACATCTTCAAATGTAAAAAAAAAAACTTACTTTTAAGCAGAGATTTCAGAAAATGCAACTTTGAAGGAAAGTGAAAACAGCAATGTGGTCCTACTTTTAGTTCTGAAGCACACTGTGGTAGAGCCTTATATGGGGATAGGAAGCAATTTAAAATAAATATTTATTGCCTGAAATATTGAGAATGTCCCATTCATCCCGTAGCTCCCCTACTCGTAAATGACATTCGGATTAAAAGGATAAATCCCCGTTCCTTTGAAGCCTGGAAATTGCGTTTTCTGGAGTTGCTAATTTTCCTCAGGATATATTAAGCAGTTTTACAAATTGCAGTACTGTAATGCGACGTCCAGGATGCATTTTGAGCCAATTTCAACACGCGTTATAAAAAATATTTTTTAATGCCTTAACCCTGAAAAGCGCGATTTTTTATTTTGTTTCGAAAAAAATATACATGATTCTCTGAAAGGTGTATTGGAAAAATAATGAAAAAATCAGAGATACTTTTTCATATAATACGTTAAACTTTTCTTCTGTTGCACATCTGTAATACAAGTAAAAATTACTGTAGTGTGGCTGTTTTACGCCAAAATATTGCAAATTAGTAAATATTGTAATAAGTATCTCTCCAAATACCTTATTTTATATAATTATTTATCTTATAAAGCTTAACTTTTAACACTTTAATTCCCATGATAGAATACGTTCTAGAAATTACGTAGTCCACAGAATCTGACTTTACACCAGAGAGTTACAATGGTTAATTTCGCTTTATTCAAATACGGAAAGTCTGTTACTACTTAAAGCAAATATTGCTATTTTAATTTTCTGGTGTGAATTAGGTACATACGAATAAAAAAAAAATCTATTAAGGGGGTACAGGACCTTTGAGTTTGTCGAAACAATCAAAAACATCGCCTCGCCGTCAAAGTACCAATTCACAAACAATATGCAACTAAAGATCTTTTTTCCCCTTCCTGCCTAAAGTATATATCGTTAGCTACATTATTCAGAAAAATTAATGTTACATGTACAAAATTAATATTTAAATTTTAAATTTAAAAATATTGCGCACTAATGCGTGATTAAGTGCTGCGTGCGTGATAAAAATCTAAATTATGCATATAGAAAACAGTTTTTGAACAAGATAGAATCATATCACACCTACTTCTAACTTAAAACCAAAATATACGCGAAAGGTTTTGTTTAAAATTTAATTTTAGCACAAAATTAAAAAAAAAAAAGTTCAAAAATCTCAAATTATTTTTTCAAGTTTTTCAAATGCAAAAAAAATAAATAACCAAAATATGTTAATTTTTTTTTGTTGTTTTATCCTGTAGACTATAAAGAAACGCATATTTGGTTAATTTTTTTTTAAGCTGTAGCTTACGTAGTTTAAAAGCAACAGTGCGCGCAATCTCCAAATTTACTAACCTGAGAAAACGCTTTTTAAAGTTTCAGTGTCTTCGGATCTTCCATTATACTCACCGTCTATAACTCAAGAAATAATGCAGATTTTTGAATGCGGTTTTTTGCATATTGCTGAGAAATTTTAAAACATTCAGAATAAAGCAAAAACTGAAAACTGATTTTTTTAAAAGTTTAACCCCTTAATTCTCGCTCCCGTCATATTCACGGGATGTGTCTTTTATTAATTTCATTCTTTTTTGTTTGTTTCCCACCAGTTTTATAAAATAGTGTAATTGACTTTATTAAGGTATCATTTTACCTGTCATTAAATAAGATGAATATTTTTTTTTCAAAAATTGGTGTCAATAAGCAATTTGAATTTTTAAACCATAATTTAATGCGACCGTTAAGGGGTTAAAGGTTCTGTGCCCCCTTAAGTTGAAAACACTGTTGTTTGCATACATGCAAAGCTGCGAACTAAAGGGTTAAACACGGCTCTGTCGTGAGGTTGAAGGTAATGTGTTGTATGGGGAGGTAGTGACAAAAGTACAATATTGTGTGAATCACAAATGTCAACATTTCTACTGAAGTAGTGTGGGAGGCGTGACCATCAAGTATCAGCAATATTGTACCACTTGGTTTCCGTGGAACAAATTGATCTTTGAGCCACTGGAAAAATAATGAACTCTTAATATATGCAGACTTTAAGACATATAAAAAACTGCTCTAGGTGGCATTCCATCTTCATATTCCATCATTTTATTTTTAACCTTTATCACTTAATCCTTTCAGGGGCAAGGTATTTCTATTCGTAAAATTCTGAAATGAGCGAACGACACCTGGATTTACAAAAATAATATTTCAAAATAAGCAAAAGCTTTTGTTCCCGTACCGGGAATAAAAAAGGGAAAATTTTCATTCCAGTATTTTGGTGCCAATGTGACATCTTGGAATTAAAGTAAAGTGGTCCAAAAATGAACCACCGCCCTCGAAGGGGTTAAACTGGTGGGAGAAAGCATCCTGCAGCGTTACTCACCTTTTCCGACGAAGTTAATGTGAAAACCGCTTTTGCGCCCTTTTCGGTTAAAACTAAGTCAGGTCAATTGTCAACTGCAATGTGGACTAATCCATGTTAATAATGTTCGAGGGTTTATCAAACAACTCATTTTCTGACAAAATGTCATGGAGTAGTTTGAATTAGGCATCTATTTCTTCTGGATTCATGGCTTCACTTCTCGCAAGCGACACACCTTCAGCTTTTATGAGTGATGCATCAGAATGACGACTTAGGAACAGATTTAGCTAAACATACACAGCCTTTTCACTTTGATATTTAAAAGGGTGCTTTATATCACGTTTTTGGCAAATTCAAAAGCAAGAGTACTCACATCATCTCGAGTAAATGGGAATCCTTGTTTCTGCATTCTTTTAATGCGTTTTATTAATCTTTTTTCGTTTTTTACCAAACATCGGACCAGGGCCTATGCTGCCTTTATTTGAATTATTAGTCTTGAATCGGTAAAATTTTAGATATAAGAAAAAAAACGTAAAAGTTGGCAGCTATGCTAATTAAGTTTATGAGTTAGGAAAAAGATCAAAAGTTTGCAGCTATGGTAATTTCAGTAATTGCCAGTTTTAAAAAAAGTTTTAAAGTTTAAAAATTCGTGCAAAAACAATTACGTGATGTGAAAGATAATTTTATTGAATAATTAGATAAACTATTTTAAGACATCACCTGTAATTTAAAAAAGCGTCTGCAATAACTATTAAAAGATTTTATCCGTGAAATAAAAAGAGAACAGTCTGACAATTTTATTCCACTTACTGTCAGCAAGAATGAACTTAATCTCATAAAATCAAATGAAATTTACTTTAAGAAGTGCCTATTTCCCGTTCGATAAAATCTAACGCGGCTGATGAACTTACAAACCACAAAGGTTTTTTTTAACGCTAATTTGTTTGTTCAAAAGAAAAAGTTTCTTCCAAAGTTAAATTATTTAAATTTCTGTTTACTTTACTTTGTGATGTTTTTTTTATAAAAATATTTTTCCTTAAAACTTTAATTAATTTTAAATAGAGATATTGGACTCTCTATCTTTATTGTTTAATTAAACCGAGATGTGCATTGTCAGGTCTACCACTGGCGACTATTTTTATATTCTGTTCAACCCAATATTTAAAAAAATATATTTTGTATTATATTTCTTTTGCTCATGTCGTCAAATTTCACAGGAAAGGTGTATGTTTTGAGATAGTGGTGCGAGATAGTATTACAAAATAGTCGCCAGTGGCAGCCCTGCGTTATAAATAGCGTTGCTAGGTGTCCCGCGTAAATCAGCGCTCCAGATGCTCTGGACACCACTAATTTCTTACAGTATATTTCGAGATCTTTAATCGCAGATAATTCTGGCATTAGATAAGGCAAAGAAAACTGCGTTAAAGTACTGTGTCCAGAGAATTTGGAAACCCGATTTATGTGGTAATCCTGGCAACACTATATTATAAAGCATGCTTTGAACATGGAACTATATAAAGAGGAAATGACATATCCTTAACCCTTGAGGGGCGGCGGTATATATTATATACCACATACGATTAATTAAGTTTTACACCAGAAAAATTGTATTAAATTTTAATTTTCTGACTTTGGTGGGAAAAAGCCGTAAAATTGCTTTTACTTATTTTAAAATCACTTGCCCCTCATGGGGTTAAAAAAGTGAAGCTTCAACCGTAGCCGCTATCGCAGGAGCTGTTTACCGCCAATGGAAACTTCCACCAGTAGATTTATATAGAAATTTTCAATTTATTTAAACGCCTGATTATTACAACATTTCAGTCATAAATAATGGTAAAAACAGATTTTTATTTTTACTGGTAGGAGTTTACTTTGGCGGTAGTTAGGCTAGTAGTCACTACGGTGAAACAAAAAATAGGGAATTCCACACGTCTCATTATGAGTCTCAAATTATATCTATATGTGACTTCACTGAGACGTCAATGTGACTTCTGCTTTTTGATCAGCCTCAAGATGACTTTGCAATGTAGTTACATTGTGACTCTCATGTGACTGTCATTTTTAGATTCAATTTCAAAACCATCATGGACATTGCATTATGATAAGTCACCAAATCATAACACATTATAGTCACATGGTGACTTTTCACAAAATAGCACAATGGTGACTTCACAGTAGTCTTTCTGTCACCTGAAAGTCCTTATTTGACTTTAATGTGACATTATTTGGTAACATACCACAATGCAGCGTTTACGATGATTTTGAAATTGAGTCTGCAGATGACAGTCACATGAGAGACACAATGCAACTACATTGCAAAGTCACGTGTTGACTCGTCAGAAAGCAACAGTCACAGCGACGTCTCGGTGGAGTCACATATAGTGATCATTTAAGACTCATAATGAGACGTGTGGAATTTCCTATTTTTTGCTTCACCGTAGTGACTGCGACACTTATGACCATGTGTGACATGAATGAGATGCCATATGGACTAGCTGTGCTGTATAGATAGTAATTATTCGAATTATATTATTTCCTTTTGAGTATTCGCGTACTTGAAAATTATCATTTTGTGATTGGACCTTAATTTCGGACATCAGTGTACATGAGTCAACAAGGCCACTATATCATCGGTACCATGTCAAACTATCCAATGTGAAAACTATGGCCTACTTTTTTGAAGTAGCAAAATTCGCCTTATTTAACCTTATTTAATGACATATCAATAAATTCGAAAACAAGGGGAATTTTACCATTTCAGAAAAGTGGTGCCAATCAAGAAATATGAATTTTAAAAAAGTAGTCCACTGTTTTCACATTGGATATTTTAACAGGGAATAGGGAATAATCGCCGAGGTAAACCCAGCGAAAAGCTTTAGAGTGGAAGTGCACACATGGAACTATTAATAAAGAGGAACTGACATATCCTTAAAATAGTGAAGCTTCAACTGTAATCGCTATTGCAGAGTTTGTTTAATGTCGGTTGAATCTTCACCAGTATATTTATATATACATTTTTTCCTAATTTGAAAGCTTTATTATTGCAAAATTTCAGTCATAAATAATGGTAGAAACAGTTTTTGATTTTTACTGGTAGAAAGTTTCTTTAGTGGTAGTCAGGCCCCGGGTTTCTGCCATATTCTGACAAACAGGGAAACAAACTGACAATTTTACAAACAAACAGAAAATTTAACCCCATTTGTGAGAAAAAAAAATCCGTGAATAAGATGCTTAAGTAAGTCGAAATTTTCTATTTAATTTTGCTGGTGGGATGTTTGCCCCCGGACGAAATCAGAAACTGAAGATCCAGTTTAAAGACAGCAGCCCCCGTCTTGTGACAACCTCCTCAGATACTTAACTCGCAGATGGTAGTTAGTACAGTATATGTCTCCTCCTCTTTATTCATAACTCCATTGTTTGGCACGATACCGACGACGACATATTAATCCTCTAATTCCCATGGCAGAATACGCCGTAGAAATTCCATATGTCAGGGAATCTGAATTCACACTCAGTGTTGCGAGTGGGCTACTTTTTTAATTCAAATTTCTTTAATGACACCACTTTTTTGTAATGGTAAAATTTGCCTTTTGAGTGGGATATTTATTAAGGCAAAAACAAAAGCGAAATGTAAATATAATAAATATATATATTTGTAAATATGTAATAAGACGAATGCAAAGGAGCAGCCGGTATTCTCTTGATCTTTAGCGTGGGAAAAGAACTCACATACTTTCTCACAAGAACATATGATCGCAGGATCCGTGTGCAAAAAAGAGGAGGTTCTCAAGGTGTCCATTCAGGGGATAGCGAAAAAGGTCCCTGGGAGTTTCTTGAAAAGAACGGACAGTTAGTGGCTGAGAAACTCACTATTGTTTTTAGAGGGAGATAATTGAGATCTATATGCGAGAGGAGGATGAAGAGGAGATTAGATTTGGCTGGAGTTGGAAGAGCGACTTTTGAGAGGAGAAGGTTCTCTCCGGAGAAAAGTTGAAGGCGCCGAAAAGGGCTGAGTTTTACAATTCCTAGGACCGGGGACTTATACCTGGGATCAGCGGCGACAGGGCACTGCGTGCCGTCGCGGAGAAGAGATTTTAATCTCTGAAATAAGACAAGCGTCTACCGATTAAATAATGCATTGCCTTGTGGACTTAATCGACTAGCTTCCACTTACTCATAAACACTGTTTTGATGGATGCATAAACCTTTTGTTCAACAAGATTACATTGTTGTGTACATAACTACTTTTATTTACTCCAGAATATCTTTTATTTTATTATAAAAATAAAAATCATGTCATATTCTAAGAGAATATAAGTTGTTAAGCCTTTGAAGTAAACACCTTCGACCATCGCTACCGCCTTCTTAGGACATGGCACAACTGGTAGCAGCCAACGAAACAAACTTTTATGCAAAAAATAGTACAGATGAGATTGTTAGCAGACTGTGATTAAAAACAAAAGAGAGCTGAGCATCGAGCAGCAGGACAACGTCATAGTCGCAACACAACGAAGGAATCAACAGTCCAGCGACCCAGGAGAAAGCCAGGGACATCCAGGAGATCCACTTGAAGCCAAACGGAGAGAGCCGACAACCGACAGACTCACTTGGAAAGGCCTGACCCTGACGCAAAGAGAGTGACTGAAACTTCAACAGCAGCGCACTGGTCAAAGCAACTGTGACGGGACCTCAACACAACAGAGAAGGTAGGCTCGTTATTTTTTTGAATGGCTCTCATTTTTTTAGTAGAATTTAAATGTTTTAAATTCGGGATCTAAAATTGTGAGATAGTAAAATTGTTGTAATTTGTAAAGCAAACATTAAGATAAGGGCATCAAGCCAAGTAAAGTAGAGACAAAATCATAAGCATTTAAGTTAGCTCAAGATAGGGAGCAGATTAAAATCTGGTTTGTATTCGAAACGAATACAAAGGAAAATTTTGTTTCAAAGAAGGAAGCGGAGAAAATGTTCAGGGGAGATTGCAGTAGCGAGCCGAAAAAAAAAGGCTCAGGGGAAGAGTTTTTTACATTACAGATGCAAGTAGTGTAATATTACACGGAAATTGTGTGGGAAATTAAATTATGTTAGTTAAACTACTGAATAAAGATATTTTCTAGAAATTTATGGTCAGGACACTGATTACACTGGTCATGGCTTGCAAAGAAGTGCTCAGATTTGAAAAGTTTGAAAAGTTTATTCGAAATATATGTGTGCAATTTCTATAAGATTTTACTATATATTGAGTTTTATCCTGTGTGTATAGGGACTTAAAAACAGAAAAATTTATCTTGCACATTGGTTATTTTTAACAAAAGGTGAAGGTATCCAAAAATCTTACAGATATTTTAAATTTATACTTTATATACTGTATTTGTATTTAAAAGTTGGTTATGTAAACATTTACAGTAAAAAGCTATATTTAGAATAAGGATGAAATTATTTTATAGTGTCAGTTGACAGGTCTTAAATTCTTCGAGGAAATTATTGGTATAAATTATTGAAATTGTGTTAAAAATAAGGCTTCATTATGACAAGGGTGACCGCATTAAAACATTGCAGAAAGGTTGATCTACAGAATTTAGCAGCAGAATTTGTAGTAAACCTTGAGGAGGGTGATACAATACAAATAATCATCCAAAAAATTGAGCAGTCAGATAGTTACGAGGAAGACTTTGCACTAGCGCAAGCCAGGTATATTGTACAAGATAGAGAAGTCAATTTAGCTAGGGAAAAAGACCGCGAAAAGGCGGAAAGGGAACGCGAAAAGGAACAGTTAGAATTAGAAAGAGCTAAATTAGACAGCGCAGACAGACAGAGAGAAAGGGAATTCAAACTAGAAGAATTAAGATTAAAGCAAGGCACAGAGAGAAGCAGTTCCAGAGCGAGTAATCGTTCTGATAGATGCCCAAAATTAAACATAAAATCTATTATGCATACGTCCGATCCAGACAAATCAGACATAACTTTATTTTTAAATTTATTTGAGAGACAGGCAGAAAGATCGGGAATCGAGTCAGATGATCTAGTAACTCATCTTTTAGCTTTATTGCCCATAGAAATTGCAGAATTAATTTTACGAGAACCGTCTGGCAGCGTGGACAATTTTGCTCACGTGAAAAAAAATTCTCTTAGAACGATATAGGTTAACAGCAGAAGCCTATCATTTAAAATTAATGAGGCATCAAAAAAATACAAACACCCCATGGAAAGACCTAATCTTCGAATTAAATAGTTTTCAAGAAGGGTGGTTAGTTAGTTTGGGCATCGAAAGTTTAGAGGAGCTAAAAGACCTGCTTATTACGGAACAAATTAAACGAAGAGTGCCGACCGAAACTAAAAATCATTTTATCGATTCGTGGGCAGAGTATAAAAAACCAGACAAACTCGCAAAAGATTTGGACGGGTATTAAGCAATAAAGGGCGCGACGGCCTGGAAAGGGTATGCCAGACCCCCCGTGGAAAAAAGATTCGAGAGACAGAGATATGCGGAAAAAGACAGCGAAAAATGGTTCGATCGCCCGAGTTACGAGGAAAGGGACCCGAGGAAAAATCCCGGTAATAAATCTAATTGTCGGGAGAAAAGCGATGATAGGGAAAAACAAAAAGCTTTGGAAAAAACAAAACAAAGCACTTGCTTTCAATGCGGAAATCCAAAACATAGGATACGAGACTGTCCAGATTTAAAAAGATCGGAAAAAGAAATAAGCACGGTACATCATGTTATGTGTAGTACGAAATTAGACAAAGGTTTCGAACCATATTTAAGTAAGGGAAAGATAAATGGAGTAGACATTACAATGTTACGTGATACGGGAAGCATGGTTGATGTATGCTCAAGAAGATTCATTAATAAAGGACAATTAAACGGAGAAATTAAGTTGTTAAAACAACCTCTGGTCAGGGACCTTCAACAGCTTCTGGTTGCGGAAATAAAGATAGAATTAGCTGATAAAACGGTGATAACAACTATAGCACTTATCACGGACCACGAGTCAGATTTCTATTATTATATCCTTGGAAACAGAACACAAGAATTAATCAATTCGAATGAGCGTAATAAAACTAAACAGCCGGCGAAAGAAAACGAAACCAATAGCAGCCAAAATTTTCAGCCGTGCATTCAAGGGGTGAATCAATCACGAGAGATTAGTCCGGAGATCTCCACGGCAGACGATGAGTCAGACGGGAGCGAAGGGGAGGAGCCGATGTCTTTACCACCGCTCGCACAGGAATCGAAGGAGAATGACAAAATACCGTTTGAAAATGAAACTTATAGCTTAAGGGAAAAAAGTAAGACGGATTGTAAAAATGCACAAAAAAGTCTAATCGTGTGAGGAGTCGATTTCCAGGGCAGAAAACTTTCGAGGCGATGGGGATTTGAAAAAACAAACAGACGTTACGGAAAAGGATTATAGCGGTAATCTGAAAAACAGAATAGCGACGAATTCGTCAAACTTCCAGAAAGAGGGGAGAATAAAAGGCAGCGTTCGAAAACGGAAAATAGGAAAAGTCTATGGGTCAGAAAACCAAGAGAAACCACAAGAGAAACAGCTGTCAGGTGAGGTCAAAAACTTAAGGATTATAAGAAACTCAGACACACACATAACTCGCGAAGACAAGAAGTCAAAAATACCGGTAAAAATCATACAAAATAGGCAAAGTGCTGGACAAGAAATGCTGTTAAGAAATTCATCCCGGATAGAAGGGATTAAAATGAGGAAACAGCAGGTTAAGTCGCATGACGTCGGTAAAAAAGTCACAAGGGAGAGAGAAAACTCAGTTAAAAATAAAAGAAAGAGCGAATTACAGAATTTATGTACAACAGTATAAAAGGATTTTAAACCCATGAAACAAATACTAGATTTAGGAACAAACGGTCAACAAAATGAAACTGTTAGTTGGGAGGACATTAAGAAAGGGAAAGAAAAAATAGCGAGGGTGGACGAATTTATAGAGATCCCCAAAAATAAAAAAAACAGGCGAAAGCAAATAAAGCGAAACGTGCTAAAAAAATTAATACGAAAATGAAAAGAAATAAAGGATTAAAGGCCTTAATGGTCTGGAAAATTGCTGGTCAAGGAGAGAAGTTTAACACTCATAATTCCACGAATAGATTGAAAAGGCGAAAAGGGAAAGAAAGTGGCAACAGGAAAACGGGACAAAAAAGCACAAACATAGATTTAGAAGCCAAAATCAGGGTAAAAATAAACAAAAATCCGTGAAAGCAACGGTAGTTAAAATAAAGGAGATAAATACATTGTCAAAATCTAAAAGGGAAACAGAAAACAGGAAATGCTTAGATAAAAACAAGGAAATTAATCAAAAAGAAATTAGTGAAAGGCGAGAGAATCGGCAAAATTCAGAGAGGCATGCTATAAAGCATTCGACAAATAAACGAAATAATACGGGAAAAGTTAAGACTACGAGAATAGTTGCCATAAAAAAATTAAAGAGCCGCTCTGATAAAAAGAGATTAATAGAAACGGATAGCAGTGCGCATTCATCCAGGAAAAGCAAAAACAAAATGACTCGTAAACCACTCAAAAGGGCACATACTTTGCAACCTGACCAATATGCCAGAGTACAAAGGCCAGGGAAGGACATTGTCCAAATAGATTTTTTGAGTAGGGCAGAGTAATCTTGGGAAAAAAAAAGAAAAGAAAATTGTATATAGTATGTTATTATTCCTTTTAATGTTTGACAATATAATACAATGTGAAATGTTTTGAAATAGAATAAAGTGAAAAATATTATACAGAGTGTATAATGAATACTTTTTTGGGGAGGGGCAGACAGGAAAATAAAGTTTTTTTTTTCTTTTTTCTTCTGTTTTGCATGTGAGCCTTTCATATAAATTTTGAGTCTTTCTCTCTTCTAGAATATTTTGTCCTGCGGCCAAAATATTCTTTTAAAAGGGGGGGGGTGTAAATATTTGAGCTATATCAAACTCGCCATATAGAAAGAAATAATGTATTTATAAAACAGAGTCAAAATATGGTGAAGTCCACTAAGACGAACGGTAAGATGAAGTAAACTACTCAGTCACCATCGATATTGGACATTTGGCAATCAGTGACAGTTTGCTAATGCAAAGGAGCAGCCGGTATTCTTTTGATCTTTAGCGTGGCAAAAGAACTCACATACTTTCTCACAAGAACATATGGTCGCAGGATCCGTGTGCAAAAAAGAGGAGGTTCTCAAGGTGTCCATTCAGAGGATAGCGAAAAAGGTCCCTGGGAGGTTCTTGAAAAGAACGGACAGTTAGTGGCTGAGAAACTCACTATTGTTTTTAGAGGGAGATATTTGAGATATATATACGAGAGAAGGATGAAGAGGAGATTAGATTTGGCTGGAGTTGGAAGAGCGACTTTTGAGAGGAAAAGGTTCTCTCCGGAGAAAAGTTGAAGGCGCTGAAAATGGCCGAGTTTTACAATTCCTAGGACCGGGGACTTATACCTGGGATCAGCGGCGACAGGGCACTGGGTGCCGTCGCGGAGAAGAGATCTTAATCTCTGAAATAAGACAAGCGTCTACCGATTAAATAATGCATTGCCTTGTGGACTTAATCGACTAGCTGCCACCTTCTCATAAACACTGTTTTGATGGATGCATAAACTTTTTGTTCAACAAGATTACATTGTTGTGTACATACCTACTTTTATTTACTCCAGAATATCTTTTATTTTAATATAAAAATAAAAATCATGTTGTCATATTCTAAGAGAATATAAGTTGTTAAGCCTTTGAAGTAAACACCCTCGACCATCGCTACCGCCTTCTTAGGACAAGGCACATGCGGCATATCTGTTATTAAATAAAGAAAATATTACTTTTTCAAAATTTTTGGTGTGAGTTTGGAATATCCTAATTAAAAAAATCCACTAAATTCGAAACACTGATGGTAGCATATAGGCTATCATAGGCATTAAAGTGTTAAGGGGACTGGGTAAGCGAAATTCAACCAAAAAATCGATTTTTACTTTTTTAGATCATTAACCCCTTAACGGTCGCATTAAATTACAGTTTAAAAATGCAAATTGCTTATTTGCAGCGCAAATTGCGCCTCTTTTTTTAAAAAAAAATCGCTCTATTTAATGACAGGTAAAATGATAGCATAATAAAACCAATTACGCTATTTTATAAAATGGTGGAAATCGAACAAAAAAGAATAAAATGAATAAAAGACACACCCCGTGAATATCACGGGAGCGAGAATTAAGGGGTTAAATAGTTTAAACTTTTATCTTTTCAATGATGTATTACACATGTTTATATATAAAAAAAAATGTTAGATTTTTTTTTCATGCTTTCTAAGAGCACTTCACCGCAGTGGGCTACTTTGTTTAAATTCAGATTTCTTGATTTGAACCACTTTTCTGAAGTGGTAAAATTCTCATTGTTTTCGATTTAATTAATATGTTATTAAATATCGGCGAATTTTTCTATTTCAAAAAAGTGGTGCCAATCAAGAAATCAGTATTTAAAAAAAGTAGTCCGCAACACAGCTTCACAGATTTAATTGTTCTTTTCTCAAAACTTCGATTTTTTCAGGTTTGTGTTCCTTTTTTTTCAATATCCATTAAACTTAAGAAATCAAATTTTTCTAAATACTTATATTATGTTATAGTGCATACTTTAACATAGGAATTTAATGATTTTTTGAGAATTATTTATTTTAGGCAGTGAAATCTTACCAAAAATGCTAATTTAAAAATGTCATTCAATAAATAATTAATAATTAATTTTCAGTTTCTCTTAGAAAGAAAATGTTTTGTAAACCCCTTGAGGGGCAAGCAAAAATGTCTCTAAATATTGAATTCTCACCGAAATAATAGAAAAAAATTTATTTTTAAATAAGGAAAAGCAATTTTTAAGCGATTTTCCTCCAAAGTGAAAAATATAAAATTTAGTTAAAATTTTCTGGTGAGAATCTCGTTTAAATTAGGTGGGATATATTTTATCCCACCGCCCCTTAAGGGGTTAAAATACGTAAAGCATGTTATTAAAACTACTCTAAAAAATCCAGACCTCTATCTCTCACCATTTCTGAGAAAAAGGTATATAAAGTTGGTGTATTTTAAAGTGGCCAAGATAGAGATTACCCGGTACGCTTAAGGCTATGCAGATGAACGAAAGAAATTTTTCATGCTGAATTTTGTGCCTTCTTATGACTGATGTTCTCTTTGTAACCTGTAAAAAGCTTACACCAGACAAATTAGAATGACAAATTGAGAAAAATTAATCCAATCAGCAATTTTAGAGTGGAGGAAACGTGGTCCCTTGATTGAAAACGCTTGCAGCGGTAAAGTCAGTGCAATGGATTATGGCTTCTAGGGGTTACTTGTAACTACTCTTTTTAGCTCACAGCTTTTAGTTTGGTAACTCGTCGCAAGAGAGGAAAGTGGCGCTCATGTATGCAAACCAAATATACATTTCCGAACAAAATGACTGCAGACAATATCATATTATATTTATTTAGCAAATTTTAAATTTCCAGCCGTAAAAATATAGATAGATTACTCAAATTTAAAATACGCAAATTGAAGTCATGCGATTCTTAAAATTTCATGGTATTTCTAAGTGATGTGCCTCTTATTTAGTCGATTCCCTTACAAATTTCAAAAAAAAAAAAAAAAAAAAAAAAAAAAAAAAAAAAAAAAACCACATATTTATTCCATTTTTAATTATAAGAAATTGAAAAAAAAAACATAATATACGGGAAAAGGGGCTTGTACTTTCAGCCAATATATTAAAAAGAGAGAACCAACGTTATAAAACACGAATGTAAGTAAGTTAAAACGCATATAGCTATTTCGAAGCTTCTGAGGCTTCATCATCATTGCTTAAAAATAAAATTAAATTGAAACTGTGGATTAAAAGGAGGGAGGGGGGACACAGAGAGCCAAGGAGGCGTACCTCAGAACTCGATTTTCGACGGCGAAATGAAATTCACTGTTGACAACCAATTGCGGAGTCGATCTCACGTGCACACAGGGAGACTAATCAAATTTGCCCCGAAGCTCCGGGTGGGTTCAAACAAAGAGAGAAAAAAAAGAGGGAGGAAAACGAATTAACCCCTTAACGGTCGCTTAATATTTGAAAAACCCTCAAGAACGTTCTTATTTTTTATTACAGAAATTGAATAATTATAAAGTTTCTATATAAAATGTGTAATTAGTTTTTTTTAAGGCGATGAAAAAAGATAATATAGAACAAATTCACGATTGTGGAAAAGCCAACATGCGAGAATTCTGTGTTTTAATGTTTGTTTTACACTATACAAATTAATGCGAATAAGACCTTTATTTTTCACATCTTAGATCTTTATTCATCATCATCAAACAAATTTTTACAATTAACATTTGAAATAATATAACATACCATAGCTGCCAACCTTTACGCTTTCTTCCTACCACTAAAATGTTCTTGTAAATATTGCCTTAATTAATGGTCGAAATATGACGATTAAACAAGGCGAAAATCTATTCTAAATTTTAGTGGTAGCAAAAAAGCGTAAAGGTTGGCAGCTATGACATACATTAAATTTTGATTACTAAGATTTTTTTTTAGTGTGACATATTTCGAAACATGCAATACAAAGATCTATATTACAATGAGCGCCAAAAACCAATCTCGAGTACTGATATTCAAAGACTTCACACCGAAATGCAAGTTAAATTTTTCTGATTTCAGAAGTTTTTTCCAGCAATAAATCTCCAGCCCGGAAATATGACGGGGACGAGAAATAACGAACGACACCTTAGCCTTGATATTGACGGGAGCGAGAATTAAGGGGTTAAAGAAATTCAAACCATATCTTTGAAAAATTGGGCGTGCTGGACAAATCGTTTATTAAGATGTTTGAATTTTTCCATATGTGATAGGCTTCCCAAAATTCAAGATCGTAAATTGATGAGCATTTCAGTATTATGAGGCTTCGAAAAATTTTAAATTATGATTGTTGGTCCAGCAGTGATTAGCAATAGTGGAACGTTTGATATCACAATTTTTAACACAAGTTTTATGCTCCCCTAAACGGACCTTACAGGGTCGTTTCGTTTGACCAATGTACATTTCATTGCACTCGCAAGATATCTTGTTATCTAGCCATCAAATTTCTAAAATTTTGTTAAAATTTAGCTTTAAGGTAGTTTATACTCCTTTTCATAAAATTCAATTCAAAAATTTGAAACATCCAATTGACAGTTTTGCATATTGGGGTGTTTACAAGATATTTCGCGAATGCAGTAAAATATACATTGCTCAAATGAAACGACCCTTTAAGGTCCGTTTAGGGGAGCAAAAAACTTGTGTTAAAAATTGTGACATCAAACGTTCCGATTTTGCTAATCACTGCTGGACCAACAATCATAATTTTAAATTTTCCGAAACATCAATAATACAGAAATGCTCATCAGTTTACGATCTTGACTTTTGGGAAGCCTATCACATATGGAAAAAATCAAATAGCTCAGAAAACGATTTGTCCAGCGCGGCCAATTTTTTCAACGATATGGTTTGAATTTCTTTAATTCGTCTTTTTCCCTCCCCCCTATTTTTCTCATCTTTGTTTGAACTCTCCCGGAGCATCTGGGCAATTTTTATTGGTCTCCCTGTGTGCGCGTGAGATAGACCCCACAGTTGATTGTCAACAGTTAATTTAATTTCGCCGTTGACGGTCGATATGTGAGGTACGCCTCTTGGGTTTCTGTCTCCCCCCACCCTTTTATCCACAGTTTTAATTTTATTTTATTTTTAAGCACTGATGATGCAGCCTTATAGGCTTCGAAATAGCTATATGCGTTCTAACTTACTTACATTTGGGATTTATAACATTGGTTCTCTTTTTTTGACATAATATTCAGGTTTTAAGTTGAATATTTATTTTTACAGCGTTTAGTTTAATCATCAGTTTACTGTCCCGACTGACGACAGTTTTTTAATTCTTACTCGCACCACTTTCTCAGAACAAAAATATTTCACATATACTTTTGACAACATGTGCAACAGAAATATTCTATAAAATTTAATTTTTAGAAATAGCGGGGCGAATACAACATGAAAATAGTAGCCAGTACACGCCGAGTTTACTCGGTATAATAATTACAATATATATGAACCCGAGATAACTCGGGATAATCAAGGAAGCGGTTAAAAACAATGTAATATCATCATTTAAATATCTAAACGATTAACCTTATTTAAGTGTTACTCCTCTAGTAAAATAATATTACTTACTATCAAAATTCCCACGATACTTCTAGTGTTAACTTATGAATACCACTATTTTCGAATAATAATATTTTTCTTATTCAATTACAGAAATTCTGCAGCTAGGTAAGACGAAAACTACTGTATGAAAATAATGGTATTCAAGATCCAATTGCGTTATTTTATTGAGATTCCTGTTTAAGGTATTTAGGTTATCTTTGCAGAGTATTTGGTTATCCTTGAATAAACAAAAGAAATACCTAAATTGTAATTTACTTGAATTTCTGCTGCTATTACTTTCTTCTACATTTACAGGAAGAAAGTATTGGATTCGTAAAAATTTTTTAATTCCGGTTTTCGACGGATTTACATGTTTTAGGTGCCAGAGATCCCGAAAAACATGTTTTTACAAAATGTCTGTTTATGAGTCTGTGACTCTGTCCGTCTATTTGTATGTGACACAAATTTTGTAGGCACTCTATCTCAAAAACTAATAAGCTGAATTTAATAAAACTTTAGATTCAGTTAGCCCTTGATATAAATTGGTGCTGACTACTTTTTAGTATAAATCGCTCAACTATGCTGCATTTTTCACGATTTCCACAACAGCTATATCTCAAGAACTAATGCACGGATTTTTATAAAACTTCAGATTCACTTAGTTCTTGATATGATTTGGTGCTGATTACTTTTTGGTGTAAATCACCTAACAGATGTCGCTGCTATGCTGCATTATTAATGATTATCGAATATCAAGAACTAATGCACAAATTTTCACCAAACTTCAGATTCAATGACTTCTTGATACAAATTAGAGATGTTTAGTTTTTTGTGCAAATCTCCCAACAGGTGGCACTGCTATACTACATTTTTCACGATTTTTGAAATATCTCCCTCATAGCATGCATGGTCATAGTGACGTCGTTGTGACGTCACTGTGGTCACGTCACATCTCTGACCGAAATGCCACCACTCAGTGATGTCAAATTGTGACTGAGATGTGAACTTCTTAGAAAACTTAAAAAAATACAAAAATTCTTTAAAACATGTTGCTTACTGTAAAATTTTATTTTTCTGGCAATAAAAAAGAATTGTTATGTCACTGCATGTAACGTACGTCTCGTCACACTAAAAAAAAAAAAAAAAAAAAAAAAAAAAAAAAAAAAAAACCCACCATATTGTAAGTCACAGTGTGAGAAAAATATGAATTTCAAAAATCTTTGAAAATGAAGAGAAATGTTTTAAAAAGGCCCGAGTTACAGCGGCATAAGGAATGAAAATATATTAGTGGATAGTAAATAGTAAATTCAGACACTAAAATATGGGGGGGGGGGGGGCATATAAAGGAAAATGCGCGCTACAAGTATCAACAAACTAGATTTTCATGCTATATTTTATCAATTTGATATCTAAGAGAGTGAAAGTATACTTTTTTCCTGATTTCAATTTTATCTAGTATTGCAAATTAATATAATAATCATTCACTTATTCTTATTATTATAAAAGTGTTTCTCGGAAAAAATGGTACGTGCTGGAGCAATTTGGATAGCATATTTAGAATTAGGAATGTTAAATATATACACTTTACATATTTAGTTTGCAGGAAGGAATTTTTTTTTTTTTTTTTTTTTTTTTTTTTTTTTTTTTTTTTTACCGACCACTGGTATTCGAAACACTTTTGTGGCTTCAAACTAAGAAATTTCTATTATAGTTAACTCTGCAGCTTTTAATGAGCACATAGAAAGAGTCTTCAGAGTTTAGTCATACATACATTTCTTGCTTTATAATTTGCATTCAAGTCATATTTTTTCAAGTTAGTGTACCTATTTTAAGTAATTATTTTTTTTTTAAATTCTACTTCTTTCAGACTTTTAAAATAAAATTAGCATTTTCCGAATTAAAAAAAAATACAAAGTTTATGCAAAACGCATGATATAATTTATTATTCGTATTTCAAATGTGTGTTTTAGAGATATGACTCAAAAATAGTTATTTTACGATTTGTTTTATTCTACAGAAAATTAACATGAAAAGAATGACAGATTGACAAAGAAAATTTTTTTATCCTCGATATTTATTTATATCTTTTTATTTTTAGGAAGATATTTTGTATTTATTATGTGTGAAACAATCTTTATTTAGAAAAAAAGGGGGGTGGGGGTAAAAGTGATAAAAAGAAAAGGTAAAATACATTGGAAAATTCTTCAAATACAAAAATTTAAATACAGACAGTCTCATAAAATGATTGCACATGTAAGTTTCAAATCTGTTTATACAAAAGCAAATAAAAGAACACCTGCCAAAAATCGTCTGCCCACGATACCCCAGGGTAAACAGAGAACTTTTTGTTCTACTAGTCTACAATGTAAGCTTTTGCGTGAGCTTTTTTTAATGGAAGAAAAAGACGTCGCCATTTTCGGATACACACGGATATAATAATTTATGGAGCTTAAAAAGTAAGTCTTATTTAATTTAAATTGTTTATTACTGTTTTGTCTATTTGGTGATGAGTTAAATAGTTTTATATTATACCTACAGAAAGAGACTGATCTGGAATTGTTTTTCAGATTAGAAATTAACATTATACTGAATGGGAAATGTCGTTTTACATACTATACAAGTGAAACTTTTGAAAGACTTTTTTTCATTGCTAATGATATTTTAAATTATTATTTAAAATCCTAAATCTTCATATCAATGTTTTTAGATTTAACATTTGCCAAAATTATAAAATAATAGGAATTCCTTATAACATATGGAGAGATTTTTGAGAAATTGTTAAATCTAATAATATATTTAATTCATCTATTGTACTTTGTTGTAGTTTAATAGTACAATTATAAATACTAATTATTTAGTGTTTTTCAAATTTGTATATTTATTTTTGTTAATTGTATGTAAGCACGTTTTTACTGTTCGTGATTTTAATCAAACATTTAATTGTAGACATTCAGAATCAGTTATTAAATTTTCTTCGATTGTAAACTCATTTTCTACGTTTTCGATACACGTTCGATACTTCGCATTAAAAAATAAAATATGACATTTAAGCATTGAAAGAAAGTGTTTTCATGCCTGATAACAAGTTTATAGATTAAACTGCTTTAGTATACTTTTTAAAGTTTGATATTTATAATATTTATAAAAAATATTTATAATTTGTGATATTTATAAAAGTTGATATTGTACTGTTCATTGGCGATTATTGCTGGAAATGCATTTTTAATTATAATATGCGCTTTTATGATTCACTATATTTATGCATAGTATATGGTGTATATAAAAGCTATAATTCATATACAGGGTTACACAAAAGTATACGTAAGAGTTAATGGGTATGGGCGCAAATTGCTTAACGGTGTTTTTTAGATAAGTTATGGATTTTTATGTTGAACTGCATTTAATTTACTAAGAAATGTTTGTTGAATATGGATAAAATGATACACAGGGTCACGCAAGGAAATGGATATATGGCCGTCTATAAATTATAATTTCTGGAAATGTTATTTCAGCAGTTTTAAGAGTGTTTTAATTTGAATTAAATATTAACTAAATAGTGGCGTGTAATAAAGTTTCTAGGCAAACTACAGGGTTGTACAAAAGTATTCAAGTATGTTTTCATATATTAGTATAAATTGCTGAATGAGAATTTCAACCTGTTATGCGTTTTCTTGCTAAACTAAATTTTCACATTATATACTAGTATATATCAACCTACAGATTAAATACAGGGCTATTCAAAAGAATTAGAAAGCATATTTGGCTATGGACGGTAACTGCTGAAATCAGTTTTTCAAATGTTTTATGCGTTTTTTAAAATATTTACTTAGTTATTTTATTTACGTTATTTCCCTAAATTACGATGTCTTGTTAAAGCATTCAGGAAGTGTTGGAAAGTATTTTATAATATATGCTTAACGCATGATTTTTCTTACTTGTTTTTCCTATTTCCCAGATCGGTCTTTTCCTATAAATCATACCAAATCTATTTAGCTCATAATAACAAAATACAATATACACGGGAATAAAAAAATTAAATAAATATTGCTTATCTTATTTTTCTTTAAATAGGAAATGTATTAATATCCGTTAGATTCCATGTTCATATTTAATAAAATAATAACAAATCACAACACATAAAAACTTACACATTCTTAATATAAAGCTTGAACTTAAGATCAAGCTTAGAACTTAATAAAAAAGGATGCCAGTTGATAAGCATTGTTTTTTTAGTGGAAAAATTAAAAGTATTTTAGAAGAATAGGACTCCAAAATAGCGATACTTTGCAAAAAAGTACGGTAAAAAGATAATATTGTATATTTCAAACAAAACGTTATTTTTAAATTCATCACAGTGTTTATAGCAAGAATCATCACAGTATTAATGCTTGGAAATTTTTCCAGAGAGAAACATTCGCCTTGCAAACAATATTTCAAATGGAAATCAAATTTCAATTTGATTGCTTAAAAGTCGCAAAAGCCAAAAGTCGAAAAAAATTCCATAAAGGTACTTGAATCCGGGCCATCAGTATAGCGCACTGACATTCTACCGACTAAACCACATGGAACGAGACCCATCCTGGAAAATGTCTTACTATTATATGTTGGCAAGGCTACAAACGCAGCACAAGATATGGAATATTTATCATGAGCCACCGACATGGGGAAAACACGAAACTTAATTAAATCCAGCAGCGATTCAAACTATATAAATACTCGGAAATTTTTCCAGAGAGAAACATTCGCCTTGCATACAATATTTCAAATGAAAATCAAATTTCAAATTAAAATTGCCTTTTAAGCAATTAATTTGAAATTTGATTTTCATTTGAAATATTGTATGCAAAGCGAATGGTTCTCTCTGGAAAAATTTCCAAGCATTTATATAGCTTGAATCGATGCTGGATTTAATTAAGTTTCGTGTTTATCCCATGTTGGCGGCTCACGATAAATATTCCATCTTGTGCTGCGTTTGTAGCCTTGCCAACATGTACTAGTAAGAAATTTTCTGGCTGGGGTTCGTTGCATGCGATTTAGACGGTAGAATGTCAGTGCGCTACACTGATTGCCCGGATTCGAGTCCCGGCTTGGAATCTTTTTCTCTATGTTGGCCTTTGCTCTTTTAAGCAATTAATTTGAAATTTTATTTTCATTTGAAATCATCACAGTGTTTATGACAAGTTCGTCACAAATGACACATATTTCACAAATTAGTCACAATGTGACTTCAAAGCATTGTCACGGTCATCACAGGTTCGTCACAAAGTTAATGCCAAAATAGTCACAAATGACACACTTTTCACAAATTTGTCACACCGTGACTTCACAGAGTGGTCACAATGTGACGTCACAAACGACCTCTAAAACGGCCATAACGACTTCTCATTCTAGTCACTATGACGTCACATCGACGGTCACAAAATCACAGTGTGACTTCACACCGACGTCGCCGTGACGTCACCATGCCTTATGGGTTGTATCTTAAGAACTAAAGCATAAATTTTCTTAAAACTTTAGATTCAGTTAGTTCCTGATAAAAATTGGTCCTGATTAGTTTTTGATGTTAATCGCCCAATAGGTGGCGCCCTTATGCAGAATTTAGTACGATTTCCACGACAGCTCTATCTCAAAAACGAATGCACGTATTTTCACCAAACTCCAAATTCAGTTAGAAGTTGACATAAGTTGTTGGCGATTAGATTTTAGTGTAAATCCCCCAACCGTGGCGCTGCTATACTGCATTTTCCAGAAAGTATTAACATGTATGAGATTGAAGAAAGTTTTGGGATTGCCACATCCGACTACTTTTTGTTTAAAATCCGTATAAAATGCCCGTTAAAAATAGAACGCCCGGAAATTTTACTCAAGTATCATAAAAATATTTCACACCAGAATTTTTATTTAAAATTATTTGACTGATTTATTTAACTTTAATCTGCGTTGTTCAAATTTAACTTATTTTATGAAAGAATTTCTGACCCCAGTTGAAATTGAATCATATGGTGGGAGTTGGATGGACTCCTTCCGGACGTTCTAGTGTTAATTATATCCACACAAGCAGATTAAACATATCTATTTGATTTATCTTTTGGGTTAGGGCGGCCCCTCTTGGTGGTCTTCAATCAGCCCCTTGAGTAGGGAAGAAGACATGGAGTCAGAGCGCGGATGCTGTGTTTCTGAACCGACCACTTGAGTGTGGAAGGAGACAGAAAGCAGTGTCCTTGGCGGGGGCAGGCGGTGTTTCTTGTCCACCGCTCTCGGAGGACAAAAAGGTAGACTGGGTTGTCACAGCCTTCTCTGGAGACATGGGAGTGGTGGTCCCCTCTTAGATCTTGGTGTCCTAAGTGCTTGTGCGTGAAATATAGCAAATACGGATAATGAAAAGCAGAAAATAGAAAATAAGGAAAACAAAAAGTAGAAAATGTGGTGAAATCTCTAAAACACGTGTTGTGTGTGTTTCATATTTGTTTAGATGAGGCTTCTCCTTGAGTCACTGGAAGGCAAGTCCAGCCGGTGTTGACTGTAGACAGTGTGGGATATTGATTCGTGGACCCGCCGACTTGCAGAAGGTGTGTGTTGGATCACGCCAACCACTCTCTTCCGGAGTACGCCTTGTCTGGGGGTGCCCTTGAGTTATGATGAGATGCAGGTGGCCGGTGTAGACTGTAGCCGTTGAAAGTAGCATAGCCACGAATCCTCGCCAACTGGGGAAAGGTGTGCGTCGCCCGGAACCAAGCCCCTCTTCCGGTCGCTTCTCCGTTTTATGTCTGTGATGTATTGCTCTGGGTGTCAGGTTGCCGGAACAATTTCTCTGAGCAGCAAGCCAATCCGGCGTGTCTATGCGTAGGCGGAGTTTACTGCGACCGACGGTCGGATTAGCAGTTAGCTTCTCTTTTCTTGTGTTGTTGAATTTGGTATATTGGTAGCGACACACTTAGTTGTGATTCTGTGCATCTGGTTGGGGTCGAGAGCTGCGATCTTTCATGGCTTTGATTTCGGCTAGTGATCTTGAGGAGCGGTGAACCGCCCGTTCCGCTTTTGTAGGACTCTAGGCAGGGTATCGAACTTATTCGGTACCTGAGGATGTATGTAATGTTCCCCTCTAAGCGTAATGCCGGTCAGTCTAACATGTGTTTGCCTTTGGCTTGATGGAGCAATTGTTCCGCTCTGTTTGATGATTTGTCCTCTATGCTAGGTACCTCTTGTGCAAGACACTTTTGGTACCTGAGGGATTAGTCGCGCCCCCTCGAGGTATAACGCTAGCGACTCAAGGTGGTAAAATTTTGAAACACGTATAACTTGTCGGTTTGGCGGTATCTGTTGTTCAGCAGTGTTACGCCAACGGCTTTGGCTCTTCTGATTACGTCGCATGTTGTTGCGGTATCGTCCTCTTGGTGCAGATGTTTCCTGGAATCTCGGACTCGTCAAAATATTCCGCGGGTGTATAGTATCATGCCTCAGCACAGACGAAGTTCTTTGTTGTGGTTTGGCCTCGTGTCTCCCTTTCACAGCTGTTTGTACTGGCGGACAATTGTCGTGACGATTGTGTGTCACTTGGTGCCTTCAGGGACGGGGGATCACTACGCGATCTCCTTGGGAAGACTGCATGTAGCCGCCTGACTCTAGATCGGAAAATTATTTAGTTTATCTTTTCAGTTGACTCTCCCAGGCTTGCCAGCGGCACCTACCCTTTCATCCCCTGCAGACGAACAAATGCCTTTCCACATTATAGGAGTTGGTCATCGAAAGCTGGGGTGAAGCTCTCTGGTGAACCCCGCGATCAAGCTCCAGGACCGGACTCTCCCATGAGTGTTCGGTATCCTTGGGGCCCTTGGGGGGAATCCGGGAGAGAGCGACTCCAAGATCCGTGGTAGTATCCTCAAGCACATGGATATTACTGTCGTAACGCCAGAAGTCGCACTTCGGTGGAAGATTAACGGGTGCCGAGGGAGGGCGAGCTCTTTGTCCGGAAAGCTCGTGAAGGATGGTCCTCGGAGTGTCTGCATCGGGTGTATATGGGTTCCCAGGGCATAAAACCGGGAGATGGTGGTATCCCGAGTGATCTTTTTGGTTGACGTTTACAGTATATAATTCTAGATTTTTATTACTTCAGTAATAAAATAAATGGAATGTTTTTGTAAAAATTCTCTGAATATATTCTATTAAAAGCCAATATGTGTTTTTTTAATAATAGCGAATATTTGTTTTGTTTTTTTCATTATTTAAGAAACATTGTGTGAAAAAATGCACAAGAAGAAAAAATCCTAGCATGTATGATTAATTTGTTTTAACCCTTAAATAATTTACTCTAATTAAATAGGCAGACTGAAAACATTTTACATAATATATATTTTTTTTTCATATAATAAGTGCTCTTTTCTTGCCCGAGGCTAGTTATGTATAATAAACATAGTGTTTATCATATTTTTATTTTATTTTACTTTCAGCCACAAATTGAATAGATGAAAAACTTCAGAAAGGTTTGTCAATATTGAGTATTATTTTTTTATCTAAATATCAAGATAATACAAATTAAAGCAACTAATTGTACTAAACTTATCTTTTAGATATTTGCCTCAGGATATATTTTTTACCACTGATCGATAAAACTTGAAAGAAGAACAGAGATGAAGATTTTCTGAAATTTTTTATCTTTTCAAATACTTAAAGAAATTAAAATTTATATATTTTTGAACATTTTATATTTTGAAACTTTGTAGAACTTATTTTAGCGGCACACTAGAATTATGATAATAAAAGTAAATAAATAAAGGATTTTAAATTACTCTTATAATTTAATAATAATAATATTGATTCTGAATAGCTTATTTTGTTTTTTTCTTTTTGCAATTTGCTATTTCAGCACTATCTATGTTACAAAGAAATAACAAGTCCGTAAGTAACGCAGACGTCATATTCACGGTGATAAGACCAGACCAATCTATTTCGCCTTTGTTGCAATTGTTTTTTATCTAAACATTGCACAATTTAATGTTTTATACCGTGAATTAGGTAAAAATACTATTATTTCAAATGCAATTAGCTTCAAAACTTTATTTCAGTTTACAATTTTTTATGGTTTTTAAAATAATTTCCAAGTTTGTTTATTATTAATCTACCTCTATCAGGTGTAGCCCGATTACGAAAGATTTGCACTTAAAACAACTAGTCGAGTATTTTTTTCAGGTAAAATTACATAAGAAAGATATAACTTCGTCAATACATAAATACAATAATAAAATGATATAAGTAAATCACAGTTATGTAATCGAATCACGCACTTAAAACACTGAAATTTGAAAAAAGGCTGCTGTAAGTAGCGTAATCTTTGGCAAAATTAATCGGTTATTAACTCTTGACATGAGGCTAATGCGAAAGTATCGCTTTTAATAATTTTTAAAGCTTTATTTCAATGCATAATGGATATTCATCATATAAAATTGCGTTTTGGTGTTTGGCAATCTAAAAAATATATTAAATGGATAAAATCTATTAGAGTTTCCAATAAAATAAAGTATTTTTTTCATTTTTTCTGTAACCCGGGAAATAAGGATTGACCCTGAAAAACAAATAAACCTTTTACAGGATATTTAAACGTAAATGATCTTTCTCTACAACAGTAGCCACGAACCCACCTGCCAGTGGGACAATTATCACCACGATTTCCGAAGTGAAATATTTTCATTATTTCGTAGCATCATGAATCTTTCAGCAGGAATGCTCTAACTTTTCTCAAAAATGTGCGCTTGTCGTACTTTTGACGACACATGTATTTCGTATGTTACGCTGTTACAATTGTAAGATATTTGGTATATTTACAGTAATAAAATGGTAACTTAGAAAAGCATTTATACATTTCAATAGAGAAATTTAATTTTAATTACATTTGCGAACTGAGAAAAAAAATCCAGAAATTGATATCTACGGAAAGCATATACGAATTATTATTGTTGATACAATAAGATTATTTCGTTAAAACAAATTCAAACTTAATATAATGTAAGAAGACAAAAATAATAAGTTCTATTATTATCAAAAGGATTTTTTAACACTAGAACTGCGTTGACGGGTCATTTTGACCCTTACCAAATCAATAGATGTCAATTCGCACCAGCAAACTCTTTATAAAGTAAGTTAATTATATGCTGAACAAAAATAAAAATACAAGCATCCACACGCGCATGCGTTAGACTTGCAACAGCAATGATCTTTTGTTTAACTCTTTTAGGGACAAAGTACGTCTATTCTTAAAATGATGAAATGATTGAATGGCGATAGAATTTGCAAACAAATTTATTTTTAAATAAGTAAAAGCTTTTCGTCACGTACTTAATAAAAGAAAAAAATTCATTCCAAAATTTTGGTGCCAATCTTGCATTTATCATATCTGCCAACATCTTTCGCTTTTTTGCACCACAAAAATGTTATAGAAAATTTCACCTTTTTAAATTGCCGTAATCGGTCGATTACATAAGGCAAAAATTTCTATTAAATTTTCGTGGTACAAAAAAGCGAAAGAGTTGTTAGCTATGCATTTATGGATAAAAAGTAAAATGGTCCAAAAATGAACTACCTCCCAGGCAAGTTCTTAAAATCTTGTTGTAAGCTGTGTTCGTGTGTATGCGTATTAGCTCATTGGTATGCCCTTTGTTTCCAGTTTTATAGATTCAGGTTAGGATCCAGGCAATAGAAATTTTAAATAAGGATATATGTAAAAATATGCGAGATTAAAATTCTGTATAATTATCGTAATTTCCCGTGTATACGCCGCGGCTTAGTTAAGTCCTTTTCATATTGGAAATTTTATTTGAAAAATGAAGTCAAATAAATTCTAAGTAAAAGCAAGTCACATTTTATTTAAAACAAATTCTGGTAGGAAATCGAATTCTCTGAGCTGCGACCTATACGCGGGAAATTACGGTACTTAAAAAGGTGCTAAATATACATAAAAAGGTCTTTATAGCATTAAAAAAACTCAAAAGATGTTGAAAACCCGAAGCGCTTTCAACTGCACAACAACAGCCGTCATGGGGGGGAAGAACAAAGGAGTGAATGTCTTTGCTTAACCCCTTGAGGGGCAAGCAATTACGTTTGTGGAATGCTGAATTCCCACGGGAATCTTTGAAAAATTCTATTTCAAAATAAGTAAAAGCAATTTTACGGCTTTTTTCCGCCAAAGTTAGAAAAGTAAAATTTAATAAACTTTTTCTGGTGTAAAACTTCATTAATCGTAGGTGGTATATAATATATACCGGTGCCCCTCAAGGGGTTAACCCCCTTAACGACCGCATTGAATTACGGTTTAAAGATTCAAATTGCCTATTGGAACCATTTTTTTGAAAAAGAAATATTCACCTTATTTAATGAGAGGTAAAATGTTACCATAATAAAACCAATTACACTATTTTGTAAAACTGGTGGGAATCAAACAATCTGGATAAAAGACACAACCCGTCAATATCACGTGTGTAAGAATTAAGGGTTAAGTAGCTGTAGACGAGTCTATTTCAAATGAAGGGAGGCGAAGGGAAGGAAAGGTTGTTGGGAATAGGATAATTATGTTTCACAATCGTTAGATATATCGTCGGTACCATGTCAAACTATTCAATATGAAAACAGTGGGCTACATTTTTTAAAATCAGATTTCTTGATTGGCGCCACTTTTTTGAAACAGTAAAATTCGCCTTATTTAACCTTATTTAATGACATATTAATTAAGGCGAAAACACGGGGATTTTACCATTTCAGAAAATTGGTGCAAATCAAGAAGTTTGAATTTTAAAAATGTAACCCACTGTTTTCACATTAGCTAGTTTGGCATGATACCGACGATATTTAGTATTCCATACCAGATCTTGGATATATTGTAGTACAGTAGATTTAGTCTGTCTTTGAGTTAAAACAGCCAGGGATTCTCTGATTATAAAGGCGTAGTAATTTGAAGTATGGGCTATGATTCTTGCTTTAAACGAAATCTATGCCAATGTTTGTTTTTTTTTATTATTATTTATTTATTTTTTCTTATTTAACCTTGATAGAGCTGTCGAAGGCTTACTATACTTTATGTCTGTAACATTATCTTTTAGTGTGTCTTGAAATTTTCTAGTAGCCATGCATACGTACTTGCGTTTATTATGAAAAGATTAATTTATTGAAACATTGGCGGGGGGGGGGGGGAGACCATTTTCTATTGAAATCTTATTTATAGTAATTCTGCTTGTACGTATTTTCTTGTACAAAATTCTATGGCTCTCTTTACATAAAACTTATAAGCTGCAGTTTGTATTTAAATGGGACATTGCTATTGTAGGATATTGTATTATTTGAATTACATGGTTTCCTGTAAATTCTTCTATCAGTTTTGTATACGGTACTATTTCTTATTAATTCTACATCTAAAAACTGTAAGGATACTCTTTATTCGACTTTCAATGTGAACTGTATATTAAAATCTAGGTTATTAGGACTTTTTAAAAATTCATTCAATTCCATTTTAACCATGGTTCCAAATTAAAAATATATCGTCAACATAACGCAGCCTTAGCTGAGGATTTAAATCTGAATTAGATATAATATTTCCCCTAATATAATAATTTCCCCTAAAATGGTCTAAGTTTCAGTTCTGCTAATAATCCTGAAATAAGTGAGACCATCTGGGTACCCTCAGTTTGCTTATAAAATTTTCCATTAAGTTAAAAGACGTTATTATTTGCAATCAAACTAATGCTTTAATTCAATGTTGTTCTTATTTCATAGTTATAATCTGGGTTATTATCTATGAATTGCTTTATGAGGATTTGTATTTATTTTATGTTGATTGAGAGCCACAGGGATTTGATGTCCATACTTGCAAGTATACTGTTATCACATATATTTTCATCCTTTATTTTCACAACTCTAGTTGAATTGACTACATGATTTGTAGACGTTAAAATTTCTTAAAGGAAAAAAAAAACCGCACGAAAAGTTTTTCAATTGTATACGTTGGTGCTAAACACTTGGAAATAATTGGTTTAAGGGGATAGTTGTCTTTAGGATCCTTTAAACGTCCAATTAGTCTGTGAGTGACGGCAGTTTTATTGATATTGAGTTTATATTTCATTTGGAAAATTTTTGAGTAGGCCAGGTGCCATGTTTAATTAAATCCTGTGCTTTAAGGTTAATTGAGGGGTTAGGGTCCTTGTTTATTTCTTTGCAGTTCATTTCTTTAATGCAGTCCTCCATTTTTGCTATATAATCTTGTGCCATTTTATTAGATTTGTCAGTTTGTATCACTATAATATCGGAGTTATTTTTAAGTTCCGTAATAACATTTAAATTCAGATGACTATTTTTGGCTTGTTTCTTTAAATAATATTTTTAAGTCTTTTCCCCTGAAGCTGTTGTTGTGCAGTTGAAAGTGCTTGGGTTTTTTAACATCTTTTAACGGTTTTTTTTTATGCTATAAAGAAAATTTTATATATATTTTAGCACCTTTAAATTAAATTATATCAGAATTTTAATCTCGCATATTTTTATTTGGTAAGCAAAGTGAACATGACGTTCAATTATTGTAGTTTAAACTATAATTTATAAAGATATATCTTTTTTTAGTTTTTATTATATTTATATTTATATTGTAGAAAGTAATATATAACAATATTAACAATCTATATAATGTGAAATTCTTTAACGTATGTATATTCATCTTGCTTTTAACGAATTTCATCTTTTTTAAGATTCCAATACAAAATTATCTACTCGAATCCACTAACGTTTTTATTTTGTTTTCATGGCCGCAAACTGTACATACATGTGCTTCTGTGAAAGCGGCTATAATGTTTAATATTTTTAGAGATTTGAATACATTAAGGAACAGAATACGTTTATTCTTGTTTTTTTTTTAACTTCCATCGAGCCTCCGAATACGAGTTCGAAGTGCTCATATACGTGTTCAAGAGATAGCAACATTAAAAAAATTCACATTTTTAGGGATTCCAATACAACAAATTAGCTAAAACTGCTGAATTGTTTCTTATTTTTATTTTTTATTTATTTATTTATTTTTACGGGCGCAAATCATTCATACCCGCGTTAATGATATCGGTTATAAAAATATTATTGCTTTTAAAGTTTCAGAGATAGCAATAGAACGAGTTAGTGAATAAACTGTTGTCTTTCTGTTTTTCAAGTTCGCGTTATAGCGATAAAGGATTTAATAAATTTCATATTTTTTAGATTCTTATTTTTCATTCTGGTTTGGAGAAAGGACAGATCTCTAAGATAACGATAGATGAGTAAAGATATAATTTAACAGCAAGAATGTTTTCATATAGACAAAATTTCAATAATAGAGCATAAGGGTGATCTATCCCACATTTTTGTGAAAAATCAATTTGAAGTGTCAAAGCACTGTATGGCATGCCCTCTATTGGCTGTATAATGAATTTTATTAACCCTTAACTGACCAATGCCGCCATATAAGCGGCATTAGTTATAAAACACAAAACAAAAATGATATTTAACCTTTAGCAATTTCTACAAATTCGCGAAAATGTACTTGAATTCTCTTGTATAGCCCTGTATATGACCAAAAAATTCCTAAATAAACTCCACATATAAAGCTGAAATTTAATTCAGGGAAAAACTCACCAAAACCACTGAAATCACAGTTCTAGAAATTACAATTCATAGGTGGTCATGTATCCAGTTTTTGCATAGCCCTGTATGTGGTGAATCTAGGTAGATTCTTCGGTGAGGCTCTTGACGAGAAACCTCAACAATAAGAAAAGTACTGAGCCTACAATTAAAATCGTGAGAACTGCAATCGTGAGACGAATTTTTGATGCGCCTGTGAGCAGATGTGCCACTGACGAGGCGTATTTGTTGGAAATCCGGGTCAGAAGGACCTGGAGTAATGATGGAGTCCCACCATCCGGCCCTGGGTCCATAACCGATCTTTGCGACCCTCTCAAAAATGACTCGGAGGCCACCCCCATGATGCGTCCCGAAGGGCGCCGCCAGCGCGACCCGCCAAGGTCACCCCTCAGCCAAAGACAGCGCACCGCCCAACGCGCGTCGCGTGGCTTATCGCCCAAACAATGAGACGAACTGGTCGAAAACGACAGCCCCCACCATCCAGCACGATCCCGAGCCAAGGGGTCCCTTTCCTTGGTGCTCGACCCGGTTCAACCCGACGGCCAACAGGAATCGAACACCTACAAAGGAGTCAAGCCCACGAACCGAAGCCGAGGATTCCCGAGTCGGAGTTTCATTACGAAGGTTTCTGAAGATCAGATACCATGTTCCGGCTGAGACATTTTTGAGGAACAAACCGATAGGAGGGGAAGGTGCCCCTAGCAAGAAGCCCCATAGGGACGGGGAGAACCCCTCCTGACACCACAGACAACGTCTCGATCAAGGGATCGTGAAGGTGCCTCTAGCGGACCCCGAAGAAACCAGGAAACTTCTCTTCTGACGAAAAAGACATGCTCCTGACCCCGTGCAGTGGCGACCGCTTCCTATTAATGCATTCGAAAGTTAGTTTAAGGCACCGATAGATCATCACCACTGGGCGCGGCAAGCTCCAATAGCACATAGATATGCAGGATCTGGGTCGGACCGAGAGTCCATCTAAGATTCGAAGCGCCGCCGCATTAGTCGGCGAGCCTAGGGCCCGGTTCCCTTTGGTGATGGTGCTCAATAGTGGACCTGCCCGCCGACCCTCTCCAGGGGATGCGGCACTACATCGGCCAACCAGAGCCATACTGGCCTCCCTCTGCGACCGCTCCCTGGTCGACAAGGATACCACCAAACTCCACCCACCATGGGATCTGCTCAGAACTACCCTGGCTACTGGAGCCTTGGCGGGATGAGCCACCTGACAGAAAAAGTACATCAGGCTCTGTCCGAAAACCTCCCCAGACAGTAATTCCGGGAGACCCGGCAAGGTGATCCCTGCAGCATGTTCAAACTAATGGATGCTTTTCGGAAATGTTGGATCGTATTCATATCGATGAAAAGTGGTTTTATATTATGAAAACCAGTAATTCATTTTACATCACCCTAGATGAAACTGAACCTTCGAGGCATTGCAAAAGCAAAAGGTTTATTACCAAAGTAATGTTTATGGCAGCGGTGGCAAGACCAAGATGGAACTCGAATACAAAAGAAATGTTTGATGGAAAGATTGAAATATGGCCTTTTGTTTATTCAGAAAATGCAAAAAGAAACTCGAAAAATCGTGCAAAAGGAACTGCTGTGACAAAAGTTGTAGAAATTGTTAACAAAAAAGAAATCCGAAAAATGATTATAGAAAAAGTTTAACCGGCTATACGTGAAAAATTTCCAACCAGTGAAAAATCGAGTCCTATATACATACAACAGGACAATATGAAACCTCATTTGGCAGTGGATGATCCCAGTATCACAGAAGAATGTTTAAAAGATGGATGGAATTTGCAACTGCAATGTCAACCTCCGAATAGTCCGGATTTAAATGTATTTGATCGCGGGTTTTTTAATGCAATACAGTCACTGCAACATCAGATGCTCACAAACACTATTGTCTGATGCATTTGAAACCGCTTTTCAAAATATGGAAGTGGAAAAGCTTGAAAATGTATTTTTAACTTTGCAAACATGTATGGAAAACATTATGCTGTCAGGCGGAGACAACTGTTACAAAATAACTCATCTCAAGAAAGAAAAACTTCGTCGTCAAAATCATCTTCCGCGAAACCTGATATGTAAACCTGAAGCAATATTATGTGCAAGAAATTCCTTAAAAATCAGTTAAAATTGTATTATTTGCTAATAAAATGATCACAACACTGTATTTTCATTCTCATTCCCCCCCCCCCCCCCCACAAATATAGCACTTATTTTGTGACAAAATTTTCAAAGCAAATTTACAGGGTTCGCGCGCTCTTAAACCACGTCCCATTTTGTAACGATTCTACAACAAATATACCAGACACATATGGTAAGTCAGGCACACGTGGTACTAGACAAGCATAGAAAGATAATTGTTTTCCTAATATATTCACGATTCATTAACTAGAAGATAGTTTTATGCGAATCATTACAAAATGGGGAGTGGCTTAAGAGTGTGCTAACCCTGGATTTTTTAAAATTATTTTGTACTGATTTAAAGTGTTGAGGAGGGTCAGTGTTGCCAGATGGGCTACTTTTTTAAATTCAGATTCTTGATTAGCACCACTTTTTTGAAATGGTAAAATGCTGCTTATTTAATGACATATATATTAAGGCGAAAACAAAGGTAATTTTACCGTTTCAAAAAAACTGGTGGCAATCAAGAAATCTTAATTAAAAAAAAGTAGCCCACTGGCAACCCTGAGGAGGGTAAGTAAATGTTGATGATTGATAGCATGGCAAATAGAAATCTCTGAAAAATGTTCAAACAAATTCATAAAATCATCAATACCAATAATCGTTACAAAAAGTATTCAAATGTGACAACTAATTTGGGACGGAGGGAGTAATATTTAACGAATTTTCTTCTTTGTACCTTTTAAACATATTTCAGATTCAAATTTCTGGTTTGAACCAAAATATATCCAATATGAAAACAGCGTTGCCAGTGGGCTACTTTTTTTCTTTTAAATTGAGATTTTATGATTGGCACCACCGTTCTGAAATGGTAAAATTCCCCTTGTTTTCGCCTTAATTAATATATCATTAAAAATGGAGAATTTTACTGTTACAAAAAAAAATTGCCAATCAAAAAATCTGAATTTAAAAAAGTAGCCAACTAGAAACACTGGATGAATCAAGCATTTCTGGTGATAAATGTTGCTTTTAAATGATGGTAAAGATTTTATGCAAAGTATTATTTTAAATAATATTTGTAAACATTTGTAAAGTATCAAAAATTTAAAAAACTAAGAATCTTATTCGTTTTAATTTGTATGGTGTAAAATAAATGTTAAGGTGCAAAATTCCCGCATAATGGTTTTTCGGCAAATCTGAATTTGTTCTACAGTGCGCTGCAAAAGTTTAGACAATGATCGATTATACTTCTGTACTGAGAAGTATGTAATGAATTGTTGTAACTCAACTGTCATATATTACTGGGGCGTTATCGTTTATTCACAAATAATAAATTTTAAGTTATACACTTTACATAATATGTAGTGAAAAAAAAATCAAATTTAACATTATGGCAAATGTATAGACAATCTGTCTGCTAACAGAAAAATATCCATAAATTAAACTCGAGCTGCACATACATTGTCTGCTATTAATGCAAAAATGTGACTTTCATCCGAAGAAAATAAATCACGCATCACTTCGGGGTCTATTTCGTACCAAACACGTTCAAAAGCAGATCGAAGTTCATTTACAGAGGAGTATTGTCAAAAAATTGCATAAACCGTATGAGATATGATACCACAAAAGTTTTTGATTGGGTTCAGATCGGGGCTACACGTGGTCCAGTCGAGAACAGTAATATTTTGAGAGCTAACCCAATTTTTTGATTTGTATGCAACATGAATAGACTCATTATTTTGCTGAAATACATACTTTGGAAGAGTTAAAAGTTCACCAAATGGCTGTAAATTGTTTTCCAATGTATGTATGTAGTCTTACGCTGCTTGGCGACCATTGAGAAACTCCAGGGATACTTGAAAATTAAAACAAAGTGAGGCACAAATCATTAACTCTTTCGAGGACAAAAAACCTACTTTTAACTCCAAAAGTGACAAACGACACAAAAGAATATTTAATTAAAATATTCCTTTTATAGTAACCTGAAAATAAGAAATTTCATTGTTTCTAAAAACTTCGTTTATAAATTCTGGTGTCAGTCCATTATTTCATTTCATCAGCTTATAAACAGAATTACTTCGCGACAGGAAAGGGGTAAATTTGTTGTGAGATTTCAAGACTGGTTGTTTTATCATTTTCCTGTACACTAATTTACATTTTTCTTTAATTCGTCTACGAAAGCATCCGTGACACAGAAAGCTCTGACACACTTTCATTGCGATTAGCAATCATCATTTGCCTAGATGCCAGTTTATGAATAATACTATAATCTCGTTTTCTGGCCACACGTGGCCTTCCAGATCTATGTTTATCTATGAAAGAGCCATCTTTAGATAGTACTTGATAGATAAACTTCTTTGGACGATTCAAAGTAGCTGAAATTTCTCCAACAGTCTCTCCTTTCTATTTCAGCTTCCATGCTTTAATTACTTCATCTGACTGACAATTTCTTGCTCGCGGCATTTTCACTAACCGATACTATTGCGAGGTGTACTTAAATATTTCATGCATGTGACGTTATAAGTTAGAAATTTGCGTTTTTCCGTGAACGGTTGCAAAAATCACGAAAGTGTCTAAACATTTGTAATATGCAAATTTAACTTTTTCCCTTTAATTAAATAATATCCTACATTAAGACCGTTATTTCTGTCCTACAACGTTTAAAATATATTTCAATATAAGTACAGCCATTTGTATAACCCTAGTGTTTGTATTTTTATTTAAAGGTTAAATATCAAAAGTGTGTAAACTTTTGCTGAGGACAATGATATCTTTTTTTTTTTTTTTTTTTTTTTTTTTTCGCCTCAAACATACAACTAAATGCATATTTTATTTAGAAATCTTATAATTACTCAATTTCTGCAATGAAAAAAAATAGGTCTTTTTTTTTCGTTTTCGTAAATATTAAGCTATCCTAACCCAGCAGTGCTCGCCCGGCGTCTCACAGACGCCAGGGATGATCTTTTTTAATATACAGGGTGGTTCAAATTAAAGTATCCCTGTTTGGGACGCTCTAGCGAGAGAAGCTGTGGATGTAACGACTTCATATTTGGAGGATATGCATATCAGACATGGGAAACTGATTGGTGCAAAAAAAATTTAGTTCAAACAAAGGCCGCTAGGGGAAAATGAGGCGCTGCGATCGGTTTGGAAAAAGTAATATGACCAAAGGTGTAAACATCTAGGTGCCAATAAGCCGATTCCCACAAATAAATTTTATTAGTATTATTCGTTTAAATTTTAATAGTATATGCTTCGATTAATTTTGTTAGTATTCTTATTCAGCGAAGAATACTAAATATTTAGCGGTGGGAATTTAAAAAAAATGTTAATTAGACGACTTGTATTCTTTGCTTACTTGTTTTCCTACATTTTCTTACCTTAAGCCGATCGAGCACCTCATTTTCCCCTAGCGGCCTTTGTTTGAACTAAATTTGTTTTCGCACCAATCAGTTTCCCATGGTTTGATATGTATATCCTCCAAATATGAAGACGATACATCCACTGCTTCTCTCACTAGAGCGTCCGAAACAGGGATACTTTAATTTGAACCACACTGTATATGTTATACTTCAATAATCCCTTTGTATTTATAAATTTGAATTGAATGACCTAAATATATATCAGTACAACAAAAATATACTTGGCGTCATTTTTAAAATAAAATTTCCAGTTTGAAACAGACTTAACTTAGCCGCGGTTTATACTCCAGAAAATAAGGTAGTTAGCTCATAGAGAATCACTTATATTTAGTAAGCAAATTAAAAGAAAAATTCACTACAAATTACCCTTGCCAAAATATTGTATGTAAGATAAACTTTTTAAAAATGTGTTTTAAGTGCGATGCATGTACAAAAGTCACGGAAAAAAGGTAAACACGACCGAAAAAAGTTACTGGTACCAACCAATCTGAAACAAAGTCTGCTTTTAAATGATGCATATTGAATTTGCTTAGGGGACCATCTACAGATCAAAACCAGACCAAACTTTTTTTTTATATATATAGCAACGCGCAATTATGACAATATATTTTAAATTTACTGTTCAAACTATGCTTAGAAAGTAAATTTTAAGTTATTTGAATGATAACATTTTGAATTATAAACATTCAAAATTTATAGCTTCTAATGTTAAATTATATTTTCAGATTTTTATCAATATCTCCTGAAATTATAATCCTAATGTGATAATTTTTTTAATTAGAATACTGAAAAACGCAAACATAAAATACGTTGAATTTCTATTTTTTTTTAATTTTATAATAATAATTATGAATTATGAAATTATTATTCGAGAAAAACATGAATTGCAACCTACAATTTTTTTGATAGATTTATATTTATTATGCCCTGCTTTATGCAAATTCTCAATTTCAAATTTTTATTCCAAGTAGTTTTGGAATTTTGAGTAAAAAAACATCAAAATGACGGTTTAAGACATAAGGGACATAATTTGAAAAAAAATATATTTAACTGATTATAATGAAACATTTCTGCTGGCAATAGTCGAAACATATTAACCGAGTGAGATGTTCATATTGGCAAGAAATAATACATTAATAGAAGTGACATAGTCATTCAACATCATTTTTCCAAAGTCATCATTTGAAGTGCCGAACTTCAATTTGGATACAGCCCCTAAAATAAGCTAATTTTAAAATAATTAATTTATTGGATACTAATCATACGATTTTCATGAAAATTTGGATTTAGGTTAATTGAAGGATATAGAATGTATTTATGATGACAAACGTGACTACTGCTATTGAAAAAGAAATGTTTGGTTTCGTTTTGATATGTATAGGGCCCCCTAAAGAAATTTTATATACGTCATCTAAAAGCAGACTTTATATTAAATCATTTGGTACCAGTAACTGTCTTCTACAATAATTTGTTACAGAGCTACTAGAGGATGTTTCCCCTTTTTTTCCCCTACGTCTTTACCTTGAAAAATAAAAAGAAAAAATGTACGAAAAAGAAATCAACCTAGTTTTCCGAGTGAGCCCGAAAAAAGTTATATGTTTTGTTAAATTTTTGTGCACACTGATTCTTAGTGAACAGTGAAAGGTTTCGTATCCTGAAAAGGGAAAATAAAATGCCGTAATTTCTGGCGTATAATCCGCAGATCAAACAATTCTGTCTCGACCCAGAAATTTTATTTAGTAATCGAAGACAAATATTTACCGCTATCTAAAATGTCGCATTTTATTTTTAAAGAATTCTGGGCCGAAACATGGTTGTTTGGTCCGCCGTTTATCCGCCGGAAATTACAGTATTTATATAGGGTTCGTACGCGTCAAGGACCTTTTACCAGAATTTGTATAAAGTAATATTTGCCTTACTTAATGAAAAAAAAAATATATCTTCAGATATAGCGACCAGTACTTTAAGAAATTTCTGGTATTAAAACTCTTTAAATCCCCTGATTTCCCTGATGCATACGAACACTGTTAGACAATAACTTTAATTCCGTTATGTCTGTGCATTTCAAGAATATATAAAAGTAATAAATATTCTTTCCTACTGTAGAAAAACATTTATTTTAAATGTGCTTAAAAAAAATTATATAAAATCAGGTGTGCAGCAGTTCTACTTTAATTACTATGTACTTTAAGGCCTAGTAGAAAAATTAATAAATATCATTTATTTTTAAATTACTTCACTCAATAAATTAATCCAAAATTCCAATATTTCAAGTGTATTTCTAGCATAATAACTTTTAAATCGCTTGCCTTAAACCACACAATGCTTAAACACAGAATATATGAGAATTTAATACTAAATATTTACTGTAACAGAAGGTAATTCTGATTAGTTATTCTGGAAAATAGTTCCTCGGAAAAATTTAAGTGGAAATCAAATATTTGATTTTCTTCAATTAACTTTCTGAGTTGAAAAATGGCTATTCTGGTCAGTACTAGATGCATTTATTCTGCTGCCAAAAGTATAAAATTTTCGCTAAGTATCATAATTAACAACTTGCACTGATAGACACTTATGAGAATGACTTTATCATTTTAATTATAATAATTGTATTATTTCTACAAGAAAAAATTTAAACAGCGATAAAGAAACACTTGAATAAGAAATTGCGATTTACTGAAAATAACATTTTTTAAGTAAATGTTTCTCTGCAGAAAATATTTCAGTTTCCAATAAAAAATAATTTATTGCTCTACCTAAAACTTTTAAAATACGAACATAATTTAAACGAAGAATTATAAAAATTGAATAGAATACCTTAAATATTTTGAAAATTTATAAATGAATTTGAAAGAGTGTTGATACAAGTTATTTAGCCAATTAGGGGAGACCGGGGCAAGCTTCCAACTTTTCAGATTTTTATTTTTGTATTTTTTATTTTTAACTATTTTGATATATACAAGATATCATTGTATTCCCTGGACCTCCCTGTACAAATTGGCACAATTATTTTTCAAAAAACTAAATATACTTTTCCACAAAAAATAGTTAAGTCTAATCATGTTACGTTGGAAAATGTGCCCGTATGCGGGGCAAGTTTTCCAGCCTACGAAAAATGGTCAGGGGCAAGTTTTCCAACTATACTTTAAATGGTAAAACAACGGTAATAAATCTTGCTTGTTAATTAATAAGCATTTTTTATTGTGAACTAAATGGAGTAACATAACAGTAACATAAAAAAACAGTTTTAATCCATTTGACATTTAAAGAGGAAGGTCCAAACAGCTCCCTGGCCGGAATTGGATTTTTTTTTTCTCGCCCCTTTTATCTGATTCCTTTTGCAGTTCCCCTTTTTTTTTAGATTAATCTTTTTTTCCATTTTCAGTTGATTTTTGACAGGAGAATCAGTATGTACAATACTTCCTATTTCTTTTTCCACGCCGTGTTTGCCTGCTTAGGGCAGCCATCGCAAAAGTCCTAACTTCTTCTGGTGCAGGCAAAGCCTGTTTGGATGTAGAAGGAACGCTTTTTTCATAAGCAATAGGGAAATTTTGAGTAGAACTTAAGGAACAGCTTCTTTGGAAATGCTAGCCTGCGTTGGTGTAGAATGATTAGATGCTTTCGGTGTTGTTTTGTTTCTGCGGGGGGGGGGGGGGGGGATTATTGAGGAAATTTTCAAATCTTTTCAGGATTGTTGGTGCTTTTAAGATTTGGTGCGGCAAGAGCTGGCCTGTCAGAAAAAAGTAGGATGGCGTAAAAGCAGAGTTTGTAAATATTTCAGGATTCAGTATGAAAATTCTCTAACGTTTAAGACCCGCCATAATATTAACTGTGGATTAACGCCAGTGGAGCGGCTCTAAGCACGGTTAATTTGCTTTTTGAGGGGTTCATACTCACTGCGATCTCAGTGTGCTAGCTTATGACTATAAAGGCATAATTAACATAAAATGGATTCATTAAATGAACCGACTTTAGAAAAAATTGACATTTTATTATATTTTTGAAATTACCTTGTTTTTTATATTGATAGTTTTACTTAAATGACTAAATGATCAAACGGGTTCTTAGTATATATGGTTATTTGGCAGATTTTTTGATACAATAAACTAGCTGATTTAGGAGGGGGGAGGTTTTCAAACGAGAAACATGTTGAAAACCTGCCCCGTATGTTGTTGGAAAACCTGCCCCGTCGCCATATTTGAACTTTTACACTAAATGGACGAATACCGGTGTAAGTTATTTGCAAAACAAACGCATAGTTACCTGAAGAAAGAAACCCTTTTTTAGTGCATGCAATGTCAAAACAGTAAGTTTAACGCTTGTACGTTTTTTTTTGTTTTTTTTTTTACGTTTTAATAAAGAACTAAAATTTTACTCACCGTTGAAAAAATGAAAAAAAACAGCTCTCCAGACGAAGTGATAGCAGCTATTAAGCTATAACTTTTGTAGATGTTGTGTAAGATGTTGCCACTTCAGCCAGTTCATTCGCTAGCGTCACCTAGCGGCTCATTTAAAAACTAAAGCCTGTTGGAAAACTTGCCCCTATGGAAAATGTGCCCCGGTCTCCCCTACCTGCTAATGGTGCGTTATCGCACTGTTAAAAATAAATTTAAAGTAACTATCAAGATGCTACTACTTTTTTATTTAAAAAATTGCCTTTATTAATTACAGAAAGTTTAACTCGCTGCGTAATTGTTTTATCAAAATAGCTTCAAAATTGCGTACCAAAGCGATATAAGTAATCGTCCTATCTTAACCCCTTGAGGGGCTAGCAAAAATGTCTCTAAATATTGAATTCCCACCGGAATAATCAAAAAATTATATTTTTAAATAAGGAAAAGCAATTTTTCAACGATTTTCCTCCAAAGTTAAAAATATAAAATTTAGTTAAAATTTTCTGGTGAGAATCTTGTTTAAATTAGGTGGGATATATTTCATCCCGACGCCCCTCAAGGGGTTAAATGGGAGAGGTAACCGGAAGATTAAAGGCGAGGTCACATCAATCAAGGTCGCACGCCACGTAGCGGACGGGGATAAACTACAGGAAGATATCACACTGCTTTCTTATTTCACACCACTAAAATTGTAAAGTTTTTTCACCTTGATTAATAGTTGAAATTCCCCCTGCCAAGGCGGAGAAAACTTCGTAGTTTCAAGTGTATTTGCTATTGTTTTGTGATAAATGTGGGAAGTAAAATTCAGTTCCATGAGTGACAACAGATTTAGAAAATATTCGCAGATTGTATATCTAATGTCATATATGACCTCACACTAAAAGCCCACGTATGTGGATTATCACCCCGTCCACAAGATGGCGCAACTGTGTTAATTTACGCGCGATTCCAGTATTAAGTTTGCACACTTACTTATATAGCTTTGATTGCGTACTTAATTCCTTCGCGACGAGCGTCTTTTAAGAATTTTTATTCTTTTGCCACCGGTTTTTCAAAACAAAAATTTTCGTCTGATTTAATCGGGAAAATGCTCCGATCAGATAAGGCAAAATTTACAATAAAAAGTAACTGGTGGGAATGATCGAGGCGGGTTAATTAGACGGAGAAAATGCATCCCTGATGAAATCTCGGGTTGCGCAAATTTTGCTGCTTTTACGTTGCCCGAGAAACTCTCGGGTGCGCAGCGAGAGGGTTAAACATTAAATAAAGTGAGGATTATCTTTTAATATGTGTGGTGGCAAACGTAAAATAAGTTGAAGACTACTTCTAAATCTTACATTTTCGGCTGTTAATGGGTTAAACCTTTATTGCATAGTGATGTAAATTTCCATCACGTTTTTTATTTAATTTTTAAGACATAAATTAAGCTCTTATAACCACTATATTTATATAGAAATATTAATTCTCTAAAAATTACAAAAACATGCTACTAAACAAGGTTAAAAATCTATCTTAAGATTTCTGGTGTCTAATCATTAATATAAAAATAAAAAACACAATTCTAAAAGTTAATTCATACAATTAATTCATACAATACATTCTTAATTCATACAATTAAGGGTTAAACACTTTGTTAAATACTTGCATTCTTCATGGTATAAGTAAATTAAAAGCCAAATTCTGAAATTTAAAAACATCTTTAGTGGTTAGTATTCATCTTTTAAGCCCTTGTAAGGCACCGGTATATTATATATACCACTTAATTTTCCCAAATGCCACTTTGGCAGCGGAGTTTAAAAATTAAATTTTGCTTAATATAATGTACGCGAAGAAAAGCTACTATTTATTTTCATATAAAGTTGTTCATAAATAACCTTGTCATTCAATCATTTTAAAATTTTATCATTAGAGGGTTAAACAGGAAGCTTCACCTGTCAGCGTTGTCCTAGCATGTTTAATTAATTATGTAACAAATATTTCCTCTGTTCGTGCTTATATTATAAATAAATGTATATAATAATGGTTTTGTTTCTAATCAAAGTATTTATATGCATAGCACTCTAATTGTAAAAATGTTAATTTAGAGTATGAGTTTTGAGAAATAAAGTAACACATGAAATGTAAAAGTACAGCCAGTGGGTAGAATTACATATAACCAAAAGAAGTGTTTTCACGTTTCTAGCGTAGCATGTGTTAAAATTGAAAGGTCTTAGTCTGACAGAAAACATAAATAATGAAAGCTATATTTGCGTAAAAGTAAAACCTTCGGGGAATTCCAGCATCTAGATGAAGGAATTCCAGCAAATTATTAATAATAATAATAAATAATATTAATAATAATAAATCAGTTTCTAACTATGTCGTGCGTACAAAAGCAAGCACTTTCGGTGTGCTTTTTTTTTTCAAAAAAGTAAATTAACTATTTTCAGTTAATTACTGTGCAGTGGAGATCAAATCTTTAGATTCTGACAGTTTAGATGAGATATGTCCAAACTGCGCCCTACGGGCCAAAACGCTACCGCCACTTCCAACCAGGTTAATTTGTCTTATTTAGTTATACAACTGTGCGATTGAATACGGCTAAATTTGCTATTCGGAAATAGTGGTGACAAGCTGCCAGAAGGAAAAAAGGCGAAACATCCCTGGTTACAAAAGAGAAAAGGTTCAAACAACTGGTAAGATAATGCAAATAGTTGTCAAGACTACCCAATATGTGTTTTTTATCTGACTTATATAATATTTTTACTTCATTTCTTATAGAGACTTAGGATTGATAATTATATGCGACTTTATACTGACGATGCCTTTACTGTCGTATCCACAATGATTTTATTAGTTAAAGGCAAGGGATTCCAAGTTTTCAAATACAGGGCTCCCAAGTGGTCCACTTTTTCAATATCATTATTTTCTTAGAAAAGTTTTCTTTTTAGATTACGTTTGCAAATTTTGCAGAAAACGCCTCGGGAGGTTAATTCTATCGCAAATGTTGTAGAAACCTACAATGAAACTTTCGATTTAAAAATATAGGCATTGAGTTGGCGAGACATTTGGGAGTCCTACAAATATTACTTTTTGAAATAAATTTTAAATTAATAGAATCGAAAATATATACTAGACATTATTTTTTATGCTTGTTTAAATTGTGATTTTTTTTTTTGTCTGTGTATTTTGGCGATTTATTATATTTCATATGTGCTAAGTGTCCCCAATTTTGGGCTGCGGCGTTACACATTTTTAAAAAGAAATATCCACCTTATTTAATCTCAGAATTTCTGGGATTAAAGGAGAAAAGTATTACTTCTCACAAATAGTGGTGTGAGAATATCGTAAAAAGTAATGATTAGAAATAACATAGTCGATACTCTCCGGCCGAAGTAATATCAGGCCTGCCACTGGCGAATATTTTTTAATTCTATCTCACACCTTTTTCTCAAAACATAAATCTTTTACAAACACTTTGACAACATATGCAAGAGAAATATATTACAAAGTTTATTTTTTTTTTAAATGGTGGTGCGAGTAGAATATAAATATAGTTGGCAGTAGCAGCCCTGCGGTATTATACAGTTGAGGGAAAATTCGATGTTTGTGGTAACAGAGTATAGTACTCAGTATTTTTTTAACTTATTAGTGTAACAGTACTTTAAAGTTTAATTGTCAATATCCGGCGATTTCAAGTTATAGCACTTTTCTGTTAACGATAGGCAGCCCAGTTTCCAATTATTAATTTTATTTTTAATTAATTGCGGTCGAATATCTCCCATTAAATAAAGAAAAGATTAAAAAGCAGAAAAAACAACGTTTAAAAATGCACAAATAATACATGAAAAGCAGCAAACAGCTGTTTCGAATCTACTAGAGAGATTCTTCTTCAGTGCAAGATAGGGAAAAACGAACAGTGTGCTAGAAAAAGAAAGGCTGAAAAAGTGTAATTGTCTTTTCGCTAGTAGATTCGAAACAGCTGTTTGCTGCTTTTCATGTATTATTTGTGCATTTTTAAACGTCGTTTTTTTCTGCTTTTTAATATTGTTGCACAACGGGTTTATTTTCTTTTTTTTTTTAAGAAAAGATTATTTTTTAATAATTGTGGAAGGTATTTTGAATAAAAAACGCGCTAAATTTTCAACTCTGCCAGTATCTAATGCTGATTGTTTATGTTTTATCATCAGAAATAATGTTATTCTTAAATATGTTGCGATCACTTTTTCATGCATGTTTCCATGACCATTTGTTATAAGCATTACAAAAATCGTATACTTTAATCATATTTATGCCATTTCCACGTTCTGGTCCCTTAATGGTAGCACACGCAATAATCAAGACAGCGGTTTGTGAGAAAATAACCGCAAATGTAAACCTTCCAGAGATATTTTATTTATTGTTACATATGTTTACGATTTTGATACAAATATTTAAAAAAATAAATGTTTACTCTGTTTGTTAAATTCAATTTTTGCATGCATTGACTTACCACTTTAAATAAAATAAAAGCAATTAAATTAACCAATTTGTGCGATAGAATCATTATGTTTATTGATAACTAAATTCGAAACTTGTTGTGTTGCAAATTATTCCACTAGAGATTCAACATAGTACAAATAATCTTCTAATTAACAACGCTGTAATTAAATCTGTAACTTGAACAAATCTCCGCCCGTATAATTCAATTTTGGTTGAAATTAAGCAAAACGGGGATTTTGTATTGGTGAAGATTTCGTGCTATGAATTTTGAAAGAGAACTCATGGAAATGTATTTCAAAATTTTCTTATTTATTGTTGCGTCTTAAGATTTTTTTATTGAATAGTGTTAAGCATTATTATTGGAGATTGTTACAAATGGTATATGCTAACTGAGTGCTGACGGGAAATTTAATATGAAATAATAGAAGATGTATCATTTTCCTAAAATCCTCAGTACAGTGGTTGCTCGGATAAGTTTTTCAAGTTTAACCCCTTGAAGGGCGGTGATGCCGTCACGATATTACATAATTTTAATCCCTAATTGACACATTGGCACCGGAATTTTATAATGAAAATTTGACCTTTCATAAATATGCGAAAATATGCTTTTACTTGTTTACAAATAAATTATCTTGTACATACTGGTGTCAATAAATTATTTCAACATTTTATAAAGACATGTGCCTTGCCCCTGAAAGGTTTAACCCCTTAACGGTCGCGTTAAATTACGGTTTAAAAATTCAAATCGCTCATTGCCACCACTTTTTTGAAAAATAAATATTCACCTTATTTAATGACAGGCAAAATGATACCACAATAAAGCCAATTACACTTTTTTTATAGAACTGGTGGGAATCAAACAATCTGAGTAAAAGACACAGCCCGTAAATATCTCGAAAGCGACAATTAAGGGGTTAAGTGCAAGTAAATATCTTACATTACCATAGCAATGGAGTTATGAATAAAGAGGAGGGGACATATAGTGTATTGTCTAGCAGATGCGAGTGAAGTAACTGAGGAGATTGTCAAATGATGACGGCTGTTTTTTTTATCGGATTAATAGTTTCTGATTGCCACCGGTGAAAATTTTCACCAGTAAAGTTAAAAAGAAAATTTCATCTTATTTAAGCGTTTAATTGATGTGAAATTTCTCTCAGAAATATGGTAAAAAAAATCAATTTCTTTTTACTGATGTCAGTTTTCCCAGGTATTATAATCTTTCCCTGGAACTGACAGGAGGTTGTATGGTTGTCACAATATGGCGGAATTTCAACCGCCAAAGTAAACTTCCACCAGTAAAAATGAATATAAATTTTTGCCATTATTTTTTACTGTAATTTTCTATTAATGGGGCGTTTAAATAAAGGAAAAATTTCTACGTTAAATTAGCGGTGGAAGTCTTGTCTCGTGGAAATGAACCCCTGCAAATGCGGTTACAGTTGAAGTTTCACTATTTTCAGGATATGTCAGTTCCTCTTTATTAATAGTTCCATCCCAGTAATGAAAGAAACAGTGGGCTATCAGCTGGAAAATAGATATCAGCCAGCAGTGCCATCAGCGGTAAAGTGCAAGGGTGCCATTACTTAAACCTATCGAAATGTGTCCGAGCCGAATGCAGCTGGCCCATCAGTGATGGCCAACAGCAGGCCAGCATTGGTATTCCATCACATTACTTCAATCCGGCACTTTTCCTGCTGTGCTAGAACCTATCCCACTGCTATTCCTTTGCTGGCACAGCACTTTCCCTTACAAAAATTTCGTATAGAATTCTATAAAAAAACAAAGTATTATATAATTGTGGCTCTTTTTTCTATAAGCTAGTTTCACAAAGAGCTATCTGTAGAAGTGTCTATAATAGAGATGTCTATAGAAGTAGTTGAACTGCATGTGGTCACCCTCCCAAGTACTGAGCGCGCTCGATGCTGTTTGGTTTTCGTGATCGGACATGAACAAGTGCTTTCAGTGTACGCTACGACTGCTCGCAGTTTTTAAGCTCTCACTACACTATTTCAATTTTTTTTCTTTTGTGATTTACGTTCCCAGTCATTCAACTGGTATAGAAATTATTCTATTGTATAGAAATCCTATGTATTTTATACGCTTTTTTTTATTATTGATTCTGAACTGCGTAAATTATGAAAACCGAAATCCTTTGTAACCAAGTAAAACCAGATTTAAGGAGAAAAAAAAAATTAGTTGAAATAAAGAATTTATTTATTCATTTACTTATTTATTTTGTTGGTGGCTGTGGTGCTATATTTTTTACAGTTTAACCCTAGATCTACCGGGAATTTTATTCAAGTTTTAATAAAACGTTCTACACCAGAATTTTTATTTAAAACTATTTAACTTAGTTATTTACCTTATTTTTGTCTGGTTTATATACTTAGTTTATTTTAAAGAAATTTCTGGTTTGAATGAATATTTTGTATGTACCTGTCGGGTCCAATGGACCCGTCTGGTAGACGGAGGGTTAAAAAAAAAAAAAAAAATTAGCTTCACTGCTTAAATTGTGTTAAGCTATTCATTTGAGATTTGTCTTCAAATGTCTTCGATATTCGCAGCGCCTCCTAGCGTAAGGGTTCCCAGCAATAATACTGCAAAAGTTCGTGCACTTCCATGTAGTGGTGGGCCAGTGCATGAGATACAATGGATGCCCACCAGAATTTTATCTGATGATTTCCAACAGCAAAGTTGACTGAAGCTGTCCAGCAATGGTCATGCAGTGGTAGACCATCAGCCAGCACTTCTCCATCATTGCCAGCAGCTATCTTGCTGCTGGCCAGCAATTTCATTCCTTGCTGGGATGGTCATATCTGCCAACTTTTGAACTTTTTTGCTATGACTAAAATGTAAAAGTTATTTTTTAGTTGATTAATCGCAGGTTCGACGATCAATAAAGACAAAATTTACAGTTAAATTTTAGTGGTAAGAAAAAAGCACAAAAGTATGCAGCTATGCATTGTATGGATTTGATTTAATATTGCTGACAGTCTGCCTAAATATGTCTACGTATATGAAATACATTTATATTATCTTTCATAAAATTTCATCAAATTGGTATGCTTGAATAATTACATAGGTGGAACTAACAAATTGAACACTTCTTTAGTCAAAGAGCTTATTGTATATAAACATAAGAGTATTCTTAACCGGTCAGCAATGTATTAACACTAGAACGCCCGGAATGAGTCAATTCGACTCCGACCATATGATTAAATGTCAAGTGAAACCAGAAATTCTTTCACAAAATAAGTTAAACTTTAAAAACGCAGATTTACGTTAAATAAATGAGTCAAATAATTTTAAATAAAAATTATGGTGTAAAATATTTTTGTGAAACTTGAGTAAAATTTCCGGGCCTAGTGCTAATATATGTAAAAGAAAAAAATACAGATATATTTTTTGTACAATGCTGTATTCTGTGTGTGCTTTTATAAGTTCCTTGCAGCGACACCATTACCAAGTATTTAATTTTGATCTAAAAAATATCATTAATAAATCTATTGTCTTAATCATTGATAAACGATATAACAAATCTATGGTATCATTGATCATAAACACTAAATTAGATATAGTAATGTTTAAATTTATGTTTTCCGAATCAATTTAACATTCACAAATAAAGAAAAGAACTGCAGTGGATACAATCGATGATCATGCAGAATCATGACCCGTGGTCTAATAATATTTTTTTGTGGATATGGTCCGCTATATGTTTGCCGTAAGTCTGGTTGAAGTTCTCAGTCTGACGAAGAGCACTCAATTTTCCTCATAATTTAGTTTGCTTTTTAATCATTCTTGGAATTTATTTTATCTGCCGAGAAGGAATGAAACGTAAAGTTAATTTTGACCAAATCTTTGGAACACTAGTCTACAGCACTGCTGAGCCAGAGTTAGGCAAATTTTAATCTCAATTATCCACGGTGTAATTACAGGTTAGTTGCATGTAATTGATTATAGTTACATACATTCAAACACAGATATTTTGTCAAATAATGGGATGGGGGCGATTCCGGTTACAGTGCTGCAAGAATTTTTTACGGCATGCAATTTTAACTATAGTTAATTACATACAATTAAACTGCAATCACATTCCAGATAATTGGAATTACAAATTTGCCCAACTCTGTGCTGAGCTACATAGAATTCATAAATGGGATATTATGTTAAACAAGAGAGGTCAAACTGCGGCCGCTGCGCAGTGGAGTATTTGACCCGAAATCCTGGCCAAAAATATTTTTCTATGTAAATATAGTCAGATTGCCTTAAAATTCTTAGATGTTATTAGGTATCACTATGGCATGTTTGGTATTGTAAATGAAGCCTATAGCATTTACTGTTTCATTTACAGAGACACTCAAAAGAATTCCCTTACATTATGGTCTATGGGAAAACATCGTTTGTTCTATATTTTAATGATATCAAAGTACTTTAAACGTACTGAAATTTATGTACATCACTTAGGTATACTGAGGCACTTATTGTAGAATAATGTGTGCATAGAATGTGTCGTACATTTACAGGGACAAACAAAACAATTTGGCTGAAGAATAAATTTAACTATTGAAGTCTGTGACCAATAATTGCCGGAAGTGCGTTTGTAGCTGTGATATGCGTTTTTAAATTGAACTATTGTTTTTTAAATATTACTTGGTGTAGATACATTTCATAGATCATATACAGGGCTAAACAAAAGTTCTCAAGTACATTTCCGTTTATTCACGGAAATGGCTGAATGGAAATTTTTTACTGTTCTATGCGTTTCACTGAACTAACTTTTAGCATACTGTATAGCATACATACAACTCCATACTTTAGTTTAATATTTTATATCTTAAAAGCTGACGAAGTGTAAGTAAGATTTTAACACTTCACATAATAAAAGAGACATCATTTAAGAAGAGAATTTAGAAAAAAGAAGTTAAAATATTAATTTACTAAGTAGATATTTTAAAAGTACGAATACATCACATGCCCATATACTTAACATTACCGAAGGGAGATTGGAAGTTAAGTGACTAGCAGCCTTAAATTTTTACTGTTTATCAGAGAAAAGTAATTGTTTATAGATTATTTTAATTACTAGTAATATTTAATTAAATGTATTTAATTTTACTATATATAAAGTTTATTATTTACATGTAATTTACTGTAATAATAATTATTGCATTTATATTCACATTTGATAAAGTTACATTTAATAATACATTTAGTAAAGCGGAGTCCAGTATAGAAATGCTGGTTTTGCAGTGTATTTAATAGATTACCAGACTCAATCTGATTCGTCAGAACTCAGTTTTTCATCTTTTTCATCACTCTGTTCTTGGCCTTTATCAGGACTACCATCAGACCTAACTGGAAGAAGAAGTTGTAGGGTCTAGCTACTGCATGCCTTGCTCTTTTCCCCTGGTCTTTGTCTAAAGAAGATTATGAAAGTATCATTGCTTAAAAGAAGTCAATTTGGGACATATCTGTTGCAAATTTCTCTATTACACTTTCTTGAATACTTTGTACGTACTGTTTAAAGTGTTTGTTTCTGCCATCGGCAGCTTCTCCTGATCGCTGCGTTTGCCAATGGGTCCGATTGCTTTCTAGTAGGAGAGCTGTTGAACATTTTTGAGTAGGTATCTGAGGCACCCTGAAAATTTGTGCAACACATCTTTTGTAATGCCTGAATACAAAATCGAATGTCTGGCTGAAAGATCGTGGTCCAAAAACTGTGCCAGACAAAAAATGGCACTTGACACGTGTCGGGCACAGTTTTTGTGCCGACTAAAGTGTCTGTCATTTTTAAAATATTTTTTTCTAAGCATAAATATTATTCTGTCTCAATCTCAGCGTGCCTCAAATACCTTTTTGGGGTAGTCAAAAAATGGCACTTGACACGTGTCTGGCACAGTTTTTGGGCCGACTAAAGTGTCTGTCGTTTTCAAAATATTTTTTTCTAAGTATAAATATTATTCTGTCTCAATCTCAGCGTGCCTCAAATACCTTTTTTGGGTAGTAAAAAAAATGGCACTTGACACGTGTCTGGCACAGTTTTTGGGCCACGATCCTTCAGCCAGACATTCGATTTTGTATTCAGCCATTACAAAAGAAGTGTTGCACAAATTTTAAGGGTGCCTCAAATACCTTCCCTAAAATGTTTAACAGCTCTTGGACTATTCTTAATTACAGGCTCATCATGAATCAAAACCTTGTGCATTGTTGGAATCAAAGGGTGCCAACTGTAAATGTTCACATACGGTCTTAATGTTTTATCAGCACATGTTTAGAACTTTTCTTCGTCAAAGCGATGCCCACTTGTTATGTTTTCCAATATTACTTGCAAACTTTTAATCATTTCTAGGTTTACTCCAGACATCTTTAATTTTCTTTTTTCTTCCCATATTTTGCACCTGTGTGCCCCCGAAACTAATTAGGAAAACTTTTTTCAGTTAATAAGTATTTATAATTTGAAGCCGATCTGATATTTCTATCAAGAGATATCGAGTGTACGCATGTACGTACCTACATACGTACGTACATACATACAGAATCTGTTGGGGCAAAAGCTCTCAGGTAATATCCTGTAAGCTAAAAACCTGCAATACGGCAGTAAAAATATAGTTTTTAGCTCTTCAATTCCGTTGCTGCAAAAAATGGGATTTAAGTAGTCCCCCTAAAAAAAAAAAAAAAATGTAAAAAAATGGCAACAATATCCGGAAGATTTCTTTGCAGAAATTGGCACTCAAGACTATATCTAATACGATTATATTTCAAACATGGTTGGGCAAAGCGCGGCACATATTTAAAAAGCTTTCGATATGTTTAAATTAGAGCCAAAAACGCTTTAAAAATAACACTTTTACGCATTTAATGTTTTTTTTATTACTCTAAAAACTAAATAATTTAAATTAACACAGATTTTAACACTAAGCATTGACGTTTTTTAAAGACCCTGTTTAGTTTCAATTCAACAATTCATTGAGCCACAAAAAAAAATTATATTTAAATATAACAACAATGCCAAAAAGCAACAAAAATTCAAGTCTTCTCACAAAGAAACTTCCTCTTCAACTGAGGCCAGGAGTCACCGGATATAATTCAGTTTACTAAAATAGACATAGATCGACGCACCAATTAGTTAACTATTAAAAAATATGATTTTTACAATTATTGACGAAATTTTAATTTTTGCATTTTTGGCCTGGTTTTTGGTCAAATACTCCACTGTGCGCCGGAAACAATTTTTTTGAAATACCTTCGCCTTCTTTAATCCATTCGCTGCCAACCACGTGTATAACACGTGGCTTTAATTTATTAATTACTTTGTCATAACTATTTTAGAATTACAAAAATTGGCTTAGTTATTCAGAGAAATTTCGCTGTATTAACAAAGCGAAATGTGTTTCTTTTGAATTTGTGGTAGCAGACGACTTTCAACAATAAATTTGAAAATCCGTACTTTATAGATTTGGCGGTTAACGTGTTAATTCCAAAATTTCTGCGATTAAAAGAAGTGAAGATTATTTTTTAAAAAGTGATGTCCTATGTGCCTCAATTTGACACCATATGCTAAAAAAATAATAAATTTGAATTGGCCGTGTTATTTTGCGCTTCAGTGTTTTGCTTGCTTCATGTATAGTGTTGCCAGTGGGCTACTTTTTTTAAATTCAGATTTCTTGATTAGCACCACTTCTTGAAATATTAAATTTCTTCTTATCTAATGACGTATTAATTAAAGCGAAAACAAGGGAAATTTTACCATTTCAGAAAAGTGGTGCCAATCAATAAATCTGAATTTAAAAAAAGTAGCCCACTGGCAACACTGACTTCATGTATGAATCGCAAAATATATATACATATGTGCAAAGGGTTTTGGATTTTGAATACCACAATTTTTTTAATCCATTATTATGAATACCGTTTTTTTAATCAAAAACGCAAGGCTTTATCGCTTATTTTATTTTATGAAAATTTATTGAGAATTTATTATACATATTTCGAAAATTTTTAGAGGAAAACATCTATATTTGAATGTGTTTTTTATAGCAGTAGCACAGTGTGTGTTATAATTATATAACACTCATAGGATAGTTCCATATTCATAATGTAATAGAGTTTTTTGCGAATTTTTTGCTTTAGTAAATGAAAATCTGATTAAGCTTTCTAATTAATTACAGATGAATAAAGTGCATCGTAAAATGTCCTTCTAGTGTAATATGGGAAAAGGAAAACGCAGTCCAGATCTAATCAAAAGTGACAAGGAGCATTCTCTTAATTTACTTAATAAATCTTCTCTGTCATGTTTCGCTAGTCTTGGTTAAGTGACCTATTTGTTATAAGACTACTTTTGACTAAAGAGTAAAAATATTACTATTACTTCCAGATAATATTTTTTATGAATTTTGTCTCAGAAGCATGACGTTTTTACAATAAATCAAATAAATATAAAATTATTTGAAAATATTTTTTTTTTAATAAATGTAATGACGCTTCGTAGTAGTACTTTTCAGTGCAACAATTTCCATAAAGTAATCGTCGCATTATAAAATGGCAGATTCGACACAGAAATCTATAATTAAACAGGTCAAACAAAAAGAAAGTAGCGGTATTACAACTCCTTAACTACAGTGTCTAAAAGTATATAGTGTGGAAATAAACAAGCAAAACCTTATCCAAAGATTAATTTTCAACCGAGGGCACTGTGATCAAGTCTATTCCTACGAATAAATAGAAATCCCGTGTGTTTTTGGATATTTATGATGCAGAGTTGCCAAGACTCCGACTTTTTGCGCACCACTAATATCTTAGAGAAAATGCTATTCTTTTAAATCACCTAAATGTACCAATTAAATAGAACAAAATTTTATGTATTAAAGTACTGGTATCCAAAAAGCCAGAGAATTCGCAGCTCTGTATAATGCAATTTAACTCATTATAGCCGGTTGGCAAGAAAACTTGCCATGTAAGGTGAACAAAACTTTTAAATTTGAATACCAGTATTTTTGTTAGGAAATTTTCACATTATCTAATCTCAAATTTTGAGCGATTGAATAATTAAAAATTACAATGTTTTAAAAACTGGTATATGAGAATGAAAAGAAATGTAAAATATGGGTCTTGAATGGGTTAGACAACGGGAAGCTTATTCTTGAAAGATAAATTTTCAGAAAACAGAATTAAAAAGATTTATGTTGTGATACGCAATACATTAGGAACGAACGAAAATTCAGGCATATATTTGATCATTAAGTATAAAACGTTAGATTTGAAAGAGGTTTTTTTTATTTAGAAATTCTGAATTCACATCTCAGATTTTTCAATAGTAATTTTTGTGTGTGTGTGTAATATGTATCATTTTATAAAGTAATTTCCGAATTCTCATCAGAAAAATTTTAAAGTTATTGCTTTAAAAACTTTCTGGTGAGAATTCGGAATTTCTAAATAATAATAAAAAAAAATGCTTTCAAATCCGACGTTTCATACTTAACCCCTTGGGGACGAGCAACCGGTATACGTACCGCGTAATGTGCTCAGATTCTGTGATTATTCTCACCATTAAATATTTATCGTAAATTTTGCCTTATTTAATCTGATCATTTTCCTGATTCAATTAGGCAATAATTTTTGTTTTGAAAAAACTGTAATAAAAGATTAAAAATTCTGGAAAAGACGCTCATCCCGAAGGTGTTAATGACCTAGTATTTTAAATGCATTTCGCACTACGTATTTCTAGACGCTGTAACTAATGTTTAGTGTCTACACTTCCAAGCAATAAATACGAGGACAGCGAAGCCCAAGAAAAGGTACTTCTTCTAAACCAATACCGGTATACGTGATTTCCACACCAAATACAGGGTGTCCCAAAGGTCCCTGACACATTTTAAAATTCAATATAAAATCAAGTAATTGTCGTACAGGGGTGCGGTTTGGACTAAAATGCTTTTCACGATGAATTTTTTTTTTCTGTAAGTAAAAAAACTAGTTCCAAACTTCCATCACAGTTGGAGCTGCTTGTCCGTTTGTTTGGTTTCAAACGTGCTGCTTTTCTGATTTTCAGATTAGTGTGGATGTACCAACCTACGCAATTAGCTTTTTCGCTGGTAGCCTTCATTTCTGTATCACAGCATCAAAACTAATCTGGAAATCAGAAAAAAAAACGCACGTTTGAAACCAAAAATACGGACAAGTGACGCCAGTTCTGTACAAACCGCACTCCTGTACGACAGTTACTTGATTTTATATTGAATTTTAAAACGTGCCAGGGACTTTTGTTATTCCCTGTATTTTTAGTCAATTTACCTTAATCCTTTGCACGTTTGTATTCAGATTGAATGGAATTATTATATATGTTAGGATTTCAAAGGAAAATTTCTGAATTCGTCTAAGTTTTAGCACCATACCATCAGTTGCAGCATGAGATACTCAGTGAAGTGGTCGTTAAATAACAAAACATATTGACTCATTTTTTGTGAAACATTTTGCGTTGCCTTGATTCCCCATTTATCTTCTATAATAATGAATTCAAATGTTTATGTATTGGTATGTTTAAATGTTTGTCTGCAGTTTACTTAACCCGGGAGAACGCGCTCATGCCCAGGGTATGAATGGATTTTACTTTGTCACCAATAAATACAAATAATAATCGTCACCTTATTTAGTCGGAGACAATTGTTACAAATTCTGCGATAAGTTGAAGATTACTTTAAATAAAATAGTGGTGACAATTGTAAAAACCATACGCACTCTGGGTCTATCAGGCCCGGAAAGATAAGAATCTACTGCGCGCAGAGCTACAAGATTTAACCCCTCGAGGGGTGCCGGTATATATTATATACCACCTACGATTAATGAAGTTTTACACCAGAAAAAATTTATTAAATTTTACTTTTCTAACTTTGGTGGAAAAAAGCCGTAAAATTGCTTTTACTTATTATGAAATAGAATTTTTCAAAGATACCGGTGGGACTTTAGCATTTCACAAACGCAATTGCTTGCCCCTCAAGGGGTTAACCCCTTGAAGGGAGCCGGTATATTATATATACCACTTAATTTTAATTCTCAAATGCCACATTGGCATCAGAATTTAAAGTCTAAATTTTCCTGTTTAGTGCATACTCGAGGAAACGCTTTTACTTAATTTTATAAAAATTTCCTTGTAAATAATGGTGTCAATCAATCATTTTAACATTTTTGCAACAGAAGTAGTTTGCCCCTGAAAGGGTTAACAGGGGAGTGCCTGTATGTCTGATATTATGCATCTCGTAACCAGTTTTTGGATCTTTCGATTAGTTTATTTCATTTAATTTGTCATTCGATATTTAGTAATGTAATTAATGAGCTTCTATTGTACTGGCGATCTCTTGCCCCGGAATAATGCAGTTAAAGCACAGAGCATGCAGACTCGACTGAAATATCCCGTTTTTCCTGTTGTTTAAAATTGCCATACCGTAGCTCTTGAAGGAATTAAAATATGTACAGACACGTGACATAGCCGATACCTCCATGGTGCTAATAGTACCTTTCAATTAAAAAAAAAAAAAAGTGAACATTTTCCATTTAAAAAAATCATTGTGCATGTTATTTTTACAATTTCCTTTTGTTTTTGCATTTTAAAATTGCTATCATGGATGGACTTACAAAAAAGACTTACAGATTGCCGGCTCTATCCACGTTTTAGCGGTAACTTTTATTAAAAATATATCATTATTTTCTATTTAACCCCTTGAAGGCGTTGATGCCGTCACGGCATCACATAATTTTAATCCTTATTCGCCGCATTGGCACCCGAATTTTTTTGTGAAAATTTCACATTTATTAAGTACGCGAAAATATACTTTTACTTCTTTACAAATAAATTTTCTTGTAAATACTGGTGTAAGTCAATTATTTCGTCATTTTACGAATTCAAGTGCCTTGCCCCCTGAAACGGTTAAAAAAGAAAAAAATAAATCAAAAATTTATTTTCATAGTTTTCATTCCTCTGGGCCCTCAAATCTGAAACAGCACGCCCACTGGAAGGTTTAAAATTCAGCAGGTACAAACATTCCCCTTCATTTGTTTACCCGAAGCGAGTGCAACATTGAGAATTAGCATTGTAGGATTTTTTTTTTTTTTATGTTGAGATTAGTGCAGTGATTCGACACGTATGTGTGTAACTGTGAACGTGTCATAACAGAAATGTGATTATTTAAAACAGACTCCCCCGCCGATGCTCGGAATTTCCAGGAAGGTGTACATTCTACACCTTATTGGTAAACCCGGTCAATGCCGGCAGAGTCTGTTAGTTTTAAATAATCAGAGTCACGTGGTTATACATTCACCATTACACACACAGGTGAATGGAGTTATGAATAAAGAGGAGGTGACATATAGTGTACTGTCCAGCAGATGGGAGTGAAGTAACTGAGGAGGTAGTCACAAGACGAAGGCTGTTTTTTTTTTGTTTTTTTTTCGGATTAGCAGTTTCTGATTACCGCCGGTGAAAGCTTCCACCAGTAAGCTTAAAAAGAAAATTTCATCTTATTTAATCATTTAATTAATGTGAAACTTCTCTCTGATATATGGCAAAAAATTTCTATTTATTTTTGTTTTCTCGTATAAGTTTTCCCAGGTATTATAATCTTTCCCTGGAACTTATAGGAGGTTGTCTTGGTTGTCAAAATATTGAGGAGCTTCTACCGCTAAAGTAAGCTTCCACCAGTAAAAATGAATATCAGTTTTTGACATTATTTTTGACCGAAATTTTCTATTAATGAGGCGTTTAAATAAAGAGAAAATTTTCTTCATTAAATTACTGGTGGAAGTTTTGTCTCGTGGCAATGAATCCCTGAAAATGCGGTTACAGTTGAAGCTTCACTATTTTCAGGATATGTCAGTTACTCTTTATTAATAGTTCCAGGCACAGGTGTCGAATCAATGGAGTTATGAATAAAGAGGAGGAGACATGTAGTGTGCTGTCTACCAGTTGCGAGTGAAGTAACTGAGGAGGTTGTCACAAGATGGCGGCGGCTTTTTTTAAATAGGATCTTCAGTTTCTGATTACCACTAGGCCGAAAATCGCACCAGTAAAATTGAATAGAAAACTTCGTCATATTTCTACGTCTTATTCATGGAAATTTTTCTCAAAAATGTCGTAAAAAGTTTTATTTGTTTTTACCGGTGTCAGTATGCCTTGTAAAACTGTCAGTTTGTTTCCATGGTTGTCACAATATGGCGAAAACGCAGTACCTAACTATTGCAAAAGTAAACTCCTACCAGTAAAAATGAAAATCTGTTTCTACGATTATTTATGACTGAAATTTTGTAATAATAAGGCGTTTAAATTTCTATATTAATCTACTGGTGGAAGTTTCCACCGACAGTAAACAACGCCTGCGATAGCGGTTACAGTTGATGCTTCACTATTTTAAGGATATGTCAGTTCCTCTTTATTAATAGTTCCATGTGTCGAATCACCGCCACTGAATACTAAGCCTACGCGCAGACACAAAAATAGCGACTGTCGTGGGTGGATTTTTTTAAGCGTTTGTACGGTTCCTTGTATTTGAATGTCAATAATTACTAAAATTTTTTCTACATAATTTTTCTGAGATTAAGTAAGACAAAGAAAGCGTTTATTAATTACTGATGAAATCAAAGGTTCGAACAAACGCTTAATAAAATCAACACACTACACCCCCCATTTTTGTGTCAGAGCGTAGATCTGGAATGGAGTTATGAATAAACAGGAGGAGAGATATAATTGAAAGTCTACCGGTTACGAGTGAAGTAACTGAGGAGGTTTTCACAAGATGACGGCTGATTTTGCGCAGTGGATAAACACTTTCTGATTAACGTTCTGATTATATCAGGCAAACTTCCATTAGTAAATTTTGAACAGAAAATTTCGTCTTATTTTAATAGCTTATTCACACGTCACAAATCTGATGTAAATTTCAATTCATTTTTACTGGTGGTAGTTGTCCTAGGTATAATTTCATTCACAGACACTTACAGGAGATTATTTAGTTTGTCACATAATGATGAAAACGCAGGACCGCCGAGTAAACTTCCAGCAATAAAAATAAAAATCTGTTTTCTTTCCATAATACGAAGTAAATGTTGCATTAATAAAGCGTTTAAATGAGGAAAATTCTGTTCAAATTTACTGGTGGCAGTTCGTTCTGGAGGTAATGAGCCACTGCGAAACCAGTTACAGTTGACGCTTCACCATTTAATCATTTATCAATTCCTTATTCATAGTTCCATGAGGCCTGGTATTCATTGAGCGATGGGCGGATTCACAACGGCGAAATAGCCAATTACGCGTACATCTACCACTAATTTTGAAAAACAAAATTGCCCTATTTTTTCACTTTGTTTAATTAAGACGAAAATAACACTTTAAAATAAGTGGTTGCAGTTCACTGTATTTACCCCGTCGCTTTCCTTAGGTTGGCGCATATCTTCTACGATAAATAATCGCAGATTCCTGAACATAGGATATGAAACTAAATATGTGATACATTCAATGTACAACGCTAGAATCGACATTCTTGATGTGTCAGGATGATGTTACTTCGTAACATGTGTTTAAAAAAAGGAAATGATTAAAGAAATTTATAAAGTATAAAATGTTACTAAAGAATTTCCTTATATGATAGTAGATTCCTTTAACATCTGGAATCGAAGGAGGAAGAGTCATAAAATGTACTGTCTACCATTTGCGAGTGAAGTAACTGTGGAGGTTGTCACAAGATGGTGGCTGCTTTTATTAAAATCTACAGTTTCTGAATATCGCCGGGCAAACTTTACACTAGTAAAATTGAATAGAAAATTTTGTCTTACTTAAGAATTTTATTCATGGAAATATTTTCTCACAAATGTAGTAAAAATTTCTATTTATTTTTACTGTTGTCAGTTTGCCTGGTAAAACAGTCACTTTATTTCACCGGTTGTCACAACATGGTGGAAACGCAGGGCCTGACAACCGCAAAAATACACTTCCACCAGTAAGAATGAAAATCTGTTTCTCCTATTATTTATGACTGAAATTTTGCATTAATAAGGCATTTAAGTACGGAGATACTTTCTATATAAATTTGCTGGTGGAAGTTTCCACCCGAGTTAATCAGCCATTGCGACAGCGGTTACAGTTGAAGCTTCAGTATTTTAAGGATTTGTCAGTTGCTTTTTATTAATAGTTCCATGTTCTGATCATGAGTTGTCTTTCTGAGTTCTTCGGATGATTCTTTTTTCCAGAAAATGTCATTTTATATCTTATTCGGAATTTAAAATCTATAGGAGCTGTAGGTTCTTCATTATATCACGAGAATCGTTAACCCCTTGAGGGGCACCGGTATATATTATATACCACCTACAATTAATGAAGTTTTACACCAGAAAAATTTTATTAAATTTTACTTTTCTAGCTTTGGTGGAAAAAAATCCGTAAAATTGCTTTTACTTATTTTGAAATAGAATTTTTCAAAGATTCCGGTGGGAATTCAGCATTTCACAAACGTAATTGCTTGCCCCTCAAGGGGTTAAAGTCTTTGTCTAAATAATTACAGCATAAATTGCAGCATTTTAGTATAACTTCTATCACGACATCATCAGGAAGCCGCCATGCATGACAAGTCAAAATATATAGAATCTATGTGAAGAAAAAATACAAATATACTGTATCAAATGTTATAACTCATTAAGTAGCTTTAAAATTGCGTATTGATAAGTTTCTTTAATGTTGATTACCATTATTTCCGAAATGAAATATTCCTTTTTTACTCATAGAAAATTGCGACTAGATAAGACTATGATTCTTAATGCGAAATACGAGTATTCAAATTTGAGAGACTTTGCAGCTATGTAATTTTCACAAATTCTGTTTGATATGTGATCCGTATAAAACTTATATAGACATTGTTTATATTTACACTTGTGGGACATGTGAATACTGATTGAAAATAGAATTATTTTTTTTATTTACTAGTGATTTTTATTTACTAGTAATACGTATGATCTCGTTCGTGCTAACTGATTTAATTTGTTATAGTTCTTAGATCAGAGTACTCCTGTACGAACAGCGTCTTTTGTTTTATGACTATTTCGTATTTCTTTGATTATGAGCACTGAGATCCCGTATTCTTATATTGCTTAATTTTTCCAAAATTACACTGGCCACCAAAAGTTAAGGAAAAGCGATCGGATGCTTTCAACTATACACGGTTTGTCCAATGCCTACCAAAATCCTTGACGAAATATCCCCGAACTTCGAGGGTGATAAAGAACATGTTTAACTGCATATTTTATAGTGAAGATTTAGTCAAGAGAAAGTTAGATGTCCCAACAATAAATTTACTAATGGAATAATATTTGCCATCACCCATGTAATAGAAAACGTTCAAAATGCTCTGTCATAAGTAGCAAACGGCTAAGGGGGTCCTGTTTAACGGTCGTATGCATTCGTGTAAGCAAAGCACGCATATTATTAAAGTTGTTAACGTTTCTGTGAAATTTTCAAATACATGTTTTGTTCATAGAATACAGAGTTTTCAACCAAACTTAACGCCACTTTACGAAAAATTGAAAAGGAACAATAGAAACAGTATATTGCAATTTAAACATGAATAAATTGAATAATTTATGGGATTTGGGCATTTATATTAAATAATGTTAAATGCGCATGCATGAAAGTTTCCAAAATTGTTATTTCATAATGTAGTACTTAGCTCTTTAGTGCAACACATATAAAAAACCCAGTCAAATATTGTAAAAACTCAAAACGATACATTGAGCTGGTTGACAAATTGTGCAAAATCCCTTAATACATAGCTGCCAAGTTTTAAGCTTTTTTCTTATCACTATTTTTTAACACAGAAATTTGTCTTATTTAATCATCAAAAACATAAGATTAAATAAGGCTAATTTTTCTGACCAAAGATAGTGGTAAGAAAAAAGCGTAATAGTTCACAGCTATACCTTATATAGTGCGCAGCAAAAGTTTAGACAATGATCGATTATGCTTCTGTACTGAGAAGTATGTAACGAATTGTTGTAACTCAACTGTCATATATTACTGGGGACTTATCCTTCATTCCCAAACAATAAATTTTAATTTATACACTTTACATAATATATAATGAGAAGAAAACAAATTTAACATTGTGGCAAAAGTATAGACAATCTGTCTGTTAACAGAAAAATATCCATAAATTAAAATCGAACTGCAATTACATTGTCTGTTGTTAATGAAAAAATGCGACTTTCCATCGAAGAAACAAAATTCCTCATCACTTGGGAGTCTATTTCGTACCAAACACGTTCAAGAGCAGATCGAAGTTCATTTACAAAGGAGTATTGTCAAAAAATTGCATAAACCGTATGAGATATAATGCCACAAATTTTTTCGATTGGGTTCAGATCAGGTCTACAGGCGCTCCAGTCGAGAACAGTAATATTTTGAGAATTAAACCAATTTTTTGACTTGTATGCATCATGAATAGACGCATTATTTTGCTCAAATAATACTTTGGAAGAGCTAAAAGTTCACCAAATGGCTATAAATTGTTTTCCAATGTATGTATGCAGTCTTACGCTGCTCGGCAACCATTGAGAAACTCTTGAGATACTTGAGAATTAAAACAAAGTGAGGCCCAAATCACTAACCCTTTTGAGGGCAAAGGACACCTAATTTTAATTCCAAAAGTGCCAAACAGTACCAAGAATATTTATTTAAATTGTCCTTTTATAATGTACGTGAAAATAATCAATTTCATAATTTTTAATAAATTCGTTTATAAATTCTGGTGTCAATCGATTATTTCATCAGTTTATAAGCAGAATTACTCCGCGACGAAAAAGGGTGAATTTGTTGTGAGATTTCAAGGCTGGTTGTTTTATCATTTTCATGTAAACTAATTTACATCTTTCTTTAATTCATCTACGAGTCGTATCCGTTGACATAGAAAGCTGTCACTCACTTTCATTGCGATTAGCAATCATCATTTTTCTAGATGCCAGTTTATGGATAATTCTATATTCTCGTTTATGGCCACACGTGGCCTACCAGATCTATGTTTGCTTTGAAAGAGTCACCCTTAGATAGTACTTGATAGACACACTTCTTTGGACGATTCAAAGTAGCTGAAATTTCTGCAACAGTCTTCCCTTTCATTTGCCTGAAAATTTCTAGCTCGCGGCATCTTCACTAACCGATACTGTCGCGAGGTGCACTTAAAGACTTCACGTATGTGACGTCATAAGTTTGAAATTTGCGTTTTTCCGTGAACAGTTTCCAAAAATCCCAAAAGTGTCTAAACTTTTGCAATATGCAAATTTCACTTTTTTCAGTTAAATTAAATAATATCTTACATCAAAACCGTTATTTGTGTCCTAAAACGTTTAATATATATTTAAAAATAAGTACAGCCATTTGTATAACCCTAGTGTTCGTATTTTTTATTTAAAGGTTAAATATCACCAGTGTCTAAACTTTTGTTGAGGACTATAATAAAGCTACTTTTAGAAAGCTACTCACTATGTCCCTCCCTATCTTTCTGAATTCTTGCGATATTTGACTAGACATTTTTAATAAGTTTTCCTAAATAGCTGACTACATAATTATGAAATAAAAATTTTGGAATCTTTCACGCATGAGCAGTTAAAAATTGTTCCACACAAATGCCCACATGACATCAAATATTCAATATATTCATTATTTAATAGCAGTATACTATTTCTGTGTTCTTTTTCAAGTTTTTGGAAAGTGATGTTGATTTGGTTGAAAACTCTGTATTCTATAAAGAAAAGACATTTGAATTTTTTACAGAAACTTTAACTCCATCATGAATATGCGTGGTACGCTAATACAAATGCACACAATCGTTAAACAGGACCCAAATAGTTATTTGCTAAAGTGATAGATCATATCGAGTATTTTCTGTTACTTGGGTAATCGCAAACATTATTTTATTATTATATTTATTGTTGGCCTCGAATTATTGCGGCGACTAAATCTTCACTGAACAACATGAAGTCAAATATGTTTTTAGGACAATTAGACAAGAATTTTGGTTGATATTCGACAAACCATGTACAATCGAAAACATCCGTTCACAACTGTACCTTAACTTTTCGAGGCCAGTGTGCTGTATAACACTTTAGCGAGTGGCGTGCTGTTTATCACAATTTATTAACAAAATAACTAGCCTTATTCATAGTTGCCAACCTTCTATTAATCTTCCGTAATGTCTGGATTAATTTAACCCATGTTAACCGCATTTCGAATAAGAAAATTTATTTCATGGATGCTTATTTATTTAATTCCAGGTTTCTACGTGGAACATATTTATTTTCATTTCTTAAAATATTTTCTCGTTTGAAACATATTAAACCTGGGTCAAATTAACCCTTAACTGGAAACGTACGTTTGTGAGATGTTTGCGTCTACATATCTGACCTTAATATTTTCTCTTTCCGACAATCCAAACTTATTTTTATTCTTCTATATTAAAAAATATTCCTGTTAACGCATTACTATTAAAGATTAAATGTTTAAGTTCACTATTTGGTTCACTTTATTTTTTTCACATCATTCAATAAAATATTTTCAATATTATTAGCAATTATTTTTTTTAGTAAAAATTCCTGATGAAATGATAATGAAAGATATTTTCATTAATTTTTGCAAAATACTCATTATCAGTATTGGTATGTGTTCTTATGCTTACTTTCGAATACCACTTTTGCCAAAAAGTAATCTTCGGATTATTTAATTGTAACGATCTACGATTACATAAACCAAAGATTATTTTTTGGAAATACTGATACCCGGAAGTAAGCACTCGTACAAACTGTAATTACTTTTATAGAATTTTAAAATATAGTTTTCTTTCAATTAACCCTTTCAAGGGCGGTGGTTCATTTTTGGACCACTTAATCGTAATTCCAAATGCCGTATTGGCACCAGAATATTTGAATGACGTTTTTCCTTTTATTAAGTACGTGAACACAACAAGTAGAACAAGTAGGGCACTTGTTTTGTATTATTTTGATTTGTTGTTAGTTAGAGCCCGTTGATTCCGGATCTGTTGTCTTGGTTTTGGTTCGACTGATGCTGAAAGGGATTTTTGTTTCCGTTTTTACCCTCCTAGAGGAATATCACCTATGCAATATTCTGGTGGGTTCATCGGATGGGTGAACAAGTACGTGAACAACCACCTTTGCTTATTTTGAAAAAAAGAACATTTGTAAATTCTGGTGTTTCCCCCTCATTTCAGCATTTCGCGAATAGATGTACCTTGCCCTGAAAGGATTAAATCAAATGAATTGTAAAAATGCCATGCTTCTGTGGTGAATTTTATATAAAAAAATATTATATTGAAGTAAAAGTATTTACTATTCTTTATTTTTTAAACAAAAGTAATCTTAGAACAAATGGGTCACTAAATCAAGAACGACGAAACATGACAGATAAGATTTATCGAGTAAATTAAGAGAATGCTACTTGTCAGTTTTGATTAGAACTGGACTGCATTTTCCTTTTCTCCAAGGACACTAGAACAATATTTTACGATGCACTTTATTCGTCCATAATTACTTAGAAAGCATAATCTGACTTTCATTTACTGAAGCATAAATTTCATATTGTCTCTGTTATGCTATAAATATAAAATACCATCAGTATATATGTATATTATACTTTGTGTTTTACATTGTAATAAGAAAAGAAAAAAATCAGGTAAGAGATGTAATAATAACCCTATAAAAAATTACATAAAATTAAAAAAGCTATAATATCTTGTATTTTGCCTCTAAAAAATCATTCATAAACCTTAGTTGCTAACTTTTACGCCTTTTACTTACCACTAAAATTAAATAGTAAATTTTCACTTTATTAACTGTCAAAAACTACGATTAGGGAAGTAAAAAATATCTTTTATATTATAGTGGTAATAAAAAAGCATAATAGTTGCCAGGTATGCAAAAAGATAAATTTTATGCAATTTAACACTAGAACGCCCTGAAGGAGTCGATTCGACTCCGACCATGTAATTAAATGTCAGTTGGAACCAGAAATCCTTTACAAAATAAGTTAAATTTTATAAACGCAGATTTACGTTATTTAAATCAGTCAAATAATTTTAAATAAAAATTCTGGTATAAAACATTTTTATGAAAATTTAGTGTTAAAATGTATGCCGAGAAGGCCGGATGTATACAGTAAAAATGTATACAACATTTATAACAATCAATCTGTAATCTAACTTTATAATTATCAAATGTTAAAAAATTATCAATGTATTAATTTTTTAATAAAATTATTATAACTCATTTACATATATATTAATCATTTTAAACGAGAGGTGTCAAACCTGCGGCCTACAGGTTGCAGAGCTACCAGTATTTTCGTATAGAATACAGGGTGCTGCCGGTATTTGAAAACGAATCAACGACTGCTTTCAAATAAGAATATGACCAGACATACATTTTTTTAACGTCTTGTACATGTGATCAGTTACACCTCCGTTCGTTGAATACTAGGCCTGAGCGCTGGCACAAAAATGGCGACTGCCGAAATCGGATTTTTTTCAGCCTGTAAATGGTCCCTTGAGTTTTAGTACCAATAATCTTTTAAAGTTTTTTCCGCTTTTATTTCTTAAGATTAAACAAGTCAAAGAAAGCTTTTAAAAAATACTGGTGTCGAAATTTAGGGGATCGTACATACGTTTAAAAAATCCACCTACGATAGTCGCCATTTTTGTGTCAGCGCTCAGGTCTAGTATTAAGGGGGTGACATACACACTGGATGACATCATTCATGGAAAACACCGCCAGCAGCAATAATCGTCTCTATAGGCTGTCAAAACTGACTGCATGTAATGATCAGATGAGTCTTGGGAACATTTGCCCCAACGGCTGCATTTCGAGCCGCAACATTGTTGTGTGGATGACAATTGGAGTCCCTCTCAACTACGCCACATACATAATAAGCCATTTCGTTAACCCCTTGAGAAGCGGTGTGATATATTATATCCCACATAAGTTCTATCAAGATTTGCACCGGCAACTTTTCATTAAATTTTACTTTTATAACTTTGGTGAAAAAAATGTTGTAAAATTGCTTTTCCTTACTTTGAAATAAATTTTTACGAAGATTTCGGTGTGAATTCAACATTACAAGTACACAATCAATTGCCCCTCAAAGGGTTAATATCTCGGTAGCTGGAGGGCCAGCCAGATGAGGACGACATCGTCATGAATGCTTTGTCCATCCTTTTTTGGCTTGTGTGGGCTGTATGGGATAGTGCAGATTCGTGTTAAAAAACGTATGACCTCCCATGTGTTACAGAAGTAATTGAGTGCTTTAACACCTCGATAAAAGTAAAGGCGTTGGAGAAAGAAATGTGGAGACATCAGATCATCTTCGCTTCTCAGGTCCCCCCCCCCTTAGAATCATCAGTGAAACTGGAAATTTTCTACAGATGTCTGTCAGATCCTTTTCGGTAATTTTACACTATCACCAATCTTTTTGCGGTTCATTTTCTTGGCCTGGGCAACTTTTTTCTCGTAAAAAAGAAACATGAGCATTCCTGGCTCCTCTTGATGATTCAGATCGTTAAGGAGACGCTTGCCTCGGGTCAGGGAGTTATCCAGGCCCGTAACCAGATGGGGGAAGGGGGGCTGAGCCCCCCCCCCCCCCCTGGCTTCCTCTTGAGCCCCCTGAGACATTTCACTTTTTTTTCAATAAAATGTATATTTTAACTAACACCAACCTGAAGGGGGGAAAAACTATATTTGCAAGAAAACCATTTAGATCTTTCAGCAACAGAAAATGCCAAAGATTTTACAGTCAGAAGGATATTAATTGCGATGTATTATTTTGCGGTACAATTCTCAATATGCAAGCGAAATACGATAGGAGTACGGTAGAGACATATTTCCTTCTTCTGAAAAAAATTTACCCCAGATGTATATATCTATCACCATATGTTTTGGTAGATAGTAAATAGTCGAGGACAATTTATACTCGATAATCTGCGCAGGGTGGAACAGAAATAGACATATTTTATTCATCCTGATAGGTAATTAGTGAAGCAATGGCTGAACGTCTTCAAGCTAATCAATAAAAGCATGTTTCTAAATTTCAACGGTGAACCTGATGACATATGTGTTTAGCTGAGAAAGAGAAAAGCTAAAAAGGATTGTCAATTTATACAAATCAAATAAGAAAAATCTTTGTTTGAACGATATTAATTTTTTTATACCATGGGTGTCGCCAGAGGTATATATGAAAACATGGTCGGAGCATGTTTTTAGAACTTTTATCTGTTTTTTCTCCTTGTGTTTCATGACTTTGAAAAACAACTTTCGTCAGTTTGTCTTATGTATAAACCATTAAGCGAAAAAATATGATTAAGGTTAAGTGAGTTATTCACTATTTTTTGACGTTTGCGATTTTTTTTTTTTTTTTGTTTGACAATGGAATAAAATTTGCAGCTATGGTTATTCACAGGGTTCGTACGGGTACCGTTATTTTCAAGGCTATATCAGAATTTGTTTTATAGAAAAATAAATCTAGTTTAAACGGACGAAATTTCGCCTTATTTAAGGAGATATTTTCTATAAAAAAAGATACTGGTACCTAAGAATTCTTAGTGAGAAAATTCAAGCACCTGTACGAACCCTGGCCCTGTATAAGACTCTAAGAATTTAACTACATTTTATATTTTACCAGGCTGTTTTCATATCTAAGTCAGCTACTTTCTGACATATTCGAGAATTTTTTTATAAAGGCATAAAATTTGCAGGTAATCGGGATGTAAGGAATCGCACAGCGTTTTACGTTTTCGTATAACAGTAAACAATCTGTCTGAAAATGACCTTAAATTCGACGCTTTAGGCTGATTTTTATGACTTGACAACGACGGAATGTTGGTCAATCTGGTAGCAATTGGCTACAACTCTTGCAAGTATCTTGGATGAGTTTGTTAATCAAGTATGTAAAGGTTATAGTTTGTTTACAGAAACACAAAAAAGGCAAAGATGCAAAATTTGTCTACATGATAATGTCCGAAATATCGTACAAATTTCAAACCTAATTGGGACAGTGTATTGATATTGCTAGCATCTTGGATGAATTCGTTAATCAAATATTATTCTGTCACCCTTAGCACTAGAACGGCGGGAAGTTTTACTCAAGTTTAAAAAAAAAAATATTTCACATCAGAATTTTTACTTAAAACTATTTAACTTATTATTTAAGTTATTTTTGTGCAGCATATATTAATCTTATATTACAAAAAAATTTCTGGTTCGAATCGACATGTATTCATTCAGAAAGGGTCAAAATGACCCCTCGCCGCCGTTCTAGTGTTAAGTGGTCACCTAATGAAAAAACTGGCCGTGTTCAAAACAAAGAGTAGGCTGTTCTCAAATCCAAAGACGCAACTTTATGACATAATTTAAATTCGTTTTTGTTCAGAAGCACATGAAACTAGCAGGTGTTGTTATTCACATTCCATGTCATCGAATGGAGTTTTCCATTTTTTGATAAAGACAGAAGATCTTTCAGAAAATACTGTCAAAGTGGGCATTTTGAACCGAATTCCGAAAGCGACAACGGAGAAAACTTGTCACGTGACAAGAATCATTTATGTAACTTGATATTTATTTATCAAAATATGGAAAACGCTATTCGATTCCATACCGCTTCAATAGCCAGACCTTTACGTTTAAAAATGAATTAGAAAATGTGTCGGAAAGTTTCGCATTGTTGAATAGGGAATTTGAGAACCGCCTAAATGAATATATCTTCACTTTCGGTTGTCCGATTCCATACATTTTTAACTTGATTTCGTTATTTGTTTTTAGAACCGGAAGACGAACCAAATTTTATGGCTAATTGTGTGTCAAAAGTATAAGTGTCCGATTTGTATCCTATGGATTCCGAAATCTTTTTCTGAATTTTTTAAAATGTATCTTTAATGTATAGGGGGGGATGTCACTCTAGGGGATTGAAAGTTTCTTGTGTTAGTTGAATGTGTTGGCGTCTTGATAAATAAGGAGCGAAATTACTGAGACAATTGTAGCTTAAAATATCATATGATTTTATCTGACAGCATGCGGTTATAACTCAAAGTTTAATTTATTTGAAGAAAATGAAAAACGGTGTTCGATTCCGAACCCTTCAAGTAATAACTTCTTTAAGTTTCGATCTTTTGAATCGATAAAAATGGATTTTGTATCCATTTGATTGGATACAAAGTGAGTGCAGAAAGATTCGGTATGTGAAAGTGGGAGAAGAAAAGTTCCAGACCAAGTATGAATAAGTACATAGACCCTACAGAGATTTTTCTGCTATCAGTGTACTAACGACTTACGGCTGCCATTAGACATCTGGTTTGTAATTTTAGTTACCTGTCACCTGTGCCATGGTTGTTAACACCGTGCATCTTGAATGATCGTTTTGTTAATGACCGCTTGCGAGAAACATGTAAGGTAAGTATAAGAATGAACAGGAAAAAAGAATAACGACTGATCAAGAGGGCGCTCTTTGCCATGAAAAATAGCATTATAAGTTAAAAGTAAAGTATTTTGAACTTTAATTTTGTGAAAAGCCTTTCACTCATGTAAAATAGAAGTCTCAACTTATATTGAATAACAAATGTAAACGGATATTTTAAGCATTATTGTACAGTCGTGGGAAAAAAAGTAAACACCCCGTACTAACTCCTCAACAAATTATCGTAGAAGAAAGTTACTGGTACCGAACGATAGGAAATAAAGTCTACATTTAAATGTCGTATATAAAATTTGCTTACTGGGCTATCTACATATTAAAACGAACCATAATTTGTTTTTTTCAATAGCAGTACACAATTCTGACAGCATAAATGAACTAACTCTACACCCCTCAATTAGCCTAAAAACAATTTTTTATGCAATTCGTATCATAAGTTTAAAGAGAAATTAATTATTTTAAAACGAGCGTATTTTAAGGGCTGTATACAAATTGTAGTTCGGCACTCGATTGTTGACCGAGAGTGCTGCCTTCTTAATCAAGGCATCTTAAACCACACTCAGTTAGTCCTCGAAGACTGCTAGATTATAGGATAGCAGAAGAAATTTCAAAATATCTAGTCACCTCTATCATAGACGGCCATCATTTTGCCGTTTTTAAAGCATAATTTGAAAAATACTTGGAAAAAAAATGTAAAATTTGGGATTTCCATAAAGCAGGACTTAATAAATCTAAATCCATCAAAAAAATTATAGGTTGCAATTCATAATGTTTTCGAATATTAATTTCATAATTCAAAACATAAAATTATAAAAATTGCAAATTCAACGTATTTATGTTTGGGTATATTAGTATTATTGCTACACAAAAAAATAGCACATTAGGAGCATAAATTCAGGAGATATAAATATAAATATGATAATGTAATTTAACATTAGGAGCACTAAATTTTGAATGTTTATAATTCAAAAACTTATCATTCAAATGACTTGAAATTTTGGTGTCTGGGCATAGTTTGAACCAAAGATTTGAAATATTTCGTTAAAATTGGGTATTGTCATTGAAAATAATGAAGTTTGGATTCAGTTTAATATGTAGATGGCCCCCTAAGCAAATTTTATATACATCATTTAAAAGTAGACTGTATTTCCAATTGTTCGGTACTAGTAACTTGCGTCTACGATAATTTGTTGAGGAGTAAGTAGGGGGTGTTTACTTTTTTTTCCACGACTGTACGTATCCCTACATTTTGATATATATATTTTTTAAATATTATTTCAATCAGTGAAACAAAAGAACGGGAAATAGGTAAGTTTAATTTTTAAATTTATAAATTTACCCTGGAGTATTTTGCATTCTTATTTTTTATTATGTGAACTAATAATATTTTTGTTGACCTTGCTGCGCTCCTAAAATATCAATCATAACATAAAATATTTATAGTTAAAACATTATTTAACTTATCTTCAAGATTATTTTATTAAATTATTTATTTTCAAAATTAGCAAATCTATATTTTTTCACCATTTTCTTCCTAAAAGCATTTTTAACATTTCATAAAATAGCTGCAAAATGCGTAATGAACTTCAAGTTTTATACCTGACTGTATGTACTCTAATTTGAATAAAAATAAAAATGGCTTTATGATAATTCAATGAGATGCATGCTAAATCTTTTATTTTCAAACTTTATTCCAAATTAATGTATATTTTAATTAGAACAAGGTACTACAGTACATTATCATCCTATAACATTCTATTGTAGTTACATATTCTACTTTAGTTAGGTTTTCTTCTTAGTAGGCACACAACCCTAATTGTTTTGTATTTCTTTCTCCAGATTACGAATTTTTTTTGTCAGTTTAAGAATTTCGTTATACTCAGTTCCGTTATAAACAGATTACGTTACAGATAATTTTTTTAAAGTCAGTGCAAAATGAAAAATGTCCCCCGTCTCCAACATAAGCAATAAAAAGGTCAACTGGCCTTTCCTTTTCAACTGTTCTGTGATTATCAAGAAAAACAAAGTTCCGCAATGGAAAGAGGCAGAAACGGATTCGTCGGGAAGATTTCGGATCCGATTCAGATCCTACGAAGGTAATAGAACATGAAAAGCACTGCTTAACCACAACAAAGACAGCACAATTTGTAAGATGCGCCTATTGGGACATTTAAGATCCAAACAGACAGCGTCCGTTGACAGTGGAAGCTTTTAAGTGGTCAGGCGTGTGTTATTATTTTCCAAAGATGTAGTGGGATCCGGAAATCGGTTCGACAAAATCCCTCTCCATCTCTTTCCATTATTGAGATTCCCCTTTATTTTGTTGACTGCAGAACAGTTGGAAAAGAAAAGTCAGTTGATATTTTTATGGCTTTCGTAAGAGGGGTTTGGAAAAAAGCAAGTAAAAACTGCTTATAGAGAGATTTGTTTTAACAGGTTTCGTTGTATTTAGTTTGCATAAGATTGTTGAAAGATGTTAGCCCAGCCTCACAAAACATTTTCAGAGCCCCCCCCCCCCCCTGGCATTACTAGCTGGTTATGGCCCTGGAGTTATCCCTAATTCTCTTGGGCAAGAACTGTACTCTTCTTATCACGTACGATCTCTGGCAAAGGTCCTCACGAATCACACATCAGATTGTGGCTTCGTCAATCTGCATCTCCTTAGGGAGTGCCTTCATCTACTTTTCATCGACTTGATTGCCCAACAATGTTGCCAGAGGGCTACTTTTATAAAAATTCAGATTCCTTGATTGGCACCACTTTTAGAAATGTTAAAATTCGACTTATTTAATGCCATATTAAGCAGGTTGTAAAGAAAGGGAATTTTACCATTTCAAAAAGTGATGCCAATCCAGAAATCTGAATTTAAAAATAGTAGCCCACGGGCAACACAGTTGACGAATCCCGGTCTTTTTATGATTTCATACTGCTGACAAGGTCGTTTCCTGCATTAACCCCGTCACGGTCGCATTAAATTACGGTTTAAAAATTCTAATTGTTTATTGGCACCACTTATTTGAAAAAGAAATATTCACCTTATTTAATGGCAGGTAAAATGATACCATAATAAAGTGAATTACACTATTTTATAAAGCTGGTGGGAATCAAACAAATCTGAATAATCTGAATAAAAGACAATGCCCGTGAATATGACGGGAGCGAGAATTAGGGGGTTAAACGTTTCCTACATGTAATCTGGCATCCTTCAACTCTCTCCTTACATTGAGCCTAAAACGCTCCTCATGCAGCACCTACGAATTGGTCCCTCGGGTCTAAAAAGACCCATGTTTGTTTCGTGCTTAAATTCAGCTGTCTTCAATTAATAATTTTATTATCTTATTTTGTGTTTTAATATTCGTCAGTAGTTATTATGACAGAAAAAAAATTAAATAAAAGTAGAAAGTATTTAGAAAATCTTGTGTACAGGTACATCCTAAAAATTCAGGGGAATCTTTAAAGTATTTGAAAGTAATTATTCCTTATAACAGTTATGGGAATGTGTATTGAGTTGCATTTTGCATGTAAAGCAGTGTCATGTTACACATTTAAACGTACAGTCGTAGAAAAAAAAAAAACAGAAAACACCCCTTACTAACTCTGCAAAAAATTGTCGTATAAGAAAGTTACTGGTACCAGACGATTGGTAATAAAATCTACTTTTAAATGATGCATATAGAATTTGCTTAGGGGGGTCATCTACATATTATAACGAATCATATCTTTGTTTTTTTTCAATAGCAACACACAATTCTGACAGGATAAATAAACTCTACACCATTCAATTACCCTAAAATAAATTTATGCAATTCGTACCATAAGTTTTCGAGAAAATAATTGTTTTAAAACCAGCGTATTTTAGGGCCTGTATCCAAATTGAAGTTCCGTACTCGATTGTTGACCGTGAGAGCTCCCTTCTTGATCAAGGATTCTTAACCCCTTGAGGGGAGGTGGGATAAAATATATCCCACCTAATTTAAACAAGATTCTCACCAGAAAATTTTAACTAAATTTTATATTTGTATCTTTGGGGGGGGGGGGGGGAATTGTTGAAAAATTGCTTTTCCATATTTAAAAATAAAATTTTTCGATTATTCCGGTAAGAATTCAATATTTAGAGACGTTTTTGCTTCCACCTCAAGGGGTTAAGCACCACTCAAGCAGTCATTGAAGACATCTAGATTGCGTGATAGCATACGAAATTTCAAAATATCTAGTCACATCTATCTTTCACGGCCCCTTAAACAATCATTTTGTCGTTGTTTAAGCATAATTTGAAAACTACTTGGCAGATAAATGTGAAATTTTGGATTTCCATAAAGCAGGACTTAATAAATCTAAATCCATCAAGAAAATTGTAGGTTGCAATTCATAACTTTTTCGAATATTAATTGCATAATTCATAAATCATATCATAAAATTATAAAAATTGCTAATTCAACTTTTTTATGTTTGGGTGTTTTAGTATTATTGCTATACAAAAAAAAAAAAAAAAAAAAAAAAAAAAAAAAAAAAAAAAAAAAAAAAAAATTAGCGTATTAGGAGTATAATTTCAGGAGATATTAATGAAAATGTGAAAATGTAATTTAACATGAGAAGCACTAAATTTTTAATGTTTATAATTCAAAACTTGCCATTCAAATGATTTGAAATTTGGTGTCTAGGCATAGTTTAAACATAAGATATGAAATATCCCGTTAAAATTGCGTATTGCCATTGAAATAAATGAAGTTTGGGTTCGTTTTATTATGTACATGGCCCCCTAAGCATATTTTATATACATAATTTAAAAGTAGACTTTATTTCCAATCGTTCGGTACCAGTAACTTTCTTCTACGATAATTTGTTGAGGAGTTAGTAGGGGGTGTTTACTTTTTTTTCCACGACTGTACATTTATTTCGCTATTTTGCTTAAGTGATATCTTCCTCGTTTCTTAGCTACTTCCAAGTCAGGGAAGTAGTAGTAATTTCTTTGTGGATTTGCTTCGTACTTTGAACCATGTGTTTTGCTCCTTGGACTTTAGGTAGATTTTCTATTGTCTCCATAAGCTTTTTTACAATTTTTTCACCCACGTTTTCCAAAAAAATTCTTCGTCTACTAAGGACAGTTTTTCTTCCATGATATATTTATTTTGCAATAAAGTACTAAAGCGTTATATGACAATATGTCTAAAATATTGCAAAATACAACAAATGGCAAATGGTTGGTTTTCCTTTTTGTTGTGTAGGTAGCTACCATTTTGTCCAGCGTATCAACTGCTCCCTTAGTTTTATCATAAGCAATGATGATCTCTGGTTTTCTTTGAATACTTCGTTCAATTTTCTTATTCTTATACAATGTGATTTGGATAACAACACATTTATTTATTTTATGAATGTAAGACACAAACGTTGTATCTTTAGTAATCGGAAATGTTGAACTGTATCTTTCTTTTCCTTTTGTTTGTAAAATTTCTGTAGGGGTAGGGGATTTATTTTTTCTTATTGTATCAAACATTATTATATTTATTTTGAGCAACACTGGCGTAAATCATAAGATGTAAAGAAATTGTCACAAGTTATTTTATGCCTTCGTAAACCATACCATAAATCCAAAACTAATCTCAATCCTTGGTTTCTTTCGGGTGAATTTCATGGTTGTTTTTCTAAATATGGCTGAATATTCCACACATAGCAAGTGTCATTATCGCACAAGATCTAAACTTTTGTACCATATTTAGCTGGTTTGTTAGGTATGTATTGCTTAAAAGGACACTTGCCTCTAGAAGCAATAAGTAGCTCGTCCACCGTTACAAATAAGGTCATTGTGCCTAAATGCGACGCGATTCCCCACAGTTTTGTCGCATTTAGGGAATACTTGGTATTTCGTTAATAGATATATATGTTAATAAGTAGTAAATTGTTGAATACTGTGCCTTTAGTTCAAAACTAACTTGTTTCGTAAAAATTGAATCGTTATTTTTACTATAAGCCAACAATATACCATTGTCGTATTTAAGTCATTTTTGTCGCATTTACGCAGTGTTGCCAGATTGGGGACATTTTTGTCCCCAGACTGTTGATTGTCAGCGCTTTTTTGAAATAGAAATATTCGGCCTATATAAAATAGATTTAAAATTCTGAAAAATAAGGCGAATTATACTATTTTCAAAAAGTGGTGACAGTCAAATATCCTGAATTACAAAAGTCCCCAATCTGGCAACACCGCATTTACGGTAGTTAAATCCTAAATGAGATGTTCAATGTCCTAAATGTGACAATGCGTTTTACACATGTCATTTCATCTTAAAATATTCATTTAATTGCTATACATATTTTAATTACTTAAGAGTTGAAATACCTAAAATTAAATGTTTAATAGCGTATTACTGAACAACTGAATAAACTAATAATTTACATACAAAATGATAACGGTACATAATCTTGAATACATCATACTCAAATAATGCATACTTCAAAATCCATATTTAACAGACTTTTAACTTTGACCATAGACAAAACAGGAAGTAATTAATGAATGACTGATACAACAAGTTTTGCCAAGACTTTTCACTTTGCTTTTAACGTATTTTTGATTTTCACCTTCCGTGTAGGCCTCAGTTTTTATTTTTGATATATGAATAGTATGAATCTATATACGATTAAGGTTTATGTTGCTAAAATTTTACTTACAGGTTGTTTTAGGGACTAACATCAGGTTTTTAACGAATTTTTTAATTGATTTTTACACTTTAATTATTCTCTTTTTCATATTTTGACGCTGATTTTACTTTTTCATTGTCCTATTTTGTTTTTCCATGTATACTACAGTTTTTAACCCTAGAACTACCGGAAATTTTACTCAAGTTTTATAAAAACATTCTACACCAGAATTTTTACTTAAAACTATTTAATTTGTTTATTTAACTTATTATTGTCTGATTTATACATTTAGTTTGTTTTGAAGAAATTTCTGGTTTGAATAAATATTTTGAATGTACATGTCGGGTCCATTGGACCCTTCTGGTAGACAGAGGGTTAAACATGCAGCAAAGTTTTATTTTAAAGGAACATTTCTTATAAATAAATGAAAATTTACGGAATACATTCTAGTGAAACATGAGTAAGCGTTCTGCGAAACACCAGGAACATTTATGTTTACTTTTCAGGAAGCTCACTTACATTGCAATGCAATGTTTTGATTGCCAACAGAAATATTTCTTAAATTTCAGCGGAAGATTCTAGACTCATTCAATAAGTATTCTGCTATTTTTAATAAAACATATTTTTTTTTTTACTGTGCAGCGAAATCGCACCCCTAGCAATATCCACGCGAACGTATATTCTTTATGGTATAGGTACGCACAAAACAAAGCAAGTACACACTCAAAAATGCAGGCGAATTATATTTTAACATATCTTTTAGTGAAAACTGTTGGCATTACAAATTTTACGTAAATACAGGGTAAAAATATCACATCTTAAACACATTTGAATGCAGTTAAAACTTTTAAGCGTTAGAGCGTAAAACAAATCGTAACGTTCCGCGTATATTCCAGAAATAATTGCTTGAAAAGATCTTTTCAAGCCTTTTTATAATAATCAAAACATTTCCTGAAATATTCTGGTTTTCTACTTTGAAACATTAACTCCAGAACTTCTGTCATTAACTACGTCACTATTGAGAAATACTGATGATAGTTTGACACGCTGGCACAGGGATTCGCCACCTCTGGTATACACAACACGGGTTCTGTTTTCTTAAAGTTAAAATATTTAACACCTTTCGAAATAGTTTACGATGTAATAATTTTTCCCTGCTTTTACTTACTAAAAATAAACTCTATTACCACCAGTTTAAACTAAAAGCCTTATTCATATATATATTTAAATTGGTAGCGGATTAAGGTACGCGCTCCCATGATACATAACCTTTTATTTCATATCGAGAATTTACATTCTCAAATTGAGGTTACTAACTGTATGTTTACGCTGTGTTATGTATACAAATAAAACTAGAAATATTTATTAAAAATAACTTAAAATTTGCTGAGTATTTCTGGAACGTTCTGCTGAAAAGCCTGTAACCTCGCTTGTGAAATGAATAGGAACCTTTCTGATGTTTCGCAGGAATCATATTGATATTTCTGTGGTGTTTTTCAGATTTATTCAGTTAATTTTAACTGAATAAATCGAACATGCAAACATGCAACATGCCAATTTCCATGCCAACATGCAAAAACCAAGTTTTCCAGCAAAATTTCTTAAGGCTAAATTTTCTATGGCCTAAAAACGGCAAAATTTTCGGACTTTTTTTTATTATTTTTTTAAATATCTCGAGACTTGTTGCCATAGCATATTATTTGTCAGTTGTAATATTAAAGAGGATAAAATTCTCTACAACTTTCACATTTACAACTTTTTTATACACTCAATAGCAAGCGCAGTACGCCATTTCAAAAATAAGACAATTTTTTCAATTTTCTTAAAAACGCTGAAAAGAGTAGTTTTGCCCCGATTATTCAAATGTTTCCCGAGGATTTAATCGTGTATGTCGACTTCTAACAATTGATAGCAGTAAATTATCTATTATTTTCCCACTCATGTCTTTAATTTCATCTCAACACACTTTTTACATTCAATAAATTTATATAATTTTAAAAGTAGGGCAGAGTGTAGATGAATGAGACAATTTCTATTTTAGACAGACAGTAAATTTAAGTGTATACAATGTTAACTTCAAAGCATTGTTTAAAAGAATACTTCAATATTTCGCAACTTATTTTTACGATAGTTTTAATTAAGAAAGAATTCTTATTTAATTTTAATAATTTTATAATTTTTATAATGCATACATATTTTTCAATGTATCAATGGGATAGGTACGAAAATTTGCGATAAACATATTTTATTCCACACTACAAGGGTATATTTTATTTACTAATTATTGATAACAAATTTTTGAATGTTTTAAAGATATAGTCCAGGCATTTTGTGAATGAATATGGACAAAATTGTAATAGAAGTTTCATACAGAGTTTTTAAATCAAGAACTACTGCTTAATAACATACTAAAAATCAGACAAAATCTTATCGCGGGAACAAACCTATATACGGATTTCAAGATGGCGGAGTGGATTTTATGGAACTAAGACAAAGAATATATATCGCTTATGGAAATATATTGCTTTATTTTGACAACTTAACTTTGAAGTTTAGTCAAAAACGTTAAATAGTGTATAAATTCTACTATCCCTTACAAATTACTGTTTAAGTTCATTTTTACAGAAATATCCCAATGAAAAAAAAAAAAAAACTTGTATCAATAATTTTCATCACTTTCATCATATTCATAGTTAGAAGTTAGGTAGTTATTGCTACATGCATTGACTTGGCACACCCCACAAGCTGTAGAAAAGGACAATCCATTACGTTTGCATTCGCATTGTAAAGTAGCATATTTTGTCTTGCTGGAACATCGAATCATATTAAGTAGATAATGTGGGGCTGGTGGTAAGTCGCAGAGTATTGGGTGGTATGAGTTATTTTTTACTTACCAACCCCATTCTTATAGTTTGGTTCTTTCTTAAGTAGCTTTCCAGATATTTATTTCTAAGTAAGTGTGATAGCTATGATATTTTGTAGAAGAATTGGTCGGAAGCAAACGTTCAGGTCTAACAAATGATTTAGCTATAGTTACTTGAACTATTAACATTTGGTGACGTAGCTTGTCTGTGGATTCCAGTATCTTGCAGTCATAAAACAGAAGCATTGTTTTCTCCCAGTCTCAGTGATATCTGATGTAAACATGAATTCGAACTAAATATTGTTGCAATAGAAAGGAGCTTTGTCTCCATCATCAGTTTGAGAAATGCTGAAGATTTACCTTCTACAAACATTTTGTGCACATTTGCGTTTTCAGATGGCAGATTAAATATTTTCTGTAAGTACAGGTATAGTGACTTGAGATAATTAACATGTCCTGCTGCTGCTATTATTGGGAGAATCTTCAGCATAGCACACAAGTGCAATTTCCAAGAGCCAATCCCGTCATCTGGTATTAATGTTCTTACAACAATGGTTATTCGCTTATATTTTAACCAGAGTTAACTTGTTCTCGAAGTAGATTGCAGGTGATTTTTTCGTCTCCAAAGCGATGTCAACCTGAGATACCGTGTCACACAGTTCAACGTCTTTCATTTGTTTTGGCCGGTCATAATATTCTCGAATAGATCACAAGCTTCCTTTACCAGGTTGTGGGGAGACCTTTTTTTCTAGGTTTCGATCTTGTTAGTTAGCAGTCCTTTAGTTATGCTACGTCTATATTCCAGTGACAACAATGTTTTCTCGCACCTACACATATACAACATATGATTTACACGTGCCATTTCTAGCATAGCAAAAAAAAAAAAAAAAGCCGGTGCCACAACTTAGTCGATTTCATATGAAAAATGATAATGAAACAGAAAAGAAGTACTAGGAAAATTGTTTCTACACTACATTTTATTAATTATATTTTAAAGTAGATGCAAACGATGCATAACTACACAGACGAAAAGAAAACATTAAGTTTTTCTCCAACGTCCATTGTACTGACGGTACTTATAAGTACCCCCGAGTAATTCAACTGTCAAATCAAATACATACACCGTTCACCTGTAAGAACTAGTCAAATTGTATTCTAAGAGCATAATAAACACATAAAGAAATCCAACACTTATCTTAAAGCGTTTACTGTGTTCGCTGCAATAAAAAGACGAGAGTGACAATCTGTACAAAATGTCGGCACAAAACACATAGACTGTTTCAAAGATAGCCTCTTTCCTCGCTAAAATAACAAAACTAGAACTCATGTATCCGTATAAAGTGGAGTTAAAAGAGTGTCTTTACAAAGTACCAATATAATATTAGTTATACTAGATTAATTTTAACGCAATTATTCTAATTGGTAAACAAATCATATTGGTAAACAAATCAAGTGTAATTTCGTATCCAGCGATTTCTGGAGTTCCATTACCTGAGATTTATTCTGTTGAGCTGAACCAAGTTTCAGACCAGATGCTGTAATCTTCAAGGTTAGCTGGGTGAAAAAGTTTGACCAGAATCGTCCGGGATAGCTCAGATGGCAGAGCACTGGCTGCTTCAGCTAGGAGGTCCCAAGTTCGAATCCTGGTCCGGACATTTTTCGCCCAGTTGGAAATTTACATAATATTAGTTATATTCACTATGGGATGAAAGTTTAAAGTGAGTGGTGCTTATAAGTACCGCCAGTAGATAAAGGGTTAAAACTTTTATAGCGTTTTTCGAATAAAGACACACAGCGCAATGCAAATGCACCCCCCAGCAAACACAATTCGCGTTGAAAAAGCGTTGCAAAATGTAGTCGCACAGATTACGAGGGTGTTTTTTTCAGCCGGTACCAGCATATGAATAGGGACACAGAGAGAAATATATATATGAACTATATGTAAACTGGTAGGAATGTAAATTTTTATTTGTTAGTCAAATCCGGGCAAAATTATTACATCGTAAACAATTTCGAAAATTGTTAAACATTTTAATTTTCATAAAACGAATCTCTATTTTGTGAAGCAGGGGTAGCGAACTCGTGGATAGCGGTCAAACTTCCATCACTATTTCAGAAGAGAAATTTATTTAATGACATAAATTATGGAACTAAAGGTTTAAAAAGGAAAGAAAAGAATATTTAAGAAATGCTGCAATTCTTATAAAAAAGTTTCAAAACAACGAACGTCTTTGGAATATACGTGGAACTTTAACATTTGTTTCCATGTCTAAAGGTTAAAATCAGTGGCGTAGCCAGGATGAGGTTCCAGATGCTCTGTCTACCAATAATTTTGTAAAGTTTTCCTCGCCTTATTAGATCTGCGAATTTTCTTCTAATTAATACGAAGCAAATTTTTAATATAGTGGAATATAGTGAATAGTGGTATCCAGATCAATTCAACCCCCACCTTACCTTCGCCACAGGTTAAAATGTTTATCTGCTTTCAAATATGCTTATAATGCAGGGCTCCCAAATGGTCCGCCAACTGAATACCAATAAATTTTAACAGAAAATTTTATGTTAGGTTTGCGCTAGAATTAACTTTCAAAGGGGGTTTCGGGGCGGTTTGTTAGAAAAATCTAAAAAGAAATTTTTTCTAAAAAAAATATTGGTATTCAGTTGGCGGACCATTTGGGAGCCCTGATAATGTGAAATTTTTAATATGCTTATGTAAAACTTCATTGCCACCAGTTTCGCAAAAGCAACGTTGAAATGTAAGTTTAGTATTAACATGTTCATCTTCGCGCTCGCCAGGCTGTGGTGTGTGCCTTGAACGTATACGGTACCTTTCGGTGCAGTGACTTGCTATTGCGTGCTGTAAATGTACCAAAAAAGGGGTTAACCTTGCAAAAGGTCGAGTAAAAGAATTTTTTTTTCTGAATTGTTTATAATGATGCCAACCTGGAAAAACCAAGATTTCTAACAAAATATCTTAAGGCTAAATTTTCTGTGGCCAAAAAACAACAAAATTTTGAGACATTTATTTATTTATTTTTTTTTAATATCTCGAGACTCGTTGCCGTAGAATATTATTTGTCAATTACAGTATTAAAGAGGATAAAATTCCCTACAACTTTCATATTTACAACTTTTTTATACACTCAATAGAAAGCACAGTACGCCATTTCAAAAATAGGACAATTTTTTTCAATTTTCTTAAAAACCGCGAAAAACGTACTTCTGCCCCGATTATTCAAATGCTTCCCCCGGATTTAATCGTGTATTTCAACTTCTATATATTGGTATCAGTAAATAAAATGTTTCAGGGCCAAAACTAGCCTTTTTTGCGCCCGTGGCAAACATGGACCCCCCTCCCCCCGCTTAAAAATAAAATTTACCACGAGAATTTTAATAAATCTCTAATAGCCGGATTTTGAAAATTTTAGGTGTGTAATAATTAAGTACGTAATGTGAACTACGTAATCAGCTTTGCCAAATATTGATTCATTAAAACCTTGAAAACCTAACCGAAATTATTCCGCTTTAAACGGGTTTCCATATTAGCAGGTATATTTGTTTATATTCTCTATCTTAAAAATATATATTTTTTTCTTTAAAGACTGAATTCCGTATATACAGATTTCATTTTTAAAGATTTTGCGATAATTGTTGTATTGAGGTGTTTAAATTCACAGTTATAGGAATTATGAGACTAAATTAGTCACACGAAGACATTCGCAAGGTAATGTTAAACATATGGGAGCATTCTTGACAAATATCTCGCTTGCATTTTATTACTTTTAATTTTTTTTCCTTTTTTTATGGGATACCTGAGTTCAATATCGAATGTTGTGCTTTTGGGCTTTTTAGGGTTTCGTTGCATTTTTTGTTTTTAATATTCGGACACTTTCATTTTTGAAAAACTGTTTGGAACCCGTTCTGAAATTTAAAGTATTCTCATTAAAAAAATGCAACCAAATTCGAAAAATTAAAAACGCACAATGTTGGACATCGACCTCAGATATCATATGAAAAAATAAATAAATAAATATTGAAATTCCAGCAAGAATTCTAAAAAGAATGCTCCCATAGCGTGCAAATGTTTTCGCGTGAGACTACACTAGTCACCCGAAGACATTGGAACACTAATGTTAAATCTATGGGAGCGTTCTTTTTACAGTTTCTCGCTTGCAATTTAATAGATTTATTTATTTTTTTTTTTTTTGGCTTAGAATTGCTGACGTTGAATTATAACCGGACTAGTGTTTGCATTTTCTATTTTCGTTATAGTGGTTTTCTATTTTGATTACAGTTTTCTTTTACCTTTTTTTATTCATATTTCATATATATACATATAATTAATCGACAAATAAAAACTTCCTTTGGGGTTCGTATTCCGTATTTCATGTTCCGTATTCCATATTCCCACCGCCCCTCAAGGGGTTAAGGGGCGGCGGTATATATTATATAGCACCTACGATTAATCAGGATTTACACCAGAAAAAAATTAGGAAATTTTAGTTTTCTGAATTTAGTGGAGAAAAGTCGTAAAATTGCTTTTCCTTATTTTGAAATAAAATTTTTCTAAATTTCCGGTGGGAATTAAGCATTACACAAACACAATTGCTTGCCCTTCAAGGGGTAAAATCTTCATTTGGTACGCCACGAAATCAGTCCGGAGGCCTTGGGTATTGAGACGGTAATGGCTTAATGCAGCCGTTTTTGGGCTAAATCTACACAATTGTGTAGTTTGGGATTATGTGTGCAAATACCTAAAAATAAATGTTTAAGCCAAAAAAGTTATTGTTTATTGAGATAATTTTCATCATCCACAATGAAAATGTTTGAAACAATTTTTGTTTTTGGACAGACCACTACAATTTCATTTAACCTTCCGTCTACCAGACGGGTCCATTGGACCCGACATGTCCATTCAAAATATTTATTCAAACCAGAAATTTCTTCAAAACAAACTAAATGTATAAATCAGACAATAATAAGTTAAATAAACAAATTAAATAGTTTTAAGTAAAAATTCTGGTGTAGAATGTTTTTATAAAACTTGAGTAAAATTTCCGGTAGTTCTAGGGTTAATTAGATGTGCTCGATGCTCGCACTCCTCTCAAGAGCCGTTGACAAATGGTATGCCCTTCACTCCGTTTGGATTGTGCCTGATCCTACAATTTTTTTTTTTATAGTTTTTCCAGCAGCGGTATTTTGTTGAAATACCGATCGAAATACATAAAACTAGGTCTGAAGCGGAGTAAGGACTACAGCAGGTCCTAAGCCCCGATCCTTGTAAACTAGGTCTGTACTTTACCACTGGTAAACTACAAAATTTAAAACTATCGCAGGTAATACTGTTACAACAGAATGCGGTTTGTTTTTTATATACTGCTTTACTGAAGCACGTCCTAAAAAAAGGAATCGTCTGCTCATCTATGGAAATTTTTCCTTGATCTCCTGGTAAATACAAGCAGACACTACGGAATATGTCGAGCATTTGCTGAATATTCCATAATTTATTATTTATTCCTGGTGGTTTACTTGCTGTGTCGACAAAATGGAATGAATTTATCATACTTAAAAATCTATCTCTTGATACGCGTATAACTCATATAAAACTTATGAATCATATATGACATCTATAACTCAGAGCAGAAACATACAGTTCGTTACATGTGCATATTATATATCTAATACTATCAATTTTAAATAGAAATCATGAATATTTAAATAGAAATCAGGAATAGTACAAACTTATTAATTTAAAATTAATCCGGTTTAAAAATGTAATTAATAAAAAATAAATTGCTAAAAACTTAAGTTTTAAAAACATCATTTAAAAATAAATATTTTATATATTAGGAATTGTACCCATTTAGGAAACGGTAAAACCCGGACACGCACAATTGTGCGGGTCATTTGTTTTTCAACATTTGTAAAGCCTAATTAAATTTATCAAAGACAAAATCAATTAAAATCATGAATAAAGTATATGAAAAGAAAAATTAAATCCAAGTCAACATTAAAAATCATATTTAAAGGAAATTACGACAGTACATAATTTTTTTCTATTGCTGTCAGATGATATAGTCTTTTTAAAAGCAGAAAACCTAACCCTGTATTTTAGTTGGTACCCCCTAGTTGTGTCTTATCAAAACATCTGAAGCCAATTAACTAAAGCCAGATTTGGTTTTAAATCTCACAAAAACAGGAAATAGTCATTCGCTTTTACTTTAGTATCACCCTCACAATTGTGCAGGTCAGGGCTTAAAGGGTTATGGCAGTCGCCGACATGACTTGTATTCTTTCGACAGTATTATATCTTAACAAATTAGCATACGATCATAACAGCCCATGTGTAGTTACTTTTTATCAGCCTTTATTTTGGAAAGCTTCCCAAATCATTAACGGACAAATGGACCCAGAAAAGGACTGCTAACTAACAAGATCGAAACCTAGAAAAAAAATAGTTTTTAACCCTTTCAGAGGCAAAGCATTTTCAATGCTAAAGTGTTGAAGTAAATGATTAGTACCGGAATTTGCTAAAAAAATTCTTTTTCAGTAAAAAAAGGGCTATATTTCACATACTTATCAAATCGAAAATATTTTACCACAATTATGGTGCCATTTAAAATATCTTGTGGGTTCTCTATTACGATATTTTAGTCATAGTGTACTGACGGGACTTTAAAGTACCGCTTTAATTAATTACCTCTAAATAATTAATTTTCTCACGGTTGAGTATTTTTTTTTTATGTTTATCTTTTAACTTCCATGGCAGAAACTGAAAAAAAATTACATGAAAAAAATTGCAATAGATCATAATGCAGTAAATAAAGGGTTAAACTCACTCAAAATTTTCTACATTATTCTGGCACGTTCTACTGAAATATCTGTAAACTTGCTGTGAAATGAATAGATACATTGATGGCGAATGCACGTGCGAGCGAGATAATTGTCGCCAGTACATACTAGTAGTAGAAATATTTCAGAGAAGAAAATTATAACTTTCTGTTATAAAAACACATAACAAGGGAAAACGATCCCAGAATATACGCGGAATGTTACCATTTTTTTACGGCGTGCCGACTGAATCTGAAAATGCCATTTTTTAACACTAGAACCGCCTTAGCGGTCATTTTGACCGGTAAAAATTAAAATATTTCTATTCGAGCCAGAATTTTTTTTCTAAAAGAAGATAAATATGTACCACGGAGAAATAAGTTGAATAGTTTAAAATAAAAAATCTGATGTAAAATAGTTTATAACACTTGAGCAAAATTTCCGGCGATTCTAGTGTTAAATTAAAAATTTTAATGATGAGTATTTTTCTATTTTATTCATTTCAAATATATGTTAAACCCTAGAACTACCGAAAATTTTACTCAAGTTTTATAAAAATATTACACATCAGAATTCTTATTTAAAACTATTGAACTTATTTACTTAACTCATTATTGTCTGGTTTACATATTTAGTTTATTTTAAAGAAATTTCTGGTTAGAATAAATATTTCGAATGTACCCATCGGGTCCATTGGACCCGTCTAGTAGGCGGAGGGTTAAGTACACGGTAAAAGAAGACACGATTGGGGGATCATCTTGAAATTCTTAATTTATTGACTCAACACATCTTATTTAAACACAATTTCTGCTTTAAACATAATTTTAATGCAATTTATGAAAATACCATATAAATATACTTTAATTTATATCCTAAATGTCGCTCCGCGTTCATAGCTGCCAACTCTTCCGCTTTTTCGTACCACAAAAATTTAATAGAAATTTTTGCATTATTTAATCGGCAAATTACAGCGATTTAAATAGGTAAAATTTACTATAAAATTTTTGGGGCACAGAAACGCGTAAGATGTTGGCAGTTATGCCGCATTTAGGACATTATCTTTGTCGCTAAATGGCCACTGAAGAAAACATGTTACCTAAGTGTGTAGAAAACTTTAGAACTCAAATCTGAAAACTTTTCGCGTTTTCCCGAGCTAACTTTGCTGGTAAATGAAACACACATTGTAGCCATTGACGTCCGTAATTTTATTTGATCTTCAAAGTTTACAGAAAAAAACTTGAACCAATTTCGGAATTTTTATCGCATTTAGGAAACATTGAGGCGCTATAATATGAGCGTATGCGTATACTGCAGAGTATGCGATTCCATTTGTTTGCATATTAAATCGGTTATCCACTGGTATGCATACTGTATTTAACTTGCCATTTAAACTTCTTCATGGCTATTATTAAAATGGCCGAACGCGCATTATTCATTATCTGATTAAATTATTTAATTACGGTGTGATATCGTACTTTCGCCACATATTTTCGACGGGGAAAGCAGCAGGCATTTCCGTGGAGGACAATGGTCTTTTGTGTAAAGGCATGCAGGGGAAATGCCTGGCATACTTCTGCCCTTGGGATCTGCTCAACAGGGTATTTCAACTTTTCCAAGAAATAGGGGTGGCTGGACAATGTGTGGGAATTCGTCCCTAAAGTGAAAGTAAAAAGAGACTCATGCAGAAGCTAGTGTGGAGGCTGATAGTAGTCTGGGTGACACTGATGAAGTGAGGTTGTTTTTTTTGTTTACCAATGAAAGAGATGCGAGTAAAATTCGTTTTACTCAGGTTGGCTATGAGAAGTATAGAACTGTTAATAAAAAGTGAGAGTGTCTACCTATGAATGGTAAAGTTTGTTATTTCATTTTTCAAATCTATTTTAGTTGTTCTAATTAAGAACTTTGGTAAGAAACATGTATTATTTTTCAACGATCATCTCACAAGAGCTTAGTGAACCAAAAAGCTCTGGCCCACTACATCACAGCTATAGTATTATAAATGGTGGCAGCGGTGGGATTAATTAGGTCTAGCATAAATTAGACTGGACCCACGTGAACTTGATGTACAGAAGGAAACTGTGTTAGAAACAATAACAGTCGGTGATGAAATCTTGTGTTTGACGAGAAAGATTTTCAAGTGTATCCGGTGAGGAACTGTGAAATCGGGAGTGTCGAATATGTTAGCTGGTATGTAACAAGGACTAAGGATTCGACGATATAGAAAATTTCTTCAGTAAACACCCAGTGCAGTGGATAGAAGACTATTCATCGATCGCCCTTAGGAATCCATGGAGACAGCTTGTGTGTAAATTTCCCGGCAGAAATCAAGTTAGATCCGGAGATACGACAGTACCTGAAAAAAAAAGTGCAGGAAAGCCTTGGAGCAGTGTAGAGAAATGTCTACATTTGAAGGTAAGCCCTTTTATGAAATTTTCCGGAGAGGTCTGTTAGGATTTAATATTGTATATGGCTAATTCCATGCGTACTTGTAGTGTAAGTCACATAGTTTCAAATTTATATAATGTTCGCTACCAGAATTTTAAAACTGAAAATTTGACTTATTTTATCGGACATATCTCATTAATTGAATAAAGCTAAGAAAACTTTTTGAATATAACGGTGACCAGAAATCAGCTGTGTGACTTACACTACAAAGACCCACGGAATTAGCCATATGTCTGTTCTTGGTAATTTGTATATGTTTAATAGATAAAAAGTCTAGGGTAGCTATTAATTTGGGTTCGAAATTTTTAGTTAGATTTTTTATATTAAACGGGTTTCTTAAAGTCTGTACGGTAATTCATTTGGTTTTGAAAATTTAATATTTATGTATTTCATAATTTAGGATAATAAATTACGGTTGATTAATAAAAGAATATTAATCATTAAAATTAATCATAGTTGTGGATGTAACTTTTAGTTATAAAGTTGGGGCATATACAGCTTTTGTTTATTACAGCAATAAAGTTATTTGAAATTTTATGGGTATGCTGTAGGAAAAAGCAGGATTAATTGTTTATATATAAATTGTATTTATATAGTACTGTGAGTATCAAAATAATTTTGAGGATTTACTCAGTTTTAAAGGATATAACAAGTGCATGAAAATTTTCGGTAGGAAAATTGTATTATTGTTTTATTCATTGAAATATATCTAAAGGATAAAATCCTATTCCTTATTGTGTTATATATATATATATATTTTTTTTTGGTTTTTGGTGTTTTACAAATTGTATATATTTGTGTATTTTTGTGATTAGTATATTTTGGGGGAAAATCATGGAAGAATTTCTAGGGAAATATACTAAAAATATCTTGCTTTTGCTGGCAGAGGAATTTGAGACCAACGTGTCGGCAACTGATAAGAAAAAAACTATAATTCAGGCTATTTTAGAAGCATCGGATTATAATGAGAGTTTTGCTAAATCGAATTTGGAATGTATTCTTAAAGAGGATGCAGAACGTAAAGAAAACGAAGGACGTGAAAAAACAAGACAATTTGAGTTAGAAAAATTAAGAATTCAAAATTCTTCGGAAACTGTTAGTCTTTCGTCTAGTGATATGAATGTAGGTTCGCATAGAAATCCAAAAATTAATTTCAAAGAATTAGTTCCGCGCTTTGATTCTAAATTAATTGACATCACTCTTTTCTTTATGATCTTTGAAAAACAGGCAGAAAAAGCTAAAATTTCGCAAGAGGATATGGTTAGCCAATTAATTCCCTTATTGCCATCAGATATCGCGGAAATTATAGTGAAACAACCAGCAGAATTAGGAGATGATTTTCAACATGTAAAAAAAGTTTTATTAAATCGTTTTAGATTAGGAACAGGTGCTTTAAAACAGAAGTTTGAAAATCATCAAAGGAAACCTGGAGCGTTATGGGTAGACTTGGTTTATGAATTAAGGGGTTATTTGGATAATTGGTTGGAATCATTAGAAATAAAGGATTTCGAGTCTTTAAAAGAGCTCATGCTCACAGAGTAAGTAAAAAAACGCGTTCCTTTTGAAGTAAAAGAAAAATTTATGGATGAATGGGATGAAATGAAAGAAGCTTCGAAACTTGCTGATAAATGTGACAAATATGAGAGTATTAGAATTAGTTTCAGGAAATCAGAAAAAAAATCTTGGGAAAAAAAACCTTATTCAGAGATGCAAAGAAGCAATTTAAATCCGAAAATTAGGGGTGAAGTAAAAGCTAAATCGGAGTTAGAGAATAAATCAGGAAAATTTAAAAAATGATAAACTTAAACAAGACCAGGCTTTTGAGAGGAAAAGGCAGATTAGGTGTTTTTTTTTTTTGTAATCAACCAGGGCACATAAACCCAGATTGTGCGGAATGGTTAAAAAAGAAAAATCAGTTCAATACAGTTAATCATTTAGGTAATGATGTTGATTTAGGGGATTGTTTTAAACTTTATCTAAAAAAAGCTCTAATAAACGGGGTTGAAAGACACTATTTAAGGGACACAGGAGCAGGGATTGATCTATGCGATAGAAATTGGGTTAAAACAGAGGATTTTACTGGAGATATAACTTGGGTACGTCAACCTCTTGATAATGAATGTAAATGTTTACCATTAGCATGGGTGACTATAAAAGGGGATTTTGGTTGCATCACCACTAAGGCGGCGATTAAACCATCGGAGTCGGAGCAAGGTTACTATCTCTTAGGTAATAAAACTGCGGAGCTTATTGAGCAAAATAAAGGAAATGGTGTTCCTATAAATATGGTGGTTACCCGCAGTAAGACGAATTCTTTAAAAAAAGGAGTGGAGCAACGGGATGTTGATAAGGAAATGTCGTTTGTTGATCAGGCAAAGTTAGAAGAGCAACCAGGTAGGGTAGATAAAATTGGGGATTGCTCACAGAACAAAGAAACGCAGGTAGTTCAAATGGATGAGAATAGACAGGATGAAAGTCAAATCGAAGATCTTATGTTATTACCGAAATGGGAGGTGAAAGATAATGTGGGATTGAATAAAATTACAGCGAAAGATTTCAGCTTAGCTCAGAAACAGTGCTTATCTTTAAAAACATTATGGGAAAAGGCAAATAATGTAGAAGAAAAGGAATTTAAAATAATGGGAAATAAATTAGTAAGAGTTTCACATTCAAATAGTGGGGATGAGAAATTACAATTATGTTTGCCATTAGAATTTACAGAGAAAATAATGAAGATGTGTCATGAGGAAGTTGCGGGACATTTACGGGCGACTAAAACAAAAGATAGGGTAATTAAATGCTATTTTTGGCCAAATTGTTACAAGGAAATTGAGGCATTTGTAAGAACTTGCGATCGGTGTCAAAAGGTTGGTAAAAATAGAGATAAAAAGAAAGCTCCCTTGAAGCTCGTGCCAATAATTTCAGAAGTTTTCTCCAGGATAAATATTGATGGTGTAGGCCCTTTGAGTTTAAGCGAGAAAAATAATAGATACTTGATTACTTCAATTTGTGTTGCGTCAAAATATCCAGATGCGATTCCAGTAGAAGATTTAACTTCTCCGTCAGTGATTGAGGGGCTAATACAAATATTTTCTAGGACTGGTTATCCAAAAGAGGTACAATGTGATTTGGGTAGGTCATTTAGAAGTGAGTTGGCATCGGAATTTTTTGATAGGTTTGGTATTAAGGTTGTACATAGTTCAGTTTGCCACCCAGAATCGAATAGCGTTGAACGGATGCATGATAGTTTAAAAAAAGGTTATAAAACATTATGTTTGGAGGCAGGAAAAGATTGGGAAGCGGTCTTGCCAATGGCTTTATTTGCTTTGAGGACTGTAAGTCATGAAAGCATGGGATTTAGCCCTGCTGAGCTTGTACATGGTAAGAATTTACGAATGCCACATACTCTTGTATATGAAAATTGGATGGAAAAGGAAACGGTAAATCAGAATGTAGTGGACTATATTTTGAACTTAAGTAATAGATTGAAACATTGTCAAGAATTAGCGTGTAAAAGAATGAAAGAGTGTCAGGAGAAACGAAAACAATGGTATGATAAGAATGCGGTATATAGAAAATTTAATGTTGGAGACAAAGTGTTAGTTCTGGCTACTTCGAAACCAAATAAAATGGCGGTTAATTGGATAGGACCGGGAACTATTACTAGCGTAATATCTCAAACTAATTATACTATCGATATTCCGGAAAAGAGAAATAAGTCTACTATTTATCATGTTAATTTAATTAAACCATATTATAGTAGACCTGAATTTGTAAATTTGTTGATTGATGAGGAGTGTGAGGAAATTGAGGATCAAACGGAAATTCCTTATCCCATTGCGGATCCCACTCAATTAGACTTTTGGGAATTAGTAAAAGAAAGTAATTTGGAAAAACATGTTTCTACAGAGCAAATAGGAGATTTCAGGACAATGATTGAGCGTCATATGAAAGTTTTTTCTACGGACCCTGGGAGTACCCCGTTAGTTAAAATGGACATTGTTTTAACGGATGATGTGCCGGTAAGATCAAAACCATATCGTATGTCCCCGAGGCAATTAGAGATTATGCGTGAAGAGATTCGGAGGCTTTTAGATTTGGGTGTGATTGAAGTCGGGCAATCAGATTATGCTTCGCCTATGATTTTGGTTGAGAGTGCGGGTAAAGACGCTCGCCCTTGTGTGGACTATAGGAAATTAAATGCAAAGACCAGAACTGAATTTTTCCCTTTGCCAAACATTGAAGAGGTTGTTGAGAAAGTGAGTACAGCGCCTTTTATTACTGTTATGGATCTGACGAAAGGTTATTTTCAGATTCCTCTCACGGAAGAAGCTTAGAGATATGCGGCTTTTGTAACACCATTTGGGACTTTTTTACCTAGAGTCATGATGTTTGGACTTTTAAATTCAGCATATTATTTTTGTAAATTGATTGCCATAGTTTTATATGGGTTAGAGTCATTTGCGTTTCCATATATCGATAGTATAGCTATATTTTCCTTGACATGGGAACAGCATTTAAAAGATGTGGAAGCGGTTCTTAAGCGGTTAAAAGAAGCAAATCTAACGGTGAAACCATCCAAATGCCAACTCGCGCAAGATCACGTAAAATTTCTGGGACACGAAGTTGGGTCAGGAAAAAGGTCTCCTAGTGAAGCTAAATTGCAGGCTATTAAAGATTTTCCAATTCCGACGACGAAAAGACAGCTAAGAGCATATCTGGGAATGGTAGGGTATTACGCGAGGTACATAAAGAATTATGCTACCATAGCAGTGCCGTTAACAGATGCTTTAAAAGGGAAAATAAAAAAAGAAAAAATCATATGGGACGAGAAGTGTAATAATGCAATTGAAGAATTAAAGTTAAAATTAATGAAAAGTCCTGTGTTATATGCGCCTGATTTTAAGCAGAAATTCATTGTGCAAACAGATGCGAGTTTGTATGGGGCAGGAATTGTTTTATCTCAAATTATTGCAGGTCAAGAGCATCCAATTTTGTATCTTAGCAAAAAAATTTCTCGTGCGGAGCAAAATTATAGCACGATAGAAAGAGAATTAGCGGCTATAGTATATGGATTAAAAAAGTTAAATTATTATTTGGATGGGCAAAAATTTGAAATACAAACCGATCATAATCCATTAGTGTACTTAAAGAAAATGGTTGGTACAAACTCTCGTTTGACACGTTGGGCTCTATTTTTGCAGCCATTAAATTTTGAAATTTCACATAAGCCAGGAAAATTACATGGAAATGCAGATGGTCTAAGTAGGAAGATTTAGAATCAGAGTTAGATTTTCTGTTTGGAATTTAGTGTTCAAAATTTTAATACTTGTAATTAGGGCGTTTTATTAAGATATTGTGCTGTATGTAAAAATTTAGTTACCTAGATTATGTTATAGTGTTTTTTTTCTTTTTTGAGCTAGTATTATATTCAAATATTTTAAATTTAAATTAATTGTTCTAGCATCAAAAATGTAAATTATTTTTATTCTTTTGATTAATTATGTGTAAGGAAAATTCTAAAAATTTCATATTTTGGTATGTCCTTTGAAACTGAGAGTGGGTATTCTTGAATTTAAGTAGAACTTTCATAATTGGGTCAAAAGTCTAAATGATATTTTATTGCTGATTTAATGGTGTGCTTGACCTCTCGGGAAATCTATTAAAAGGGTTTATTACGTGAATTCATGCCAAATATTTCCTGTGGAAATCTCTTTTGGGGGGAGGTGTTGTGATATCGTACCTTCGCCACAAATTTTCGACGGGGAAAGCAACAGGCATTTCCGTGGAGGACAATGGTCTTTTTTGTAAAGGCATGCAGGGGAAATGCCTGGCATACTTCTGCCCTTGGGATCTGCTCAACAGGGTATTTCAACTTTTCCAAGAAATAGGGGTGGCTGGACAATGTGTGGGAATTCGTCCCTAAAGTGAAAGTAAAAAGAGACTCATGCAGAAGCTAGTGTGGAGGCTGATAGTAGTCTGGGTGACACTGATGAAGTGAGGTTGTTTTTTTTTACCAACGAAAGAGATGCGAGTAAAATTCGTTTTACTCAGGTTGGCTATGAGAAGTATAGAACTGTTAATAAAAAGTGAGAGTGTCTACCTATGAATGGTAAAGTTTGTTATTTCATTTTTCAAATCTATTTTAGTTGTTCTAATAAAGAACTTTGGTAAGAAACATGTATTATTTTTCATCTCACAAGAGCTTAGTGAACCAAAAAGCTCTGGCCCACTACATCACAACGGTCATCATTATAAGGGGAGATGTCGATATATACTGTAGAATATTTTTGGTAGGCTTTTTGTTCTTGTAACAATGAAAACAAAAGAATTAAAAATAGCATACGAGTACAGATTAATGTCGGTAAATCGAATCATACAATAGACATTTAAGCTGTATCGAATTAATTAGTGACGAAACAGTTAATATCTATTGACGAATAAGTTTAGAAATAATTAAAAATTTATTTTCCACTGTAATTACTACTTACCGCAGTCACTTCCGATTTCGCGTATCTGTTTACTGCGTGTTAAACTTTATTTACTGATTTTTTTTTTTTTTTTTTTTTTTTTTGGTAAATTTAATTTTCACCCTCTCGGGTCCATTTTTTCTACTAATTTTTGGAAAAAAATTATCTTTGAAAATTTAACTTGCTATCTAAATAAAAAAAGTCAAGGTTTATTGAAATTTATCGAATTTGCCGCTTAATGAAATCTAACGAATATAATCACTTTGCGTACATACTATTATTATGACAGTACACTGAAAAAAATGAAGTACTCAAAAATGAGTAAATCGATGTACTCATATCGAATTGAGTATGTTTGGATCCAAAATGAACCAATGTTTTCTCAATTTTGATACATCACATGTTATAAAATCCAAATGAAACGATAATTTTGTACTTTGTAGTGGTTTATTTCATTCATGGCGGCTAAAAATATGTTCTTTAATCGGAAAACAAAGTAATGTACCGTGGAAATCAGAGGTTTAATATTACATTTTTATTCCTCTGAAGGAACTATATGCCGTGTCTTCTTTATAACGTGGAAGGTTACACTGTGTTGTTGTTATCAGCGCTTCGTAGATTCGGTCTGGTCTGTGTGCTAAGTGAGATGGATTTATTCGTAAAAACAAAAATTTGAAAAATGGGATTATCAATATTTCGCCGCCGAATACTTTGAAAGTAAGTGCTCTCTGTTAAATATTCAATACATTTTTTTTTCTTGTTTAAAGTAATCAACTGTACCCTCTGTAAATATTATATTAATGTAAATATTAAATTATGTACAGTATTTTAAAATGATTTAAAAGTGCTTGGAAACAATGCTCTTGTCATAAAAGTGATTGTTTAGTGTATCTTGATAATACATTCGCTTCTTATTTTCTTATTAAATAAGTTTCTTGTTAATAATTTTCAGCGGGAAATAAATGTCAGAACATTTTACTTTCATTTGTAGTAAAGTTTCGGGGGGGGGGGGGAGCTCCTTTGACGAGAAAAGTATTTTTTTCCATTTAACTTATTTTAGTTATGAAAGTGTTTTATAAAATGTGTGTATTTTACCCCAGTATCTTATTTTGGTTTTGCACGTGGTTACGAATCGTCCATTTTGGACGCCATCTTGTTTTACATCATATTTTTATAACAGAAATGTTATTTTCAAACACTTTGAAATTATGTTAAAATGCTGTGCATAATTTAATATTTGCATCAATGTAATATTTACTGAAAATACAACTGATAGCATAAAATAAAAAAAAAAATGTACTGAATATTTAACAGAAAGCAATTACTTTCAAGTTCTTATTTGAATACATACATGCGATCAAAAATGAGTACATAAACACATCATATTTGAATACATAAATGAGATCAAAAATGAGTACATAAACACATCATATTTGAATACATAAATGAGATCAAAAATGAGTATATATCGGTTCATATTTGAACACATCCATGGAATTAAAAATGAGTATATGTGTTTCTCAATTTTGAGTACGTTTGGATCGCAGCTATTTTGAGTATGTGACGTATTTAAAAATGAGTGGCTAAAGAAAAAAATTGTGAAGACGTTTGGAAATTGTCGCATTACAACAAGAATTAAACAGACATAAGAAACGTTCTAATATTTTAACTTGTTGTATTGTAAATTATTCTTTTGGAAAAGTAACTCTATTTTAAATTTAAATAATGAAATTTAGGTTTGAAACAAAAGCATTAACAAAAATGCAAAGGGATTTAGTCAAACTTCCTTTCAGTTGCTTTACTGCAAATCGAAACTTTTGCTTTATTAACAAATTTTGAAATAAAAATAAGTCCATAATAAGAAATGCATAGACATATACCACCCTTATAACATGTAGATAATAACAAAAATGTTTCTTAAGACAAAGTAATATTTGATGCAAAGACATGTATTATTAAAAGTACTCCAGAGCAGTGTTGCCAGTGGGCTACTTTTTTAAATTCAGACTTCTTGGTTGGTACCACTTTTTTGAAACAGTAAAATTCGCCTTATTTAATGACATACAAATTAAGGCGAAAACAAGGGATATTTTACCATTTCAGAAAAGTGGTGCAAATGAAAAAAATCTGAATTTTAAAAAAGTAGCCCACTGGCAACACTGCTCCTGACTTAAACATGTTAAATGCGAAATTTTGGTACTTTAAAACACAGGGTCGTCAATATTTCTAAAATATTTTCTAAAACTTGCATGCCTTACACATGCCTCTCTGAGCATTTGCAACGATTATGAATAGTGATGAAGTTTAAAACGGCGTTCACATGATACATCTCTTTTTATGGTTGATGTTTTAACCCTTTACTGCGCAGCTTTGCATACATGCAAACAACAGTGTTTTGAATTTAATAGATTTTTTTTACTCACATATACCTAATTCACACCACAAAATTAGAATAGAAATATTTGCTATAATTTAAGAACAGACATTCCGTATTTAAATAAAGCGAAATTAACCATTGAAACTTTCTGGTCTAAAGTAAGATTCTCTGAACTACGCAATTTCTAGAACGTATTCAATTATGGAATTAAAGGGTTAAATATTAAGTTTTATAATAGTTATATAAAATAAGGTATTTGGAGACATAATTATTAAAGTGTTTACAAATTTGCGTTATTTTAGCGTAAAACAGTCACACGACACTAGTTTTTACTTATATTGCAGATGTGCAACAGAAGAAACGATTGACGTATTACATGAAAAATATACCTCTGATTTTTTTCATTATTTTTCCTGTGTTATAAATCTTTCAGAACATCATTTATAATTTTTTCGAAACAAAATAAAAAATCGCGTATTTAAGGGTTAAATTTATGGCCTTGTATCACTCATTGTTGCAAGATAATCCGTTTGCTTAATTCAAAAAATGAAAAGAAATAAAAGAAGATAGATTTTTTAAATATATGACATTTTATTATAAATGCAAAAACGTATTTACATAAACAGTTAAAAATACTTAGTTAAATTGAGAAAAGAATAATACTATTCAGAAAATTCATCTAGAGTACTAGATTGAGAATTATAAAATCGCGAGACACTGTTGATGGTTCTGTAAAAATAATTATTTATTACATTTGATTCAACAATGTATTTAGTGTTCTTTTGAGCATTTGAAAGTTATTTCATCAAGACTGAGTAGTCAAAATTTTTACATAGCTTGCATCCGAGACAACCCTTTGAGGGGCAACCAATTGCGTTTGTTTAATGCTGAACTCCCACCGGAAATTTGGAAAATTTTTATTTCTACATAATGAAAAGCAATTTTTTAACTATTTTTCCTCAAAGTTATAAAAGTAAAACTTAATTAAAAGTTTCTAGTGAAAATCTTAATTAAGCTTAGGTGGGATATAATATATCCCACCGCCCTCAAGGAGTTAACGACAGAATTGATTGAGCAGAGTTATGAAAATATACTTAAAGATTCTTGTGAAGTAGGATTAATACTTATCCAGTTAATTTTTGTCGAACCTAAATTGCCTTATTTAATGACAAATTCAATCATGCGAAAATAACCTAAAATACTATTTTTAAAAAGTATTGTCAATCTAATAATCTGAATAAAAAATATCCCTTCCGGCTCGGCCTACTGGCGCAAGTAGATTTTTAAGTTACGTACCAACTTCGCCAACAGCAACCAAATCACGATTACAGATAAACTTGGATATTTTTATGTCCTTTTCTGAGAAGTAATAACGTCTTGAAACTGATAAGTTTTTCAATCCTTAACGGGCACATTAAATTACAGTTTAAAAATTCAAATTGTTTATTGCCACCACTTTTTTGAAGAAGTAATATTCATCTTATTTAATGACGGGTAAAATGATACTCTAACAATCCAATTTCAATATTTTATAAAACTGGTGGAAATCAAACAATCTGAATAAAAGACACAGCCCGTAAATATCACGGGGGCGAGAATTAAGGTGTTAAATAAAAAGTTATGGTTTATTATTATGTTTTCTTTTAGTCATTCCTATGTAATTTATTTTTTCGTTTTTCATATTTATGCAACTGATTTATAAATACCTGTAGTTTGAGCTTTTTCATAATTTTTCTGTTTCATTTCTTATTGCTTTATATAAGGATAGATGGGAGGGTTATCTAAATTATTTATCAAGTTTCTTAAACTCTCTTTTAATTTTCAATGCTATCCCATTCATATATGGAATGGAGGAGGGTGGGTAAGGTCATTATGACTAAATATGATAACCCCTAAATGCGACAATGTACTTGTACTTATAATCTTACGGCAAGAATCGTGCATAAACGTTATATAGTGAGACATCTGAAATTCAGGAACGAAACGCAAAGTTTTTATCTGCATTTAAAACGTTTTCTATTTTAAAAAATTCCAATCTAATGGACGTCGTTTATTTTAAAGAGCCCCAATGTTTCCTAAATGCGATAAAAAATCCCTGAATAGGTTCAAGTTTCTTTTCTGTTAAATTTGAAGATCAAATAAAATTACGGACGCCAATGGCTACAATGTGTGTTTCATTTACCAGCTACTTACCTTTGGAAAACGCGAAAAGTTTTGAGATTTGAGTTCTAATTTTTTCTACGCACTTAGGTAACTTGTTTTCTTCAGTGGCCAATTAGCGACAAAGATAATGTCCTAAATGCGGCATAGCTGCCATCATCTTACGCTTTTCTGTACCACAAAAATTTTATAGTAAATTTTACCATTTTAAATCGTTGTAATTTGCCGATTAAATAAGGCAAAATTTTCTATTAAATTTTAGTGGTACGAAAAAGCGGAAGAGTTGGCATCTATGAATGCGGAGAGACATTTACGATATAAACTAAGGTATATGGTATTTTCCTAAATTGCACTAAAATTATGTTTAAAGCAGAAATTGTGTTTAAATAAGATGTGTTGAGTCAATAAATTAAGAATTTCAAGATGATCCTCCAATCGTGTCTTCTTTTACCGCGTACTTAAACATGTATTTGAAATGATCAAAATAGAAAAATACTCATCTTTAAAATTTTTAATTTAAAAAATGCATTTTCCAATTCAGTCAGTGTACCGTAAAAAAATGATAACGTTCCGCATTTATTCCGGGATCGTTTTCCCATTTTATAAGTTTTTATAACAGGAAGTAATAATTTTGTTTTCTGAAATATTCCTACTACTCGTAAATACTGGTGACAATTATTTCGCTAGCCCGTGCATTCGCCATCAATGTATCTATTCATTCCACAGCAAATAACTCTGTAAACTTTTCTTCGCCTTATTACATCTGAGAATTTTCTTCTAATTAATACGAAGAAAACTTTTGAATATTAGTGGTATCCAGATCGATTCGACCCCCACCTTAGCTACGCCACAGGTTAAAATGTTTATCTGCTTTCAAATATGCTTACGATGTGAAGTTTTTAATATGCTTTTGTAAAACTTCATTGCCACCATTTTCTACTTAAAGCATCTTTGAAATATAAATTTAGTTAAAATGTTCACGTTCGTGCTTGTCGAAGCGATATAAGTAAGTGTCCTTACTTAAATGTGAGATTTAACTTAAATCAAGGGCGCATGCCACGTTGCGGACGGGATTAAACTAGAGGGAGATTCTTGACTGTTTCTTACTTCATACCGCTAAAATTGTAAAGTTTTTTCATATTGATTAATAGCTGAAATGTTTCCGACAAGGCGAAAAAAACTTCGTGGTGTCAAGTGCATCTGGTCGCCCCTCCCGCTAGGCCATCATTTTTCAATAAATGTGGTAAACAAAACTCAGTTCCATGAGTCACTAAAGATTTAGAAAATATTCGCAGATGGTAGATATCCTGTCATATATGACGTCACACTAAAAGCCCGCGTATGTGGATTATCACCCCGTCCACAAGATGGCGCAACTGTGTTAATTTACGCCCGATTCCAGTATTAAGTTTGTACGCTTACTTACATCGCTTTGGTAGTTTCCAGGTTTTGGTGTACACCTTGAACGTAAACGGTACCTTCCCGATTCGTGGCTTGCCGTTGCGTACTATAAATATATGCGATGAAGCGATGTTATTATAACATGTTCGTTTGAAATGGAACCATGGGAACCCAAATGTCCTTCATTTTCATGGGACGCTACTGCGTTTTTGTACTTCGCGGAAGCTAATTCATCTTCTGCTTTTGAAAGTCGTTTGATAAAAACAGTTTCGCAGACAATTCAAAATCCTACAAAAAACTAAAAGCAGTAGATTTAAACTTTGCTGCATGTTTAAAAACTGTGGCATATATGGAAAAACAAAACAAGACAATGAAAAAGCAAAAGCAGCGTCAAAAAATAAAAAAGAGAATAATTCAAGCGTAAAAATCAAAAACAGCATTAAAAAAAAAAAAAAAAAAAAAAAAAAAAAATTAAAAACATGATGTCAGTCATTAAAACAACCTATAAGTAAGCCTTCAACAACCTAAATCTTAATCGTATATAGATTCATAACATTGAGATATCAAAAAGAAAAATTGAGGCCTACACGGAAGGTGAAAATCAAAAATACGTTAAAAGCAAAGTGAGAAGTTTTGGTAAAACTTGTTGCATCAGTCATTCATTAACCCATTAACCGCCGAAACTATAACATATTGATCTACAATTTTTTGCAGAAAAACGTTTGACACCAAAAATTTTGAAAGAAAATCTTCGCTTTATTTAATGATCAAAGTTTCCGTTATTAAATAAGGCAATTTTTTTAATTCAATAAATACACTTATATCAATAAATATTTTGTCCTTTTAGAACATGATTAGGCTAAAGAAAATTATATATTTATCCAAATATGTATTTGACGGCATCGAATAGGCTTAAATTTTTTGAGATGTTTTACTGAATTAAGACAAATATTTTTTTTTGTTTTTAACTTTATTCTACTCTTGAAATCCATAATTTTAGTTAACAGTAAATATTGATAAATAAATGTTACAATATAATACTCATATACTGCAAATTTTGTGGAATCTAGTTATTTCCTTCCAAAAGAATCCCATCCCTGCTTTGTTGTGGAATTTTTTCCCATTTAAATAAGATATTCCCAGTGAATTAGTTTAAATATTTTTTGCATTTTTATTTCTGTGTTAAATAAAATCTAACGCTAGATTCCACAAAATTTGCAGTATATGAGTATTATAGTGTAATATTTATTATTAACCAATATTATGAATTTCTAGAGTATAATAAGGTTAAAAACAAAAAAATATTTGTCTTAATACAGTAAAACCTCTCAATAGCGGGCACCTCGGAACCGCGGAATTTGTCCGACGTCCGGAGGTGTCTGCTTTTCTGAGGTATAAGTGTATAAAAATTGTGCATATTTTCAATAAAAAAATGTATTTCCTAAATAGTGGTGTCCTTTATTTAGGCGTGTCCGTTATGGAGATTTTACTCCTTCAAATACAAAGCCTTCACTATGCAAAGCCTTCATATGAACAGTTGTCTTTAGCGAACACTCACCTTTTTCAATATATATATACCTCATGAAATCTAACACAATCGAATAGCAGATTCAGCGTTCCGAAGGTGCCCGCGATTAAGAGTTTTTACTGTATTTAAAAATTTTTGTATTTAACTTTTAATCTTATTCTACTTTATAAGTTCAAAATACTGATCATAACCAATATACAATGTCGAAACACATTTAACGTATAAGCTTTTAAAAAATTGCATATCGAATTTGGGGCAATCGTAGGTGGTGGTGGGTGGGGGGGAGAGGGGACATGCCAAAGTTTGCCCGTGCTTTAATCAAGTCCTTCTATAAAAAGTCCAACTCTGCATTGTGATTCGGTAAATATCGATGTCAGCTTTAACTGCAAAATCTAGTTATGCAAATAAATCTAGTTTAAAATTCTATCTTTTTACTGATATTAATTTTAAATTTCTAATTTCTTTTTTACTAAAAATAATCAAAAAATCAATATTGTAATTGATTTCAAATGAAATATATCTGTATATCTTTACCGTATTTTTACTATTACGTTAACAGCACATAATTACATGAATTTAAGAATCTACAAATAATCATTAAAGTACAGAAGTGACTCATATAGAGATAAAGCGAAAACATTTTCTAAATCTTAAATAAGATTTATTGACGACGCCAACTAAACTTTCTCCGCTTCTACGTCTACAGATATCAGACGATTTCTGATGAGTCTTGAAATTGTGGTTTTGAATCACCGGGCTTGAAAATGAAAACTTCAGAAGTTGACAACTTTCAGTATAGCAAATGGAACACAGTAAACTTTGTCTAAGGCGGAACTGATCGGGACTGAGAAAATTTTCCGTGGTAGACAATATTCCGGCTTATGCAAAAAAGCTCCCCCCCCCCCACCCCCCCAAAAAAATTCCCTCGAATTTGATGATTTTTACTTTCTTCTATCTTTACAAGAAGAAAGCATTGGATTCGTGAAAATTTTCGACTTCCGGTTTTCGACGGATTTACACGTTTTAGGGGCCAGTGATCCCAAAAAACATGTTTTTACAAAATGTCTCTGTCTGTCCGTCTGTCTGTCTGTCTGTATGTGACACAAATTTTGTGGGCGCTCTATCTCAAGAACTAATGCACAGAATTTAATAAAAATTTACATTTAAGTAGTCCCTGATATAAGTTGGGGCTGATTAGTTTTTGGTGAAAATCACCCCACAGGTGGCGCTGTTATGCTGCATTTTGCAGGATTTCCGCAATAGCTCTATCTCAAGAAATAATGCACGGATTTTTATAAAACTTCAGATTTATTTAGTCCTTGATATGAGGTGGTGCTGTTTACGTTTTGGTGTAAATCTCCCAACAGGTGGCGCTGCTATGATGCATTTTGCACGATTTCCTCAATAGCTCTATCTCAAGAATTAATGCACGAATTTTTATCAAACTTCAGATTCAAGTATTCCTTGATTAATATTGCTGCTAATTCAGTGTTGGTGTAAATCGCTCACCAGGTGACGCTGCTATGCTGAATTTGTCATAATTTGCTCTATCTCAAGAACTAATGCACGAATTTTTCCCAAACTTCACGTTCTGTTAGACGTTGACATAAGTTGTTGATTAGGTTATAGTGTAAATCACCCTATAGGTGGCGCTGCTAGGCTGCATTTTGCTGCATTTAAAGATTTCAGTGATAGTCATATCTCAAGAACTAATGCACGGAATTTCATCTTTTTAGTATCCTCATGATGAGCAAAGATTGCCATTTAAGTTTGCCACTGTGATAACGAATTTTGAAGTATTGACATTTATGAGATAGAAAAAAGTTTTGGGATTGGTACATCCGACTAGTTTTATTGATTTTCCTGACTCGAAAATCCGTTGAAAACTGAAATTCGGAAAGATCTTTTGTCTTTATAGATAAATGAGAAACGCTATTCAATTTCTTAGTACTGCTGTAATACATGCGAATTGGAAGTTTACACACACACACACAAAATAAAATAGAATAAAATAAAATAAACTTCGAGAATGAGACAGAACGCTATAACTTTGAATTTGAGTACATCCTTAAAGTATAATATATTGTACTTTCGAAAATATACATTTGATAAATGTTCATTCTACTAGAAATATTAACTTTTAAATATAATTTTGCATATGAAAAAATGGCACAAGGATAAATTCCTTAAAATTTAAACAGTTTCTGTCATTTGAATTAACTTTTTCGAAGTGTTACGGAATTTAATTAACATGCACGACATTGAGTATTTGACTTATCAGTTTTGAAGTTTAATAAACAAAATGCCTTTCATTTTTAAATTATCCTTTTTTCCACCTTATGCAAAATTTTGGTTTCGCTGGGACCTTAAAATGCTTTCCGTTTCCGCGCTAGACAGATTCCGCCTTATGCAGCATGAATGAATGTAATTTTCTATGGGTTCGCCGGGACTTGAAAAATTTTCCGCGGTAGACAGATTTCCGTCTTATACAGAGTCCGCCTTAGACAGAATTTACTGTAGTTCTAAAATGCTCGGTAATAGCAAAAGTATAGCAGAAGAAAAAAAAGAGAGAATCAATGACCGGATTTAATGAGTTTTATCAGTCAAAACAGTTTAAATTAATAAATGAATACAAGTAATTCGCTGTATGTATGGGGGAAATAATGATATGGGTGAATGGAAGAATGTTCGAACTATATTCTTTTAAATAAAATTTATCATGATGTATAAAATATGAGACGGAAGAAAACGTCATCAGACATGAAAAGCATACATAATAAATAAAAGCATACATAATAAATAAAAATTAAATAAGGATTTATGCTATAAAGAGTTGGGAATTCCAGTACATATCACATATTAACCCCTTAACGCTCGAATTAAATTACGGTTTAAAAATTCAAATTGCTTATTGGCACCACTTTTATGAAACAGAAATATTCACCTAATTTAATGACAGGTAAAACGATACTAAAATATAGCCAATTTCACTATTTTATAAAACTGGTGGGAATCAAACAATTTTAGCAAAAGACACAGCTCGTGAATATGACGGGAGCGAGAATTAAGGGGTTAACCCTTAATTGCTTAGTGATGTAAATTTCCATCATCTTTTTATTTAATTTTTAATACATAAATTAAGTTCTTACAACCACTATATTTATATAGAAATATTAATCCTCTAAAAATTACAAAAATATGCTATTAAATAAAGTTAAAAATCTATCTTAAGATTGCTGTTGTCTAATCCTTAATATAAAAATAAGAAACACAATTCTAAAAGAATAATTCATGCAATTAAGGGTTAAACCTATGGGAAATGTAAAACCGATTTGAACGTTACAAATGCTTTCACACTGAATGCTTATAAAAATATTGCATTCATAAATAAATCCCATATGAGAGGTACTCCGGAGTAATAATTACTTCTAAAAAACACTGTTAAGGTAGTCTTGATGGTAATTAAGAAATTATGGGCCAATCAACAGGTGCTGTCACTGGTATTTTTAAAGTAATGGCGTGCGAGTATACAGAGAAAGAAGGCTTAGGATAGTGTATCTCAATAGATTCAGTAACCACTAATACACCATGAAGACTCACCAAAACTTATTTTAAGGATAACATTGGATAGAAAATAATACAGAAATATGATTGCAGATGATTTGAATAGTAAAAATTTAATTAATAGCAAGATAAAATTTTAACATGGATATCCCTTAGGCAAAATGCTTTAAACAAATTTTGGCATAACTCAGGAACTAATAAAGCTATAGACTCGTGTGAGGTCTGCATTTAAAGAGATAACATTCGCAGAGAGTATTTAAATACAAAGTGAAGGCCCCACTTACCTGGAAAAAGGTCTGATAATTCCAAATCACATCCGCCCAAGGGAGATTCGGATTGGAAGCTACGTTAGTAACCGTGAGTTAAGCAGACATTGATATTTAAAAAAAAAAATTCTTTTGCACATCCGGCTAGCTCTGTTAAAAGAATGGAAAGTTTTCATCCTCAAACCATAGCCCGCCAGAGAGCAGTTCTCTTTACCTGCTTTAATGAGATGAAGAACACTATATTATTGTTATTGCTATAAATTAAAAGGGAATACCACTATGTCGATGCGGCTTAATTCTCGGAACATCACATTCTGCAAACAACGAATCAAGACAAAATAAATTATTCGTTAAAATGTACGCGTACATAAAAACAAACATCAAATTTGAACGAAAGGCATTTAAACGCATGCGCAACTGAGAGTGCCCCCTGGTGGTTAATGCGGAACGGAATTACAAAGTGTCTTAAAATTAGATGCTTGCAGATTTTGTAGACACCATTCTCGGTTCGTTTACGTTACCGTTACCGTTTACGTTCGTTTACGTACACCATGATCACAGTAAGGCACTTATATGTCTTAAATTAAGACATCTATCATGACTGAAATTTCAGATTCAGACACTTAAGTGTCTGAAATTCTTTTTCAGTCACATATGTGTCTTAATTTAAGACGCCTCTATTTGCAGGGCAGTTGTTCAGTAATACGCTATTCAACATTTAATTTTAGGTATTTGAACACTTTATTAACCCCTTGAAGGGCGGTGATGCCGTCACGGCATCACATAATTTTAATCCCAAATTGCCACATTGGCACCGGAATTTTATGATGAAAATGTCATCTTTATTAAGTACGCGAAAATTTGCTTTTACTTGTTTACAAGTAAACTCTCTTGTTAATACTGGTGTAAATAAATTATTTGAACATTTTACGAATACAAGTACCTTGCCTCTGAAAGGGTTAAGTAATTAAAATATGTATAGCAATTAAATGAATATTTTAAGATGAAATGACATGTGATAAAATACATTAATAATAAAAAATACATAAAATACATAAAATACATTGTCACATTTAGGACATTGAACGTCTCATTTAGGATTTAACTACCGTAAATGCGACAAAAATGACCTAAATACGATAATGGTATATTGTTGGCTTATAGTAAATATAACGATTAAATTTTTACGAAACAAGTTAATTTTGAACTAAAGGCACAGTATTCAACAATTTTCTACTTATTAAAAAATATATTTATTAACAAAATATCAAATATTCCCTAAATGTGACAATACTATGGGAAATCGGGGGAAATCTATGGGAAAATTTCAGATTCAGACACTTAAGTGTCTGAAATTCTTTTTCAGTCACATATGTGTCTTAATTTAAGACGCCTCTATTTGCATGGCAGTTGTTCAGTAATACGCTATTCAACATTTAATTTTAGGTATTTGAACACTTTATTAACCCCTTGAAGGGCGGTGATGCCGTCACGACATCACATAATTTTAATCCCAAATTGCCACATTGGCACCGGAATTTTCTGATGAAAATGTCATCTTTATTAAGTACGCGAAAATTTGCTTTTACTTGTTTACAAGTACACTCTCTTGTTAATACTGGTGTCACTAAATTATTTGAACATTTTACGAATACAAGTACCTTGCCTCTGAAAGGGTTAAGTAATTAAAATATGTATAGCAATTAAATGAATATTTTAAGATGAAATGACATGTGATAAAATACATTAATAATAAAAAATACATAAAATACATTGTCACATTTAGGACATTGAACGTCTCATTTAGGATTTAACTACCGTAAATGCGACAAAAATGACCTAAATACGATAATGGTATATTGTTGGCTTATAGTAAATATAACGATTAAATTTTTACGAAACAAGTTAATTTTGAACTAAAGGCACAGTATTCAACAATTTTCTACTTATTAAAAATATATTTATTAACAAAATATCAAATATTCCCTAAATGTGACAAAACTATGGGAAATCGCGTCGCATTTGGGCACAATGACCTTATATCTGAAATTTTCTTGCGCTTGTTGGTTGTGACCTATTCTTTCAGTTGCTCTTTGAATAAGTTTATTTAGAGATTTCTTGGGGTGTCCTGCCCCCATTTAAACCTATTTTGTCAATGTTTTTCAATTATTCTTTTAACCCTTTCAGGGACAAGGTACTTGTATTTATAAAATGCTGAAATAATTTATTGACACCAGTATTTGCAAGAAAATTTATTTGTAAACAAGTAAAAGCATATTTTCGCATATTTAAGAAAGGTGAAATTTTCATTATAAAATTCCGGTGTCAATGTGGCAATTAGGGATTAAAATTATGTGATGCCGTGGCGGCATCACCGCCCTTCAAGGGGTTAAGGATTCTGCTGTTGAACAGCCATATGGAGCTCTATTGATGTATGAGTTTAGGGCTGCTAATCTGTATGATAGGGGTGTCAGACTGTGACCCTCCGAATACCACTAAATTTTTAAAGAAATTGACGACAAGTTGAATGTCCAAGATTTGATGATTAGGCAAGGCAAAGCTGACTAAAAGATTTTAGTGGTATGCAGCGGGCCACAGTTTGACACCCCTGCTGTACAGTAATAGTGTGTTTTCTTTGTATCAGATTATATTTAGGTTTTCTGTTGGTTTTCTATGTACGGTGGCGTTTATTTTATTAAATTTATGAGTTACTTTTATGTCTGAATAATCGCATAGCTGCCAACTTGTACAGATTTTTCTTACCACTAAAATTTAAAAGCAAATTTCGCCTAATTGAAACTTCGAAATCTAGCAATTTTTAACGATTCAATAAGGCAAAAATTTCTATTAAATTTTAGTGGTGAGAAAAAAACGTACAAGTTGGCAGCTATGTATTCGATTGAATGATTTATTTCTTCTTCCTTAGTTAATTCGACGTTTTTATCATTGGAATTAACTTTATTGAGAAGTTATTACAGCTAAGCACATTGACCTAGAAAACATTCTCAATAAAGTTAAATTCTATGATAAAAACATCCAATTTACTATGGAAAAAGGAATAAATTCTTCTATCGAATATTTAGACGTAAAAGTAACTCATAATTTTAATAAAATAAACACCACTGTACATAGAAAACAAACAGAAAACCTAAATATAATCTCCATTATCATGCAGATTAGCAGCCCTAAACGCATACATCAATAGATCTCTATATGTCTGTTCAACAACAGAATACTTAAAAGAAATATTGAAAAACATTGAAAAAATAGGTTTTAATGGGGGGGGGGTGGCAGGCCACCCCAAGAATGCTCTAAATAAACTTATTCAAAGAGCAACTGAAAGAATAGATCACGTTCAACCAGCGCAAGAAAATTTCAGATATACCATCCCCCCCCCCCCCTATTTCATATATGAATTGGATAGCAATGAAAATTAAAAGATATTTTAACACTCGAACGCCCGGAAATTTTACTCAAGTTTCATAAAAATATTTGACACCAGAATTTTTATTTTAAATTATTTGACTGATTTATTCAACGTAAATCTGCAAAGTTTAAATTTAACTTATTTTATGAAAGAATTTCTGGTTCCAGTTGACATTTAATCATATGGTTGGAGTCGGATCGACTCCTTCCGGGCGTTCTAGTGTTAAGAAACTAGATAAACAAGTTCCAATACCCCCCCCCCCCTATTCCATATATGAATTGGATAGCAATGGAAATTAAAAGATATTTTAAGAAACTAGATAAACAAGTTCCAATACCCCCCCTCCCCCCCCACACACACACCTATCCTTATACATAGCTGCCGACTTGTACCGATTTTTGTTACCAGTAAAATTTAAGAGAAATTTTTGTCTTCTTTCATAGTTAGAAATCGTTAGATTTCTTCGAGATTGTTATAGGTAAAAATTACTATTAAATTTTAGTTGTAGGAAAAATCCGTACAAGTTTCTAGCTATGCTTATATAAAGCAATAAGACAGTGAAACAGAAAATTATGAAAAACCTCACACTGCAGATATTTATAAAATCAGTTGCATAAATAGAAAAAACGAAAAAATAAATTACATAGGAATGACTAAAATAAAAATTGATGAAAGGAAGAAAGAACATATCAGAGACATAACATTGAATAAAGAAACTACAGCTCTAGCAAAAAAAGGAACCTTATAACACCCCCCCCCCCCTACAAATAGAAACTTTACAGATAGAGAAAATCGCAAACTACGAAAATATGCATAATGCCCTACTATGTGAAGCCATGGAGATCCAAACTTCTAAAGAAAATCTCTGTAACGATATGACACCTGTGCTTATTGACTGTCGATGGATGAAGATACTTAAAGAAGAAAAAAGGAAGGTAGAAAGGAAAAAGGGAGGGAATAAGCTGATATCAAATCAAGATAAATAGGAGAAATAAAGGACTTTCAATCAACCAACCAACTGAGGATATTCTAGTATCAACGAAAATATTATTGAGTTGAACTTTTTTATATGTTTTTTAAATGTGGCGTCTAGTATATTTTTAAATGTTACATCATGTATATTTTATAGAAACAGACCTGTATATATTACGGAGGTTTAAAATTGTATTTGAAGGGTGAAACAATGTCTGAAATTGATATATAAGCCGTTAATTATAAATACAGGCATTGCAATCACATATGTAGATAACTACATTTTTATATGTTATAGATAATATTAAGAAGTTTTATATAATAAATTAAAACCGTGTGGTGATTGTTTCATTAAATGAACCACAAACCATATTTTAAATTCTAACGTTCTTTTTATTGAGATAAGCGGGCGTTTAACCCCTTCAGGGGCAAAAGACTTATGCTGCTGAAATGTAAAAATGATTGAATGACACCGGTGTTTATGAAGAAATTTATATGGAAGTAGTAAAAGTTTTTCTTCGCGTACATTACACACATCTAATAATTGATTTCTGCTGCCAATGTGGCATTTGGGAATTAAAATTAAGTGGTATATATAATATACCGGTGCCCTCCAAGGGGTTAATTATGCAATCCTATATACAGCATCTCTGAGGGTTGTCGAAAATTTTCATCACGCCAACGATATATTTTTATCGCCTTAGTGGTCGATTAAGGGGGGTGTAATTTTTCTTTTCTTCTACAATTTTTTTTTTTGCTATAAGAGTTGGTCGTATCAAAAACATCTTAGTATAAAAGTTGTAGATAATATTAAAAAAATTTGTAATAAATTTAAGCGGATTTGATATCTTGTGAATTGACGAAGTTACGAATTTTTTTCTTCTTAAACCCTTATTTTTTTCGCCCCTTGAGGCCATTTTTAATTATACCAAAAATCTATCATACATAAATTTTTGGCCCTTTTCCTAAAAGTAAAAATAACTGATATGTATAATAATTAAGAAGTTAAGAGGATTTTTCTGTTTTCAAAAAAACCCTCCCCATTTCTACCCCATAGGACCAATTTTGCACATTTACGAACTTGACCGAGATTTTCTACCCCATGATTTTCTGTATCAGTTCGGAAGAGATTTGTGCAGAATTATAGAAGTTATCGTGTCTATAAAAAGTGATGTGTAAATAGATATATATATATAAAGTTTTGAACTGCGGTGGTTTTGTCTTCTAGAGATCATGGTCGGCGTAGAACTGCAAAAAAAATTCAGAAATTTCAACATAGGGGAGAATGTTATAGGCAGAATTTCTTACGAAATCTACTTAAAAATGTAGCGGACTGGCAACACTGATTACACATGAGTAAAAGAAACAGTATACAATGCGTGAAAACGTGAATTCCAGAAACGTAAATGCAAGTATATACTGTAATACAGGGGTGTCAAACTGTGGCCCGACGGATACTACTAAATTTTTAAGGAAATTGATGACAAGTTGAATGTCCGAGATTCGATGATTACACAAGGCAAAGTTAACTATGAAAATTTAGTGTTATGCAGCGGGCTACAATTTGACACAGTGTTGTCAGATTAGGGACTTTTGTAATTCAGATTATTTGATTGTCACCACTTTTTGAAAATAGTATAATTCTCCTTATTTTTCAGAATTTTAAATCTATTTTTATATAGGAGGAATATTTCTATTTCAAAAAAGCGGTGACAATCAACAATCTGGGGACAAAAAAGTCCCCAATTTGGCAACACTGGTTTGACACCCCTGCTCAGTATTGCCAGTGGACAACTTTTTTCCTTGTTTTCGCCTTAATTAATATGTCATTAAAAAAGCCGAATTTTACTATTTCAAAAAACGTGTGACAATCAAGAAATCTGAATATAAAAAGCTAGCCCACTGTCAACACTGCCCCTGCTGTAATATAACATAAAAGTTTAAAAGGAAAAACTTGGTACTACTTCCATTGTTTAAATTTCATCGATTTTTATAATTTGCAAACTTTGCTATCGCTGTAAAAATTATATTATTATTTTATGTTTACAAAATGCAGTGTGTCCAGTTACATGCATTTTTTTTTAAGCTGGGACTCATATTCTCAAATAACAATCAATGCAACACGATAAAAAATCGCATAGCTTACATTTTTAAGACTCAAAGTTACCTTCTAATTCAATATTGAATTTAGTATTACACATTCTAACAAAAATGAAAAATGATTAGGTTCTCTATCAGCATTTTTTATTACGGAAGGAAATTAAAGAATAATTAATGTCCGTGATCATCGATGCATACGTATTTTTATGTTGTAACAAACCTTATTTTAATTACTTTATTACCTATACATATTAGCGAAATCGTTCAACCAAAAATAATTATCTCTGCGCCATTTAACTGAAGAATGTAAGATTGTAGTGCACGTTCTCTACTGCACTTTCAAAGCTTAAATTTAATTATAGAATACATGATTTTGTTCTGTTGGATGAAAAAGTTCTTCCTTGTTTATAAGTAATTAAAAAATCACTGTTGCAGCATTTTCTATTTTAAAAATTTTAAGTCGTTAATCTTCAGATTTTCTGAACTCTGTTTCTTAAACGAATTCTTTGCGTTTCATTAGACACAAAATTGGTTGTCTCCTGTAAAACATAAATGCCACCAGATTAAAATAATTCTTTACCCAAGGGCGTTTAATATTATAATGTAAATGATCTATTAAATTAGATTTTGTGTTAAATCTTAATTTTATAAAATGTTTTAGAATTTAAAAATCGATATTTCGATTGAAAAATATTTGTCAACAAATATCTTTTGAAAAGGAAGGCACACAAAATGATGTTTTAGATTTAATATATTAAAAATTCCATCTTGATACATCTCTAATATTCAATTGAACAGGTATTGTTCAATTGAATTGAATTTGGCTTTATAAGTTATTTTTCATTACTTATATTATTCCAACGAGTATTTCTTCAAAAAATGTTTGTCGTTTTATGAAGAAACATTTAAGGATCGCTTAAAAATATCAAAAAAGTATCTATTTTTTTATTAGTGAAATTGAATAATTATAAGGTTTCTAAATAAAATATGTAATTAGTTTTTTTTAAGACGAAAAAAAAAGATGTTATAGAACAAATTCACATCTGTAGAAAAGCCATCGTGCGAGAATTATATGCCTTAATGTTTGTTTTGCACCATACGTATTAAAGCGAATAAGACCTTTATTTTTTCACATCTTAGATCTTTATTTATCATCATCAGACAAATTTTTACAAATAATATTTGAAATAATATACACTGCTCAAACAAATTAGGAGAGCAAGCAAAAAAGTGAAGAGAACAGTGCAAAACATCAATGTATGGGCATAAAATGGATAGCACACGTGTAGCATACATAAAAAAGCACGCAATACATAAAAAAAGACGCCAAAAATGATAAGGAAGCTTTTATTTTCTGAAAAGATGAAAAGAACATGAAAAGATGGTTTAGGGAAACAATTTGGTTTCATGTAAATCATAAAAAAAGTATTGTTTAGAAATGATGCAAGATTTTTAATATGGCGTGTGGTCTCCTCGAACAGCTTACTGTTCCACTGCTCAAGAATTGCAATCCCCATGTCCCGGACAGTAAAAGGAGGCATTCGTCTCGCAGCAATGCGTCGTTTGAGTATGTCCCAAACATGCTCGATCGGATTTAGTTCAGGAGAGCATGCTGGTCATTCCATACGCTGTATTCTTTTAGCTTCAAGCATGTTTTCCACAAGACGAACTGTATAACGTCTGGCATTATCATGCATGAAAAAAAAAGAAATCACTAATCCCTGCAACATAAAATATGACATGAGGTCTCGGTATCTTGTCTGTATTACTCCGGACAGTCAAAGTGCCATTCCGAATGATATGCAGGCCTGTACGTCCACCTATTCTGATTCCAGCCAAGAGCATCAACCCACCTCGTCTGTAATGTGATATTTCACAAACGAATGTGGGATTATTTTGGGTGCCTCTATCTCTCCATGCCAAAACACATCAGATATCACATCCAGACTGAATCGGGACTCTTCTGTAAACAGAATGTCACTCCAACAACGTTGCCTCCAAACTCGATGTTCAGTTCCCTACCTTCTTTGAGCCACAAAGTGGCTTGAGGTCAACGGAATACAGTCCATTGGCTTACGTGCATAGAGACCACCGTGATGAAGCCTATTTCGGACTGTTTGGCTGGACACCATTCGTCCTTTGGCCAAGAACAACTGTGTTTGCAGCTGAGTAGCATTGCCCGTTCCCTCTCGACGGGCTATTAACAGGATATATCGGTCATCAGTTTCTGTGTTAGCACATTTTCGACCTTGCACTTGTCGATGATTACCATTCCATGTGTCTTGGAATCGATTCCACAGCCATTCATGGACACTTCTTGCGACTCCAACACCGTCCAATACATTTCGTTGTGTTCCCCCAAATTCAATTGACCCGATAACACGCCAATCTATGGATTGCGATAAATTATGTTGTTGTGACATTTTCAAGCCACCTTTTCTCAAAACACAAGCTGAGCAATTGAATTTTACAACTGAGGCAGTGAAACAGACGTTTCTTCAAAATCCCGATTTCTGCACTTATCACTTTTTCCTGTTTTTGACGTCATAAACTTTAATTTACGTGTGAAGTTTTCTTTATCTGTTTTCTACAGCATTTTAAATTATGGATGTTTTATTTTACGTTACTTTTCGGTGTAAATATTTGCGTAATTTCGTTAAAACCATGTGCTCCCCTAATTGTTTTGAGCAGTGTATGTACATTAAATTTGGATTTTGATTACTAACATGTTCACTGCCGCAAAAAGTAAGAATTTCCAAATTTCTTCTTGAAATTTGACCACCATAAATTCTGAAAGGTAAATTTCGCTTTACCAATACAGCGAAATTTCTGCCAATAAATAAGGCATTTTTTTATTTTAAAATAATGGTGAGAAAGTAAAAAAAAAATTAAAGCCACGAATATTAAAGCTACGAGTATACTCGTAGCGTGGCTGTCAACGTGTTAATATATATATATATATATATATATTATTTTTTTAGTATGCTATATTTCGAATCATGTAATACAAAGTCCAACATGAAAATCAGCGCTCAAAACGAAGCCCAAAGGGTAATATTCAAAGACTTCACACGGAAATGCCAGTTAAATTTTTCCAGCAATTAAATCTCTAGCCGGAAATATGACGGGCACTAGAAATAAGGAACGACATCTCAGCCCGTGATATTGACGGAAACGAGAATTAAGGGGTTAAATGCGTCATGGAATTAATCGCATTTACAAAGAATTTTCTCCGTTTCCATTCTTTCCAACTTACTTCCATGCCGTAATTTCCCGCGTATAAGCAGCGATTCAGATAACCCTGTTTCCTACCAGAATGTATTTTAAGTAAAATTTGAGTAACATCTTCTTAGCAATTATTTGAGCTCATTTTTAAATAAAATTTCCGGGTTGAAACAGACATAGCAGAGACTTATTCGCCGTAAATTAAGGTAATTTCCGTAAAATTGTAACGACATCTCGTGAAGTAAATAAACGTGTTTCGAGACAGAAAAAATATTTTCTAAAATTTGTCTCGTTTCATTGTGTTCCTTATATAAATTTATTTATTAGACATTTTTTCCGGGAGAAAATCGCTAATTTGACCTAGATCATATTGAAACAATTTTAGGGAAATTATCGGTAAGTTGGCAGCTATGCATTTCTTCATTTTATTACAAAATTGTGCATGTATACTTTTACCTACACATAGCTGCCAACTTTTACGTTTTCTTCCTACCACTAAAATTTTATAGTAAACATTGCCTTATTAAACCTTCCCAAAATATAATGATTAAACATAAACAAGGCGAAGATCTCTATTAAATTTTACTGGTAGCCAAATGCTTAAAAGTTGGCAGCAATGCCTACAGATGCATATTTAAAGGAAACTGACACGAAGTTAAAATTTCACATGTTAAAAAACTTTATTTTAATTTGAGGACATTAATAAACCAACATTTTAAAAACAGATGTGCAAATTTATTGTAGCACGTACTTAAAGTGTTTCTTAATAATACCGAGTATTTTAAACTAAAAACGTATAGAGAATTTTGAAGATATATTAACAGTGAAATTTTTGCTTTCAGAAAAATGCATTTGAGAAACAATGTGATGTGTTAACATCATTATTTACGTTTAAGATGTACGAAACCACGCCTTGTGCCAAGCACATGACAATATATTTTAATTTATTTTTTAATTTAAAAAGTTAATAACACAAAAACAAAATTTCAAAATTGTAATCCACCCATTTTGTGTTCATTGAAAAAATATTTTTCGCAAAACATTTCATTCAAAGTACAAATACCTTCCTGGAATATCCAATACCAGTAATTCTTTATTGATTTATATAACTTTAATTCCCAGATATATGTTCCAAAAAAGAATTTAACTAGAAAAGCATGTAAAACTAAAACTAATAAATGCAAAATGTTAATTAAACCCTTTTTGTTTCATGCATAAAAAGATTTACATAAGAATATGTACTTAACTTTTTCTTTGGATTTCTTTCTCAACAAAGCTCTTTGTGTTTTCTTTTCACATAGATTTGTTTATAAAATTTAAACTTTTAAAAATACAAAACGATTAGTACTAATACTGCGACTTATTATTTTTTTTATAATTAATAATTTAAGATTAATCTTCCCTAACATTTATTTGCTTTATGTTTCTAAGCTACGAATGATTGATTTTTCTTTTTTCCAAAATATAATTAATCAGTCCATAAGGCTTTATTTCATCATAATCTTTTAAATCATTATTTATTTAAGACCTTTGAAAGAAATAGGAATAAAAAAAAATTGTTTTCGAATCTCTTATATAAAGTTTCGTTTAATGTTGATGGATGCATTTTTAAATTAAACGTTAATGAATTAATATTAATTAATTCTGTAAATAAAAAATGCAAAATCTCTAAATTCTACTGCCAATATTTTACCTCCATTACATTTTTCTAACTTTTTGGAAAAATAGTGCTTTATTTTTGCATATTATAATAAAAAATTATATTTAGCAAATCTAAAAACAAAGAATTTTTCTGGGTTTTTTCGTTTGCAGGCAATTAATTTAATGTCGAATTATTTCATCTGCAGTATATTTATTGATAAAAACTGAAAATTTAATTCTTTTCTATATATATTTTTTTTCAAATTCTTAAAGTTAAAAATCCTCTGTGGTAAGCTTTGCAAAATTATATAAAATAATATTATATAATTCATTAAATAAAAACTCTATGTAAAAAAGTGTTTTAATTAATAAGAGTTTTTGATTTTAGGTTGGCTATACTATGGGTTCAATTCATGCTAGATAATGATTTCGTTTGAAAAATAATTGCTGAAAATATTTTGAGTTTCTTTTGTTCAGTTTTAATATGGAAAACGATTTTTTGTAGTATACGAGGGGTAGTATTTAAGTTTTTAGTAAGTAGTACATGAAATAATTTCTTACCAAGAATATAAGTTTTATTGCTTCTCAAAATGCTCTTCTGTAGCGTCGATACATTTTAGCGTTCGAATAAACCAATCATCAAAATATTTATGCCATGCTGAACGTGGCATAACAGAAAAATGGCATTTGTAAGTTTCAACGGTTTCTTCCGAGTTGTTAAAACGTTGACCACGCATTTTATTTTTTATGAACGGAAATAAAAAGTAGTCATGAAGTGAAAAGTCCGGTTAACCCATTAAGGATTAGCATGTTTTAAAGGAATTTTATTCATTTCACACTACTTTTTGTTAAAAACTTAATTTTACTTTAAGAATCACAGAAATGTGTTACTTAAATAAGGGAAATTTTACTTTTCTCTTTTACAGGTACAATATTTTTTTAAAAAAAACAGAAATACAATGTTGCGAAAACGCAACGTCAGTGTTTAATGTGTTAATACGGGCAATTATTCAACAATTCGATTTTTTCACGCTTCAAATAATCCATGGTAAGCGAAGTATTGTGTGAGCTGGCGTTGCACTAGGGCTGAATGTTGCGATGTTTCGATTTTTTTTATTAGTTCTGGAACTACTTGCGGCAAACAAATTGCGGTATACCATTGCAGCATTGGCTATTTTACGATAGTCCAAAGGAATGGTTGCAACATAGCCAAATTTATCCAAAAATGCAGCAATCATTTTTTGGAAGTACTCCTTCCACGAACAACTTTCGTCGGTCTAGTGTCATCTGGAAACACCCAAACAGTCGATTGTTGTTTTGTTTCGGGTTCACATATTACGATGTGTACAGATGTTTTGAGACACAGGAGTTAATTTTTTTTAGATTTTCCTGGCAACATTTCACTCGAGCGACCTTTTCAATTTGAGATAAAGTGTGGGGAAATCCATCCGGAACACGCCTTTTTCACTTTTAAATGATCATGTATGTAAAATTGAATGCACACAGGTCCTTAAAATGTTCAAAGATACTTATATTTCATCGTATATCACATGACAATCAGAAGCGATTAGTTTTCTCACAGCATCAATGTTTTTGGGAGTTACAGCACATCTTGGTCGACCCTCCCCAACATCGTCACTGGGATTCTTACGACCGCCGGAGAATCCGTTGAATCAGTTGTAAATCGTTGCCTTAAATGGTGCTTTGTTAGCAAACATCGATTTAACTCTATCGCTGCACTGTTTCTGTGTCAAACCTTGTTGGAAATCATAAAAAATCATGGCCCTGAAGTCCCTTCGGCAACACTCCATAATGATTTAGCACTTTTCATTTTCAAAAAATCACACTAAATAGAATTTCACAGCTTTTGATGTAAACGCAAATATACCACGCAACGCTTTAAATTTTAATAAAATCGCCTACAATGAAAGCAACTGTTTTTTCGTTGTCAGATTCTAAAAACATAAGTACAGTCATTCAGGGTAACTTTGATCCGCATTTTCTCTTTTTTCAGATAGCCCACTCGAATATTGTTGCAACTAGTGGCATAAAAGAAAAGAAATGATCCTAAATTATTATATGACTGTCACAAATTATATAATAATAAGGATTATATAAACAATAATGATATAAACAATAAAAAATTTATTTTTACCCCGGTTCAAAGTTATCCAGCCATGTAGGGTAACTTTGCACCATATTATAAATACCATACAAAATAAGACATTATAAAAAATGTATTATAGTTAGGACAACTTCGAAGCGGAAAAAGTATTTTTTCAGATATTTAAAGACTCCTAATTTACATTTTCCAACATCACAAAATTTGTATAATTTATGGTATTGTAACGAATATCACACATAAGAAGAGTGGAAGAAGAAAACAATGAATATTCCGCAAATAAGAACTGTTTATTGTTCACATGAAACATAAAAATGCAGTGAAAAACAATTTTCAATGTTTTAACTCAATAATATAGCCATAGTTACAGTAGTACATGGGAGATTCTCAAAAGGTGGGATCATTAAACGTTAACTATATGTAATTTTTAAAATTTTCAAATTTAAGGCCAATTTTTTTAATAGTATAGTATTTTGCTATAAATATAATATATAAATATTTTATAATAGTATGTCTACAAAATTATACACAAACATTAAAAAATAGCAACTATTCTGGAAAATTAATGATTAAAGCATTTAATTAGAAGTTGCGTACGTTACAAATTTTGGACATTTTTTTCGCACGTACGTTACAGATTTTGGACGTTGCTCTTAGTATTTAAAAAATTCTTAAGACTAAGAATGTAGTAAATGTGTCTGTATACATATATATATGTATAATTAACTTTTTGTTATCCAGTAATAATAATAATAAAATCAAATGCTTTCTTACGTACGTTACTTCCGGACATAACAAAATACAGAAACATTCTTTATAGAAAAGTCCTTCAATCTTCAAAAAAGCAATAAATCAGCCTACCATCTCTTAACAAAATTATCAAAAAATCATCCGTTTCCTTTATGCATTCGTTGTTTACCATTAGAACCACCTGGAAAAAAGTTAAAACTCTTTTTCTTGGTGGTACATTGGAGCAGTTAACGTTATGAATGTCCGAAATTGGCTTCTTTAGCATAAAATAATACAATTTTAAGATATTTATACAAAGCTTTTACAATAAATTATGTCATTTTCTGTCTCTGAATAGAATTAAAAACTCGGTGTAAAAAAAAAAAAAAAAAAAAAAAAAAAAGTCAATGATAATTAAAGTTATGTTTGAAAGGCTTAAAGTTATGCCTTGTGTCCAGTGCCCACCTTTTGAGAATCGCCCACATACAAGTACTAGTATTAACCCTCTGTCTACCAGAAGGGTCCAATGGACCCGACATGTACATTCAAAATATTTATTCAAACCAGAAATTTCTTCAAAACAAACTAAATGTATAAATCAGACAATAATAAGTTAAATAAACAAATTAAATAGTTTTAAGTAAAAATCCTGGTGTAGAATGTTTTTATAAAACTTGAGTAAAATTTCCGGTAGTTCTAGGGTTAATCAAACAAGAATAAGAAATGTCGAATGCAGTGTTACTAGTTTGGCCTCCATTCTTATTTAGAAATTTAATGTCCATACCAGAAATAAAGAAGAGTATTTTATGGTTTATTAAATAAGAGAGATTTAACGATCATAGAAAATAAAAATTATTCTTTGGAAATTTCCGGTATAAAAGTAAAATTTCGGATTAAAATTTGAGACCAAACTGGCATCCCTGGTCGAAAGTATGGGATGATAAATTAGTAGCGCAGCCCTAAATAACGTCTTTATAAGAATTTTATGTGTTTTATACATGTTTTTGAAAAATCTACGTGTTATATTCAATGCACACTGTCGGCATTCATTTTTGACAAGAAAATGATATTTTCGTATAACCATAAGAAGTGATTTTTAGTTTTGTAATTTTTTTAATCATTATTTCGCATAGCTTTTATTAACAGAAAATTTTACAGTATTTATCAGTAAACAATAAACCTATGCCTAGCTTTGAGCCGGCTCAAAGTTATACTGAAAATAAGGTAAAATGGTAGTGCCTTCCAATTTTATATTTTACTGACTATTAGTAAATACATAACCGCAAAATAATAACACATTTATAACATTTAGATAATAATATGCCTGATAAAGGGGCAGTGTTGCCAGATGGACTACTTTTTTTAAATTCAGATTCTTGAATGGCACCAGTTTTTTGAAATGGTAAAGAGCGACTTATTTAATGACATATTAATTAAGGCGAAAGCAAAGGTAATTTCATCGTGTCAAAAAAGTGGTGGCACTCAAGAAATCTGAATTTAAAAAAAGTAGCCCACTGGCAACACTGTAAAGGGGTATATTGTTACTTACTATGAAAATTTAATTGGATTGCAACAACTTCAAAGAGCATTCAAAATTAACTTGAAAGCAGTATTTTACAATAATAGTTGGATGATACAATTAATTGTGTATAATGTTGTCAACTTATGTTCTAAAATAAAGAGTAGAGAGCCTAGTTTATAACCTTGCCAACAGATTGTAGCACTTGAGTTTATCAAGCCTTTTGAAGTAAAACATATTGAAATATAGGACATGGTGCAGTAGTGGAAAATTGGCGCAAAGGTGGAGCCTATTGACACCACTAAATTTTTATGGCATTATTCAGTTTAATAAAAACTCAGAAATTTGATCATTAGACAAGAGGCAAAATACTACTATAATTTAGTGGTGTCAATAGGCTCCACCTCTGCGCCAATTTTCCACAACTGCATGGTGCAAAGTTACACCCCATGGATCAAGTTTACCCTGAATGACTGTACTGGTTGGTGGGGAAGAAGGGAAGTATACAGAATTACATTACGTTCAATCAAACTTGAGATCAGGGTCAGTGACGTATGAAGGGGGTGTGGGTGGGGGTTCCAAGGACTCCAAATGTCACTATTTTAAAGAAATATTCTTCGTTATATCTAATCTCAGAATCGTCAGCGATTAACCCTTTCAGGCACAGAGCATTTCCATTGCTAAAATGATTACATGAATGATTGACAACTTTATTACGGAGATGGGTAATTGAGTCAGGTTAAAATGGTATATTCCGGTGGGAATAAACTAGCTTCATTGCAATATACTATTTTAACCTGACTCAATTACCCATCTCCGTGTTTAAACGTTTGTAGCGCATGCTTTAAACTGCAAGTTGAATTATGTTATAACTCGTGATTTTGTATTGATTTACATTAACGAAGAGGAACTTTGAATAAGTTCGAAACATTTAATGTTTTTCAAAATGATTTTTATGTGCTTTTAAACTATTTAATAAAATTGTCTATATTTTTTAAATTGTTTTTTTTTTTAAGTTCCTTCTTTTTTTAAATTATACTATTACAGTTATTTTATTTTTAAAGTTATGTTTGAAAAAAAGTCAAAATGTTGCCTTATGTTTGTCAAAACAAGAGGATTTTTAAAGACAAATTTAAAGCCTCGCCAGATAAGTATATGTTTTCACTCTCTTACATAGCTTCTTACTAGCTTTCCCACAACGCCCACAAGTCGAAAAAAAAAACATTGAGAAAATCGCATTTAAAAGTTTTGGAAGAGGTATTGACTCTTCGTCAAAGACACATGTAGGAGCTCGTTTATTATTATTTTTTTTACAATGGAGTGCGGATGAAGGTGGCATTGGAAAGAGAAGGAGCATGCCTCCTTAAGAGTTTAAAGAAATTACTTGAATGTATCATACACATATTTGTTTGAGTAAATTGTCTTGATGAAATGCGAAAAGAAATGTCATTCTCTATGGAAGAAACATTTTTCATTGTTTGTTTAATTGAATCAAATGAATTATAAAGTATGAACTAAGTAAATTAGTAAATGAATTATAAACTTATTTAAATGCAAATTGCGCAGTAAGAAACAAAAAATAAATCCGAATAAATCAAAATTTCACTTTAGTTTCAAAGGTATTACAACGGTGATTACAACTTCTAAGTAAGACTGATAAATCATTTTTCAAAAAATCTCTGGTATTTATTTTACGCTAACCAGAAAGCAGCTTATGGAGCGATATGAAAAAAATAAATTAGAATCTCTATATATAATAAATGCATTTAAGTTTTATGAATGCTTATGTGAGAGAAAGTCCAATCTAATCTTGATAAATCATTTTTGCAAATCTCTCATGTAAATATTTACTTCATTAAGCATCCAAATTTTCATCTGAGAAGATTAGTTCGTGTATATTTTTTAATAGAAAAGAGAAAATTTTGTTAAAATATGTCTTCTGAAATAAATAATAATTAAAAATAAATAGCCAAACAAAGTTTCATGTGACTTGAAGGAAAAAAGCTATTACCTTTAAAGCTCACCTTTGATGAAATATGAATCAAGATTGTTAATGTGTTTAGCGCTTAAAAATATTTTCTACTAAGTATGTTTCATAACGACGCTGACCCTACATTGTGCGCTGATGCATCAATTAAAACTTAACATTTAATAAATAAATTCAATTCCTGAATACCAATTTAATAAATAAAAAAAAATCCCCTTAGGCATAGCTGCCAACCTCAAACTAATCTTCCGTAATACTTGTGTTAATTTGACCGTGGTTTAATACGTTTCAAACCAGAAATTCTTTAAGAAATGAAAATAAATAAGTTCCACGTAGAAACGTGGAAATAAATAAATAAGCATTCATGAAATAAATTTTCTGGTTCGAAATCTGGTTAACCTGGGTTAAATTAATCTAGCCATTACAGAAGGTTAGTGGATGGTTGGCAGCTATGCCCTTAGGTAATCACAGTAGTCTGGTAGGGGTGGTAAAATAGGGTGAAGAAATACTCTTAAAAATTTGTGGTATGCCACAATAAATAAGAGTAAAAGAAGTCTTTAAAAGGGAAAGAAATTCATTGCAGTGTAGGGTTAGAAAATATATGTGTACCTTGGAACAAAAAGGGCCAATGTCCATTTTTCTCAAATGGCAGGAAACACAATTTAAGTTTGAGGAATTTTAAGAATCCTGCTACGATTTCTGCACTATTATTTTTCAAAGTTGTACTTTTCAATTCAGTAATGCTTTTCTCACTATAATCTAATGTTACATTTAGTTTTTTTTTTTTTTTTTTTTTTTTTTTACATTCTAAATTGGCCATTTTTACATTAACAGTAAGTAACATTGGCCTCGACAAAATATTTAGTTTTCAATGATCTAATATTGGGAGGATTTTGGCCCTTCAAACAATTACTTTATATCGTATCCTGAATTCATTCGTGCATTTAACTCAAATTTCTCAATTTTGGACATTGGCCCTTTTTGTTCCAAAGTACAGATATTTATTTACTTAAGATTTTAGCTTTAAAAGAAAAAAAAAAGAAAAATAGTGGCATATTTTTAAACTTTTAAGCACATCATTACTGAATTAATTTTAGCTTTAAAGAGAATACAAGTCGTGTATTAATTTTAATCTATTACACAAACCATTTTACTTTTTAACGATTTCAAGTGCTGTGGTTCGACGACTTCATTTTAATCTTCAAATGCAAAACTTGCACCAGAATTTCTTCAATTTTACAATGTACGTGAAAAACAGCATTTATTTATTTCCTAATCAATTCATTTCTAAATCTGTTGGAATCTAATCATTTCAACGTTTCAATAACAGAATTACTTTGTCGCTGAAAATGTTAACACGGCCAATATTCAATCATAATATTTTTTTAATTATTGATATTGCTTATAAAATCCACAGTTTAAATTTTTTTTATATCATTAGTTAACCCTTACCGGCGCGGAGTAATTCTGTTTATAAACTGATGAAATAATGGACTGGCACCGCAATTTATAAACGAATTTATTAGAAAATATGAACTTGCTCATTTTATGTAAATTATAATAGGAAAATTTTAGTTAAATATTCTTGGTGGTGTTTGTCAGTTTTGGAATTAAAATTTGGTGTTCTTTTTTAAGGACACCGCGCCAGAAAGGGTTAAAGTATCTTCCAAAAGCTAAGTAAAAATTAATAGTGTTGAATTTTCTATAATGCTCCTCACGGACTCCTTTATCTACAACCATGGAACTATTAATAAAGAGGAACTGACATATCCTTAAAATAATGAAGCTTCAACTGTAACCGCTATCGCAGAAGTTGTTTACCGCCGGTGGAAACTTCCACCAGTAGATTTATATAGAAATTTTCAACTTAGTTAAACGACTTATTATTACAATATTTCAGTCATAAACACTGGTAGAAACAGATTTTCATTTTTACTGGTAGGAGTTTACTTTGGCGGTAGTTAGGCCCTCCTTTTCCGCCATATTGTGACAACCAGGGAAACAAACTGACAATTTTACAAACAAACAGAAAATTTAACCCCATTTGTTACAAGGCATACTGACACCAGTAAAAACAGATAGAAATTTTTATGACATGTTTGAGAAAATTTTCCATGAATAAGACGCTTAATTAAGACGAAATTTTCTGTTCAATTTTACTGGTGGGATGTTTGCCCTGGCAGTAATCAGAAACCGAAGATCCGATTTAAAAAAGCAGCCGCCATCTTGTGACAACCTCCTCAGTTACTTCACTCGCAACTGGTAGACAGTACACTATATGTCTCCTCCTCTTTATTCATAACTCCATTTCTTCAACCCAGTCCATTTGGACGTGTACTGCCATGTTTAAAACTTATACATATAAATTGATGCAGAAACCCTGCACAAATCGGTATCTTCATTCCAGAAATGACGCATAACTATCTGGCATCAACTGTTTTTACGTGCCATTATTTATATGATTGATATAGGTATAGCGTCCAGAAGATAGCTAGCGCTGAGAGCAATGAGTAGTACTGAAAGCCACTTTAGTCCGACTGTGTATACAACAACTCTTGAATACTAGGTCTGAGCACTGACCCAAAAATGGCAGCTGTCATAGCGGAATTTTATTTTCACCTTTTGTACTGTCCCTCGAATTTGAATACCAATAATTTTTAAACGTTTTTCTCGTTCAATTTTTCTGAGGTTAACCTATAAACCGCCAAATCTATAAGGTTGAAAATTTCAAATATTTAACTGAACGTTGTTTGCCACCACAAACTCTGTAAGATAATTTTCGCTTTATATGATATTACAATTTTATGCCTTTAAGTAAGGCCATTTTTTTAATTCAAAAATAGTGGTGGGTATGTAAATAACTTAAAAACGTGCATTTATTTTGACCGTTGCGTGAACGCAACACCAGCGGGTAATGGGTTAAGGGGACCGGGTAAGCTCTATCTCGGCCATGTTAAAATACACCAACTTTATGTGCCTTTTTCTCAGAAATGGTGAAAGATAGAGTAGTTTGAATAACATGCTTTACGCATTTTAAAAGACCATTTTTTTTCTAAGTGAAACAGAAAATTCATTATTAATTATTTATTGAAAGACATTTTTAAATTAGAATTTTTGGTAAGATTTCACTGCCTAAAATAAACAATTCTGAACAAATCAATAAATCTCTGTGTTAAAGTATGCACTATAACATAATATAAGTATTAGAAAAGTCTGAGTTCTTAAGTTTAACAGATATTGAAAAAATAAAGGAACACAAACCTGAAAAATCGAAGTTTTGAGAAAAAGTCATTTAAAGCTGTGAAGCAGTGTTGCCAGTGGTCTACATTTTTTTATTCTGTTTTCTTGATTGGCACCACTTTTTTGAAATATTAAAATTCGCCTAATTTAATAACATATTAACTAAGGCGAAAACAATGGGAATTTTGCCATTTCAGAAAATTGGTGTCAATCAAGAAATCTGAATTTTCAAAAAGTAACCCACTGCTGTGAAGTGCTCTTAGAAAAAATGAAGTCCACTTTTTCATTGGGGTGATGTGCAGAAGTGGAGACATCTGGTCACAGAACTATTGCATCAGCTTTAATTTTAGAAAAATTCAATTAATAGAATTTTCAATAAAATGTTTAAAAATCATTATATAAGAATTTATTAAAATATTTTATTAAATTCAAATTTTAATGCCATATACACAGCTGCACACTTTTATGCTTTTTTGCTACCATTAAAATTTAATAGAGATTTTCGACTTCTTTAATCGGGATATTTCAAAGATTAAATAAGACAATGTTTACTGAGAAATTTTAGTGGTAGGAAGAAAGCGTAAAAGTTGGAAGCCATGCATATAATTATTTAAATCAAAATGCATATACTTAGAAAAATAATTTTCTACTTCTTATTTATTTTTATATTTTTAAATCACGATTCACGGCATAATATTTTGGTATTATTGTTTATACCTGTATTATTATGAATAAAAAAGTAATTTTGCACTTTTCATTTATTTTTAAATCACGGCATAATAATTTGGTTTTAGCACAACCCATATATTCCTTTCCTTTATAAACACTTTTATAAACAAAGTTTTATAGACAGAACTTATGCATTAAATTATTTCTTTTTTAAAAGGAATTGATGATAAGACATATCATCAACGTCAAAGCAAAAGTATTTTGGATGCTGCATTCCTTTCCAACACTTCGGATCCTATCGCTAGAAGCTGCACGATATTTCTGTGCTCAATGATAAAAAAATGAAAACGAGTTTTTAAAATTAAAATTATTTTTTTAACTTAATTAAGTTTTTAAAAATAGAAACTTTGTATTTTTTTCATTCAAAATATTCTGTACTAAAAAAAAAAAAAAAAAAAAAAAAAAAAAAAAAAAAATGCAATTTAACAAATGACAACGACCATTTGGAAAATGATTTTTTTCAAAGACTAAAATTTAAGACATAAAAAAAATCGCACAGAGTTTATCGTACATTACGTACGCCATGAATTACATTTTCCGGTACTGTAAATTTTTTAACTTCTACCGAGCTGGTCACACATTACGTGCGCCATGGATTAAACATTAATATTCCTGGACCAATTTTAAATGAAATTTCATTCTTAAACTTCTAAACATCCCACAATATTACTTTTTACACCATCGTATAGAGAAAAAAATGTACTTCTAAATGCAATTTGTTTGAAAGCTCTATCTCAATTTGTTACTGAGTTATTATTTTGTTTTGTATTTTTTATTACTTTTTTGTCATAGTGGCAACAGAAGTATCCATCTCTGTTGAAAGTAAAGGGAAAATACAGATTACTGTATAGACCAATTGAAAAACGAATAAAATGCGGATTCAACCAATAAAACGCTTCAGATATGTTTTTGATTTCCTACCCTGACCGAGGACAATAACCATTTTTCCGAATGGTTAAAAAAGATTTATGAATCATTATTATAAATGCTCAATGATTTTTTAAAAGGGGGTTTCTTTTAGCTTAATTAAACTTTAAAACCAGAAATTTTGGATTTTTTTATTCAAACTTTTTTCGCAGTTTAAATAAATATTAAAAATTTTCAAATCCTCCTCTACTTGGATTCGATTCCACGATCTACCAATTAGGAGAGAAAAGACATACCACAGAGATACTGGTATCGGGACCGAAGAAGCTTATAACAAATTTTGAAACAAATCTCAATTCTGTCAACACATGGCTCCGCTTCTGCACATTACCCAAATAAAATATTTTAATAAGTTCTTATATAATGATTGCTAAACGTTTTATTGAAAATTGTATTAATTGAAATTCTCTAAATTTGAAGCTGATGCAATAATTCTGTGACCAGATGTCTCCACTTCTACACATCACCCCAACGAAAAGTGATTTTCCCAATTTTCGTTCTTCCATAGGAAGCCATCTAGAAATGAGACGCTAGTGCTCTGGGCTTCAAAACACAATTTATTTTTATTGCGATTACAGCTCCATCTGTTAGCGGTTATTGCAACTCATTTTTGAAACTGCTGTATAACATTTTTACAGCTTAGCTCATAAACAAACCGTTTACCGCATAATTCTATTGATCTTTGTTTTTGAGATATTTAATTTTGAAATCAGGGTCTTATTCTCTGAACATCCTGTATATATATATATATATATTTGAAAATAAGAAAATGCAACTTTACAGCTGATTTTCACCAAAGCTATTTTACGAAAGATGTCGTTTCTTCGTGTATTGAAAATTCAGGCGAATGCGAGATTCGAAGTTGAGGGGAGTAAATTCAATTTCGATCTCTATTGATTTTTTAAAGGGTTAAAAAGCGTATTTTTTTAGCTGATTCCGTCGGCTGACAGTACATCGTACGACACACGGCGGGTGATTTATCGATTCTAGCTGGCCAAAAGTCAATTTTTAAACGTTCATCCTAGGATGCTTTATTTTTTGCCTGTTATAGCTCAATAGTTAGGGTGTTGTACCCTACTATTGGTTTTTATATAAATATAATTCTATGGTCCATAGACTAGGGCAAAGTTGGTGCTTCTAAGTTGGAAACGAATCAAACAATTTGAGTATAGTTCTTTACTCTGTTACTTGAAGCGTAATAAAATATATTGCTCAATTATAGACGCTTCCAAAGAAAATATGGACTTTATTTTATCTGATTTATGTGCATAAAGCTTGCACATATCAGCTGTAATTTCATATTTAATGTCGCGAAAAACTCTTTTTCAGCTTTAATATAGAAAAAGTTATATGATAAAGCACGATTAAGCTCAATTTTTGATATGATTAACCCTAGAACTACCGGAAATTTTACTCAAGTTTTATAAAAACATTCTATACCAGAATTTTTACTTAAAACTATTTAATTTGTTTATTTAACTTATTATTGTCTGATTTATACATTTAGTTTGTTTTGAAGAAATTTCTGGTTTGAATAAATATTTTGAATGTACATGTCGGGTCCATTGGACCCTTCTGGTAGACAGAGGGTTAAATCATCTCATTGCGCACCTATACTGTGCGTTTGACGACCATCTATCGATAATTACAAAAAATACAAGGTGTGCGACATCTATTCCGGATGCGGCGACTCTCCCGGAGTTACCCTATGGACTTTATTTTATCAGATTTATGTGTATAAATTTTGCACATATCAGCTGTTATTTCATATTTAATGTCGGAAAAAGCTCTGTATTTTTTATACAATTTTTCAGTTTTAATATTGAAAAAGTTATATGATAAAGCACGATTAAGCTCAATTTTTGATATGATTAAATAGCTTAGATTATTACCTTTTCGTTCGAATTTAATTTGTCTGCCCTTAGGTGCCGTTTCAGTTTTTAAAATTGTTTTTAGCTTATTAATCTATTTTTTTTTTAATTTTAGTTCAAGTGCCATTTTCTTTTTATCAAAGACAGCAGAATTTAAGTTAGTCACATAAATAAACTTTTGCACCATTATGCAACGGTACCGAGATTTAAAGTTTAACCCTTGAAGGGCGGTGATGCCGTCACGGCATAACATAATTTTAATCCCAAATTGCCACATTGACACCGGAATTTTATGGTGAAAATGTCATCTTTATTAAGTACGCAAAAATTTGCTTTTACTTGTTTAGAAATAAAATCGCTTGTTAATACTGGTGTCATTAAATTATTTGAACATTTTACGAATACAAGTACCTTGCCCTTGAAAGGGTTAACGAAAATGTTAATTTGTTTTAAAATACTTTGTTTATAGAGGAAAATTACAATGAAGAGCACATGAAGTTTTGAAAGAGCAAAATGTGTAAATTTAGGATCAAATTTGGAATACAATTGCCAGTTGTATGTAGATATCTCAGGAAAAATGATTTAAAATATATTACTTGGCTGAAAATTTCGAGTGGCTCCAAAATTATCCAGACAAATTCTCCAAATTCAGATTTTATACAATGCAAAATGTAATGTAGGCATTTCCTCGTGATATCTTATGATTCCCATTCTTACATAATGTCCCTCTGTGCAGAGATAAATATAAATATACAACAGAATATACAACACAGCAATTTTCATCAGTAGTATTCAAGTGTTCGAAATTAAAGCTGTCGAATGTTTGCCCCGTATCTTAAATTTAAAAAAAAAAGAAATTTTAGGATTTGTTGTAATCATACAAAAATAGTTTCATCACTTTAGCTTCCTTACCGTTAAGAAAATATGATTAAAATTATCAAGAAGAACGTAAAGACATGCATCAATCAGATTATGAAACATTTCTCAATGCATTCGGACTACTATAATAAAACTTCATATCATAATAATGTGAAAATCGATGTCTAAGTAATAACTTGTAAAACATATAACACATTTGAAAACACAATTTCAATCAAAGTCGAAAAAATAGCTGACAATTTTGTACGTCCCTGTATATGAATTATATATTTATCATGTAATTCACAATATGCTAAAATTTAGAAAAGATAGTGAACGCATAGCACAGTTGAAAATTCCCCGCCAGCAATTTCCGTCAATAAACGAAAATGTACATCAGATGTTTTATATAATTTATACACACTAAATAGCATGCAATTTTTATAAATTAAAAAGGTGTTCCACAACTGAAAACGCACTTCCATAAATTATTGTACATGAGAAAAATATAACTGGTTTATTTTGTGTGCCCCTGTATATGAAATATGAATGGCCCATCATATTCAATAGAAAGCATCTTAAAGAGCACCTCGGAGATATCATGGAACTATTAATAAAAAGGAACTAACATATCGTTAAAATAATGAAGCTTCAACTGTAACCCTTTTCGCAGGGGTTGATTACAGCAGGAAGAAACTTCCGCCAGAAAATTTAAATAGAAATTTTCTCGTTGTTTAAACCGCTTATTCATACAAAATTTCAGTCATAATTAATAGCAGAAACTGCTATTCATTTTTACTGGTGGAAGTTTACTTTGCCGATATTCTCGACCTGCGTTTCCGGCATATTGTGACAACCTAGACATCTTCCTGTCAGTGTCAATGAAAAATATTATAATACTTGGGTAAACTGACACCAGTAAAAACAAATAGAGTTTCTTACCAGATTTGTAAGAAAATATTTTTTTTTTTTTTTTTTACAAATAAGGCTTTTAAATAAGACGAAATTTTCTATTCAAATTTACTGGTGGGAAGTTTGCCCCGGCAAATCAGAAACTTGTGATCAGATTTAAAATAAAACAGCCGCCATCTTGTGACAAACACCTCAGTTACTTCACTCGGTACTGATAGACAGTACACTATATCTCTCCTCCTCTTTATTCATAACTCCATTGGAGATATATATCAATTTAAATTCTTTTGAAATAGTGTAAAATGAACGAAATACAGCACAGAAAAATTTTCTCCATAGACCGTAATGTAACCGTTTTAGTGTCTCTGTCAGTGATCGATAAATGCTATTTATACCATATTCTGTAGCAATCATCTTGTAGTGCAATTTATAGATATGTATATAACTTTCAAAGTGTTCGAAATTATCAAACATCATTTAAGACCACCGGAAACGATTTTCCTTAAAGGCCGTAATGTAATAAAATACTTTTGAATGCTCCTGTAACGAAATTATGACTTCTACACGCTACATTTTGCAATACCGAACATTCAATAGTGAATATCAATAAGATTTTTCAATTTCATGGCGATGCGACTATATTGACTCCAAAAATCATTTTTGCCAGCTAGAATCGGTAAATCACCCACCGTGCGACATTTAATCGTGTATTTTTAGTTTTTACGTATTTTGAACGATTTGGCAGACGGGAGGTACACCTTCCGATCTACACTCAGAGTGATATTTTGGAACGGGTGCTGATCTCCATTTTGAGAAAAAGAATGTCCCTTTGATGAGTGTCCGTTGCGGTTTTATTAAATATCTTAGCTAATTATCAAACAATGAAAAATATGAACATCAGGTGCATTAGTGCTTAACTAGGACTATCTTAATCCAAATTTTCAGACATCTAGGTGGCGTACGTAATCTCCTAGCCGTAACCACCGCCCCCTGAATACTAGGCCTGAGCGCTGGACCAAAAAGGGCGGAGGCCGAAGGCGGATTTTTTTCAGCGTGTGTACGATCCCTTAAATATTCCTACCAATAATTTTTTGAAGTTTATTCCGCTTCGTTTTTCTGAGAATAAACAAGGTAGAGAAATCTTTTATAAAATACTGGTGCCTACATTTAAGGGACCGTACCTACGCTAAAAAAAATCCGACTTCGGCAGCCACCATTTTTGTGTCATTGTTGTGTGAGCGCTCAGGCCTAGAATTCAGGGGGCGGTGCCGTAACCCACACGCACGCACATACAGAAAAACACTTTATTTTATTAATATAAATTAAGGAAAAATTCTGGTTAAAATATATTTATTTGATTTAAATGCAATGTTTCAAATCGAAATCGTTTTATATGTCGCAGTTGATCGCGAATAATATTTATATTCTTTCAAGCTAGAATGCCACTAGATTAAATTACCGAAGGCGACAATTAAGACAAATTTAATTTTTTTTAACTAAATGACGAAAACGCAGTCATCTTAGATGAAGTATTCGAAAAAATTACTTTAAATTTACCTTAACAATAAAAGTACAAGTATCCATTATTTTAAACAAAATTTTGTGAAATATTGTCCTCACTACCTTTCGGAATTGAAAAGGAATAATAACTGTTTCCGCCACCATTTCATCAGGCTTAAAATTCAAGGAGAAATTTTTTGATTAGCCCATAGTGTTTTTTGGGACACGTGCCTTCAATGGTAATACAACAAAAAATATATAAACCAAATTTTCATCAATGTCCAATTTTTTCGTTACACTTTGAGACACAGACAGGCATACGAAACTCATAAACACATTTAAACTGTGTTGGAAAGTGTTAAAAATATGAGAACATGATATAGTAGTTTCATGTAACTTCTGTCGTATTTTAATACCTAATTTTTATACCGCTAAAATTTTAATATCTGACAATTTTACCTATCTATCAGTTTAAAGCAAGCAGATATAATAGAATTTTACCAGTATTAGCCCCTTAACGGTCGCATTAAATTACGGTTTAAAAATTCAAATTGCTTATTGGCACCGCTTTTTTGAAAAAGATATGTTCGAGTCATTCCATGTCAGTTCAGGCAAGCATGCAACCCGCCATCACAGATTTTGTTGAAACTGCGTGTGTTTGTTCCTATTACTAAGATATGGTCACCAGTATTTTTTTTTTCTCCTTGGTGAAATTGTTTCTGAGAAAAAAATTGTCAAAATTTTGTAAAACTGTCGTCAATTGGCATTCTTGAATACTCGGTTTTCAAATGTAGCACGTCATAATATAATCATATTTCAATATCTACACTACAAATCATCTTCAAATAATTTATGCATAATATATAGGATATGCAGTTTATGAAAAAAAAATACTGTTACGCTTATAACATTTCAAGTGTGTCTAAAAAAATGTTTAAACTTTGAAGTCGTGAATTTTTTATGACAAATAATGCATTAACAAAAAAAGCATTATCAACAAAAGGTGGTATTTTTATTAAATTTATTTTTTGTGGGGATACACTTAAAGGTGTCCTTTACTTGATTCTGAAATAAAAATAGTGGGATTTGGGGTGTTTTTAATAGTATTTCCTATTTAAATATATTTTGAGGGGCATTTCAAATCAAATCAAGCGGAGTCATTCCATGTCAGTTCCCCTAAGCCATTTAATTCACTGTCACAAATTTCAATGAAACTGGTTATGTTTATAGCTCATTTTAAGACGTAATCACCTTTAATTTTCTTGATCCTAAGTAAAATATTTTTTAAGATAAAAAAAATATCAAAATTTTGGAAAAATCGCTTAAATTTTTTTAATGACATTTCTATATTGAAAGACCGCATTAACAAAAAGTCATTTCAGTATAAAATTTCTAAATAAGCTTCAAATAATGTATAGGTGACAAATAATCTAGGCAGAATATTATTTTTTGTTTTTTGTCATGTTTAAATACTAAGAGTGTCTTTAATCTTGTGAATTTTTAAAATGAAGAATTTTGTGAAAATTAATGTGTTAATCAAAAGTTTATTATTAACCAAAGGCAGAGTGTTATTAATTTTTTTAATTGTACTTAAAATATATTTTAAATGGTTATAAAAATAGTGAAAATATGAGCAATTTTAACAAAATTTTCATAAAATGTGAGTTTTTAATCATAAATATTGAAGCTTTTCATGCTAAGATGTACTATAATGACTAAGATATGGTGTAATACTACTCTTGCTTAAATATAATATATACAATAATAAAATAACAAATGTTATTTACAGCAATAAAAATTAAATTAAATAATATTCAAATGGCTTAATCTTTGTTTCAGTAAAAATAATAAATAGATGAAAATTCACTTTTTAACATGTCAAATTAAATTGTTTATGGACAGAAAGTATTTTCTTTCCTTTAAAGTAATACATTTTTCTTTTTTTTCTTCTAGATGTAGGAATGGCTAACACAAGAAATCAATTGAGATAAAGATATATGCAATGCATTTTTTTTCTTTTCTGAGGATCAATATATATTCTCGCACAAACTTATGGATGCATAAATTTTACTTATTTTTACTTTCTTCATGTTTTGAAACTACCATCCCCTCAACAAAGTGATTGTCACACGAACATATGACATAGGACGTAGCTTACCTTTCATAAGTACCAGTAAAATACCAAATTTAACCCCTAAAATTTAAAAACACCACCCGTTAGATTGGTTGATTTTTTCACGGCCGATTATCTACGCTAGGGATATAGGCCCGAGGGGGAGTGCCCTTCGTGGGGGTCTTTCTACGGGAACCTAACCCGTATTAACGCATGGAAATCCATGGCTCGAAGAAAACCACGAAAACTCCGAACGATTAGGCCGACGGGCGCGATTGGGTTTGAACCCAGCACCTACGTCTACCAGCTTCGAGAGCAGAACCTCTCAGCCACTGGTGGGGCCCACCCGTTAGAGGCAAAGTCTGTTTTTCAGTAATTGCAATGGATTCTTTTGTACTTATTTCCACCTCTCGTGTATAGCTACTTTTATGACACATAGTCCCAATCCCTTTACCAACACTACACTGCTCAACAGCCGACATAAAATCAACAGCCCACTCTTATTGAAAAATATTTTGTTGTTCAAGTAATAAATAAACTACATTTAAAAATCTGAATACCAACTTATTATCTTAAGATGAAAATAATAACTAAGCAACATATTGAATTTATAAATTGGCTTTTTATTGAAAATACATGAAATGGTCACTTTAAATGTAGTTGTTCATCGAGTCAATGAAAACAAATTATATAAAAAAAAATTAGTGAACCTAATATGCTGACTGAAATGACACTTCTAACAAAACTGATTAATTCATGACCATTTGCTATCAAACCCGAAAGATCCAAAAGAAAAAATCAGCTGTAGTGTGACTGTGACATACTCAGTTGTTCTTGAGATAGGAATGTATTTGTGAAATTTTCACCTGTACTTCAATAAAATATAAACATGTACGCTCTTTTTCATTCATCCAAATTAAGTAAAACTTTTATAAAATTTTGTTGTCATTACACCAGATGTTTAATTTTCCTTACATACTGCTTGTTAAGTTCTTTAATTTAAGATCATATTGACATAATATCATAAAGTTTACCATATGTATTCTCTATAAGTGTATAAACAATATATATTCTTTATTACATAAATGAATAATTTTTAAATAATATGTTTGGGAACAGGGATGTATATACACACATATATATACATATATATATATATGTTTAAAATCAACCTTTCAGCAATATTGTGATGAAATAAATCAAATTAAATATCATTAGAAACTGAATAAAATTACAAAAATGAATCTTATTTAGATTTAAATAGTTTTCTAGATATAGTTATTTGAAGGGTATAAATATAATGGATTATGCATTTTTTGCATATTTTTAAAGCACAATATGTCAAAATTTTCTTCAAAAGAGGGAAATTTGGCATTTTTTCAATATTAATACCTCAATGTAATCGAAATATGAGTTTAAAGATTAGGAGTGTCATTTTGAAAATTTCTATTGGGAGGTGACGAGCAAGTGATTTTTCTCTTTTTTGGAAAGGGATAATTGCTCTTTGCCCTAGAGGTTTTACTAAAAAAATATTGTTTATTTTTTTCCTTAAGAAGCGAACATAAAAGATAATTTGAAAAATAAAATAAATGTATAAATAAAAATTTTTCCAGGGATGATACATTGGATAAATTTTACATATGAAAATATTGTTAATTTTAAATATGATTTAAATACTAACAAAATCAATCAAAATCCCACTATTTTTATTTCAGATCCAGTTATAATGTAGTATTATGTACAACTTAAAATTTAAAAAATAGTCATAGAAACTCCGCCTTTGATTGATAAAGCTTTTTTAATAATTTCATTATTTTTTGTAAAATATTTTTGATTTCAAAGATTATACAATTTTTAGACACATTTAAATATTTTTTTAACATTACGGCAATATTTTTTTCATAATCGGCATACTTTATTTACCTTTCCTAAATTATTTGAAGACGATTTCGTCATTAGTTATAGAAATATGATTTTATATATAAAATGATGCCTTTGCGAAACTGAACAATCATTAATGGCAACTCGTGGCAATTTTCCAAAACTTTGATAATTTTTTCTCATATTTTCACTATTTTTATTTTATAACCATTTAAAACATATTTTTACGTACAATTAAAAAAAGTAATAGCATCCTGTCTTCGGTTAATAATAAATTTTTGATTAACAAATTATTTTTCACAAAATTCTTCATTTTAAAAATTCACAAGATTAAAGACACTCTTAGTGTTTAAATATGACAAAAAAACAAAAATAATAATCTGCCTACATTATTTGAAACTTATTAGTGATTTTATATTGAAATGACTTTTTTTAATGCAGTCTTTGAATATAGAACTCTCATTAAAAAAATTTTAAAAAAAATTCAAAATTTTGATTTTTTTTTTAAATCTTAAAAAATATTTTACTTAGGATCAAGAAAATTAAAGGTGATTCCGTCTTAAAATGAGCTATAAGCTTACCCATTTTCATTGAAATTTGTGACAGTGAATTAAATGGCTTAGGGGAACTGATATGGAATGACTCTGCTTGATTTGATGTGAAATGCGCCTCAAAATATTTTTAAATAGGAAATACTAATAAAAACACCCAAAATCCCACTATTTTAATTTCAGAATCAGGTAAAGGACACCTTTAAGTATGTCCCCCACAAAAAATAAATTTAATAAAAATACCGCCTTTTGTTGATAATGCTTTTTTTTTGTTAATGCATTATTTTTCATAAAAAATTCACGGCTCCAAAGTTTAAACTTTTTTTTAGACACACTTAAAATGTTATAAGCGAAACAGTATTTTTTTTCCATAAACTGGGTACACAATGTATTATGCATAAATTATTTGAAGATGATTTGTAGAGTAGATATTGAAGTATGATTATATTTATGACATGCTACATTTGAAAAACGAGCAGTCAAGAATGCCAACTGACGGCAGTTTTTCAAAGTTTTGACAATTTTTTTTTCTCAGAAACTGTTTTACCAAGGAGCAAAAAAAAAATTACTGGTGATCATATCTTAATAGTAAGAACAAACACACGCAGTTTCATTAAAATCTGTGATGGTGGGTTTCCAATTGATATTTTACTGCTTGATTTGATGTGGAATGCCCCGTTCACCTTATTTACTGACTGGTAAAATGATACCATAATAAATCCAATTACACTATTCTATAAAACTGGTGGGATTCAATCAAATCTGAATAATCTGAATAAAAGTCACAGCCCCGTGAATACCACGGGAGCGAGAATTAAGGGGTTAAAGGTATTAACCCCATACCTGAGGAATATATTTGAGAAAAACGTGCCAAAAATGGATCTTCTTTTATCTCTGAATGGTTTGAATGAAATTTGGGAAGAAATTCAAAATTACAAAAATCCGACAAATGGTGCGAAACTGTCTAACTTTTCGCGGGAAAGTATCGCCATATATAGGGAAAATGGAAAATTACGTGCTATGTATCGGGCGAACTGAGTCGCTGCAATCGAAATACTCAAGGCCAGAGGACAGGAGTTGTGACGTAATCACTAATCGACCGACTTCTCACTAGTGTTCGAATCCACACCGGAAAATTTTGAATAGAATTTTTTTTTTATTTTGTTTGCGGAATATCTATCATCTTATAAAACAATAATAACTATTTAAACTGACTGGTGAGAATTCGGAATTCCTAAATGCGGAATGTCACGACGTTGCCGCATCGGGCTGATTTTTTATTGAGGGATTCCAAGTTCTCACCAGTAAGTTTAAATAGTTATTCTTGTTTTATGAGGTGATAAATAATCCACCAATAAAATAAAAGAAAATTGCTTTTCAAAATTTTCCGGTGTGAATTTCAACACTAGTGAGAGGCCGGTCGATCACCGCCCCCTGAATTCTAGGCCTGAGCGTTCACACAAAAATGACACAAAAACGGCGGCTGCCGAAGGCGGATTTTTTTTAGTGTAGGTACGGTCCCTTAAATGTAGACACCAGTATTTTATAAAAGATTTCTCAACCTTGTTTATTCTCAGAAAAACGAAGCGGAATAAGCTTCAAAAAATTATTGGTAGGAACATATAAGGGATCGTACACACGCTGAAAAAAATCCGCCTTCGGCAGCCGCCATTTTTGGTCCAGCGCTCAGGCCTAGTATTCAGGGGGCGGTGGGTCGATTAGTGATGACGTCACAACTCGTGTCTACGGTGCCTTAAATTATGGTACCAATATATATATATATATATATATTTTTTTTTACTTTTTTCTGCTTTATTTTTCTGAGATTAAACAAGTAAAAGAAATCTTCTACTGGTTTCTAAATTCGTGGGACCGTACATACGTTAAAAATATCCGCCTGTGACAGCCGCCATTTTTGTGCCAGCCTTCATGCCTCGTTTTCAGGGGGCGGTGCTTTTTATGTAAGGTGTAAGCCACGCACTTTGTCAATCACATTTTTTGAATAAAAACGAGATTTCTGGTTTCCTTTCTATAATGTGCTAATAAATAAATTCAGTATTTGCCTGCCACTTTTTTTAAAATAAAAATACTTGGCTTATTTAGTAACAGAAATCTGCTTTTAAATAAGACTATGCATCACTCCTTAAAATTTGAGGAATCGGAACCTAAATATGAGTATAAAAAATACTTCCAAAAGAAGAATGTGTGCAATGTAGGGTTAAATAAATAAAATCTGAAATGAAGAAGAAAATCGGAATGTTTGTCTAAACTGTTAAAATAATCTCTTCCATAAATCTCTCAACTTAATGCCTAAGATAATCAATATATTTTCCTGATATACGTTACTGGTGTCTGTTTTGTAAACATAGCACGTGTTTCAAAGTAATCAAAATGCTGTTACATTTTAAAACTTACTGTCGGTAATGCTATAATAGATTTCGTAAAATGTAAGAAAATAAAAGTTAAAGTCGTGATAGAACTTTGAGTTATTAGCACAAATTTCGTATGCAATGGAGCAATCAGACTTAATCAGATTTCTTAAAAATCTTTATACTCAGCGAAAAGTTTTATTCGCATTTATTAGGTCTGAGTGCCCGAAACATTAAATTTCAATTTATTTAAATTACGAAAATATCTTATATGTAATCTCACATTTAGTTGAAAACATTCTATAGTTAAAAAGTCAAAAAATGTCAGTAATGAAATAGTGTTTAAATGTGGTCTGCAGTTGAACACCGCTCCCTGAATACTAGGCCTGAGCGTGACACAAAAATGACGGCTGCCGAAAGCGGATTTTTTTTTTCAGCATGTCTACGGTCCCCTAAATTCAGACATTAGTATTTTATAAAAACATTCTTTGTCTTGTTTAATCTCCGAAAATTAAAAGAGAAAAAAAAGCCTTTTAAAATTATTGGTACCAAAATTCAAGGGACCGTATACACGCTGACAGAAATCCGTATTCGGTAGCCGCCATTTTTGTGTCAGCGGCCAGGCCTAGTATTCATGGGGCTGTGACTGTGAGTTGAACCACACTGACGTAATAGATTCTGATGCTGCACTTAAATGCTATTATTTAAAATATTATCGTTAAGACAAATATGCCTAAGGTTATAATAACGGTATGATTGAATAAATCTATTTTGTATAATTTTCTTGCCCTCATTTAATCGTAGATTTCTGCGAGGAACCCACCTTTATATAACCCTTTGAGATGCAAGTGACTGCGTTTCTGTGATGTTGAAGTCGCACCGGATTTTTTGAAAAATCTTATTTATAAATAAGGAAAAGAAATTTTACAAGTTTTTTTTTTTTTTATCAAAATCATAAAAGTAAAATTTAATAAAAAGGTTCTGGCGCAAATATTGATTAAAATTAGGTGGGAATAAAATATGTTCCACTGCCTCTCAAGGGGATAAGGCAAAGAGAACTTTAAAACAATTGTGATGTTCAAAATCTGTAGCTTTTACCACCTTTGCTAATGAAAACAAGTTACAAAATTGAATTTTGAAGAAAAAAAACATCTTTTCTGAATGTGTTGGAAAGTGTTTCATAATTTATGCTTGATGCATGATTTTCCCCTCTTGCTGGGTCTTTATATAGAAATTAAAACTACTTTTATTTAGTCCAAAGTCTGAAAAAGATAAAATTTCTATTGAGGAATAGTTGTTTTTTAAAAAAAGTGGTATGATTTAGATTTAAGAAGAATTTTTTTTTTAAATCCAAGGGTTTTTATTATTTTTTTATATAATTTTAACATTTATTCTCTGAATATATAAATATATAGAAAATGCTCTCAAAGAAAAATTAATGTATTCCATCTTGGTGGCGGTGTATAATATTGACAGCAATCGGTTACAAAATCCCTTATCTCTCGATTGTCCATAAATTAAACATGATGTTTGTAGATAAAAAAAAAATATTATATACCAGGCTGTTGGTTGAAGTCGAGACAAAATGGTCTTTCATAAAAGCTTTCACTAAAGCAAATACGACTTTTATTGATATAACGTTTTATGTGATAGGTATCAATAATGTGCCATACATTGTTTCTTAGGAAAGAATTCAGATACATTTTTGTCACTTTTTCACTTAATTTACTGATTAACATTTATATATTACTTTATTGTAGAATTTTCCTTTTAGTATATTTTTCTTGCAGAAATTAAAAATACAGATTATGACAGAATATTAAATTTTCTTCTTAACCCCTTAACCCTTTCAGGGGCAAGGTGTTCGTAAAATGTTCAAATAATTTAATGACACCAGTATTAACAAGAGATTTTATTTGTAAACAAGTAAAAGAAAATTTTCTCGTACTTAATAAAGATGACATTTTCATCATAAAATTCCGGTGCTAATGTGGCAATTTGGGATTAAAATTATGTGATGCCGTGACGGCATCACCGCCCTTCAAGGGGTTAATGATCGCATTAAAATATGGTTTAAAAAATCAAATTGCTTATTAGTACTACTTTTTTGAAAAATAAATATTCACCTTATTTAATAATAGGTAAAATGATATCATAATAAAGACAATTTCACTATTTTATTAAACTGGTGGAAGTCTAACAATCTGAATAAAAACACAGTCCGTGAATATCACGGGAGCGAGAATTAACCCGTTAATGCCGGTTGGTACGAATATCTGCCATTGAAGTAATACGAAAATTTTAAATATGAAAACCAGTATTTTAGTAAGAAAATTTTCATATTTCTTAATCTAAAACTTCAAGAGATCAAATAAATTAAAATTACTATGTGAGAAAACTGACGTCTACTGCTACCTAGGTATTAAAAATGTGCAAAAGAAACTCGCCAGTAATGGGTTAAGAGGTTAACGCTATACTGGCCGCAAACAGAATTGCCAAATCTGTTTTTTTTTTTTTTTTTTTTTTTTTTTTTTTTTTTTTTTTTTTTTTTTTAGAAATTTCGAGTTCAACTAGAAAATGTTTAATACTATTTTTTCTTTATTTTATTCACGAAATTATGATAACCAACATTATAATAACCAAAAATAACTATTCAAACTTTCTACGGAGAATTTGGAATTTCTTAACGATAGTTTTATAAATGACGCATAAATGCGTCAGCGCGGCCTGTATAGTGTGAATACGTCGTTTTTTACTTTAATATACAGACTACTAATTATTTTACTTGATTAGTAAGAAAATTTGAATTTTTTTTTTAAATGGTCGTTAAAACAGCTGTTGGATATTTTTAATTGGCATTTTTATGCATTGTAGTTTTTTTTCTATTTATTTGATTTAGAATAATTTAAAATTAAGTTTGACATATAAATGTTATTTGTAATTTTATAAATTAATCCTTAAAGGTCGAAGTACTCCTCCCAGGCTCAGGCATCTCTTACCCGAATGAATTCAGTTGGCACCACTTTCTTTAAGAAACATTTTTACTTGCACTTTGACAACATGCTCAAGAGAAATTTACTAAAAAATCTTTTAAAATATAGTGATACGAATAGAAAATTAGATTTTCCATTCAAAGCTTTCTATGGTTGTTTAACCCTTTAGTACGCAGCTTTGCATATATGCAAACGACAGCGTTTTGAATTTAATAGATATTTTTTATTCGTATATACCTAATTCTCACCAGAAAATTAAAATAGCAATATCTGCTTTAATTAATAACAGATGTTCCATATTTAAATAAAGTAAAATTAACCATTGAAACTTTCTGGTGCAAAGTCAGATTCTCTGAACTACGTTATTTCTAGAACGTATTTTATCATGGCAATTAAAGGGTTAAATGTTAAGTTTTATAAAGTAAATAACAATGTAAATAAGGTATATGGAGACATACTTATTAAAATATTTACTAATTTGCATTATTTTAGAGTAAAACAACCACACGACAGTAGTTTTTACTTGTATTGCTGATGTGCAACAGAAGAAAATATTGACGTATTATATGAAAAATGCATCTCTGATTTTTTCATTATTTTTCCTGTGTAATAAACCTTTCAGAGAATAATATATAATTTTTTTCCTAACAAAATAAAGAATTGCGCATTTAAGGGTTAAAAGTTTTAAACAGAAATATCCAATCTTAGCTTCCTGAATTTATTTTATTTTTGATTAATGTATTGTACACATTAAATAAATAGTTATTTAAATAAATGTACTTATTTGTAAAGCAATTAGCGTGCGTGTAATGCTCAGAAATACACGCATCATTTATCTAAATGTAATCCTAAAACAATTCTATAAAAGCATACATAAAATGGATTAATTTTCTTGCGTTTCTGGTATAAAAAGCTATTTTAAAGTTTTAAAGTGAATTGAAACATTGATATAATTTTGAATGCATTAAATTTTTTGAGATAAGCTTTTAAGTGTAATTTGGATTTAATGTGCATAATTCATTGACATTAATAAAAAGAAATTGTTTTAATTAATCTTTCAAACTTACTTTGAAAATTATATATCTTTCATGTAAATAGTTATGGAGAATAAAAAACATTACGATTGTACATTTGAATGGATTTTTTAATAGATTAATTAAACTGTAAAGAAAAATTTAGAATCATATTCTCTGACCATTTTCTAATCGATTCTTAATTATTCTAAAGGCTACTAGGAAATATTTAATGAATGGCTTTTTTAAGACTTTAAAAACAGTTAAAATCTTCGGTTTCTCTGGCCGTCTGGCAGTCTATCCAGGCTCTAATTCTCGTAAATATGCCTTTATCATAGTATAAGTTATATAGGATTTCAATAGTACGTAACCTGACGAAAACTGTGTAGCATTTATAGTTCGTATACAGTACCACACGAAAGAATTCTGTTACGTTATAGCAGAAGTCTTCATCCTGTGGCCCGCGAATAGTGTTGCCAGGTGTCCCGCATAAATCATGGCTCCAAATGCTCTGGACACTACTAATTTCTTACAGTTTGTTACGCCATCTTTAATCCCTTGAGAGGTGGTGGGATATATTATATACCAACTAATTTTAATGCAGATTAGCACCAGAAACTTTTAATTAATTTTTTTTTTTTTTTACTTTGGTGGAAAAAGGGCAAAAAATTGCTTTTCCTCTTTTTGAAGTCTTTCCTTCTTTTTTTTTAACATTCCAGTGTGAATTCAACATTACACAAACATAATTTCTTGCCCTTCAAAGGGTTATCAGCAGATAATTTTGCTATTAGTTAACCCTTTCAGGGGCAGGGTTCTTCTATTATCAAAATACTGAAATGAGTGAATGACAACAGAATTTACAACCAAATTTATATCAAAATAAGTAAAAGCTTTTGTTCACGTACTTAATAAAAGGAAATTTTTCATCCCTGTATTCTGGTCCAAATGTAGCACTTAAGGTTTAAAATTAGGTGGTCCTAAAATGAAACACCGCCCTTGAAAGGGTTATGGCGATAAAAAACACGTTACAAACCCGATGTCCTGAGCATTTAGAACACCGATTTACGCGAACCATCTAACTACCACATATATTATTTATTACTGAGTGTTTCGATTAAAAAAGACGAGAACTCCATTTCAGAAGATGTGCTGACTAACGATTTTCGCGCAAAAAGTTTGAAGACCTTTAGTCTATGGGGAAAAACCGCTTGCGGTGCATTTTAATGATGTTACCGTATTTGAAACATTCATTCTATAGAACAAGGATTGCAAAATAATTTATTATTCATTTACTGTAGGGACGCACAACCTGTGGCCCGTGATGGGTTAACGTTTGGCCTGCGAATTTCGTATATTTGTAACTGAAAAAGATTGCAATTTTTGTCCATAGATCGCAAGAAAAAAATCGTGAATTTCGCCAGTTTGCCGCGGGAAATATTGAAAATTTAGTCAGTTAGTTAAAAATTACAAATTTCGTTGATCGGGAGCGAAAAATGGCGAATTTTGTCGATGAGGATAGGAAAAAGCGCGAATTTATTGATCGGACAGAAAAAATCCCGAATTTTGCCGATAAAGCATAGAAATATTGCAAATTTCTTTGATCCAGCACGAAAAAATTGCAAATTTTGCAAATGAGGTGCAGAAAAATTTGCAAATTTAACCGATCACGGAAAAATCGCGAGTTGTGTGGATCAAGCTCGGATTGCGTATTTCGTTGATTGGGTACGGAAAAATCGTCAATTTAGTTGATGATACGCGGAGAAATTACAATTTTTTTTGATCGGCTATGGAAAAATCGTGAGTTTCGTCAGTCGCGAGAAAAATTGGCAAGTTTCGTCAATTTGTTGCGAGAATTTTGTCAGTAAATTAAGAGTCAGAAATTTTGTCTATCGGGTGCTGGGAAATCACGAATTTTGTCGACTAGGAGCGGAAACAGCTCAAATTTCGTTGATCGGCTGTGAAAAAATCGCGTGTTTTGTCTGTTTATCGCTAATTTAGTCCATTTGCTGCGGGAAACATTGAAAATTTCGTGAGAGTCAGTTGAAAATCGGGAATTTCGTTGATCAGGCTAAAAAAAAATCCCGAATTTTGTCAATCAAGCGCGGGAAAATTGCAAATTTCTTTAAGCAGGCACGAAAAAAATCACGAACTTTCTATATGATGCGCATGCGCGGAAAATTGAAAATTTCGTTGATCCACTGCGAAAAAATCGCTTATTTCGTCCGTTTATGGCGAGAAAAACTCTCAAATTTCGTTAATTAGCCGCTGGAAAAAATTGCAAATTTCGCCAGTCAGTTAAGAACTATGAATTTCGGCGATCGGACGCGGACAAATTGTGAATTTCGTCGATCAGAGGCGGAAAAATCTCGAACTCCGTTGGTCGGGCACGAAAATATCGCATATTTCGTCGATCGGGTGCGCAAAAATAGCGAATTTCGTTGATCAGGCGCAAAAAGTTAAACAATTTCGTTGATCGCCTCCTCCTTCCTCCTTCGTTCATAAAGTCCGCATTTTTTTTCGACACTAGCCGCTTTCACGTCTATGTTTGTTTTTAGTATTTTTAATAAAATAAAATTTCCACCCCGAATCAAGTCAAGGAATATTATTACTCCTTCTAAATAATCCTTGCTATATCTATGTTAAATATACAAACGTAAACTGTTGATATATCCTTGCCAACTGAATTGGTTATGTTTACTGGGTAGAGGAACCTAGAGTGGTTTCCCCCCTCCCTCTGAAAACATCTTTTTTATCTGATTATAGACCACAGATCACCTCCCCGAAATATAATTCTATCCGTGTTACTGATGTGTCCCTCGACAATCCAAAAATTTTTGTAGGTGACCCTTCTCTTAAAAAGGTCGTGCATCCCTAATTTACAGGGTCACATGAAACATTCCACTTTGTAATGGTCTTCAGGCAAATTTTTGGAGTGTATTTCAATAATCTTACACTATTTCAAATAAAATAAATTTTATGTAAAATACTGATTTCCGATAAACCTTTAATCCACACAAGGGCAAGTAATTGCGTTTCTGTAATGTTGAACTCACACCGAAATTTTCGAAAAACTTTGTTTCAAAATAAGGAAAAACTATATTTCGACTTTTTTTCCAGCAAAACTATAAGATTAAAATTTAATTAAAAGTTTCTGGTGCGAATCGTGATTAAAATTATGCTTGATATAGTATATCCCACCTACCGTCAAGGGGTTAAGGCCTGACCTACACAATTGCGTAGGTGATCCCAAAGAAAAAGAAAAAGAAAAAAACAATTGCTCGACTTAAAGTATAGCTTGCACGAACAGAATTGCGTGGATACTCCCTTGGAATAACCTGACATCGAGTATGTTTTTGTTATTTTTTTGAATCAAATATGATCCTATTAATTAGGGAAAACACCAAAAGTTTTTATTTCTACCAAAAATCTTCCGGTCTTAAAGGGATACAAGATGCTTACTGTAACAAATATTAGGCTTCGAACTTATCGTTCATGTACAGGGATATACAAAAAATTCGTTCGTAATAATGTCTGTGAGCGATAATTGTTTAAATATCGTTTTCAGCTGTAGTGCGCTTTAAAGATTAACTAAGTTCTTCGCATTACATGGCTTGTACAAATTCTATCGATTATAAGGTGATTTTTAAGTGTGTTATGCATTTTGCGCATGAACTATATAAATTATGCTAAAATATGAATTTAAAAACGTTAAAAACGCTAGAATAAGCAAACATTTACCAGACTAGTTTCGGTAGCTTTTAGCGTACCGTCCTCAGTGCAAAGAATAACGGTAACTTGCTCATTATATAGAGGAGAAGCGGATTCACCTGAGAAGCTCATTAACCAATGGGCAAACAGGAAAATGCGGGTACCAGCCAGTCCTGTTTCCTTATTGGTTAATGAACTTCTCAGTTGAATCAGCTTCTCTTATATATAAATGAGCAAGTTTCCGTTATTCTTTGCACTGAGGATGGTACGCTAAACGCTACCGAAACTAGTCTGCTGTATGCTTGCTTATTCTGGCGTTTTTAACGTTGCTTTTTAAATTTATATCATTCGACGCCAAGTAGCATCTTAACAATTATGCTAAAATATGTTTGTAGAATATATATAAAGTCTAATTAAGCCAACGCAAGTGCTTAAGGAATACGTATAGTGGGTCGAAACCCCTGTTAAAACTCCATCGTAAGTAAAAAGAAAATAACATTAAAATTTTGAGACAAAAGACATTCCAAATAAAATATAGAATTTGAAGACTCTGGTTGACCTTAGAGAAAACCGAAATCTCTATCGTATGCATTCCAGAGTTGGTGAGCACCGGTTTTAAATGTAACCCTAAGTGGTGCAATGGTTATCTAATCATATTGGTTAATTGTCGACAGACAAAAAGGTCGACTGAAGACGGGAAAGGCACGCATCGGGGGGTACCAAGAGGCCGAGAGTATGCTCATGAAAGTTTCTGATAACCCTAAAACAAAGGTCCGTTTCGGCCACATATTGAAAATTGTGAGAAGTCAAGGATAGGATTTCGTTCCTCTCTAAACACTCATTTGCATTGGTTGCATTCAAATAAAAGAATGCTTCTTCATTGTAACCTAAGCAAGTTGTGTGTCTTCTTTCTGTTCTTGTTGTTTATTTGTCTGTAACTTTTGATTAACCCCTTGAAGGGCGGTGGGATATAATATATCCCACTTAAATTTAATTGTCATATGGCACCAGAATTTTGGAATGGAAAATTTAATTTTATTAAGTGTATGAATAAAAGTTTTTACCTACTATGGAATAAATTTGTTTATAAATTCTAGTGTCAGTCATTCATTTTAGAATTTTACGAATAGAAGTACTTTGCCGCTGAAAGGGTTAGTAATTGAACAAAAAAAATATTTCATTACATTCTTGATTAAACTGTCCTTCCACGAATATATAATTTCATTGTATCATTTAAACCTTTCAGGGGCAAGGTACTTCTATTAGCAAAATACTGTAATGAATGAGTCACACAGGAATCTACAATCACATTTGTTTGAAAATAAGTAAAAGACTTTCTTCACGTACTTGATCACTTTATCAGAGAGCCAACCATATAATGTCAAAAGCCCTGAATCCAGTGTTGCCAGATTGGGGACATTTTTGTCCCCAGATTGTTGATTGTCACCGCTTTTTTGAAATAGAAATAATTGCCTTATTTATAAAAAGATTAAAAATTCTCAAAAATAAGCAAATTATGCAATTTTAAAAAAAGTGGTGAGAGTCAAATAATCAGAATTAAAAAAAGTCCCCAATCTGTCAACACTGCCTGAATCCCTGGCAGAAAAATGTCCTCCATCATCCAACTCAACCCCAGCCGCTGAAAAAGACCCGGAATTAGCGAAAATTAATAAAACTAAAAAGTCGCAAAAATATGGCACAGTCTGCCAAGTAAATAAAATACAAAAATTAAAGTCATGTACAAGTTTTAAACATATGACTGTAACCCTAGTTACTATCAAATTAAACTAAAACTAAAACTGAATAAAACTGCAAAAAAAAAAAAAAAAAAATAATAATAATAATAATAATAATAATAATAATAATTCATTTTGAGTAACAAATGACTGTATAAAGATATTATAAAACCAAGTACTATTTACACTAATAATAAAGAAAAGATAAAACATTAAACCAGTAAAACAGACATTTTATGTCAATTCAAGTTACAACTTTATTTATACCAAAATATTCAAAATCGGTACTTTATGAATGTATACAATTTATTCTGTTCATTATAAATAACTGTCAGTTTATAATGATTCGATTTCGGCAAGAAAACATTTTGTAAATTCCAAGAACGAGTTCTATTTTGCACAAAGTTAAAGAACATCAGAGGACACTTGCCGAAAATAAAATGCTTAACTTAGTGGACGTTACCGCAATCACCTTATCTGTTGGACGCTTGCCAATCTTAAATAAATACACTGAAAAAGAAACATGCGAGGAAATGGAATAGGCTACTACCCTTGAATAACTCAAATAAGAAACGTCCGGTGAACGCAAGATGAAGAATGTATCTCTACCCATTTCACTAATTAATCTTCTTCGCGTACTTAATAAAACGAAAATTTTGAAATCAAAATTTTAGTATCAATGTCCCATTTAGGTATTAAAATTAGGTGGTCCAAAAATGAACCACCACCCTTAAAGGGGTTAAACTGAATGTGGTGTTATGTGCCATCAAGCTCCAAAATGTACACTTTTTCAAGAAGGTTTCCACAGTTTTTACCACGACTGTACATTACGGGACTCCAGTTACTCAACCGCGGGTTGCAGAGTTATTATTCCTTTCGTATATCACAGGGCTCCCACTCGATCCGTTTTTTGAACACCATGTTTACTTACAGAAAAAACTTCTTTATAAATTTCGAAGAAACTTACCTGGAAGAGTGTTTTTTGCAACTGTTACAGAAACCTGCCAAGAATTTCGTTCTAAAAAATTACCGATCTTAAAAAAAAACGGACCAGTGGGAGCCCTGTATATTATGACCTTTCCCTTTTTCAACTGCAGAACTCAATTCAATTTCGTCAGTTTAATAAACTGAAGCTTACTCTACACCGTCAGAGCTAATTCTGTATCCGCGGTTGAGTTGTTGGAAACCGAAAAACTCAACTTGTTTATATGTAGGATAATAAATGCCATCAAAAATGCAACTTAATGAACTCAAGGGTTTAATTAATTAATACACGATATTACATGGAAAGAAAAAACGTAACACTAGGAACGTGGAGAAATCGCAAGATATGAGGTAACCTTCTCGTGTATGGAAGATTTAAAAATAAAAGTATCAAGAGAGGTGGACGGTGTTCCATAGTTTTTATCTCAACATGAAAGTTGAAGTACCATTAACCCTCTCGCTGCGTAATTGTTTTATCAAAATAGCTTTAAAAATTGCGTACTTAATTCCTTCGCGATGAGCGTCTTTTAAGAATTTTTATTCTTCTGCCACCGGTTTTTCAAAACAAAAATTTTCATCTGATTTAATCGGTAAAATGCTCCGATTAAATAAGGCAAAATTTACAAAAAAAAAGTAACTGATGGGAATGATCAAGGGGGGCTAATTAGACGGAGAAAATGCATCCCTGATGAATTCTCGGGTTGCGCAAATTTTGCTACGCTTACGTTGCCCGAGAAACTCTCGTGTTGCGCAGCGAGAGGGTTAAACCTTTCCGGCACAGAGTACTTTCATTGCTAAAATGATTATATGAATGAATGACATCGGAATTTACGAACAAATTTATTTTGAAATACGAAAAAGCTTTATTTCATATACATAATTTACGGGAAATACTTGTCCCAAAGTTCTGGTGCCATTGTAGCATTTGGGAATCTAGTTGGGTGTTCCATGGAATGGAACACTGAGCCGCAAAGGGTTCAATGCCAAATAAAAAGTTTGAGCAAGAATTCTACATGAATTCCAATATTTATGTTTACACGTATATTATATTATCGATGTGGTTGAATTGTCGTGATATACTAAGCAGTTTATCACGGCAGTAAGTTTGTTAGAGTGAATAATAAATTCTGTATAAAATTGAAAAGTTAATCGATATAATCATGCGTAGCTTTAAGCTAAGTGAATCTTTCAGTATCTAAAAGAAAAATCCTGCAAATATATTATATATGTAGCGAAACAGTTCCAAAAACTGGCGATTTGAAGTAATTAAAATAATAAAATTTTGTAAAAAATCACCATAAAATAAAACAATACACAGGACACGTTTCGAACTAAAACATAACAGCACGTCATCAGCTACAACAAACACGTGTCCGCAAGCGAACACGGTCAAAAACGAACTGAAGGTAAAGAGTGTTACAAAGAATCCGACAGATGGCGCTAGCTGAAAGAGGAACATGCAGAAGAGAAAGGTGTTGCCAAAAAGATAGAATAGAAATTGATAGGGAAAAAATGGAAATAAAAGAATTAAAATAAAATAAAAGAAGTAAATTAAAAAATATAAATAATAATAATAAATAAAGAAATATAAAATAATAAAACACAGAAGAAAAATCTTTTTTTTTTTTTTTTTTTTTTTTTTTTATTAACAAAATAAAAAGAAAAAGGAAAAGAATTACAAAAGTAATTTCCACGCTGGAGATAGGAAAGGAGATGATGGGAGATCATTGACAAGATTAGCAGAATTTTTAGAAATAAAATATGCTTCATGAAAATCCAAGTGAGAGGGAGAGGCAGGGGATGGCCAAAATTATTTCTTCCCCTGCCTCTCCCTCTCACTTGGATTTTCATGAAGCATATTTTATTTCTAAAAATTCTGCTAATCTTGTCAATGATCTCCCATCATCTCCTTTCCTATCTCCAGCGTGGAAATTACTTTTGTAATTCTTTTCCCATTTCTTTTTATTTTGTTTAAAAAAAAAAAAAAGATTTTTTTTTATTGTTTTATTCTTTTATATTTCTTTATTTATTATTATTATTTATATTTTTTTTAATTTACTTCTTTTATTTTATTTTAAATCTTTTATTTCCATTTTTTCCCTATAAATTTCTCTTCTATCTTTTTGGCAACACCTTTCTCTTCTACATGTGCCTCTTTCAGCTAGCGCCATCTGTCAGATTCTTTGTAACGCTCTTTACCTTCAGTTCATTTTTGACCTTGTTCGCTTGCGGACACGTGTTTGTTGTAGCTGATCACGAGCTGTTGTGTTTTTAGCTCGAAACGCGTCCTGTGTATTGTTTTATTTTATGGTGATTTTTTACAAAGTTTTATTATTTTAATATGATATATGTATCTATACTAGAGGGCTCAGCCCCCTGCGATCTACGCCCGCCAACCCCTTTCATGCTTCGCAGCCTCTGAAAATATACTAATGTGCCCTGTTTAAAAAAGTATTACCAGGTTACGGAAGATTGAATGATATTATCAGTATAACAGCGGATATCTTCTATAATCGGGTTGCCATGCTTTTCCATTTGAATGGGCAATTTTCGGTTATCATAGCCTCATTCATCGCTGTCGTAATTAATGTCGTCTGTTTTCGGGATTGATAAGTAAGATCTACTACACATTTGAAAATTAGTTTGTATAAAATGATTAGGTTAAAAATGATGCTATCTTTCTGAGTTTTATAACGACGCTATGGAGAATATTCTTCTTTTCGGTTTGAGGTTAATAAATTCCGTCTGCTTGGGAATAGCTTTCAGATACACGTATTGAAAAGCATTGTCTTTTGAAATTTTACACTTATATTTTATGGCTTGATCGAGTTTTAGATATTTCAAGAACAGGTATAGCTCATTCATGAATTCTTTTCTCTATTTTAATACGCCATCATGAATATTTTCAAGTTATTTTTACAATGTGTATTGTTTGTATGGTACTACTTGATTATCCCGTCGACCAAAAAAGTATAAGATTAAATGTCAATGATGGATGATCGTAAATGTCACATTCACTTGACATTAAAAACGATACACGTGTCTGTTACGTCATCAAGGGATTTTTAATTCGACTTTTTATTAGTATTTTATTAATATTTTTATTAATGTTTTGGATAATTTATTTGTTCTTTCGTTATGTAAAATTAAATTATGATGTAAGTTTGTATAATTTGGCAAAATTGGTCGAGGGGATAATCAAGTAGTACCGTTCGTATTATTTAACCCTTAAATGCATAGTGATGCATATGTGCATCACATTTTATTTAACTCTTAGCAACCACTTTATTTATATAGAAATATTAATCCTCTAACAATTATAAAAAATATGCTACTAAAAAAAGTTACAAATATATCTTAAATTTTCTGGTTTTTAATCTTTAATATAAAAATAAAAAATGCAATTCTAAAAATATAATTCGTGTATTTCAGGGTTCAGTTATACAAAATAAAAAATTATATAAAATAGAGTATTTAGATTCTTACATATTAAAATATTTACTAATTTGCAATATTTTAGTAACGACAGTAGTTTTTTACTTGTATTGAAGATGTGCAACATAAGAAAAGATTGAAGTATTACACGAAAAATGTATCTGATTTTTTTCACTACTTTTTCTGTTTAATAAACTTTTCTGAGAATCATCAGATATAATTTTTTCGAAACAAAATAAAAAATCATGCATTAAAGGGTTAATAAGAATATCCGAATTTTCTAATATGTATTTAATGAATAGTAATTCGTACAAAATAAATCAAAATTATTTTGCGCATACATTTACCTATATTTATGCTGCATCAAGTGATGTAATATATAAACAAATTTGCTTGGCGCACTACTATTATACCATGTGACGTCAGTTTAAAAGGTCTCCGAAATAGAAATCGTTTTAAATGCATCGTTTTATTATATGAAGTAATTTTCCCTATTAACCCTTTGAGGGGCACTGGTATATATTATATACCACCTACGATTAATGAAGTTTTGCACCAGAAAAATTTTAGTAAATTTTACTTTTCTAACTATGGTGGAAAAAAGGCCGTAAAATTGCTTTTACTTATTTTGAAATAGAAATTTGAAAGATTCCGGCGGGAATTCAGCATTTACAAACGTAACTGCTTGCCCCTCAAGGGGTTAATTGCATGCCTAATGTAATAATTTATTTATTTTAATTTTTTTTCTATTTTAACACTAGAACCATGGAACTATTAATAAAGAGGAACTGACATATCCTTAAAATAGTGAAGCATCAACTGTAACCGCTATCGCAGGCGTTGTTTACTGTCGGTGGAAACTTCCACCAGTAGATTAATATAGAAATTTAAACGCCTTATTATTACAAAATTTCAGTCATAAATAATCGTAGAAACAGATTTTCATTTTTACTGGTAGGAGTTTACTTTTGCAATAGTTAGGTACTGCGTTTTCGCCATATTGTGACAACCATGGAAACAAACTGACAGTTTTACAAGGCATACTGACACCGGTAAAAACAAATAAAACTTTTTACGACATTTTTGAGAAAAATTTCCATGAATAAGACGTAGAAATATGACGAAGTTTTCTATTCAATTTTACTGGCGCGATTTTCGGCCTAGTGGTAATCAGAAACTGAAGATCCTATTTTAAAAAAGCCGCCGCCATCTTGTGACAACCTCCTCAGTTACTTCACTCGCAACTGGTAGACAGCACACTACATGTCTCCTCCTCTTTATTCATAACTCCATTACTAGAACGGAGGCGAAGGGTCATTTTGACCCCTGCCAAACGAATACACGTCGATTCTAACCAGAAAACTTTTTATAATTTAAGTTTAATGTACACTGCACAAAAATAACTTAAATGAATAAGTTAAATAGTTCTAAGTAAAAATTCTGATGTGAAATATTTTTTTATAAAATTTGAGTAAAATTTCCCGCCGTTCTAGTGTTAAGATTCACGGGTACATATATTATTTAACTTAAAAGCATTTGAAATATTATTTGAGCTTTTTAAGTATGACCTATTATTCACTATTAAACATTTTCACATGTAACAATTTAATTATTTTAAGCACTTAAATCTTACGATATTAATGTTTGAGCCTTTTACAAAAGACATAATTATCACCTCTAAATGCGTTTCACGTATGATAATTTTACAGTAGCGCTCAAAAGTATTCTGACAACCTTATATTCTCACTTATTTTATTTAATAAAAAAATGTAAAAGAAAATATATTCCCTATAATTGAGAACACTATGACTGCAGTTATTCAAATGTATCAAGTTTCAACTTGTTTGTTTACATTCGGCGCCACCGAAGAAATATGACTCCTCCTTAGCTCAAAAGTATTTTGGCAATTAGTTTGCATTTAATTGTTAAAGGTGTCAGTGGCGCTATATCTTCGATTAGTGTTTATATCGACTTATTGTGATTATTTTTAAATGCCGAAATGTAAAAAATATTAAAGTGATTCTAGAAAAGCCGCTTTAAATGCACTTAAGAAAGGTAGACTGCAAGCAGAATTAGCTCGTTCTTTTAACGGGTCTCGTCAATTTGTTATTACATGGAATAAAGTTTTTAATAAACAGAAATACATCGAAAATAAGCCTCAAAGTAGCCATCCGAAAAAAACAAATTGCAATGTTGACGGTATTATAAAAATGATATCTACAAGTGATTGTCGTAAGTCCGCTGTAATAATAAAAAATGAATTGAAAGAAAATTACGGCATAGACATACACGTTTCATCAGTCAAACGACGCCTAAACCTCTATGGTTTACATGGCAGAAGACCAGCAAAAACACGTTTGTTATCTACTAAGAATAGGAAGGATAGAGTCGCATTTGTAAAACGGCATAACCCTTTCAGGGGCAAAGCAATTCCATTGCTAAAGTGTTGAATTTAATGACTGACACCGGAATTTGAAAACAAATTTATTTGTAAATAAGAAAAAGCTATATTTTACACACATAATAAACCGAATTTTTTTTTTATCAAAATTCCGGTGTCAATCATTAATTTCAACACTTTAGCAGTGGAATTGCTTTGCCCTTGAAAGAGTTATGCCGTTTTACAAAGGCAACTCTAGCCTTCCTATTCTTAGTAGATAACAAACGTGTTTTTGCTGGTCTTCTGTCATGTAAACCATAGAGGTTTAGGCGTCGTTTGACTGATGAAACGTGTATTTCTATGCCGTAATTTTCTTTCAATTCATTTTTTATTATTACAACGGACTTACGACAATCACTTGTAGATATCATTTTTATAATACAGTCAACATTGCAAGTTGTTTTTTTTCGGATGGTCACTTTGAGGCTTATTTTCGATGTATTTCTGTTTATTAAAAAATTTATTCCATGTAATAACAAGTTGCCTAGACCCGTTAACCCCTTGAGGGGCACCGGTATATATTATATACCACCTATGATTAATGAACTTTTACACCAGAAAAATTTTATTAAATTTTACTTTTCTAACTTTGGTGGAAAAAAGCCGTAAAATTACTTTTACTTATTTTGAAATAGAATTTTTCAAAGATTCCGGTGAGAATTCAGCATTTCACAAACGTAATTGCTTGCCCCTCAAGAGGTTAAAAGAACGAGCTAATTCTGCTTGCAGTCTACCTTTCTTAAGTGCATTTACAGCGGCTTTTCTAGAATCACTTCAATATTTTTTACATTTCGACATTTAAAAATAATCACAATGAGTCGATATAAACACTAATCGAAGCTATACCGCCACTGACACCTTCAACAATTAAATGCAAACTAATTTTCAAAATACTTTTGAGCTAAGGAGGAGTCATATTTCTTCGGTGGCGCCGAATGTAAACAAACAAGTTGAAACTTGATACATTTGAATAACTGCAGTCATAGTGTTCTCAATTATAGGGAATATATTTTCTTTTACATTTTTATATTAATTAAAATAAGAGAGAATATAAGGATGTCAAAATACTTTTGAGCGCTACTGTATTATTTTAAAGTTTTCGTACTTTTTTAATATTTATGTGTACAAATTTTGCCGTAACTTTACTTATTTTTGGCTTTGAACATGTGATTATTAAATACTTATTTTAAAAGTTTCTCTCTGATTTAAGATTATTGATGTCATTTTCTCATTAAAATTGAAATGAAAACATTTTTTCCCGTGCAAATGAATTGATTCCAGATGATCGAAATGTGAAAAAAAAAATATTTTTTTTTTTTTTAAATTCCGGAAAAAAACATAATTTAATCTCAATATTGTTACACTATCAATTGAAATAAAAGATATTATTTCAATTATCAGTTTGAAGCTGAAGAAAAAGGAGAAATCTAACAATCCGTATAGTTTTTCCCTGTTTTCCTCTTTTTTAAATAAAGGAGTAATTATGTTGCCATTACAGATTACCACTACATAACTAATTCAAATACGATAACTAATTCAGATATTAAAATTCTAATACCAGTTTTGAAATCTGTGGATCAATACCGATAATTTGACTTAATTTCACCGCCAAACGGTTCGTACTTTAGGAGAAATAGCTGTAAAACATAAAAAGTTTGATCAGTCGTTTCATAAAATCGTTTCGTTATGATTTTATATATACAGGGTGCAAAGGAAAGTTCCTTTAACCTGAAAATACTTGTGAACAAAGAGAGCTATAGCTATGTAAGTGAGGTAATGGTATAGAAAAGCGACTACGCTTGGTCCAATGCAAACGACAGCAGCGATCCAGTGGCGAAATTTGGAAGATAGCCATTGCAAATAGAAAACGAAAAGAGATAGAGCGAAATTTCCAATTAGAAAGTTTTTGAGCATCAATTAATTAGTACGAAACGACATTTGGTGCACACGGATAAGATAACTCGTCGCCTGTATACCCAAAAATGTCCGAAATCGATGAGCGACGATACTTTGCATATTCACATTCCGGAAATATAGCAGTGCGCAATTCCAGATTGTGACGTTGTACTGTGCTGTAATGTTTCTAAAAATTTAATTTCCAATGCATATAAAATTTTAGATTAACACTTTCAGGGGCAGAAGAATTCTGTTGGTAAACTGATGAAATAACTGACTGACACTAGAATATTCAAACGAATTTCTTAAAAAATAAAAACCCGCTTATTTGCACTTTCATTAAAAAATCAATATTTTATTAAAATATTCTTGGTGCCATTTATCAGTTTTGAAATTAAAATTAGGTTGCTTGACCGTCTAGCCACCGTCCTTGTAGGGCTTAAATCTATGTCGTTGTATTGAAGAGGCTTGCAATAGACGTTCCATGCTGAGAAATGTGCATGCATAATTACTCTTACGGATACAAACGTGTATCGTGAGCGATGGCGAAATTTTCGAACATACTGAATATTAACTTTTTACCACTGTGAGACAGTTTGTCTATTTTTTTTTTTTTTTTTTTTTTTTTTTTTTTTGTGATGTTATCAAAATGTATTGAGATAAGCACGTATTTATACAATAAAGTGTGCGTATTTCATCATACTTCTGGTTATTCCATTCAAACGTTTATACAAAATGGAGTGCATCGATTTCGGACATTTTTGGGTCTACAGGCGAAGATTTATCTTATCCATATAAACCAACTGTCGTTTCATACTAATTAATTGATGCTCTAAAACTTTCTAATTGGACATTTCGTCCTATCTCTTTTTGTTTTCGATTTGCAATTGCTATCTTTCAAATTTCGCCACTAGGGTCGCTGCTGTCGTTTGCATTAAATCGGGCGTAGTCGCTTTACTATACCGTCACCTCACTTGCACAGCTGTAGCTCTCCGTTCGCAAGTATTTTCAGGTTAAAGGGACTTTCTTTTGCAACCTGTTTTGGGTAGCTATATAACATTCCACTCTATCAATTTAATAGAAGTACAGACTCCTACTCGATCCATTTTTTGAACGTCGCTATTATAATATATATATATATATATATATATATTATATGTTTTGAAAAAACTTGTTTCGATTGCAAACGTTGTAAAAATCTACTACGAAAATTATTCTTAGGAATAACTGGTATTCAAACAGATGACCAGCGGGAGCCATGTAAATAAAATGTACGCTATAAACTTTGATAATAAACACATATAAAACATTCTATGTTATTTTATTAACAATAAATATACCAACAACCCGTCATTTGTCCGGTACCAAATAAAAATATTTCGATTCACAGAAGAAATTTCCTAATGAAATATAAATTACACGGAATTAAGTTAACCCTTTGCACTCCTTTGTCGTGTATGTCATGACATCCTCATTTTTTGCAAAATTTGTTTAGGCACCAGTAATGAAGGAAAGTAAAATTTACCTTATTTAATCAAAACATTTTTGAAAGGGCTTCTTTGAATTAAACTTCTTTTTAAAAAAGTGGCGCCGACCGAAGAAAATGTGTAAGAGACGCCGGAATCGAAAATATTAAATAAAAATTTTAAATTGTTTTGAATAAAATTTCTGGTGTGAAATTATTTATTAAGCTTAACTAAAATTCCCGATAAGTTTAGTATTAGCTTAAATAAAATTTAAGATATAAGATTAGATAATAATGCATGATCTTCAGTTTTTAAGGTAACTGTTATTAAATGTACTGAAAAACCTCCATCGTAAGCTGATTATACAAGTGCATTATTTTGTAATTATTACCTGCTTTTTATCTAATATGAAAGAAGATGAAATGATTAAAATAGTAACAGACATAAATAGAAATATCTTTCGTTTTATCGAAGGAAAATATAGATTTTTTAAATATTTTACAATTAAAATTAAAGTCTTATGCATGTGATTCATTGCATATAAACTTGGCATTCGTATTAAATAAATAAAATCAAACAACCCAAAACCTCACATGTAATTAAATTTCCTCGATAATTTTACAGCTGTTGAACTATAATTAAATAACAGATTTAATTATACAGTTAATTTGGTATCCCCTTTCAGCTTCAAACTATATTAGGATAGGGAATTCGTGAGTTGCAAAGGATAGCGTTTTTGAAAGATGTTTTTTCAGTATTTATCCTGTAATGAGATTTATTTAAAACGAACGCGTAACTCAATTTTCTGCTTATTTTATTGGCTTTTTTACATGATTTAAATGATATTCAGGTGGAAAGTTTTACGTGGATAAATTTTTCAATATTTGCTTTATTTGCTGCACGTATAGTACAACATATTTTATCGGAATATGATTTACGTAAAAAATCCTTAAAATAAAGCATTTAATTATCAATAATTTGTTACGTGTTATATGATGCATATGTCGGTTAACTTTGATACGCTACAAAGATTCTAGAAAGTAAAATTATAAAGATTTGATTGAGCGACACGAGGTCCCTCAAAAAATAATTTATAGGCACGCAATCGGTAATAACATTTTATAAACTACAGAAACAACAAAATTTGTGGAAATACATTATACGGTAAGAGGGTACGTACAGCTCTACGACAGTTTTCGAATGTAACTTTTTGCTTTATTTAACATTAAAAAATTGTACAACCGCTGCTATTAATTGCAGGAAGGTTTTTAATCTCTAAAAATATATTTGGCGAAGTTTTCTAATCTAAAACAGCAGTGGCACATCCCTTGGAATTTCTAAGGAATGTAAGCATCTTAAATCTGAATTTAACCTCTTGCCACAGCTCCCTGAATACTAGGCCTGAGTGGTGATACAAAAATGGCGGTTGCCGAATGCGAATTCTTTTTAGCGTGTGTACGGTCTCTTGAATTTTGGTACGAATATTTTTTTTAAGTTTTTTCCGCGTTATTTTTCTCAAATTAATCAAGTCAAAGAAATCTTTTATAAAACATTGGTGTTAAAATTTAGGGGACCGTATATACGTAGAAAAAAAAATCCGTCTTAGGCAGCCGCCATTTTTGTGTTAGTGCTCGGGCCTAGTATTCAGGGGGCGGTGTTCTTGCGCTCTGTGACATACGCAGCGTACGTCTTGCGATTTTGGTCATTTCCGACAATAACGTACGTCAAGCTATATGGCTGAATTTTAATTAGACATACCGCATTACCACCGGAAAGTTTTAACTGTATATTTTTGCTTTACAATATGGTGGATTTTCCATAAATAAAGTAAAATAAAATTACCAATTAAATTTTTGTGGTGTGAATTCAAACTTTCTAAAAAGAAAAATGCGTGCCAGATGCGGCAACACTGGTGGCTACTGGCATACATTCGCTAACAGCGCCAGAGCGCAAGGTGTTAATTTAGAAAATTAAATATGGTGTACTTAAGGAAAAGAACAATTTTTTATTTTAAATGTATCTAATGAAACTTGCGATGTGTAAGAATTTCGAAACGTTCCTTCATTTCTTTAAAATCTTCCAGTAAAAAAATTATTTGTAATTTAAAATTATTTGCACAAAATTTGAAAATAAAGATGAAGATTACAGTATATTTAAGATTGAATTCAAGATTATAGTACATTTAAATTTCGTAAATTATTCAGAATCAGGGGGACCAATAAGTATGTCGCTGGTTACCACTATTTCTAAATAGTAATATTCTATTTTTTTAATCGTAGACTTTCACGAGACGATTATTATTATGCTGAATAACTAGTTATTATGCTGATTAATTAGGCAAAGACTACTAGTCGAAAATAATGGTAACACGTACTAGCTGTAATAAAGTGGCATAATTTTTTCTCTAACACTTTTCCTATTATCACCTTAGAAATATTGATATTTTATGAGATAAAAATGTTTTTTTCTATTTTTATATAAAACAATTTCCCCAAAACTACTGCGAACTGCATGTCATTAACATTGGTTATAGACGCATTATTGGAAATTCTTGTATAATTTTCCTTTAATAAAAACTACGTAAAATAAGAATAGCAAAGTGAAAAATAAATAAAAATCATATTTTATATTTATACGCAAATCACATTTTTTTCATAATTCCTCATGCATGCACGTATATATGTGTACAAATCTCAAATATATGCATAAAAATTCATAAAAATAAGTTCTAGACTGCGTTTGCGGTAGGGGAACGTAACTCCGACATTCAAAGAATTTTTGGAATAAAGTCAGCCGACAAAGCGTTAACTGCAGTAGTTTAGATTTAAATAAACACACAGGGCATCATTCTCAACTCAGTCTTTACTGCTTCGATATAGAGAACTGGCGTTTGTGTCGGAGGCAATAATAAAACAGGGCAGTGTTGCCATGAAAACAAACAACATTTTTCGATATCGAAATGTAACTACATTTATCATAATCAATTTTATTGAAACAATTTCTTATCACTTTTAATAAAAAGTAATTAGAATAGGTAGTTTCATCATTTTTACTGCGTATGAACGTAAGGAAATAGGGGCGTTATACAACAAGCGTGAGTGCCAATTACGCTCATGTGAATTGCTACGTTCGAACCAGGGATGATATTTTTCCGCTTTTTTCCATACCAGTATAATACTAGAGAAAATGCTGTTGGATTAAATCGCAGTATTTAATAAAATAACATTCTCACCAACATTATACTGGTGTGTAGAAAAGCGGAGAAATCTCATCCCTGATTTGAGCAGAAATGCCCACTTTTATGCAATTTTTTTGCCACTTAATTTCAATAGTAAATTTTGCCTTATTTTTCTACGAAATATGCATTTGCATGGCTAAAAAAATGCTCATAAGTTTTAGTGGTAGTAAAAAAGCGTAAAATTTGGCAGCAAAGGTGAAACTTTCCTATTTTTTATCGAAGGCAGTGGCCACTCGTGACTGTTATATTTTGGGGCGCTAAATGCGTGACGAACAATGTTATTCTTTTCTTACCATTAATTTTTAAAATAAATCTTTGTCTTGATTAATGTAAAAACATACTCCCTAAAGTAATAAGGTAAAACTTTCTTTTAAAGTAATAGTGGCAAAAAAAAAATAAATTTGACAATCATCAGGGCTGCCACTGGCGACTATTTGTCTATTTTATTTGAACCACAATTAAAAAAAATAAATTTTATGGTATATTTCGCTTGTAAATTTTACCAAAATACATGTAAAAGATTTTGTTTTTGTGAAAGTGGTGCGAGATAGAATTAAAATGTAGCCGACTGTGGTAGCCCTGAGACATACATTTAGTGCAGTGTTGCAGTGGGCTACTTTTTTTAAAATTCAGGTTTCTTGATTCGCACCACTTTTTTGAAACGGAAAAATTCCCTTTGTTTTTGCCTTAATTAACATGTCATTAAAAAAGGCGCATTTTACTATTTGAAAAAAGTGGTGCCAATCAAGAAATCAGAATTAAAAAAAGTAGCCCATTTGGCAACACTGATTTAGTGAGCCAAAAAAGGCAGTCACGAACCGCCAATGACTGCAGATTTCTACAAGGAAAGTTGGTAGGTATTTTGAATGAAAGTATAAATGAAAACATAAATATAGGAGCCGGCGTGAACGTGTTAAAATATCAGTATATATATAAAATAATAACAGTGGAAATTTTCTGTCAGAGATATACAGCCACATGCAGGAAAAAGATCGGAAAAGGTAATTAAAAGGTCCATGCTTATCTCTTTCGACTAAAAATATTCTTACACTGTAAAAAAATCTCGTAAGCGATACTCTACCTGATGGGACCGCAATGTGGCCTAACGGCTCTGTTATGTTTCCGCATATTTCGGTCAGAATTTCGTAAATTTTCCTCATATTTCGGTCAGATATTTGCAAATGTGTCCGCATACTTCGGTCAGATATTCGTAAATATTTCAGCATACTTCGGTCAGATATTCGGAAACATTTCCGCGTATTGCAGTAGAATATTCGGAAACGTTTCTGCGTGTTTCGGAAATGTTAGTGTATATTTCGGATATGTCTGTGTATATTTCGGATATATCTGTGTATATTTCGGATATGGTTGTGTATATTTTGGATATGTTTGTGTATATTTCGTAAATGTTTCTGTGCATTTAGGGAACCTTGCTGAATATGTTATATATATATATATATATATTTATTTATTTAAGAAAGTAATACGCTTTTTAAAAAGAATTAATATTATCCGATGGAATTTAACTGCATAATAATTTTAGATTGACTGTTAATCATTTGTTGCACATAGAAAGTTAAATAGCTCGTTCGAAATGTATACTCTTGTCCATGAATCTATAATAGATATTACATGATTATTCAATAATAATGTAGTTCTATTTATTAGTAAAGTGCAAATAGCACTGTTTAAACGTTTTTCATCTTTTCGTTTTGAACTTATGCAGTGGTGGAAAATTGACGCAGAGGAGGAGCCTATTGAAACCACTTATATTTTATAGTATGTTTCACCTTAATAAAATCTCAGAAATTCTGTCATTAAATATGCCGGAAAATACCACTCAAATTTAGTGGTGTCAATAGGCTCCTCCTCTGCGCCAATTTTCCACCACTGACTTATGTTCTGATTCACAACTTTTGTAATGATGAAATGCGTCGTTTATATGGCCGAAGAAATTGATAATTTCACTTGTACTAATGCGTTTTATCCTCTTTTTTTAATTATGTATTTGTAAAAATATAGTATTGAAACTTTGATTAGTGTATCTATGAATAATTCTTTTTTGAAATGCTGGTCTCGTGAGCTCCATCCTGTAAATAAATACTTTATGAAAATGTTTAATTTCACTACATATAAATAAATGGAATTTTTTTATACATTTAAATAATTATTTATTTTGTATAATAATATACACTATTTCAAAATAATTAATATCTGCGATTAATTACTTTATTTTTATGAATTGTATACTTATAAATAGATATATTTTCTCAGGTTATCTCAGCACTTTTCAAGTTATACAAATAAAATAAATACTTTTAAAGGAATATATTTAAAAGCGTGATAATTGTAAAACAATATATTAAAAATATATTTACAAATAGACAAAACATTTTAAAAATATATCTATTTATGAGCATTATAATCACGAAAATAAATTAATATCTCGACAGATAATAAATATTGTGAAATAGTATTCTATAATTATGAGATAAAAAAAAATAAATATAAAAAGTATTAAAAAAATCCATCTATTTTCGTAAGGAAATTAAAATTTTTAAAGTATATCTATTTGCTGGATGGAACTCACGAGAGTCAATTTTAGAAAGAATTTTTTATAGATCTATAAATCAAATTTTCAATAAGATCTTTTTTACAAATGTAAGATCCATAAACAAATAGGATGAAACGCATAGTATAAGTGAAATCAAGAATTTCTTCAGTCACATAAACGATATAGTTCATCGTGAAATGGAACGTAAGTTCAAATAAAAAAGATGATAAAAACATATAAACAGTGCTATGTGTACTTCAATAACACTAGTACTACATTATTCAGGGTTCGTACGCTTCAAGGTTCTTTTACCAGAATTTTCGTAAAATAATATTCGCCTTATGAAAAAAAAAAAAAATCAATCTTCAGATATACCAAACAGCACTTCACAAATTTGTATGAAAACACCTAAAATCCCTTGAAGCGTACGAATCCTGTTTTTATTCGTTAATCAAATATTTATTATCTTATATCTGTCATAGATTCATGGACAAGAGTATATATTTCGAACGAATTATTTAACTTTGTATCTGCAACAAAATATAAACAATAACTCTAATATTATTATTTAATAAAATTCAATCGAATAATATTAATTCTTTTTAAAAAGCGTATTACTTTCTTAAATAAAATAAAGTATAAAACATAAATGCTTACTTTCCTAAAAATATACGTTACGTCTCTCCGTTACTTTCAACACCAGAACAATAAAAGTCACGTGATCATGACGTTTGTATAACATATTCGGCATGTGTAGAAAATCCGAATATTAGCATCAGATAATTACACGAAAATGAGAGTAACGTTTCCTATTTAATAAGTTACTCAAGAGAATTCGTAATTTACACTACATTTTCGGAAACATTTCCGCCATGTTCTGTAACGTTTCTGATTATTTTTACAATGTATTCGTTCAAATACTTTACACAGAAATGTGCGTAACGATTCCGATTTATTCAGCAACTCAAGAGAATTAATAATTTACACTACATTTTTGGAAACGTTTCCGCTATGAACTGTAACGGTTCTGATTTTTTTACAGTGTACGTGCAGATGATATACATATTAAATTTCTTAATGGACTTTTTGTTTATTTGTTTTAAGTATATTTTGTAAAAAAATTAATTACATTTATTAAAAAAAAAATTAACTTCTGTAACTTGTTTAAAAGCTATCGTGGCAAATCTCTTTAAAAACAGTGTTTCGGGATAAGAGTGTTTTGATGGTATCTCGTTTCTCAACCATTAGGTCTCGCACGAAATTATTTTTAGGACTTCTCCTGAACGAAACGACCATAAGACATTGTTCAAAGTTCAAACATTATATAAAACAACCCAAGAACAAATAGAATTTTTCATTATTTCAAAACTTTCTTGTACCTTTAACGTTTTAAACTCTAAATTAACCCTAGATCTACCGGGAATTTTATTCAAGTTTTAATAAAACGTTCTACACCAGAATTTTTATTTAAAACTATTTAACTTATTTATTTACCTTATTTTTGTCTGATTTATATACTTAGTTTATTTTAAAGAAATTTCTGGTTTGAATGAATATTTTGTATGTACCTGTCGGGTCCAATGGACCCGTCTGGTAGACGGAGGGTTAAGAGCTGCCAACATTTACGCCTTTATGTTACCACTAATTTTAAAGGAATGTTTTTCTAATTTAACCCTTTCCGGTTCGGAGTAATCCTGTTTTTAAAATGATGAAATGGTGGGCTGCCACCAGGATTAACAAACGAATTTATTAGAAAATGAAAACATGCTTTATTTCCCCTTATTTTATAAAATGAAAATTTTAATTAAATATTCTGAGTGCAAATGCTCTTAAAATTAGGTTCCTTTTACGTGGACAAAGCCCGCTAAATGGTTCATCGGTAGATTTCGGAGATTAAACAAAAGAAAATTGACTAATAAATTTTATTGGTTTAAAAAAAAAAAAATGTAAATGTAGGCGGTAACATTTATTCACTGTGCTCGCAATACCATAGTTATGTTTATTTGTTTTTATCTAAATCGTTTTCTTTTTATGATTGATACTTCACTGTTTCATTATTTCCTATTTTAAAGGCAGTTCCTGACAGACCACAGTATATTTAAATTTGTGATTTTAAATCATATACAATGAAATATATTCTGCAGAAGGCTGAAATCTAATTTTCACGCAATCCTAAACTAGTCTAAAAAGAAATGAAAATATGTTTTTTAAGCATGTTTTAAACGAAACATGCACTTTATAAATAATTAAGTAGATCTTCTTTAGAAATATACGTACCTTTTAAAAATGAAATAGCGCTATTATAAGTATATATAATTTTAGATCACACGCTATGCGCCGTCTAATACATAAGCATATTTATTTCAAATTATATTTAAATACATTATTTTTGTTCAGATGTTTTCATAATTTTAATAGGCATGTGTTTGAAAAGGAAAATTATATCGCATCTTAATCCTCAAGCTCTGAAAAACTTGCACAAAACGGAAAAACGTACATGAAATCTTAAGTCAACGTCTATTAATTTTTCATTTTTCTTGTCATTTGTACTTGATAAAGAAGATATAGTACACATTATAGGGGAGATGGGGGATGAATGGGACATTTTCACAAAAATATATTTTTTAATTTTTTTATTTAAGTTATTATCAATATTATATATCACATTTCATACATTAGGTATTTGACAACACATATAAACAATATTTATGATTTATTCAGAAAAATATTATGGAATAAAAAAAACGTTCCTCCCTGTCCCAATCATCCCAACAGCATGGATGAATGGGACACTAATAGGGATGGATGGGACACAAAGATTTTCTTTCCTGTATTCAATTTTACCAAATTAAAATTTATAATTATAACCTTATATGTAATTATATTTGCAATATATGATTTTACAGCACGAATCGATATGTTTTTTTTTTTTTTTCAATATCTTCTTTTATTGCAGCTTTAACTTTTAATGCTGACTTCGACTATCAATCTGTTCTTTTTTCCCAGTTATGAGGCATTTTAGATTCGAAATGAAAGTGCAAAATGTCTTTTAAATATGGCATAGCTAATAATTTTCAATCATAACTTACTAATTAATATTAATTAATTCTATCACGCAAAACGGAAATTATTGAGTTGATGGGAAAGTTGTGCCGTGTTGAGAAAATCAATTCGTACCGGAAAATTCTATCATTTAATTATTAGACATCGATTCCGCTATCTAATGTCTAATAATTACTGGGCAGAATTTTCCGGTACGAATTAATTTTCCCAACACGACACGACTTTCCGATCGACCCAATATGTTAGGGGTGGGGATTTATTTGAGCAACATTTCAAAATTCAATACAATTTCTCACATTTGATCAATAAACATAAATTTATATAAAACATATACTATTTTTAACAATTTTATCTCTTTTGATTAAATTTTACTACCAATTTTTTGATAATCCATTAATAATTATTACAATACAATAAATAACACTCAGAAATTTTAAACAATAACAACTCATATAATACTATTTAATACTATTAAGTAACGTAAATTATTAATTTATCAACCTATATAATACTATTTAGTTAATAAATAAAATTTTCACCATCTCTAGGGATGAATGAGAATGTCCCATTCATCCCCATTTGAAATCTCTCAATCATCCCCATGATGCATATATTCCCTTCTCAGCCATTTTGCATCAAGAATTATTTTGTCACAATAGTTACTATTCATTCATTTTAATTATCGATATTGTGCCTTAAAATAATTAACTACAACATAGCTTATTTTTTTATATTGTACAAGATATTTTACATCGTCAAATGTAAAAAAAAAACTTACTTTTAAGCAGATATTTCAGAAAATGCAACTTTGAAGGAAAATGAAAACAGCAGTGTGGTCCTACCTTTAGTTCTGAAGCACACTGTGGTAGAGCCTTATATGGGGATAGGAAGCAATTTAAAATAAATGTTTATTGCCTGAAATATTGAGAATGTCCCATCCATCCCTTGTCCCATTCATCCCCTAGCTCCCCTACCAGAAATACAAATATGCCAATTTTAAAATTTTAACAGGTGGCGTTTGAATGTTTAGTGTACCAATATATTTCATCTGTTCTACTTTCCGAAACATTTTGTAATGCTGCTTCAAGAAGGATTATATATTCGCATTAATTTCAAAACTGGCCCAGGGTCCCCGAATCTTGGATTGAAAATTTTCCTTTTATTAACTACGCGAAGTAAAGCTTTTACCTATTTTCAAGTAAATTTGTTTGTAATTTTTGGTGCCATTCAATTATTTTACAAACAGAATTACTCCGCCCCAGAAAGGGTTTAACTCGTTAAAGTGCAGTGGGATAGTATATATCCGAATTAATTTTAATCCCTAAATGCCACAATGGCACAACAATTTTGAAATAAAAATTTTGCTTTTATAATGTACCTAAAGAATAGCGTTGCCACGCCCGTGTAAATCGGGGCTGCAAATGCTCTGTAAATCATGGAACCAGAGTTGCCAGATTGGCCTCCATTTTTATTTCAAATTTCAGATTTACACCAAAAACCTTGAAATAAATTTTTTACTTCGAGTAATCGCAAAATATCCGTCATTAACACGTTCACGCCGGCTCATGCATTCATGCCGCTCGAATTCTTGTTTTGCTGCATTTGGCGGCGCGGTACTTTCACTTATTCAGACACTGTGTGTAATAAAACGCCCCTTTCATGTTTATTAAATTGAACTCGAATATAACAAGCAGAGTTGATTGTGAAGGTCTGAAAGTTCGTAAGGAGTAAGCAAATTACTTAGAGACATGATTTTATTGACTGCATATGTACGAATTTAATGTAAAATGTCTTAAAATCTAAAGAAATATGGACAACATGATATAAATGCATTTTCTGTGATGTAGAAGGCACGCACTTAGTCAATGATATCTACTGAATTAAAAACGAGAATTTTCGTTTCCCGTCGTGAATGTATAAGGTTTAGAGTATTGAATTATTTTTACTACTGAATTTTTGAATATTCGAGTGTGATTCATCTGTAATGCATTCCGTCTATGGCATAGTCGAGTGTGACCCACCTCTAGTGCACGCCTTTTATTTAACAGTGGAGTGTGACCCACCGGTGACGCACGCCGCCCGATGAGACAGTCAAGCGTGACCAGGGTTGAGATTTCTCCGCTTTTTTGCACACCAGTATAATCTTAGAGAGAATGTTATTTTGTTTAATCGGAAAATACTGCGATTTAACACAACAACATTTTCCCTAATATTATACTGGTAAGAAGCGGAGAAAGCTCATCCCTGAGCGTGACCCACCGGTGATGCGCACCGCTCGACGGGGCAATCAAGTGTGACCCACTGGCATAGCGGCCAACCTTCCGCTAATCTTCCGTAATGCCTGGATTAATTTAACCCAGGTTAACCCCATTTCAAACCAGAAAATTTATTTCATGAAAGCTTATTTATTTAATTGCAGGTTTCTACGTGGACCATATTTATTTTCATTTCTTAAAAAAATTTCTGGCTTGAAACGTATTAAACCAGGGTCAAATTAACGCAAGTATTACGGAAGATTAGTTTGAGGTTGGCAGCTGTGCCCACAGGTGATGCACGCCGGCGTGAACGTGTTAAATAAAACAAAAAATAGTATTTTAAATTTCTGGTGTAGATTCGTATTTTTTTAATAAAAATGGAGGCCAAACTGGCAACCCCGTATGGAACAATGGATAAGGAGGAACTGACAAACCCTCAAAACTGTGAAGCTTCAGCTGTAATCAGCCTGATTACCACCAGGGAAAATTTCTACCAGTAAATATGAATAGAAATTTACTCCATATTTAAACATCTTATTCATACGAAATCATGCCGTTATAATTAAGGCAAAAACATTCATTTTTTTCTGGTTGCAGTTTGCTTCGGTGGTTGTCAAACCTTCTTATTCAGCCATATTGTGAAAACCCAAAACATCCACTTATCAATGCCAGTGAATTTGGTCACCGCCAAGGCAAACTTCCACCAGTAAATTTTAATATATTTTTTCTTTGCTTTGTTTAAACGCCTTATCCATGCAGAATTTCTACCATAAACAAAGCAAAAAATTCTATTCGTTTTTACTGGTGCAAGTTTGCCTTATCGTTAATTAGTCCCCCACCATATTCTGACAACCTCCTCAATTACTTCACTTGCAGCCGGTAGACACTACACTATATGTCTCCTCCTCATTATTTATAGCTCCGTTCTGTAAACCAGCATTTTAACCCTTGTAGATGTTGTCAATATGACCTCATCTAAACATTTCGCAGATTTTTTTTCCCTTTACTATATATATACTAAAATTATTTTCTAAGAATTCTCCTATAAAGGCTTCTTTCATAATTTTGTCTACTTAGAAAGTTTCGCGCAGTTATTTATTTTTATTATTATTTTTTTTTTTTATGTAGAAATTGCAAATGGGGTCACACTGACTCCATCTTAGGCAATCACGGAATAAATGAAAGCTTTCTATCATTTATCACGTTTCAAGAGAAAGAAAGAAAATTTTTCGAATCCTGCCAAATGTAGTTTACAAGACGGCGCTGTGGGTACAGCGTTTCCATGCAAGCGAGTGTAGACGCCTCCCTCATTTCGTTATTTCTTGTACTTGTGTTCGGTTGTGCATAAATTTCGCTATTCAACGGAATGATTTGCCGCGGTTTTCCTGTCGAGGATGCACATGCTTTGTTATATGGGATGAGTACTTAGAATTAACAAAATTAGCATTTTGTATTTCTTACTTAATTATTATACACCAGTATATATGACAAAGAATTCAATGACCGTTACGACAGACACTGTAACCAAAATATAAAGACATGTTCGCATAGCTGGAATATATTGGAAATAGCATGAATTCAAAAGACAAGTGATAGTTCAAACATAGATTATGAAACGCTTTTGAACATTACGCCAAGTTTGTTATGAAATTTTCACAGATATCGACATCTCTACCCGCTTGTACATTATACACGTACTTATTATTCATAAATGTCTCTAAAACTGCGTTTAAAGCAAACAGGACTCCCAAATGATCCGCCAACTCAACACCAATATTTTCTTACAAACCATTTCGGTTTGGATTTTTCTTGCAAATTGGGCAGAAACCACCATCGAAGGTTAATTCTAGCGCTAATGCTGCAGAATCCTACCATGGAAATTTCTGTTTAAAAATGTTGATATTCAGTTGGCGGACCATTTGGGAGCCCTGAGCAAGAGTTACTATGTTCAAGGCTCCCACTTTCAAAATCAATATTTTTCCAATAGTTCATAGTTTCTGCGACAATTTCCCTGGAAAGGGTTTTCGAGTTAAATGTCTACGAAATTTTAAAAGAGGCTTTTTATTTGAAAGAAACCCAACGTATACTTATTCATTATCCTAACGTTAAAATTATCAAAAAAAAAAAATCTAATTTTAATTTTAACTAGTGTTGTTCACAAACATCATGTTAAGAAAAATAAAGAAGCAGAAAAACATCTGCCATGTGGCATAGAAAACTTGAAATGAAGTTGATAAAGCAACTAAATGATTCATTAATTTTTATTTTTAATCAAAAATAAACTTAATAAATTACTTTAAAAAAATCTGGATGTCTTATTCATACAAATTAACGTAATAGATAAAAACGTATTAATATATATATATATAAATATAAAAAAAACCTCCGTAAACCTGTCATTTTGATAAAAAGTGACAAAAATGTCGAATTTCAGATTAATATTTTAAGACGTGCCTTAGTATTCTTAGAACATTCTATCCAAATTTCGGAAAGATTCGATAACAGGGTTCGTACGAATACCGTTATCGTTATTTTCAAGGCCCAATATCGGAATTTTTGCTACAGAAAAAAAAATTCTAGTTTAAACGGACGAAATTTCGCCTTATTTCAGGACAGATTTTCCATAAGAAAATACTGGTACCGCAGAATTTCTTAGTCATGAAATTCAAGTACCCGTATGAACCCTGGATAAATAATAAAGGAGATATACTTAAATCATAAGGTTGAAATTTAATATCATTTATGGGTAAGTGAAATGTTTACACTCATTTTTCTCAATTCTCAATTTTTTTATATTTTCATTTTAATCGAAATGCTAAGGCTTCTACAAAAATTAAGAAAATTATCTAAATTCTTCTTAAAAGTATCCTTAGAACCTGTGTGTGATAACTAAGTATCGTAATTTTCATATGTTTGTAATTAAATATATATATATTCACTTAAAAACATGCTATTCTCCCACGGTTTTTCAGTATACACTCACTTATTTTTTTTCTGCTGATCTAATGAACTAATCAAATATCCGATACTTAGCTTTATAGAAAAAAGTACTCTGAATAAAGGATAAAAAAATCTATTTCCAAATATGAAAAATAAAAAAGAAGAAGGAATTTTAAAATTGGTAATTTTTTTTAAAGGCTATTGCTATATTGAGAATTTAACACTTTTTATGATCTATTATGACTATGCTTTATTCAAACATGAACCTAAAATTATAATATAGGGTATAGTTATAAAACAAATCTTTTGGTACCGATTCCTCTTAACTCCTTAATGGTCGCATTAAGTTACGGTTTAAAAATACAAATTGCTTATTTGCACCAATTTTTTTTAAAAGAAACATTCACCTTATTTAAGGACAGGTAAAATGATACCATAATAAAGCGAATTACACGAATTTATAAAACTGGTGGGAATCAAACAATCTTAATAAAAGACACAGTCCGTGAATATCGCGGGAGCGAGAATTAAGGGGTTAACCTTTCACGGGCAAGTAATTGTGTTTCTGTAATGTCCAATTCATACCAGAATCTTCAAAAATTTTTAAGGAAAGATAATGAAAAGCAATATTAAGACCTTTTCCCCACCAAAGTTAGAAAAGTAAAATTTAATAATTCTTTTCTAATGCAAATAATCATTAATCTTAGGTGGGATATAATATATCCCTCAAGGGTTAAAGATGATATATGCATGATACGAAAAAAAATTCCTTTGAAAAATATCCATAATTAGTTTGTTTTTAGTGAAACATTAAGCATAATATAATAATTATTGACCACAAAACAATATTTGGGGCATATTTTAGGACTTTTCAATAATAAAACAAATCACGCAAAACACTTATTCTAAGATATCTTTAAAAAGCAAAGAAAAAGTTATAAAATATTCTAACATATTTTACCGCATTCCTCTCATTCGGAAAATGTATTACCAGTAATATATCGGTCTTATACATTTTTTTCTGAACTGGTTTTAAGTTTATATACATTTACTTTCTTTCCTGTCAATTTTAATTATGTCTTAAGAATGTAATTTTTTCCCGTTCTCCTACAGATTGTGACGTGTACACGTTGATGTGATGTTAGCATTTGTTTTTCTATCGTGTTATTTTATGCTCTTTTATTTTATAAAGTAAACTTAGTTTGAAAGATCTTTAATACATAAAAGAGGTTTCAAATTAGAAACTGTAAAATTTTTCTTTCAATCTAAAGCCTGTATTTTTTAATAAAAATAATGAATAATTTTCTGGAATATGCATAAACATATTCAAGGATTTTCTTTTAATTTTAAGGATGAAGAAGACATATAAAATATTCTTTTGTCTTTTAAAAATAAATTGTTCCTGCATAGAATCGTTAACATACGTAAAGTAACCTAAGTAAACGTATTTAAAATTAAATGAATATAAATCTTTATTATCTGGATTTCAGATTAACAATGTCTTGTTTTTTGAAAATATATGAATACTAGCTGACCCGCCCGGCGTTGTCCGGGCCCGTAATAATATTCTTAAATGAATCTGAAATTTTTATCGCAGGTCCGTACAGAGGGGGGCGGGTGGAGACGGTGCAAATTACCAGGACCCGATTCATGTTCAGTTCCAAAGTTGTGTAAAGTCAAAGGTTAAGTTTTTTAATTTTTATATGTCTCATACTTTAAACTTTTTTATTCCAAATTAACTGATGAATTTAATTAAAATGTAATTATATTTTCAATAATTTAATTTTTTATTTAAAATCTTTATATGAAAAAGCAGTTACAAATACAACATAAAGTGTAATACTGAAAAAAAAATAATAAAATTGCAAGCAAATATTACTATATAGATTTTTTTAAAAAGTACCATCCAGCAAATTTATTTTATAATAGAGTAAAGCCTGTTTAAATCGGAATCCTGTAATAAACGAAAAAAAAAATCCAGCTCCCCCTCCCCCCCCCACACAAAAAAAATGCTATTATGCTTTGTTCAATTTAAATAACTTGCATAAAACGGAATTAATCACTGGTCGTTTACGTTTCCGTCTAAGTAGGTTTTATTGCATCTTACGTCTGGGAGGGGGGCTGTAATAATATTCTTAAATGAACCTGAAATTCGTATCGCAAATCCATACAGTCAAAACTATCTGTCCGTACAAAATTACTTTTACGTCATGACAACATTTTGTAAACTTCTTGCTGCTGTTTAATTCGCATTTCCAATACAGTACTTTGCAGAAATTGCACATTTCACCCACAGTTATGTATGTCCCGGAACGTTTAAATCAGTAATTTGCATTTCAGAAGCAACGCGTGCACGTTACAGTTATTAAGCCTATTTTGCCGATCGCTTAACGGCGTTCGCGATCAATTTTTCTATTTGGATTTCGAATCTATTTCGATTCGGCTTCTTCTTCACTTTCAAGCATTCACCGAGATTTTTTATGGGCGTTTCAAATGATATTTTGAAGCTACATAATGGCTGCGAAAGATATTGCACCGAAAAAGCGAAACGTAAACAAACCCGATAGCCCTAAATCCTGCCAAGGACTCTTACACAATAACCAATCAGATGCGTTTCTCGGGCGTTACCATTAAACAATAACAAATTTTCTATAACAAATCTAATTTTCTATAACAAATTTTCTAAACAATAACAACGATTTCTGTGCCACTTACGTTAGCGTAATATATATATATAGATAGTTGTGGTGGAGTCGTTTACGTGCTCTAATCGTTGACTTAGTTTTCATGTGTTATGATGTCTTTTGAAATAACTCATTCACGTTAATCATTTTCTATCTTATTTTAGGATCCACAGCATGTGAACGGACTCAGGTAATTGGAGTGCCACTTGTATTTTTTCAAACTTATGATAATTCCCTTATTATGGCTGTTTGATAGCTATAATGAGGTTTTGCTGAGATAATTGTGTATGCAGTTAATCTTGACTAATTCGTCTGAAGTCCAGGTATTAAGCTGCTAGTTTCGTGTATTTTGGTGTTAAATGAATAAAGAATTTGTAAGAGTCATTTTGGATCCGTCTTCTTTGTAGTATTGGTAATAAGAATTTTTGTGTCATAATAATGTTTATCTGAGACTCACGGTGTCATGCTGTTAACACCAGAACCGCCATAGCGGTCATTTTGACCGGTACCAAATAAATATACTTCGATTCGAACCAGAAATTTCTTTCTTAAATAAGTTAAGTATGTACTACCGAGAAACAAGTTAAATATTTTTTAATAAAAATTCTGGTGTAAAACATTTTTATAACACTTGAGTAAAATTCCCGGCAGTTCTAGTGTTAATTTATAAAGCAAACTTAGTTTGAAAGATCTTTAATACATAACACAGTGATGCAACAGTGTAGCACCAAAGAATCAATTGACACCGCTAAATTTTAATAGTATTTTTCGTCTTACTTCAGGATAGAATTTCTGAGACTTTAAAAGGTGAAGAATACTATAAAAATTTAGTGGTGACAATCGCCCAACTGCTGCGCTACTGTTCCATCACTGCATAACATCGAAACTGGCGTTCTACATGAAGCATTGTTGCCAGATTTGGGACTTTTTTAATTCAGATTATTTGAGTGTCACCACTTTTTTTAAATAGTATAATTCGCTTATTTTTCAGAATTTTTAATCTATTTTTAAATAGGTCGAATATTTCTATTTCAAAAAAGCGGTAACAATCAACAATCTGGGGACAAAGAATTCCCCAATCTGGCAACACTAACATGAAGCTCAGGACTCTACTTCGAGATAAAATGTACGCAGCTTCCTTTACTAATGAAATACGAAAGGGAGAATTTAAATTTCACATAACTTGGAGAGTTTTGGGTTCCTCAGAAGTAGGTTTTCTGAAGAAAACAATTCGTGCTACCCCACATTTGTCCAGAACTAATGACATCCTATCACCACTCTTCCCCCACTTCTTGCTGCTTTGTTCGTTTCCATTTACAGGGCTGTGCAGAACCCTTTTTCTCACTTCCAGGAACCAGCCCTTTTTAAATCATTTGCCGCTATTTGGAGCACTTCCTCTATAAAAGGCAATATTTAAATATTTATAAGTGCATATCTATCTATATATATGTATTATTTACGGCAGTACACCCACTCATAATATTAAATTAAAGCAGGAAAATGTATTAAATAATTATTATTGTAAGTAAAGTATAACTATTTAAAACGATACAATCAAAATTATAATTCGTACAAGCCCATAATATGTATAATATTTTATTCACATAAACACCCGTGTTAAAAAGAATGCAGTCAATTCCGCGCCAAAATAGGGCATACCATAGCTGCCAACTTTTACGCTTTTTGGCTACCACTAAAATTTTAAGGAATTTTTCGCCTTGTTTAATCATGATATTTCGACGATTGAATGAGATAATATTTTCTATAAAATTTTAATGGTATAAAAAAAGCGTAAAGGTTGGCAGCTATGGCGTACAAATTGTGCCACTTTATCTTGGACCCACCCTTTTTTAAGATTCTTGGCTGCGATCAGTATCATATCTGAATGAGAAATTTGCGGAATTAGCTAGTTCTCGTAAATTTTGATATGTTTTGAAACATATTTTTATTCATTATCTCACCAAACATCGCCAAGTTCGGCGATAATTTAGCGCAGTATTCGGCTCTTGAACATGCTTACGTAAATACTGTTAGTAAATAAGTGTTTCAGTTCCTATAAAATGTGTCACTTTGACGTAGACTTCAATTGTGAAAAATTCTTAATTATGGTTAAAATTTGATTTATCACCAAATTAGTCAGTTATCGGCAATTTAGTCATGCTCATTTCAAAACTAATTTGTTCCCAAACATCAACAAGCTTAGTGATAATTTGACGCAAGTTGGAAATCGTGCGTGTGTGTCCGTAAATACATACACCTGTAAAATGAGCATTTACGGCGCTCAAATAAAAATCTGCGAAAATAGACTAATTTTAGATGTCGTTACGGTTTTGTTGAATAAATAAGTGTATAACTTCCAAGCGTGACAGATGAGTTTTATACAATGACAGGGAAAATATCTGATTGCATCTGTGTTTTCTTGCATAAATAAATGTTTGACGTCCAAGCATTGCAAATCAGACTAATTCACTGCCCAGGAAAAAGTGGGTGATAAGCTTATAGAAATTTTCACTTTAAAACATACCCATAATATTTACTGAAATGCAGGTGAAAATTTTGGTGATGCATTATAAATTTTCAAGGCTACGTAAAGTTTGTATTTAAATATCCTTCTTGCACACGTGTTAGTTCCGACATTTTTTATCACTACTTTTTTCTGTTTATAATATTAAGGTCAAATAAACATCTTTAAATTATAATTTTTTTAAAATAAAATTTCACATAATCATGCGTTATACCATTTATTTCATTTCATAAATAACGAAAATTTTCTGGTGGGGGACATTTTTTTTTTATCCTTAATATACAGTCCAGAAATTAGGAAGAGGTTAAAGAGGTACAAGTAAAACAAGTTGGAAATTGCTCGTCAAACATGGCAAATGAGGTGCGTTCGTACTATAACTAGTTTTAAAGTTATTTTTTGCACCCCATATTGTACTGAATGTATAATTTTTTGCACTTCATAACGTGCATAGTCTGATACATCATTAAAATGCACTTCCAATAATTTTTTCGGAACACTTTTGACTGTCCCTGTAATTAAACTATACATCCGATTTTCCTAAAATTTGAAATAGCTCAACAAAATTTTGCAACAATTATATCTTTAAAATTTCAGACCATTCGGAAGGCTGTAATATCATTAAAATGCACTTGCAATAATTTTTCCCATTGGCCGTAATGTAAAGAAAAACTTTTGGCTGTCCCTGTAATTAAACTATACATCCGATTTTCCTAAAATTTGAAATGGCTCGACAAAATTTTGCAACAATTATATCTTTAAAATTTCAGATCATTCGGAAGGCTCTAATATCATTAAAATCCACTTGCAATAATTTTTCCCATTGGCCGTAATGTAAAGAAAAACTTTTGACTGTCCCTGTAATTAAACTATACATCCGTTTTTCATGAAATTTGAAATGGCTCGACAAAATTTTGCAACAATCACATATTTGAAATTTCAGACTATTCGGTTGGGTAGTTTTTGCTCTGTTACATGCGGACAGACGGACAGACGGACAGACGGACGGACAGACGGACGGACTGAGCGACGACTATAGGTGCTACGTATTTATATAATTACGAACGCACCTAAAAACCAGCCAGAATCTGATTTTAAAATACTTCTTCAGTATTACAATATATATAAAGGGTCTTGGAAAAAGAATATTGTCTTTAATTTTCGATTTATACGAAAGGCCAATCTTCTTTTTTCATTTTCTTCTAACTAGTAAAATTGAACATGGTACAACTGAGTGAGCCCTTTCACCTTTTTCTTACCACTGAATATGAAATGTAATTCTTGCCTTATTTAATTACCAAAATTTGCAATTAAATAAGGAGAAAATTTCTATAAACTTTAGTGATGACAAAAAACATAAAGTATGGCAGGTATGGCATAAGTGTCGATATAATGACAGAACTGTCATTTTGGCGTGGTTCTAGTTCTCAAAACTTTGTTTCCCAACTAAAGCTGATTTTATTGAAGATATTTGATTACTTGGGAGGATTTTGTAAATCTTGACTGTCTTAATCATGCTTAAATAATTGTTCTACGCGTGATTAAGTAAGTCAAGTTTTCTGCACTAGACTATGTGCAGTTTGGAAACATGACTGATTCTTAATTAGTTCTGACATCAGCAAGCATTTTGACATGCTTAGTCAATTATTATGGGATGTAAGCCAGTGTGGTCTAACTGAAGTCCATGTGAAACCACAATTATTTAACAAATTTTCCCACCATATTTAATTGATAAGTTCCCGCAATTAAATAAGGCGAAGAAGATTGTTCAAAGACATGGCATATTCGGGCCGCAATTGGAATACACTGATATAACAGAACATTAGTATTATGGTTAACCCTTTGAGGGGCAAGCAATAATGTCTCTGTAATATTGAATTCTCACCGGGATAATCGAAAAATTTTATTTTAAAATATGGAAAAGCAATTATTCAACTTTTCGCCCCTAAAATTGAAAATATAAAATTTAGTAAAAAGTTTCTGGTGCGAATCTTGTTTAAATTAGGTGGGGTATAATACATCCATCCCCGCCCCACGGTGGGATGTTTTGATGATATAGGTGGACAAAATCCATTTCTCTGATTATCTCGGAATTTGACAAAACCGCGTGTACTGGTAAGCTGAATGTGTATATTTTCGAAATCCGTACTAGTTTTGACGTAAAAAAATCAGAGGTGTCGATTAATTGTGACCGTAAAGTAGCCATTTGCGCAGTTGGTATGAGGGAGTTTCAAAAGTTCCACTAGCTTCCTCTAAGTTTGAAAGTACGTCGTGGCTATTCTGTTTTATTTGAAAGAAGGAGTTTGCCGATCTAATGTCACAGCTTTCTCAAGGTCAGATTTAACTAATTTTTGTTTGAAAATAAGCGATATTAAACCCGCTTTACCGCTTTTTTCAAAGGATGAAATTCAGGATGATCCTTGATGTTGTTTACAAATTTCATCTTGACTTTTAACAAATTATTCAGCATTATTCAGCAATAAGCATTTTTTTAAATCAAAGTGCCTTTTCCAAAGCATTGAAAAATTAAACAAACTCTTGCAGATACCTACAGATGAGTAAGTTTTTATTAATAAATAAGCATCATATTAACTTCCAGTGAATGTATGTATGTTTAGTTCAAATCTTGCAAGTCAAATTTAAAACACTTTTAATTATCCTATTTAGCCGAAACAACGAATATATGAGTAATTTGAACGAATACGATATTATTATGATTTAAAGAACGTAGAAGATTGTTTAGGATACTGTTTCTACAGGGCTTCACAAAAATTTAGATTAAAACTTGCAAGTTAATTTTAAACCAATTTCAATAATCTGATTGAACTGAAACTTTGCTCAGGTTATGTAATTCGGATGACAATGCAATATTATTATAATTTATGGAACGTAGCAGTTACGCTGTTTTACAGGGCCGCATAAAAGATTAGTTCAAATCTTGCAAGACAATTTTAAACCACTTTCAATTATCTGATTGAGCTGAAACATTGCCTACATTTTTTTCCGATGACAACTCTATTAAATTATAATTTGACGAACGTAGAAATTATGCGTTTTCTACAGGGCCACACAAAAAATCGCGGAAAGATTGTTGCTAAAAAACAGAAATTTTAATTAAATTTCTACAAAGTTACTATAGGTTATTGAGATGCACAATAGCATAAATTGAAAACAAAGTGCGTAGCAGTTGTATTCCTTTTACTGGGACAGATAAAAAATTCGAATACATTACCATCTATATAATGAAATTTTATTTCAAATTAAATAAAATTTATATAGGTTATTTATTCACACAACAGCGTTTTTTCAACCGAAAATAATTTCGGTAACAATTATATGTTTTATAGGGCACCACAAAACTTTCAAAAAATTTTTTATATGATTTTATTTAAAAAAATTTATTTTTCGGGATGACTGCACAAATTTCTCGAGAAATTCTGTTTAGACGGAAATACAAAAAATAAATTAATGTTAACTTACATGTATGCATTAAATTGTTTTTTACTTAGTTGTAAAATAAGTATGTTTAAAGCCTTATTTGTAATGCATTATACAGGTTGCCCACTAACGTCCTTCCGACTCTCTTAATTCCTGAACGGTTGCAGCTACACTCATAAAAGTGGTGTCTAGGTATAGTAAAGTGGCTATGTTCTACCAGATAACACCGCTTCTAGCGTCGTGGGGTGCAAAATAGCTGAGTTAGTATTCCTATCTCGAAAACGAGATTCATACTCAGAACGAGATTCATTTAGCATCCATGTTCACAAGGTGTCCTTTCGAACTAAATCATTGATGCTCTACAAATTTGTTATTCACTTTTATCCCATATTTCGAACCATTTTCGCGATAGGAACGCTAATGCCGCCATTTTGCACCAGGTGGCGCTGTAAGTGGTCTCATCTATTAGCGCATAGCCTCTTTACTATACCTAGACACCACGTTTATGAATATAGATGCAGTCGTTCGGCAGTTAAGAGGGTGGGAACGGACTTTAGTGAGCACCCTCTATTTTTATTTTGAGACATTGTTGTTAAATAACGGAATATTTATCACTATTTGAGTATTTTATTATTGATGCATTAAAAAAAATAGCAAAATTAATTAAACTTCGACGAAATATTTTTGTCCACCTAGATCGTCAAAACGTCCTACTGTGTAGTGCACCCCTCAAGGGGTTAACCCCTTGGGGACGAGCGACACGTATACGTGCCGGAAGTAGGCCTAAGAATCCTCGTTTATCCTCACCAGTAAAATTTTACTGTAAAATTTGCCTTATTTAATCTGCGCATTTTCCCGATTCGAATAGGCACAAACTTCTGTTTTTTAAAACCGGTAGAAAAGTAATAAACATTTCGTAAAAGGCTCCCGTAGCGAAGGGGTTAAGGACATAGCTGCCAACTTTTAAGCTTTTTTGCTACCACTAAAATTTAATAGTTTTTCGCCTTGTCTAATAGTGAGATTTTGACGATTAAATAAGACAATATATACTATAAAGTTTTAGTGGTAGTAAGAAAGCGTAAAAGTTGGCAGCTGTGTATGGAACAATTTTGATGATATAAATGGACGTAGACTCAACGGTAACCAAAGCTGCAGTGTTGCCAGCTGGCCATGGACTTTTTCTTTTTACCTTGGTTTCTTATTTGACATATTTCATAGGAGCCTAAACTTTAAACAATGTGTTAATTGGAGAAATCTGGGAGACTATAACTTCTGTATGAAAATATACACCACCCTCAAAATACCATGCCTTCGCGCTGGCACAAAAAAGACGCCTGCCGTAGGCGGATGTTTTTCAACCTTTGTACGATCACTTAAATTTGAACCCTTAAATGCGCGATCTTTTATTTTCTTTCGGAATAATTATATAGGATTCTCTGAAAGGATTATTACACAGGAAAAATAATGAAAAAAAATCAGAGATACATTTTTCATATAATACGTCAATCTTTTCTTCTGTTGTACATGTTCAATACAAGTAAGAACTACTGCTGTGTGGCTGTTTTGCGCCAAAATATTGCGAATTAGTAAATATTTTAATGAGTATGTCTCCAAATACCTTATTTTATATAATTACTTATTTTATAAAGCTTAACATTTAACCCTTTATTTCCCATGATAGAATATGTTCTAGAAATTACGTAGTCCAGAGAATCTGACTTTGTACCAGAAAGTTTCAATGGTTAATTTCGCTTTACTTAACACGTCCACGCCGGCGTGCATCCCTGGTGGGTCACGCTTGACTGCACCATCGGGCGGCGTGCATCAACAGTGGGTCATGCTTGACTGTCGCATCGGTCGGCGTGCATCACCGGTGGGTCACACTCCACTGTTAAATAGAAGGCGTGCACTACAGGTGGGTCACACTTGAATATTCGAAAATTCAGTAGTAAAAACAATTCAATATTACAAGCCAAATACATTCACGAAGGGAAACGAGAATTCTCGTTTTCATTCAAAATATATCATTGACTAAGGGCGCGAATTCTACCTTAGAAAAAATGCATTTGTATCATGTTGTCCATATTTCTTTAGATTTTATTACATTTTATATTAAATTCGTACATATCCAGTTAATAACATCATGTCTCTAAGTAATTTGCTTACTCCTTACGAACTTTCAGACATTCACAATCAACTCCGCTTGTTATATTCCAATTCAATTTAATAAATATGAGAGGGTAGTGTCTTTACATACAGTGTCTGAGAAAGCAAAAGTACCGCACCACTAGACGAAGTAAAACATGAATACGAGTGCCGCCTAACAGCGAAATACATGAATATAGGTGCCGGCGTGAACGTTTTAATTACGAACTCTATTATTATTTAAAGCTAATATTGCTATATTAATTTTCTGGTGTGAATTAGTTATATAGGAATAAAAAAATCTATTAAATTCAAAAAACTGTTGCATACTTGCCAACTTCGAACTAAACTTCCGTAAAATGTGAGTTAAATTAACCCAGATTAAACACGTTTCGAACCAGAAAATTTTAAGGAAATTAATTCAAATAGATTTCATAGAGAAACTTGATATTAAATCTATACTGATACATCAACTGAATTTTCTGGTTAGTAACATGTTTAACCTGGATTAATTTAACTCGCATTTTACGGAAGTTTAGCTGAATGTTGGCAAATATGCTGGTGTTTGTATATATGCAAAGCTGCGCACTGAAGTGTTAATAACAATATTTCTTTAAGTTTTATCCTACTCATTTGTGTTATATTAAATAAAACAAGGAAACATTTTAGAAAATAGTAGTGGCTAAATTCAGGGGACCATGCAAACGCTTAAAAATATCCGCCTTCGTCAGCCTCCATTTTTATACCAGCGCGTAGGCCAATATTCAATGGGAAGAGAAAAAAATCTGATACGGCAGAAAGTAAGTATAATCACTTATAAAGAAATATCCATGGGTTAAAACAATTTAATATTTAAAATTTTGTCCTTACACATGCAATACATTAGATAGCATGAATATTTATTATTTTAAATAAATTTATTAATAGGTATATTGCAGAAAACAGGACAAAGCGCGGTCACACTTTCGTGATAGATGTCTTCAGCATTTAAATGAAAATCCACCACGAATATTATTGTTTAGTGTTGACCAAAAATATGATCACATCGATAACCGAAAAAAAGTATCAAGTTTAATTAATGAAACTTAAAAAAAAATTAAATTAAATTTTATAAATCCGATTTAAATATTTTTTATCTTAGTTGATGCATTTCTTAAAAAATAAATAAATAAATAAATAAATAAAAAAAAAAAATACTAATTTTGCATCATTTATACGAAATAATGCAATTTTAATTAATTTTCGAAAAAAAACAACGTTTTAACTTGCATCCTATTTAATGTATGCAAAACTGGTTTTGAGTTTTCCAGGAAACGAAAGTGACATATTTCGTACGAAAACACTCGCACTGAAAGAGACTAGTACCGATTCATCTTCTTCGTGTCAGATTCAAAATAAACTGTTGGGTAGTTTTCAAGATACAATGCTGACATAATACTTTCTACCCTTAGAACTGTCAGTTCTTTTTGCAAAAATTTCTCAATTCAGCAGAATTGAATGAATAAAACATTTTTTACTGGAAATTCACCAGAAGTCTATTATTACAGTGCATGCTTTTGTTGTCACGAAATAGTAATACTCTTTTTTTACTTTCTTCTATCTTCAATAGAAGAAAGTATTGTAATCGAAAATTTTTTCGACTTCCGGTTTTCGACGGATTTACACGTTTTAGGGGTCAGAGATCCCAAAAAACATGTTTATAGAAAATGTCTGTCTGTCCGTGTGTCCGTCTGTCTGTCGCCATTGTACCATCAAAAAGTGTATGAAGTTATGCATAGAATTGAACCAAATTTTTATTTTAAGTTTTTGAATATGGCAAGTAGGTTCTCTCTGAATTTGGAAAACATTCGCAGGTAGGGGGCGCTGTAATAGCGATTTTTGTGCGATTTTGAATATTGTACCATCTAACAGTGTATGAAGTTATGCATAGAATTGAACCAAATTTTTATTTTATGTTTTTGGCTATGGCAAGCAAGTCCTTCCTGAAATTTGGAAAAAATTCGCCGCTAGGGGGCGCTGTAATAGTGATTTTTGTGCGATTTTGAAAATTGTACCATCGAAAAGTGTATGAAGTTATGCATAGAATTGAACCAAATTTTTATTTTAAGTTCTTGGCTATGGCAAGCAGGTCCTTCCTTAATTTGGAAAAAAGTTACAGGTAGGGGGCGCTGTAATAGCGATTTTTGTGCCATTTTGAATATTGTACCATCGAAAAGTGTATGAATTTACCCAGCAAACACATACCTTTCGGCATACGATCGGACCGCAGCTGGCAGTGTCGGTTAAGTGTCGGCATGGGCACAGTGGTTTCGGTGAAGTGTCGGCAACATGTCGGCAACTGAAACTCAAGAATGTGCTTTTTCGACTGCCGGTTACTGTAATCGGTCCCCTTATGGTTATATATCGGCAAGCGACTTACACCGGCAAGTGACTCAGGACCGGTGTGTTATTTCTGATAGTGGCCCGATTAGATTTGCCAACATCGGTCCAAATTCGGAATTTTTAGTCGTAGCCGACATTTTTTTTTCTTTTTCTTATTTTTGTTTGAGTTTGAGTTTTGATAAGATTTGTATATTTCATGAATTTCATATAAAATTCTAACAGTGATAAACAAAAAAAAAAGTCAAAAATAGGCTAAATTTATTTATTTTTAAAAAGTTGTTACTGAATTCATTTTATAAAGGACTTACAATTATTTGAATCACCAAAAGAGTTTTTTATATCGCTTATTAAAATTATTATTCATTTTAAACTTAATCGTAGAAAAAAAGCTATGTTTCTTTTTTTTTTATTTAAAAATCAAATTAATGAAAAGTGTTTAAAATTATTTTACAAGCTATAAAAATAAAAATAAAAACTACCCAAATTTTTAGCATTAAAATTTAAAAGAAAGATTCAGAAAATTCTCGCTTCTAAAAAAAGATTTACCACAGAAAAAAAAAGAAAGAAAGAAAGATAAATTAACATTTCTATGTTATTTGATGATTAAAAAATGTTGATAAGTAAAAGAATCATTATTGCTAGATAATCACTAAAAATATATTCTACATGAAATCATTCAATGACAAAAAATGAACTCTTATTCTAATTAAAAGTGATTAATTACCAACTTATATTTTTATTAAAATTAGTTTTTCTGTGTTACAAATATATATTTCTATAACAGAAAAAGCTTTGAAATTCGCTTATTTTATTTAGTAAGCATTCTTAAATTTATAAGAAATATTCAGAAATATCCCCCATTTAAAAATTATCTTCCAAAAGAAAAAAAATATGTAAATTAATATTTATTTTATTTTTAAATTAAAAATATTGATAAGTAACAAATTAATATTGCAACATACTCATTAAATATATGTTCTACTTTAAATCATCAAAAAAGACTGAACTCTTATTCTAATTTAAAATTAATTAATTACCAACTTTTTATTTATTAAAATAAATTTTTCCATGTTAAAAATATATATTTTATAAATTAACGCAACGCAACGCACGTAATTACATTATAATTCCTAATAAGAAAATTTGATTAACTGAACAAAACTTCTAAAAATATTTTTTTTTATATTTAATTCTGTGGTGGAAAATTGGCGCAGAGGTGGAGCCTATTACCACCAATAAATTTTAGTAGTATTTTTCGACTTATCTAATGACAGAATTTCTGAGTTTTCATTAAGTTGAAGAATGCCATAAAAAATTAGTGGTGTCAATAGGCTCCACCTCTGCGCAAATTTTCTAGCACTGTTAATTATTCCTAAATTTATAAGAAAAACCAATTCATTTGCTTTAACAAATTCGCTAAGATATTTATTTCATTCATTTAAATATTAAATTAACTTTTAAATACACGCGCCTAAGACAATTACAAATAACTAAATAAATAAATAAAATAAAAACACTTAAAAATTCTAATTTTCCCGTCTACCAATTACCTTCAACGACAAACGATTACTTATTGATATGTCTTCCCCTTATTACCTCATACAGTCCTCAGCAAAAGTTTAGACACTGGTGATTTTTAACCTTTAAATAAAAAATACGAACACTTGGGTTATACAAATGACTGTAGTTATTTTTAAATATATTTTAAACGTTTTAGGACAGAAATAACGATTTTAATGTAGGATATAATTTAATTTAACTGAAAAAAGTGAAATTTGCATATTGCAAAAGTTTAGACACTTTTGTGATTTTTTGGCAATTGTTCACGGAAAAACGTATATTTCAAACTTATGACGTCACATGCATGAAGTATTTAAGTGCACCTCGCGATAGCATCGGTTAGTGAAGATGCCGTGAGCAAGAAATTTTCAGTCAGATGAAGTAATTAAAGCATGGAAGCTGAAATCGAAAGGGAAGACTGTTGCAGAAATTTCAGCTACTTTGAATCGGCCAAAGAAGTCTGTCTATTAAGTACTGTCTAAGGGTGACTCTTTCAAAGCAAAACATAGATCTGGAAGGACTTGTGTGGCCAGAAAACGAGATTATAGAAGGATCCATAAACTGGCATCTAGACAAATGATGACTGCTAATTGCATTAAAAGAGAGTCAGGGCTTTCTGTGTCAACGGATAATTTCGTAGATGCATTAAAGAAAGATGTACATTAGTTTACATGAAAATGATAAAACAACCAGCCTTGAAATTTCGCAACAAATTGACCCCTTTCCTGTCGCGGAGTAATTTTTTTTATAAACTGATGAAATAATGGACTGATACCAGAATTTATAAACGAAGTTATTAGAAAATATGAAATTGCTTATTTTAACGTATATTATAAAAGGAAAATTTTAATTAAATATTCTTGTCACTTATGGAAATAAAATTAGATGTCCTTTGCCCTCGAAAGGGGTGATGATTTGGGCCTCACTTTGTTTTAATTCTGAAGTATCTCTGGAGTTTCTCAATGGTCGCCAAGCTGCGTAAGACTACATACATACATTGGAAAACAATTTACAGCCATTTGCTGAACTTTTACGTCCATCAAAGCATGTATTTGAGCAAGATAATGCGTCTATTCATGTTGCATACAAATCAAAAAATTGGTTTAACTCACAAAATATTACTATTTTCGACTAGCCCGCGTGTAGTCCTGATCTGAACCCAATCGAAAACTTTTGGGCATCATATCTCATACGGTTTATGCAATTTTTTAACAATACTCCTCTGTAAATGAACTTCGATCAGATGTTGAGCGTGTTTGATACAAAATAGACCCCCAAATGATGCAGGATTTAGTTCCTTCGATGGAAAGTCACATTTTTGCATTAATAGCAAACAATGTAGGTGCAGTTCGATTTTAATTTATGGATATTTTTCTGTTAACAAACAGATTGTCTATCCTTTTGCAACAATGTTAAATTTGTTTTTTTGTCATTATACATTATGTAAAGTGTATAAATTAAAATTTATTGTTTGTGTATGAAAGATAAGTCCCCAGTAGTATATGACAGTTGAATTACAGCAATTTGTTACATACTTCTCAGCACAGAAGCATAATCGATCATTGTCTAAACTTTTGCTGAGCACTGTATAATCCTCCCCTGATCGAGTCTCTCTGGCCAAGTGGTTAAGGCCTCTGATTCCTGTCCTTGGGTTCGTGGGATCAAATCCCGCCCCTTCCACCGCTGAAACACGTTCCTTTCAAATATACTTCCACGATGGCGCCATCAAAACAATTTTTTTTTCAATTTATGCTGGTGTCGGGCTGCGGCCGGCATTCGTATGTATAGCTATCGGCGTGCTGTCGGCATAGTGTTTTACCGATACCGGACCGGCTACGTGCCTCATGAATCGGGACGCATTCGCGCGGCGTATCAAAAAAGATACGGAACCGGTAGCGGCAAGCGGTATCGTGCCAGTACCGCCGGTAGTGGCAAGCGGCTGTCGCCCGATTGCTTACCGATAGCTCTGTGTTTGCTGGGTATGCATAGAGTTGAACCAATTTTTTTGTGTATGTTTCTGGCTATGGCAAGCAAGTCTTCCCTGAACTTGAAAAAATTTAGCCAGAAGGGGGGGGGGGGGCGCTGTAATAGCGATGTGCGATTTTCTTTATTGTACAATCGAAAAGTGTATAAAATTATGCATACAATTGAATCAAATTTTTTGTGCATGTTTTTGGTTTTGGCCAACAGGTCCTCCTTGAATTTGGAAATATCGCACGATAAAGGGTCTCTGTGATAGCGATTTTTGTATACTTTTCTTGATTTTTCGTAGTCCTATTGTCCATCGGTGGCTCGTGCAAACTCGCTTCTTGCTACGCCGGCTATTCGCAAAAATCTTATAACAACAGAATAAGTAAAAACTATTATTTTTTGACAAATATCGTAATATAGATTAACTCGTTTTTAGTGCGTTTAATTGACTGAAGCAGAAATTTAAGAAGAAAAATAAAGTTGGTATAGTATTGAACTAATAATATTGAAGTATTAACATGTGTAACTACTTTTTGAAATATCAAGTATAAGATAGAAGAAAGTTTTGGGATTGGCACATCCAACTGGTTTTTATTTAAATCACACGATTGATTGAAATTAAATGCATATATTTTTTTTATATCATACAGTAGTTATTGTTAATGACTGCCGATTAGCTGCACGAGGGATATAGGGCCGAAGTGGAGTGCCCTCCATTAGAATCTTTTTAAGGGACCCTAAACCATATTTACGAAAGCTTATCTTATCCTAATATAAAAAGAGTTCGAAGAAAACTCCAAACGATTAGGTCGACGCGTGATTGGGTTCGAACCTATAAATTCCCCTTTACCATCTTTCAGAGCTGAACTTCTCGGTCACTAGTGGGACCAGTAAATTGGTTGAAATTAAATGTATAAGAATGTTTTTTAATGCTACATGCATGTTTACGAGTTTACGATTGCAATGACTTTTTGTCCTTTTTTACGGTTCAGTACTGAAAAAGTAAAAACTGAACCATTATAAGATCACTCCTGTGTCTGTCTGTCACAGCCATCTTACTTGTAAACAATGGAATGTGGAAAGTTGAAATTGGGTGAAGTAATAAAGACTACTGACCATGGTTCGTACGGATACCGGTATTTCTCCAGGAAAGCTACCAGTATCTTTTTATAGAAAAAGAAATCTAGGTTAAACGCGCAAAATTTCGGCTTCTTTTAAGAACAGATGTTCTATAAGATAATACTGATGCCAAAAAATTTTCTGGTTTGCAAAATTCAAGGTGGCATACGAAACATGTTGACCCACATATTTTCAGATTATTACACTTCGCAAATATATTTAGGAAAAATTTAGAGAGGCTAATTAAGTTACTTGAAAAAAAATCTTTTATTTGTATATCTTGTGGGGTATCATGCGAAAGCTTTGTTAACGCCGAATTCAAAAGTACATAAAATTTAATTTTAGGTATCATTATTTTGAGAGATATCGTCGAAAATGTAGTGCAAAAATATCCCCCCCCCCCCTCGGTCCATTTACTTCCGAATCTACCGAAACTAAAATAATTAAAAAATTAGAGGTAGTAGATGTTAATTTAAACCTTTCAAGAAAATTATAGCGATTACCTTAGGTCACATTAGTTTTTGAGAAAAGCGCAGTTTTTCGTTACACACAAAATTCGATTTGTGAACATTCACCAAAGGTGTTGAGGAGCGCTGGAGGTAGCTATTGTAGCAGAAGTATAAAAACATTGTTTATAATAATTTACGAAAAAAATCGTTGGTAATTAGCCAATATATTAATCCTGAAATTCATGGATGTATTGGACATACATAATTACAGGGGCGGCGTACTCTATATACCATCAGCATTTAAAGCCTAAATAACGATTTACAATTGTATATTTGTGTAATGCAATGCCCAGTAGCAGTATAAAGGCAATAAACATCAAATTGTTAAAAAAATACTAATTTAATTAGAATTAATCATATAAATACTATGGGATGCACGACTAGTTTGCATCGACGGGATCTCTCAATACGCCTTCAGTGTCTTTAAAAGTTAATTAAAATCCTATCTGGAAAACGCGGCATGGACCAAGGCGGCGTTGCAACTTTGCGACTACTTTTTGAAACAAACTTAGCACAATGCGAAGATTTAACTTTGAACAAGGGTTTTGTTTTAGCTACACTGTTAAAATAAAATGTTATTACTGAGCTCAATTTAGTTTCATGAAATACCAAATGAAGTTTAAATATGCACTTCTTTTATTGTCAGTACTGAATTAAGTTCATCGTAAACGGATTAGCTTAAGATGAAAAAAGAGTTATACAGAATAGCAATATTTGAAATTATTTAGGCTTCAAATCTCTTTAAACTTTTATGGTATAACCATTCATACTTTTCTAGTATATACAGCTATACGTAACCTTATGCTGTATAGTTTTTTGGAAAGTTTTATTATTCTTTAACACGTTAAACGCGACACTAATTTTACTTTAATTTCCGTCTAAGCGACAGCAAACACAGAAATTGTGTATATATATTTGTTCAAAATTTGTGAATAAAATTTGTAATTCTTGTGAAGGAAAACCCTTTTTATGTTTGAAATGTTTTAATAAAGTACATTAAAAAAGTGAAAAATGTTTTTAATATTATATAATATATTATTTTTATAATTTTATACCGCCGGTCCCTAGGGACCGACGTCGCCTAAACGGACAGATCAATGCCGGTCCCCAGGGACCGGTTTCGAGTTTAACATGATAATAAAGATTTTTTTAAGAATACAGTTAATAATTCATATATTTACTGTGCGGAATCATCAGAGGGTGAGCAATACGCGCACGCGTTTAATATAATGAACGCAATCCACCGTTTATTATATTATAACACTTGAAATTTCAAAGAAACCACCCTTCTTTTATTTGAGCAACATTATTACCGAAAAGAAATAATCGATTTATCTAATAACAGAATTCCGTAGTTACATAAGACGGAGATTTGTATTCGGAAATTCCAGTACTAAAAACCCTGTGAATGTTGGCAGATATGCATTTTTAAGTAATTTAACTTAGTTTACCGTGTTTACTAGTATGTTTACAAACGTGGTTCATTTCTTTAAATATATATATATATTTCTACAGTTTACAACATATTATTTTAGTTTTGAGAAATTAATTTAATTGCCATCTAAATGTATTTATATTTTTATATATATTGTATCGTAGGTTAGAGGTGATGTCCTGCCGGTAGGCAACTAGAAATATTAACATACATTTATTAGAAACGTACAACCTCACTACATGACGGCTAGTGTAAGACTGCCGATTGAACGAGGATCTGCCGATTACACAAACGCACCGCAGAGGCACCATATATCGTGAAGAAGATTGAGTATAAATGTAATCATAACATCCCCCCCTCTTAAAAATATACAAAGTGTCAGACAGTCTTTTAAATACAGATAGTTCACAGCAAACAGTCTATCACAGAAGAATAGTTCAAAACTAAAGAACAGTTTGTGAGTCCATAACTAAAGCAAACAGTCTATAGTTTCAGACGTACTCGTTTGACTTTGACACGTTCTCAACGTCTAAGCAATGGAGTAACTACATCACGAGTTAACACTTGTGGCGATAGAACTGGGTTGGGTGCAGGCGATTTGTTCACTATATTTGGAGGACTTACTTCTAAGGGAAGCACAAGGGTTTGGGGGTGCTAGTGGGAACCTCAATCTGCAGACCAGCAGATTCTGTTTGTGAAGCTGTAGGAGCTGGTAAGTCAAGTGGAGTAAGAACATCACTAGTCAGGTCCTCCTGTCTGAGCCTCAGCTGGTCGAAGTGGCGTGCCCAATTTCCTAAAGGGATCGAGACTTCACACATAACTCTTCCCACGGGACATAAAACACTGCCCGCAACCCATGGTGGGGCACGGCCAAACGAACGCACCCAAACTGGAGTGTCCTCTGTAAATTTTTCTCAGGTGGTCTTTTCCTTTTCATGTTTCTGGCTCACAGGATCTCAAATCAGGTCCAGCCGTGTTCGGAGAAGACGACCAAACATAGCCATGGCTGGAGATATACCTGTAGCTGCTGATGGCGTTATTCGATTATTAAAGAGGTACCGAGGCAGCTTCTCTGCAAGAGTCCCTCCAGTCATTTTCTTCAGGGCTGATTTCACCGTTCGAGCCGCTCGCTCTGCTAAACCATTCGAACGTGGATGGTACGATAGCGTTTTAACCTCGGCAATGCCATTGCGAGATTAAAAATTTCAAAACTCTTCGCTTTGCAAGGAACATTGTCGCTGACCACGCCTTTGGGAATGCCGAAACGAGAAAATAGGCTACGTAATATCCTTATGGTTACACTATTTGATGTGCTAGATACTTGTGCTACTTCTAACCATTTCGTCATGGCATCCACAATTATAAGAAGCATGTGACGTTCCACTGGACCTGCATGGTCGATATGGATCCGTTCTCATGCTTGCTCTGGCATAGGAAAAGGATATACTTTGCCGGAGCTGCTGAAGCATTTTGTTGACATGCAACACAACCCTTCACTTCTGATTTTGGCCACCAAACATAGGAATGAGCATGTGCCCTTATGTCTGTTATACTTGGTGAGATGAATGGAACTCATCCAGTATGAATTTTCTAAATTTTGGAGGGATAAATTCTCTCAAAAGGATGTCTTCTTCGAAAGATAATTCATCTTTTACTCTGAAGAAGGGATGGAAATTTTGCTCTACTTTCTTAGGAAAACCTTTCAAGATATAAGATTTCAGCTTGCTTAAGTCAGGACATTTGTCGATTTCGGTGGCAATCACATGCCTCGTCACAGGAGTATCGTCAAGTTGTGTTAATAATAATACCGAGTCTTTTGGAACTGGTGGATCAGCATGCTCGGTCTTCAGGGGCAGTCTATCAAGCATCGGCAGGGGCAATCTATCAAGCTGGCAAGCATCGGCATTAGCATGCAAACTCCCTTTTCTGTACTTAGTCGTGTAAGAATAGGCTGCAAGGATCAGAGCCCAACGCAGGATTCGCGAAGCAGCTACCACTGGGACCGACTTGTGTGCAGAAAGAAGGTCCACTAAGGGACGATGACCAGTGAGCAATGTGAATGTTCGTCTCAACAGGTACTTACGAAATTTGGTCACACTAAAGACCAGAGATAATGCTTCTTTTTCTATATGGCTGTAGTTTTTTTCAGCTTCGGTTAAGGGGCGGGAAGCGAAAGTTATTGGACGATCATTATCTGCAGTTTCGTAGGATAAAACGGCTCCAAGCCCATAGGGGCTGGCATCACAGGCCAACAAAACCTCTTTTCTATTATCAAAGTGTATCAGCAGTGATGAGTTTTGTAGAACCTCTTTCACTTTCGAAAACACTTCCCTTTGTTGCGTCTCTTATCTCCATTTAATTTTGGCTTTCAATGACACACATAACGCAGCTAGCAGGGTGGCCATGTTTGGTAAAAACTCACCATAATAAGTAATCAGCCCGATGAAGGAACGTAGCTCATCAATATTTTTTGGATCAGGTGCTTTGACTACAGCGTCTACTTTAGACTCCAGAGGATGAAGTCCTTTTTTGTCAATCCGATGACCAAGGTATTCAACCGAAGACTTTAAAAATTCACATTTATCAGAGTTGAGCTTCATTACGGCTTCCTGTAAACGTGTTAGAATAGCTGTCAAGTTATGCAGATGTTCAACTTCATTTTTCCCGAAAACCAAAACATCATCAAGATAGCATTCAGCCTTCGGAAAATGCAGAATTTTGTCGATTTCTCTCTGGGACATAGCTGGAGCTGAGGCTACTCCGAAGGGTACTCTAGTGTACCGGAAGAGTCCTTTATGGGTATTAATTACGACTAGATCTTTAGACACTTTGATTAGCTGTAACTAGTAGTAGGCATTACGAAGGTCGAGCTTCGAGAAAACAACTCCGTCTGAAAGCTTAGCAAAGCAAGTCTTGGCAAGTCTTAGAGGTTTGGTAGTGGATATTGCTCCAATTCAGTCACCTTGTTGGTTATCAATTTAAAGTCTCCGCAAATTCTGATGCACCCGTCATTCTTCAACACAGGCACAATTGGCGCTGAAGACTCTGCGGTCTTCACCGGCTCTAGAAGGCCTTCCTTAACGAGGCGAACTATCTCATGATCAGCCTCGTCTAAAAGAACATAAGAAATTTACGTGCTTTGAAAAATTTAGGTGTTGCAGAATCTTTCTTTATCAAATGCCCTTTGACGTCCTTTACAATGCAAATAGAACTTTAAATCTTTTTAAAAGGTTATGTAACATCAATTCTGGAGTTGCACATTGGTTGTGGCATAAGATTGGATTGGGTTTTTAAAAACATTCTTCAACTGCAATGGGTAAATCCAGTTACAACCTGCTAAATTAATATTTCCTTGCCCAACAATCATCAAAGGTAATGAGCAAGACTTTGATTCATAAGACACATTAACTTGTGCCATTCCAATAACTTCAATAGGATGATTTATATAAGAATTTAACTTAATTGCAGTTGGCTCCAAAGGAGAAAAATGTTCTTTTACATTATTAAATACACTTAATGGCATTAAAGAAAAAGGGGCGCCTGAATCCACTTCAAAAGTCCACTTCCGTTGCCGTGGAGTATGCATTCAACTTTAGCAGGTGGTATGGTTTCTTCCATCCACGATATGTTGAATAGTGTGTAGACTGGTGGTACTTCATTTTCTTCTTTCTCCACTTGCAAATTATGCACCCGAGCTCCCGGATTTTTCTTCTTAGACCGACACACTTTAGCGATGGGGCCGATTTTTTTACAAGCGTGGCAAGTTGCATTTCTAAAACGGCATTCGTTAGCCACGTGACTACCTCCCCCAGTAGCAAGAGATATCGGCTAATTTTCGGCCTAATACCATACTTGTCGGTAAATGATGAGTAGTCGAATGGAGAGCTTCACATAATATCGTCTGAACAAAATCTAGTGATTTATCTAGATAATGTCATGGGAAAACATCGGCAGGAAATTGTATTATTATTGCAAGACAATTAATCGGAAAAATATTCTTATGCATGTAATCGGCCGGCAATCGGAAAATAATGAAAAATGAATATTTTTACTGAGGTGTTATTGTTTGTTTCCGCTGTATAGATACCCCCTGCATTGATGATAGGGGTGTCATGTGAATAAAACTGTCCAATGTCCTGCTATATATTATCTCCCTCCCGTTCAAAATACTTTTTCACGTTTGAAGGACATCATTTGTAAATGGACAGTCGAAGGAATATAAGGGAAATAAATGCTTTCCAAGAAATGTTATTTGGTGAGAATACGTTATTATATGCAAATCAGTAAACTTAAATCTCTTAAAAACTTACAGTCTTACTTACATTCTTTACTTACGTTCTTTACTTACGTTCTTTGGTGAGAATACGTTATTATTTTCAAATAAGTAAACTTAAATCCCTTAAAAACTTACAGATAGCAAGTTAATTAGTGTAAAAGTAAACTACAAATTAAAAGCGTTTGTTTGATCTTTATTTCTTTTTTCAATAATTACGTATAGACATTCATACTTAAAATTATACTTAATAAAATAGACAGAGATATTTGCTGTTTTGTTGATTTAGATAAATAAAGTGAGAATTATAAAATCTGAAATTCAGATTATATCAGGATAATATTTGAAATTTAATCTATTGCAACAACAAACTATTTGCTCTAAATGTATTTTCTTAGTTATGAATTAGAAATTTTTTATTTAAAAATTAATTTACTTAGAAATACTTCAAGTAATGTTATTGTATAAGTTATAATAAAGTTGATCATATTTTTCTTTCCCCAAAAAGTAATACATTTATTTTTTTACCTTTTAAAAGTTTAATAAAGTTGACTGAATTTTTTTAAATTAAAATAATTATTAGATGAAAAAATTGAAAATTAATAAGTTCTGAAATTTAGATTATATCAGAAATTTCGACTATTACAACAACAAATTTTTCTGAATGTATTTTCTTAATTATGAATTAGAAATTTCTGATTTAAAAATTAATTTATATAGAAATAGTTCAGATAATGTTATTGTATAAATTATAAAGAAAGTCTCCGCAAATTCTGATGCACCCGTCATTCTTCAACACATGCACAATTGGCGCTGAAGACTCTGCGGTCTTCACCGGCTCTAGAAGGCCTTCCTTAACGAGGCGAACTATCTCATGATCAGCCTCGTCTAAAAGAACATAAGAAATTTACGTGCTTTGAAAAATTTAGGTGTTGCAGAATCTTTCTTTATCAAATGCCCTTTGACGTCCTTTACAATGCAAATAGAACTTTAAATCTTTTTAAAAGGTTATGTAACATCAATTCTGGAGTTGCACATTGGTTGTGGCATAAGATTGGATTGGGTTTTTAAAAACATTCTTCAACTTCAATGGGTAAATCCAGTTACAACCTGCTAAATTAATATTTCCTTGCCCAACAATCATCAAAGGTAATGAGCAAGACTTTGATTCATAAGACACATTAACTTGTGCCATTCCAATAACTTCAATAGGATGATTTATATAAGAATTTAACTTAATTGCAGTTGGCTCCAAAGGAGAAAAATGTTCTTTTACATTATTAAATACACTTAATGGCATTAAAGAAAAAGGGGCGCCTGAATCCACTTCAAAAGTCCACTTCCGTTGCCGTGGAGTATGCATTCAACTTTAGCAGGTGGTAAGGTTTCTTCCATCCACGATATGTTGAATAGTGTGTAGACTGGTGGTACTTCATTTTCTTCTTTCTCCACTTGCAAATTATGACTAGTGAAAAAATTGACTAGTTACAGCTAATCAAAGTGTCTAAAGATCTAGTCGTAATTAATACCCATAAAGGACTCTTCCGGTACACTAGAGTACCCTTCGGAGTAGCCTCAGCTCCAGCTATGTCCCAGAGAGAAATCGACAAAATTCTGCATTTTCCGAAGGCTGAATGCTATCTGGTTGATCGCCTCCCCCCCCCCCATAGTGATAAATTTAATTTTATACATTTTAAAAGTTAGAAAAAGATGACTGAACATTTTTAATAATTATTAGATGAATAAATTGATATATGATTGATTATAAGATCTAAAATTTAGATTATATCAGGATAATATCTGAAATTTAGACTATTACAACAACAAAATATTTGCTCTAAATGTATTTTCTTAGTTACGATTTTGAAATTTCTGATTAAAAATTTAATTTATTTGGAAAAAATCAGATAATGTTATTTTATTTTATAAATTATAAAGAAGTTGATCCTCAGTTTTTTTCTCCAGATAATGATAAATTTCACTTTATAGCTTTTAAAAGTTAAAATATATATATATTAAAATAATTATTTAGATATTGAAAAAAAGAAAATAAGAAATTTTTTCCATACATAACCAAAATTTAATGCGACGCTTTAAATGATACGATTTTCACAGTTAGGACGCGATGTTAAATGAGAATATTTTACATTGTAAGAAGCAAAAACTATCAAATTAAAATGTATCAAAGTTCGTTTTAATTCACACAGTAAATATTTTTAGATGGAAATATTTTCCGCTATAAAATACAAAAATATTTCCATATCGAGGACGTAATTGATTAAATGGTAAGACATTTTGTTTAATTTAAATTCTAAATATTGCTAATCTTGGGATGAAAATCACAGTTAATTATTCTTTGTAAGATGCAATAATATCTGTATATCAACAATATGAGTTACTTATAAGCAAGAATATACTTTTTAAAGGATATGTAATTTTATTTGTATCTTACAATAGAAAATAATTGTAATTTTAATTGTAATTTTCATTGTAAAATTATTTAACAGCAATAATTTGACGTTAAACAAAACCAGATTTATTGCATTTCAATTAGTTACATCCTCGATATGGAAATATTTTTGCATCTTATAGTTGAAAATATTCCCAATTAACAGTATTTATTTTTTGAATTAAAACGAATTTTTTTACGTTTTAAATACTATTTTTGCATCGACCAAATTCTTTCATTCGATATGATTAGATAATCGGCAAAAGATCATATGATATTGCAATGTACTTGGTAAAAGGTTACCAAGTGACCAAATTTTCGAAAACTAATACGCAGAGGCTTCAAAACCGATTCAATTGCAGTAGGGAGGCGATGCTCGAAAGGTGATCTGCCTTGCGGACAAGAAGTCATATCTCCCGACCCCGGAAAATAAGATCGCCAAGACGAAATATAGTCGAGTTAGGACTTTCGGCGGAAGTTCGGCCAAGGATTATTTGCTGTTTGGGTCCCCATCAATTGCATTTTTCGGCATTTTGGCTTGTCACACGAGGATTTGGACTTTTCGGTGCATTGTTACTTTTCCTCGATTGAATTCTGTTTACTTCGGAACTGGAAGTCTTCCGAAGATTGATTGCGTCCCTCGCCGCAGTCTCCATCGTCACCGCGATCTCTGTGGCCCTCGTTAGGGTTAGCTCGCTTTCCGCAAGTAATTTTCGCGGGATTTTCCTTCGTCTTGAATTCCGCAAACGATCTGGTCCCACAACATTTCATCTAGTGATGTGCCGTAATTACAATGCTTTGCCAAGCTACGTAGTTCTGCGATGAAATTTGCGACTGATTCGCCGGCGCGTTGAACTCTGCTATTAAATTTGTACCTTTCCAAAATCACGGAAGGTGTCGGGTCGAAGTGCGAATTTAGCACATTAAGTATTTGTTCAAGTGTATTTGTAGTCGGCGCTGCTGGCAACAGGAGATTTTGGATTAATGCATACGTAGTTGGGCCGACGATTGTCGGGAAAATAGCTCTTTTGCGATCCGCTTGTTCAATCTCATTTGCGATGAAAAATTGGTCAAGGCGTTCCCTATACAATCAGCGGTGCAGCCAGGGTGAGGGTTTTGAAGCTCAATATTCCACTACTTTGATGTAGTGTAATTCGTATAATTTAAATGCAAAACTTTTTGGATAAAATAAAGCGAAGAAAACTCTTAGAAAAAAAGTGGTATCCAGTGCCTCTAAACTCCCAGCTGCGCTTCTGTATACAATGCCCATGATTCAGTAGTGAAATTGAACTCTTTAATCTGGCCAAAAGAGCTCATCTTAAGCAATTTTTTTTAAGCTTACTGCAAGGAGCACGCGCTCACACGATAGGCTTCGTCCGGCAACTGGTAACTCCGCAACCGCGTGTTAGGCTTATGGTGGCGCGGCTAAGATCGGCTGCGGAAATTCGCCGAAAAAAAGAAAAAAACTTTTTCTAGCATCACGATATCACATCTTCGTCGTCAGTTATTGTAGCGTAGGTTAGAGTTGACGTAGAAACGCATGCCGGTAGGCAGCTAGAAATATTAACTTACGTTTATTAGTAATGTACAACCTCACTACATGACGGCTAGTGCAAGACTGCCGATTGAACGACGATCTGCCGATCACACAAGTGCACCGCAGAGGCGCCATCTGTCGTGAACAAGATCGAGTATAAATGTAATCATAACAATATACGGATAACATAATAACGTTTTAAGTTGCTGTGTATAAGTCAACACCCATATTCTTACAGGTTAAATCATGGAACCAGTGTTGCCAGTTTTACCTCCACTATTTATTCACAAAATTTCAATTCGTGCCAGAAATTAAAAATTGTATTTTTTGATTTACTTAATGACGAAAAGTTTGTGATTACTTATAGTAAACAGCCTTCTCTCAAAATTTAGGTAAAAACATGAAATTTCTAAATAAATATGCACTCCAAACTGGCAACCCTGCATGGAACTATGAATAAAGAGGAAATGACATATCCTCAGAATGGGGAATCTTCAACTGTAACCGGTTTCGGAGTGGTTCATTACAGCCTTTCCAAACTGCCACCAGTAAATTTGAATGGAAATTTCTCCACATTTACACGCCTTATTAATGCAGAATGTCCGTCTTAATTATGGCCAAAAACTGATATGTATATTAATACATGGAAATTATTCCAGAGGGAAACATTCGCCTTGCATACAATATTTCAAATGAAAATCAAACTTCAAAGTAATTGCTTAAAAGGAACAAAGGCCAACATAGTGAAAAAGATTCCAAGCCGGGACTCGAACCCGGGCCATCAGTATAGCGCACTGACGTTCTACCGACTATCCTTGCTAGGTATCGTTCCAAGTGGTTTAGTCGGTAGAACGTCAGTGCGCTATACTGATGGCCCGGGTTCGAGTCCCGGCTTGGAATCTTTTTCACTATGTTGGCCTTTGAGCCTTTTAAGCAATTATTTTAAAATTTGATTTTCATTTGAAACTTATATGTATTTTTACTGGTTTAAGTTTACTTCTGCGGAAGTCAGGCCCTAAGTTTCCGCCCTATCGCGACAACTTAACAACCTCCTACCAGTGTCAGTGACAGAGATTATAATACCCGGGCCAACTTCCACCAGTAAAAATGAATAGAAATTTTTACTATATTTGTGACAGAAAATATCCATGGATAAGGCGAAGATGGGTAAGAGGAAATTTTTATTCAAATTTACTGGTGGAAATTTTCTCTGACGGCAATCAAAAACTGTCCGATGTAAAAAAGTCAGCCGCCATCTTGTCACAACCTCCTCAGTTATTTCACTCACAACTAGTAGACTCTACACTATATGTCTCCTCCTCTTATACAAACTCCATTTCTTAACTATCAGAATTTCAAAACAGTTGTCTTCGCCTTGTGGCTGAACGGCGAATTCGGAATTTTTTTCTGCGATTAAGAGCGTACACTAGTCACGCGAAGATACTTGAATGCTAATGTTAAGTCTATTGAAGAAATCTTTACATATTTCTCGCTTGTATTTAAATATTTTTATATAGCTTGTTTGCATATGATACGTAAGGTACATATTTTTCTACTTTTTCGATTTTAGTTACAGTTTTTCATATGAAGATTTCTATTTCTGAACGGGTTCTGAATGTGAAAGTATCCTCATATACAGAAACTGTAACCAAAATCGAAAAATCACAAAAGCAAAATATAAAATATTGACCTTAGATATCCTATGAAAAAAAAAAAAAAACATTTAAAAATATTGATTTGCAAGAAAAATATTCCTAAATATTTCTCCCAAAGGTTTCACATTAGCGCTCTCGTTTCTTCACGTAGCTAGCGTGGGCTCTTAAAACTACAGGAATTAATAATGCATTAAACAAAGTTAAAGATAACTATTTAGAAATTCTAGTATAGGCCTACTATTACTCTAGAATTCTCCGTCAAGTTATACGTGAGAACGTCGCTGTTGCCAGTTTGGCCTTCACTTTTATTCAAAAATTCTGAATTCATACCAGATAGTTCGGTTAGTAATATGTGCTTTATTTAATGACAGACATTTCGGGATTACAAGTAAAAATCATTCTTTCTGTATTTCATGTGTGAATTCGGAATTTCTCAATATAAAAAGGCCAAACTGGCAACTCCGTACAGTATATCTATTTAATATAAACTGGTTTTGATATTTCAAGGAAAATAAAGTGACATAGTCCGCACGAAAATAACGTATTTCTCGTATTGAATAAGAATATCGATTCGTCTTCTTTGTGTCAGATTCAAAATAAACTGCTTAGTAGTTTTCAGGATGCAATGCTGACGTAGAGTTTCCTACCTTTAGAAATGACAGGTTGTTTCTGCAAAAATATCTCAATTCAGCAGAATTGAATGAATAAAATAATATTTTGCATGAAATTCACAAGAAGTCTATTAATACAGTATGCGCTTTTGTTGTCACAAAATTCTTTCTTTTTTATTTCAATCAAAGAATGAACAGATAGAAAGTAAAAGAACAAAGAAAGATTTCTTTCAATACTACATGAATGTTTACGACAAAACTCAGCATTAAAATGCCTTTTATACTTTTACTTATATTTCTATGTATGGTATTTTAAAACGATTAAAAAAAAAAAAACTTACCATGTTTACTGGCGTGTGTGTGGCTTTAGATGTGTGGTACACATAGACCTATGAATAAAGATCTACTGACATATCCTCAAAATGTGAAGCTTCAACTGTAACCGGTTTCGCAGTGGTTCATTTCAGCCGAGGAAAACGTCCACCAGTAAATTTGCGTAAATATTTTCTCCTTATTTAACAATACAGCGCCCGGAAGGAATTGATTCGACTCCGAACATATGTTTAAATGTCAATTGGAACCAGAAATTCTTACTCAAAATAAGTTAAATTCTAAAAACGCACATCTAGGTTAAATAAATCAGTCAAATAATCTTAAATAAAATTCTGGTGTAAAATATTTTTATGAAACTTGAGTAAAATTTAAGAACGTTCTAGTGTTAAACCATTTATTACGGTATAATTTCATTCATAATTATGGCCCAAAATAGATAATTGAAATTACTGGTGGCAGTTTACTTGGCTGTACTCAGGCTCTGCGTTTCAGCCATGTTGTGACAACCTAAACAAGCTCCTGTCAGTCTCAGTAAAAGAGCTAAAAATACCCTGGCCAACTCCAATCAGTAAAAAGTAACAGACTAATACACATTTTGGACATATTTCTAAGAGAAATTTTAAATGAATCAGCCGCTAAAATAAGGTGAATTTTTCCATTCAAATTTTACTGGTGGGCGTTTATTTCAACGGTAATCGGAAACTATTGATCTTAAAAAGAGAGAAACAACGTTTAAAAAACACAAATGTATGTAATTTTAAAAAGCATATAGCTATTTTGAAGCCTCTAAGGCCCCATCATCAGAGCTTATAAATCAAATATAAAAAAAAATTAAAACTATGGAATAAAAGAGGGGTAGGCAGAGTCAGAAGGCGTACCTCACATCCCGACCGTCAACAGCGAAATGAAAATCACTGTTGATAAACAGCCACGGACTCGGTATCACGTGCTCAGAGGGAGACCAATCAAAAACCGCCCAGATGCTGCGGGAGAGTTCAAATGAAGCTGAGAAAAAAGGGGGGGGGGGAGCGAAGAGGACGAATTAAAGAAAATTAAACCATTACTTAGAAATTTGGGTGTGCTGGACAAATCGTTTACTAAGCTGTTTGAATTTTTCCATATGTGGTAGGCTTCCCAAAAGTCAAGATCGTAAATTGATGAACATTTCTGTATAATTGCGGCTTCGGAAAACTTAAAATTATGATTGTTGGACCAGCAGTGATTAGCAATAGCGGAACGCGTGATGTCACAATTTTTAACACAAGTTTTATGCTCCCCCAAACGGACCTTAAATGGTCTTTTCGTTTGACCAATGTACATGTTATTGCATTCGCAAGATATCTTGTAAATACCCCAGTGTGAAAAACTGTCAATTGGATGTTTCAGATTTGTAACCTGAATTTTGTGAAAAGGAGTATATACTACCTTAACACGTTCACGCCGGCGCGGTGGGTTACACTCGACTATCTTAGAGTTGTCAAGTCTCCAGCTTTTGCACACCACTGTTATTTTAGAGAAAATGTTCTAACTTTAAATTTCCCAATTGTTCTAATTAAATAAAACAACATTTTCTGCATTAAAATACTGGTATCCAAAAAGCCGGAGACTTGACAGTTCTGAGACAGTCGAGTGTGACCCACCGCGCCGGCGTGAACGTGTTAAAATCAAATCTTAACAAGAATGTTGTTAGAGAGAAAGGGTAAGATATTTCGTATAGAGGTAAGATATTTCGCTAATTTGTTCTTGTAGGTGTACTCTAAGACAGTTTAAGGCACCTTGAACCGGCATAGTTAGTAAATAGGGATTTTACATCGAATGAAACCATACTATTGTTTTGAGTATCTGTTGAGTAAATGTTGTTAGAGACCAGGGGGGAGAAAATAGAGGTAAGATATTTCGCTAATTTGTTAACAAATTCGCGAAACATCTTACCACTATTTTCTCTCTTCCTGTTGTCTAACAACATTTACACTTGCAGGAACTCTTATGAGTTTGTTAAAAAGCTTCGTAGTTTCGATGGTACTCAAAACAATAGTATGGTTTCATTCGATGTAAAATGCTTATTTACTAACGTACCGCTTCAAGGTGCCTTAAAATGTCTTAGAGCACGCCTACAAGAACAAATTAGCGAAATATCTTACCTCTATACGAAATATCTTACCCCTGCTCTCTAACAACATTTACACTTGCAGGAACTCTTATGAGTCTGTTAATAAGCTTCGTAGTTTGGATGGTACTCAAAACAATAGTATGATTTCATTCGATGTAAATTCCCAATTTACTAACGTACCGGTTCAAGGTGCCTTAAACTGTCTTAGAGTAAGCCTACAAGAATTTCATTATACATAATACGAAATTGGTGAGCTTATAAATCTTACCAGCAATTTATCGCAAAACACATTCATTTTTAATGGTAATTTTTATTGCATGATTGATGGTTTGTCCATGGGCTACCCCCTCAGCCTCATCCTCAGTGACATTTACATGCACTATTACGAATTAAACCTTTTCAAGAAATTATGTTTTCCATTTTACATGCGCTATGTCGATGACTGCTTTGTTTTATTGAACTCTGATGGACTTGATCTGACAAATATTCTCGATACTATGAACTCTATAGTTGAACATATTCAGTTCACTTCCGAACTCGAAAATAACTGCCGTTTTCTTTTCCTTGATGTCATGTTTTTCCTCGAAAATAACTTATTTCACACTACAGTTTACCGTAAACAATTCGCAGTATCTTTACCCCCTCATCGTTTATCATCCCATTCTTCTAACCAAAAGTTGGCTGCCTTTAATGCTTATGTCTATCGAGTTTTAAATATGTGTTCTTCCGACAGTTTACTAAAAGCTGAAATAAAGTACATTAAATCCACTTTCAATTGATCGAGGTTTTAGAGTTTAAATTATAGATTCCATTCATAATAAACTAAGAAAACGTTCTCACTGCAAAGTTAACAGTGCAGGAAATGAAAATTTAAAAAAATTAATTATACTTCCATATTTTTCGAAAATAAACCATCAAATTTATAAAATGTTGTTAAGATTTGATTTTAAGGTAGTTTATACTCCTTTTCACAAAATTCAGTTCACAAATCTGAAACATCCAATCGACAGTTTTTCACACTGGGATATTTACAAGATATCTTGCGAATGCAATAAAATGTACATTGGTCAAGCGAAAAGACCCTTTAAGGTCCGTTTGGGGGAGCATAAAACTTGTGTTAAAAATTGTGACATCAAGCGTTCCGCTATTGCTAATCACTGCTGGTCCAACAATCATAATTTTAAATTTCCGAATCCTCAATTATTCAGAAATATTCATCAATTTACGATCTTGACTTTTGGGAAGCTTACCACATATGGAAAAATTCAAACAGCTTAGTAAACTATTTGTCCAGCACACCCAATTTTTCTAAGTTAATGTTTAATTTTCTTTAATTCGTCCTCTTCGCCCCCCCCCCTTTTTTTCTCAGCTTCATTTGAACTCACCCGGAGCATCTGGCGGTTTTTGTTTGGCCTCCCCGTGAGCACGTGATACCGAGTCCGTGGCTGTTTATCAACAGTGATTTTCATTTAGTTGTTGACGGTCGGGATGTGAGGTGCGCCTTCTGGCTCTGCCTCACCCCTCTTTTGTTCCATAGCTTTATTTATTTTTTTATCTTTGATTTATAAGCACTGATGATGGGGCCTTAGAGGCTTCGAAATAGCTATATGCTCTTTGAAATTACTTAAATTTGTTTTTTTAAAACGTTGTTTCTCTCTTTTTAATATATTGACACAAAGTACAATCATCTCCCCTTTTAACTATTGATCTGATGTAAAAAGTGGCCGCCATCTAGTCACAACCTCCTCTTAGACCGGGAGCCGGCATCACAGACACGTGGTTCGTACGGATACCGTTATTTCTCCAGGTATCTACCAGTATATTTTTATAGAAAAAGAAATCTAGGTTAAACGCGCAAAATTTCGCCTTCTTTTAAGAAGAGCATAGGCGTAACCAGCCTTCTGAACGGGGGGGTGCCCAGACTTCTTAACCTGAACATGTTGCATACAAACAATCTTATATGGTAAAACCTGCTAAAACGATCCCTCTTAAAACGTCGAATTTCCGTTTTAGACAGGTTTTCATCTTAGAAGGTATAGTTGTGTGGTATTTCGTTTAAAAAGGGCTCAAACGCGATTTTTGTTTGCGTGAGAAGGTATTCAAAGCATCAAAATAGATCTAATAGTAAAAAAGAAAAAAAAAGGAATATGTAAATCTCCTTGCAGCAGTGACATAAGACAGTGACTAAGAGTGGTCACAAGTGTAAAATCTTTTGGCATCCTAACTTCTTATAAAGATTAAAAAAGGGATTTAATCATGCTGGAAACTTCTATAGGCACAGGGGAACACTGCATAAGATCTAAAATGATCTCAGTCAAAGTCTTGTAGATGAAATTTTGCGGGATGATAAATCTCAGATAATACATGCTGTACGCCAGTACATACGCACGAAAGTTTTTCAGAATGTGACTTCATGACTTCCTAGGGATCACCGGAGGGACCCGAGAAATTTTGGAGGAAAGTCTATACAAATAATTATTTTATTATTATAAATAATTATAATATTCATTAATATCGTAATTTCCTGCCTATAATCCGTGGATCGAACAACCAGGTTTCGATACAGAAATTTTATTTCATTATTGAAGTTAAATATTTATTACGATTTGAAAAGTTACGTTTTATGAAACATGATTTCTGGGTTCGAACGTAATTGTTTGATCCGCGGATTATAGACCGGGAATTACGGTATTTCATGTTTTTACCGCGAAATGTGTTGAATATATTAAGTTGGTCATGATAATATACACTAAATTTTATCAAGATAAAAATTATACTATCATGATGCGACTATAATAATAAAGATAGGTGCTTGTCTGTCAATGTGTGTGTATGCGCTAGAGATGAGTTCGGGCTCACTTTTCGGAGCTCGGGCCCTCCCGAGCCCGATACCAAAAGTATGCAGTACAAGGGGGAAAAATTCATAATATTTAAAATTGTTCAAACGAGAGTAAATCAAATTGTTTGTAACAACTTCTTTCATGGAAGTAAAAATAACTATTAATTCCCAGCTTATAATTAATTTTATGAAATTTACATTATTTACATTTAATCTCATCGAAAAAGAAATTTCGTATACAATAAATATATACTTTTTAAAAATATTCTCTTATTTTTCTCCCCAAGAATCAAATCTGATGGACATATTAACGAAATTCGTTATATCAATAAATGATCGAAATATTCAGAAATTACTAATAAATGACGAAGAATCGCACAACGTTTTTCTATTTCCTATAAAAGGTGTGCATCTTAAATTATAATAAACTCCTTCCTCAAAACAATCTTTTGTTATTCTCGTGTCCTTGCAAATCAATTTAAATTAAAAATTTGACACCGTTATCCTGAAAGATCTGAAGCTTTTATAGGAAAAGAGAAAACACTGCTCGATTGCTTTCTATCGGAATAACAATAATGCGAATTATATTTACTTACAAATAAAAGTGACTTCGCGAATATGAATAGCAGATCAGCTGTATGAGCAAAGTTCGTGATGCAAAATGGATAGAATCACTCACATTATTTTCTTAAAAAGAGCGATTATAACTCGCACACAATAAAACACTAAAAATTCGCACCCCTTAAGCCAATGTTGGTCGACTAAAAACAAAACAAAATATTCATTTCGCGTTAGATCTCTAAAATAATAATAATAATCATTAAATAAATGTTCTTATTAAAAATAGCCCAATGGCACCGTATTCCGAATGGCGCCACCAGCAGATCATCGCTGTCAAGACCATCGCTGTAAAGACCGGATATGAATCTGCAAATATCACAATTATAATTCAAGAAAATTACGATTTATGTTTCCTCTTATCTGATCAAAATAGCATTAAAATGACTAAAAATGAAATAAGTAATTTTTAAGAAAGAAAAGTTATTTGTATTTTTTCTGTATGAGAATAAATCAAAATGTCAAGTTTAAAAGAATGAGTCCGAGCCCGAAGATTGGTATAAAAATCGAGCCCGAGCCCGGGCCCGACACGGGCTCGGGCTGAGCCCGTCTCATCTCTAGTATGCGCGAGCACTGAACTCAGTAAAAACAATGCAGCCCGCTCGCACAGCCGTAAGATTTGACAGGACCTGTATGCCTGAAGTCATGGATATCGAAGACAATTTCTGGAATTTTTCAATTAATGTTTTATGCAAATTTTTTGCGCATTTTACGGCATTTTTTTTTCAAATTAGTAAATTAAATTCAAAAAACCCGGCTGCGTAAAAAGCGAACTAATTAATTATTTCTCTTCAACAGTGGCGCCAACTTATATGGGCCCATGAGGCGCAAGCCCACCCAATAATTTGATCTCTCAGCTTTCCCAATTTCAAATTATTTAATTAATTTATTTTATTATTTCTTTAATCGCTGAAATGAAATTCGGTTTTATTAACGTTATCAAAATAATTATGTTTGTAAGTAAGTTTGTTAGTAAGGACATCTATTAGACTTACAGGAGCACTGAAAACCCCTTCAGCGGGTGTATAGTTAAATTTCTCACGAAAACAATTTTCCTGCATATTTTGTCATCTGTCTTGATGCCTTGAATTGATAAAGCTCTTCGGTGACTACAATATATGCTTTTCGTTTTTTGCGCTTTCAATCGTTAGCAATTCCAATGTTATTTAAAATAAATATTAATGTATTTATAAGGACGAACGTAAAAGAATATAATTTAATAAAATTATTTATAAAATTAGAATTAAATTATAATAATTTAAAAATTTGCTTAGAAAAAACATAATTTAATTTCGAATTATCATCTTTAGTCATTTGCTCCACCCCTCTCTCTCGCCACACACATACACGCTAAGGGGGGGGGGGGGGGAGGAGGATTATATGTGTTATTTTACTCAAAAATATTTGAGCCCACCCAATACTTATGAAAAGTTAGCGCTACTGCTCACCAATGCGAAACTATTTTTTATATTACTTACCTATTTTTTTTATTTACTTGTTTTGATGACTTTTAAGTTGTGTTTAATTGTTAGCACCTACCTATAAACACTATAGTGTGGAGGCCTATAGATGTCTATGAAGGTTAGAATTGCAATAAAGCTAGAGATCCAACCTACACAACTTCCAGGATGTGTAATATTTAAACGGAGCTTCTGACTGTAAAATATTCAATGAAACATCGTCTTCATTTTGAAAGACCTATCCAATGATATGCCACTCAATATGGTGTGTAATTTTTTTTTCGTGTCTACCGCCATTTTGTATTGCACGGTCGCCATTTTGAATTTATAAAAACAAAACCCTGCCTATAACCATCGGACGGTTAAGACGAATCGATAGAGACCTCATTCATTAAAATCCATCCAGCCGTTGCGATGTTTCCAGGGTATATAGAAATCCACATACCTAGATACGTCCGAAACACATAACCCTTCTTGGCAGTCGGGTAAAAAGAATCCGATTTCAATATTTTATCCAGTATAAACTTTGTCTTCTTTTCAATAAAGTGTTTTCGAGATTCTTACAGCGATTTTTCAATTTTTATCAATTTTTTAATGTTATTTTTAGAGTGTTTTTTATACATTCCTAAAAGGAATCCGGTTTAAATCTTTTACCAATTAGTTAATTTCGTTCCCTGTAGTTTTTGAATCTTTTCCGAATTTTTAATGCGATTTTTAGCGGTGGTTTTCGTGCTTTGAGGCGATTTTTTTACTTTTTTTGAAGCAGGAAATTGCCTTGATTAAATTCGAATCGGGAGAATGTCAAATCAGTTCTTATAAGGAAGCTGAAAATTTAATTTGGCTCGAAATAAAAATGCAATAATTCAAGATTAGCTTCTTTCGAGACAGAAGAGGTCGTAGCTTGCTCGGGAGTACGTTGCCGAAGGCAGTGTCCACCTCAATCCTAGAATTGTTTAATTCTACGTTCGTAAAAAAAACCTCTACGCATGAACTTTTTTTTGAGTGATTGGGTTTGAAATAACGAGCGGAATCGCGCGATTTGCGCACAGAAAAGGAATGTCCTGCATAATAAAAAATGCTGTGCAGTATTTCCCCCTCCAAATTCTTTCACAGACCAGTGATTCTTCCGTGAGTATTTAAATGTTTTTTTTTTGTTTTTGTTTTTTTCTTTAAATCCGCGATTTTTATTTCTTTTACGGAATTTTTCAAAGTCAATTCGTGAATCGGCCCCGGAAAAATTTGAGAATTTCTTCAAACGATCGTGGAAAAATATCGAGAATTTCGATAAAAGAGTGCAGAAAATAATCGCGAATTTCGGCACAAGATTTCGCAAAAAATTACGAATTTCGATAAACGATTGACGAAAAATTTTTGCAAATTTCGTCAAAATATCGCGGAAAGGACTAGAGAATTTTGTTAATTGGTACGGAAAGATATCGAGAATTTTCCCGATCGGTCGCGCAAAACTATCGCGAATTTCGACAAATGACCCCTGTAAAAAAATCAGTTTCGTCAATCTGCCGCAACAGAAAATAAATTTCATCAGAGGATCTCGGTAAAAGCGAGAATTTCGTCAAAGGATCGCAGAAAGGGAAAACGAATTTCGTCAAAAGATCGTGAAAGAGAACGCGAATTTCATCATGAATTTTGCCATAGTTTAGTGGTGAAAGTGCGGATTTCGACAAAAAAAAAAATTGCGTAGAAAGACGAGAATTTCGTCAAACGATTTTGGGGGAAAATTGTAAATATCATGAAATGACCACAGAATAAAATCGCGAATTTTGTCAAAATTTACTGCACTGGTCTAAAAGATTGAAACCGGGTCCCCTTTTCTTACTTTCAAAAGAACGCCGCGAAACGAGAAGAAACTTTAAAAATCGTATGAAAATTTTCAGAGGAAAAAATTACTATATTGACGTGAAAGACAGCAACCATATTCCTTTTACGAATATCAAAATATGGCCGCGAAACACGAAATTGAACCAACCAACGATCCTCCAGATTAATTTGAATTTTCTGTGCTATTATTTTTCACTTTCAAAGGAGGCAGGGTCTGTACACTCCCTCCTATTTCCCCCCGTCTAATCGTATTATAGAATATAGTTTCACATCTGCTTTTCCTTTTAAATTTTTTTGCTTCTTTATAGATTTTAAACTACGAAAGCAAAGAGACAAATAGTTTCTATCCTCGTCAAGAACTTGCGTTTAGGCTGTTCTCAAATCCAAAAGGGCAACTTTGTGACGTAAGTTTTAATTTATTTTTGTATTTTTGTTCGGAAATGCATGAATCTAGCGAGTGTTATTGTTCAGAAACTATGTCATCGAGCTGTTTTTTTTTTTCGTGTTTTTTTCAAACGCAATAGATCTTTCAGAAAATAGTGTCAAAGTGGGCGTTTTGAACCAAATTTCCACGTGAAAAGAGAAAGAGCAATCAAGAAAGAGCGAAAAACGTTCTTGTCACGTGATCCAAATCGCTTCTAACTCAATACATAATTGATTGATCAAAAAATGAAAACATATTTCGATTCCAAACCGCTTCCCTGGTCAGGATTTTCAATTTTATATCTTTCCGTTAAAAAATTAATTTGTAAACGTGTCAGAACGTTTCGCGCTTGTTGAGCAGAGCAGTTGAGAACAGCCTTAATTTCTCATGAAATTGTAGAAACATGACATAGAAAGAACGGTGTTACAAAAAATCTCCCCCAAACAAAAGACGTCAAAGTGGGATTATGAAGCCATCTTTTTGACTTACTATGACTAATACAGATTCTTGTAAATATTCTAGTTTTAAAAAAGATAAACAATATAATTTTCTTAAAAAAAGAAAGAAAGAAAGATAAAAAGAACGTGGGTTTCTTTTTTTTTTTATCACATTTCAAAACTTAGGCTGTTAGTTTTCTGAACTAAGCTAATTTGCTAAACTAATTAAACTCTGCTTTCAATTCTTTATTTTTTTTCTTTTGTAGATTTCGATTATTTTTAAATAATTGTGCTTGAGTCTGCGCAAGCGGGGGGGGGGGGTGCCCGGGCACCCAGGGCACCCCCCCTGGTTACGCCTATGAAGAGATTTTCTATAAGATAATACTGGAGCTGAAAATTTTTCTGGTTCCTCAAAATTCAAAGAGTCGTACGAACCATGAGGCAACGTAGTTGGAGACTGAAATTCCAGAATTAGCTAAAACTCGATTCCATATTAAAGCGCAATCGGTCTGCCAAGACATATCTTGGTGGAAAACACCTAAAAACACCCAATTTATCGGTTGACTCGTAGGTTTACGATTGTGTTTTCCTGCTCCTAGTCCGCGATGTTTTCATACCTTTGGGTCAAGCCACTATCCCCTGAACACTAGGTATGAGTGCTGACACAAAGATCGTGGCTGCCGAATGCGTATTTTTTTTTCAGCGTTTGTACGGTCTCTTGAGTTTGATACCAATGATTTTTTAAAGTTTTTTCCGCATTATTTTTCTGAGATTAAACAAATCAAAGAAATCTTATATAAAATAATGGTGTCGAAATTTAGGGGACAGTACCTACGTTAAAAAAAAAACAATCAGCCTTCGGCAGCCACGATTTTTGTGTCAGCGCTCACGCCTAGCATTCAGGAGTCGGTGGTCAGGACCTGCGTTTCCGTTATATTTTGACAAATTAACAACACCCTGTTTGAGCGCGAGATTTTAATACCCAGGCGAACTTCCACCAGTAAAAACGAATAGAAATGTTTACCATATTAGTGAGAGAAAATTTGCATAAATAAACCGCTAAAGTAAGGCGAAATATTCTATTTAAAATTTACTGCTGGAAGATTGCTTATTCTGTCATCAGAAACTGTTGATCCGATGTAAAATATCGGCCGGCATCTTGTGATAACCTCATCAGTTACTTCAATCGTAATCGCTAGATTCTAGACTATATTTCTACTCTTCTTTATTCATAACTCCATTTTGCGAACCGTGTTTCAATTATGTGGGAATAAAAACTAAAAACTACAGGACTCCCACTGGTCCATTCCTTGAAAACCAGTAATTTTTTAGAAAGAAATTCGTGGTAGGTTTCTTCAACAATTGCAAAAAAACGATTTTCTTGGTATGTTTCTACGAAATTTAAAAGCAAGATTTTTCATTAAACAAAAGTGGCGGACCGAGTGGGAGCACTGAAACTATATAAACGAGATACTATCAACAAATGTTTCAAGTACGCCCACCCGCTTATTCATAGTGCTGTGAATAACTAAATAATTTTATTAAAATTTATTGTACTAAGTAAAGTTTTTGACAGAAAAATTCGGAAGATTGGCAGTTATGATTAACATAGTCATTATTTTTCAAATTTTCATTACATTTCAAATTTAGTTTATATGTTTATATTGAAAAACATATAATGTTATTCCATCAAAAAAAAAAAAAAAAAAAAAATCCTTGCCTTTTTATTTTGGGTTAAAATTTTACAGATTTATAAAGAAATTATACAGATTTATAAATAAATTATATAGACAGATTTTTTTTGAGTGAATAATACGTGTTCAGTTAATGGAATATTGAATTGCTTCAAAAATTTTAATGATTCGAATTTAGTTTACTCATTTTATTCCATACGCTTGATCAAAGAATAGTCATTATATTTGTTTGTAGTCACCTGTTCGGATGTCAGTATCGCTAAGTAATAACCTACGTGCTAGATATCAATACAATTTATTTAAAAAATCAACTATGACGATTACTGTTTGTAAATAGTAGTATTAAAAAATCAACAAATAGAACCCCAACGGATATACTTTCTTTTAAATATATGCCAATTGCATCAATTATAGGCTTTGATTATTATAGTATATTTCATATCGTCGGTATCATGTCACACTATCCAATATGAAAACAGTGTTGCCAGTAGGATACTTTTTTGAATTATAATTTCTTGATTGGCACCACTTTTCTGAGATAGTAAAATCCCCCTTCTATTCTCCTTAATTAATATGTCATTAAATAAGGCGAATTTTACCGTTTTAGAAAAATGGCGTCAATCAAGAAATCTGAATAAAATAAAAAAAAATACCCACTGGTAGCACTATTTTCACTTTGGATAGTTTGACATGGTACCGACGATATATGAAAATTACTTTTACCCATTTAACCCTTTGAAGGGCGGTGATGCCGTCACGGCATAACATAATTTTAATCCCAAATTGCTACATTGGCACCGGAATTCTATGATGAAAATGTTATCTTTATTAAGTACGCGAAAATTTACTTTTACTTGTTTACAAATAAAATCTCTTATTAATACTGGTGTCAATAAATTATATAAACATTTTACGCGTATAAGTGCCTTGCCCCTGAAAGGGTTAAATATAAGCAATCGTAACTGACAACTTTTACCCTTTTTTCTTACCAATAAAATTTAACGGTGCATTTTGCATTGTTTAATAACATATTTCACAGATCAAATAAGGCGCCTTTTTTTTAGTGACAGGTTGACCGACCGAATATTTGGGTTGCCACGGGCGACTATTTTTTAATACTATTTCGCACCGCTTTTTCAAAACAAAAAACTTTTGCATACGCTTGGACAGCATTTGCGAGATAGGTATACTGCAAAATGTATTTTCTTTAATTAGTGGTGCAAACAGAATATAAACATAGCGGCCTGTAGTAGCGTAGAATATGAAACAAAAAAATGTGGTACCCAATGCAGAAACTTTTCGTTTTACCATTAGCTGAAAATGGCATCAAACAATCCTAATTCATGGTTTTTTAAATCAATTGTATGACACTAATTAAATTTATTAATCGCGAATCACATGTCCACCACGCGAAATGTAAAGAATTTTTGTCTGATGGACACCCGCAATTCGCACTTCAGACAAGTTCAAACTTGCAGATTGATGACTCGTACTAATATTTACATGCGTTTACCTGTATTAACCTAGCTATATGCCCTTGCGACTTATATTTCTAAATGGTCTAAATCGAGTAGAAATAAAACCCATATAATAAACCGGGGCCGTCAATTTCTGAAACGAAATGTATTCCCAAATGTGTAATACATTGTAAAGGTTTATTGTTATTATTTAATGTACAGTCGTGGGAAAAAAAAGTAAACACCCCCTTCTAACTCCTCAACAAATTATCGTAGAAGAAAGTTGCTGGTACCGAACGATTGGAAATAAAGTCTACTTTTAAATGATATATATAAAATTGGCTTAGGGGGCCACCTACATATTAAAACGAACCATAACTTTATTTTTTTCAATAGCAGTACCCAATTCTGACAGCATAAATGAACTCTACACCCTTCAATTAGCCTAAAGACGAATTTGTATGCAATTCGTACCATAAGTTTCCGAGAAATTAATTATTTTAAAACGAGCGTATTTTAAGGGCTGTATCCAAATTGAAGTTCCGTACTGGATTGTTAACCGAGAGAGCCGCCTTCTTGACCAAGGCACGTTTAAGCGTCAATGAAACCTGTTTGATTACAGTACAGCAGAATAAATTCCAAAATGTCTACTCACTTCCATCATAGACGGCCCCTTAAACCATCATTTTGCCGTTTTTTAAGCATGATTTGAAAACTACTTGGAAGAAAAATGAGAAATTTTTGAATTTCCATAAAGCAAGACTTAATAAATCTAAATCCATCAAAAAAAGTGTAGGTTGCAATTCATAATTTTTTCGAATATTAATTTCATAATTCATATCATAAAATTATAAAAATTGCAAATTCAGCTTATTTATGTTTGGGTAGTATTATTACTAAAAAAAAAAAAAAAAAAAAAAATAGCACATTAGGAGCATAATTTCGGGAGATATAAATAAAAATATGAAAATGTAATTTAACATTAGAAGCACTAAATTTTGAATGTTTATAATTCAAAAACTTATCATTCAAATGACTTGAAATTTGGTGTCTAGGCATAGTTTGAACCGAAGATTTGAAATATCTCGTTAAAATTGGGTATTGCCATTGAAAAAAATGAAGTTTGGATTCATTTTAATATGTAGATGATCCCCCAAGAAAATTTTATATACATCATTTAAAAGTAGACTTTATTTCCAATCGTTCAGTACCAGTAACTTTCTTCTACGATGATATGTTGAGGAGTTAGTAGGGGGTGTTTACCTTTTTTTTTCCACCACTGTACCTACTACAAACCACGTATGTCACGATAACTGTCGAGTGTTCATAATTTGCGAGTAACACTTTATGTATTTGGTTTTGCCGCGCAAACTATATATATCTATTTCCCTAGCTCCACAATTTCTATTACCGGTAAACATTTCATTTAGATATGCATCCATGTGGACGATGAAGCCTGAAAGACAAATTTTTATGCAAAGAAAATTTGATTCACGTAGCGCATTGAAGAAATGTGGTAAATATCGTATTTGATTTATACGTCGGTCAAAGTGTTATATTCTAGTGGCAACAAAACAGCGTACATGTTACCAGCCATAGATAATATTGGTACAGGCTTTTCATTTTTTTTTTTTTTTTAAATTAGGAAACAGTTTAGGGATATTTAATATGGAAATTTACCTTAATTAACCCTTTCGGGGGGCAAGGTACTTCAATTGGCAAAATGATGAAATGAGTGAATGACAATAGAATTTACAAATATATTTTTTTCAAAATAGGCAAGAGCGTTTGTTCAGGTACTTAACCCCTTGAGGGGCGGTGGCATATATTATACCCCACCTAATTTTAAATAAGATTCGCACCTGAAACTTTTAATAAAATATTACTTTTATAACTTTGGTGAAAAAAAGCTGAAAAATTGCTTTTCCTTATTTTGAATTTTTTTTTCAAATTTCTGGTGGGAATTCAACATCACCGAAGGACAATTGCTTGCCCCTCAAAGGATTAACCCCTTCACGGTCGCTTAATATTTGAAAAAAACATCAAAAGTGTACCTATTTTTTTATTACAGAAATTGAATAATTATAAGGTTTCTAAATAAAATATGCAATTAGTTTATTTTTAAGCCGAAAAAACAATATTTTATAGCCATATTCATATTTGTATAAAAGCCATCATGCGAGAATTATGTGTCTTAACCTCTTAAGCTCCGCCTCCGATAAATGTAGGTTACTTTTTTTTTATTATTCAGATTGCTTGATTCCCACCACCGTAGTTTACAGCAGATAAAATGATGCGAAAATAAAGCCATTTACACTATTTAAAAAAAAAACTGGTGTGAGTCAAACAATCTGAATTAAAAGATAGTAGCCTACTTTTATCGAGGGCGGAGCTTAAGAGGTTAAGACACATAATTCTCGCATGATGGCTTTTATACAAATATGAATATGGCTATAAAATATTGTTTTTTCGCCTTAAAAATAAACTAATTGCATATTTTATTTAGAAACCTTATAATTATTCAATTTCTGTAATAAAAATATAGGTACACTTTTGATGGTTATTTCAAATATTAAGCGACCGTGAAGGGGCTAATATTCCAGTTACCATCAGAATGGCTTGATTCATCAGAATCCATATCAAAATGACAAAAATATTACAAATTTATGACAAATCTATGGTATATTATAGATCGTACAAATCAACCTAGAGCACTAATACTCAAAGACTTCAAATGGAAATTCCAGTTCAATTTTTCTGGTTTCAGAAGATTTTTTCCAGCAATTAAATCTCCAGCCCGAGAATATGACGGGCACGAGAAATAACGAACGACACCTCAGCCCGAGATATTGACGGGAGCGAGAATTAAGGGGTTAATAAGAGGAAATTTTTTATTCCAATATTCTAGTGCGAATGTGGCATTTAGGGATTAAAATTAAGTGGTCCAAAAATAAACCATGGCCCTTGAAAGGGTTAAACTCTGTAATAAATGTCAGGTTAGAGAATTGTTCGTAGCACAACTTTACTTAGAACAATATAGAAAGTTATTTTTCAAATAAGTATTTAAAAAAGTTGCTCAAGCACTACATTTGGATATATAAAACTAATCAATATTTTTAATGTCTTCGATTGAAAATTTAGTTATCTAGCATATATGTTATTATTACTCAAAGAAAAAATCTTTTATCTATCATGATGTTTAATTGTCCGTGTAAGTATTTCTTTCAAATTTACAATCAATTGATTTCCTTCATTTTTTTTAATACGCTTGCATTGGCAGCGCTTTCTTATAATATAGAAATTATTCTTCTAAGCAGTTAAAATAATATGCATCGTTTATTGTAAAGAACACAGACTATAAAAAGAAATTCCATCGATGGATACATATTCACTACAAAAGGACTCAGAATAAAATAGATCAGATAAATTTTAATTTAAAATGCTTTGTTGTAAAATTTTATTTAACTCTTTTAGGGACAAAGCATTTCTGCTGCTAAAATGAAAAATTAATTCCATAAACCGGAAATTAAGAAACAAAAAGTATTTTAAAATAATTCAAATATTTCCTTCACGGATTGTTTAGCAGCAAAACTTTATTAAAAAATTCTGGGTTCAAGTTGGCAGTTTGGAAATAAAGTTAAGTATTCGCGCCATGCAAATGCTGCCCATGAAAGTGTTAAAATATTTTTGAACCAAATATCTCTGTTTTGAGCTGATTTTAATACATTGCCGATGGGCAATTTTTGTCAAATCTGGATTTTAAAACACTAGAAGCTCATCCCTGTTCTGAAAGTCTTTTGTAAATTGGTATTGTAGACAGGTTTCTCAAACTTATGCATCGGGAAATATCGTACGAATTTAACATAAAATGTCTTATAATCTAAAAAAATTCGACAACATAATATAAGAGCATTTTCAGTAAGGTAGAAAACACGCCCTTAGTCAATGATATTTTTTGAATGAAACCGAGAATTCTTCTTTGCCGTCGTGAATATGTTAAGTGAAATGTCCGCTTCTTTTCCTGAATTTTTATTTTCAAAATTCATAAGGTAAATAAAAAAACAATGAATGTGTAGTGTACAGTCGTGGAAAAAAAAAGTAAACACCACCTACTAACTCCTCAACAAATTATCTTAGAAGAAAGTTACTGGTACCGAACGACTGAAAATAAAGTCTACTTTTAAATTATCTATATAAAATTTGCTTAGGGGGCCATCTACATATTAAAAAGAACAAGAACCCCATTTTTTTTCATATACAATACCCAATTTTAACACAATATTTCAAATCTTCTGTTCAAATCTTCAAAATATTTCAAATCTTCTGGCATAGACACAAAATTTCAAGTCATTTGAATAATAAGTTTTTGAATTATAAGCATTCAAAATTTAGCGCTTCTAATGTTAAATTAAATTTTCATATTTTCATTAATATCTCCTGAAATTATACTCCTAATGTGCTAATTTTTTGTGTAGCAATAATACTAAAATACCCAAATATAAATACGGTGAATTTGCATTTTTTTCATAATTTTATGATATGAATTATGAAATTAATATTCGAAAAAATTATGAATTGCAATCTACAATTTTTTTATGGATTTAGATTTATTAAGTCCAGCTTTATGGAAACCCAAAATTGCACATTTTGCTTCCTAGTAGTTTTCAAATTATGCTTAAAAATGGCAAAATGATGGTTTAAGGGGCCGTCTATGATAGAAGTGACTATGTATTAAAATTTCTTATGCTATCCTGTAATCTAGCAGTCTTCAATGACTGTTTGAGTGTCGCTTACGACGCCCTGATCAAGAAGGAGGCTCTCCCGGTCAACAATCGAGTACCATACATCAATTTGGTTACAGTCTCTAAAATACGCTTGTTTAAAATAATTCATTTCTAGGAAACTTGTCGTACGAATCGCATAAACATTTGTTTTTAGGCTAATTGAGGGGTGTAGAGTTCATTTATGCAGTCCCCTAACAGGCACTAAAATACGCTCGTTTTAACCCTTTTAGGGCAAGGCATTTTTGCTCAAAAAATGTTCAAATAATTAATTCACACCGCAATTAACAAAAAAAATTATGTTAAAATAATCAAAAGCCCTTTTTCACGTTTATTATGAGATCGAAAATGTACTAAACAATTACTGGTGCCACATGGATATTTAGGCATTAAAATTAACCGTTTGCAGACTGCAAACCTCAGAGGGCTAAAATAATTAATTTCTCGGAAACTTATCATACGAATCGCATAAAAATTTGTTTTTAGGCTAATTGAAGTGTGTATTATGCTGTCCTTTATGCTGTCAGAATTGTGTACTGCTATTGAAAAAAAAAAAATATGGTTCGATTTAATATGTAGATGGCCCCTAAGCAAATTTTATGAACATCATTTAAAAGTAGACTTTATTACGAAAATCGTGTCATACCTGTAACTTTTTTCGATCATATTTAGTTGCAGAGTTAGTAGAGGTGTTTGTTTCTTTTTCCACGACTGTACGTATGATTGCTTGTGCTTGAATACAAATATATAAAATGCATATTTGGCTTTATTAAATTGCAAAAATCTTCAATTAAGTAATTCTACGATAATTTTTGCAGAATTAGTAAGGGGTGTTTACTATTTTTTTCAAGATTGTACCTTCGTGATCGAGTGGTACGTCACTACTTCTCTTCTAATCGATAGTAATAGAGTTAACCCTCCGTCTACCAGACGGGTCCATTGGACCCGACAGGTACATACAAAATATTCATTCAAACCAGAAATTTCTTTAAAATAAACTAAGTATATAAACCAGACAAAAATAAGGTAAATAAATAAGTTAAATAGTTTTAAATAAAAATTCTGGTGTAGAACGTTTTATTAAAACTTGAATAAAATTCCCGGTAGATCTAGGGTTAAGAATAAAGAGGAGACATATATTGTATTGTCAACCAATTGTGAGTGAAGTAACTGAGGAGGTTGTCTCAAAATACTTGCCAACTTTCCTTTAAACTTCCGTAAAATGTGAGTTAAATTGACCCAGGTTAAAGACGTTTCGAACCAGAAATTTACAAAAGAAATTAATTCAAATAAATTTCGTAGAGAAACATGATTTAAAATATATAATGATACATCAAATAAATTTCCTGCTTTGTAACGCGTATAACCTTGGTCAACTTAAATCACATTTTACGAAAGTTTAATTGAATGTTGGCAAGTATGTCTCGATACTGTCCTATTATTATTATTTTTTTTTTTTTTTTTTTACATTGGATAAACAGTTTCTCATAACCACTTAAGGAAACTGCCACCAGTAAAGTTTGAATAGAATATTTTGCATTATTTTAGCGGCACTTTCAGGAAAAATTTCTCTCTCAAATGTGGTTAAAATTTTTATTTCTTTTTACCTTTGGTTGTTTGAACAGGTAGTATAGTAATTTTTACTGAAACTGACAGGAGGTTTTCTAGGTTGTAATAATATGGCGGAAACGCAGTGCCTGACTATCGCCGAAGTAAACTTCCACCAGTAAAAATGAATATCTGTTTTTGCCGTTATTTGTGACTGAAATTTTGCATTGAAAAGGCATTTAATTAAGCTGAAAATTTATATTTATATTTACTGGTGGAAGTTTGACCCGGCTGTAATTGACCCGTGCGAAAATGGTTGCAGTTCAGGATTCATTATTTTAACCCTTAAATGCATGATTTTTTATTTTGTTTAGGAAAAATTATATATGATTCTCTGGTTTATTTCACATGATAAAAAATGAAAAAAATCGTATGATATATTTTTCGTATAATCCGTCAAAATTTTCTTACGTTGCACATCTGCAATTTAACCCTAGAACTACCGGAAATTTTACTCAAGTTTTATAAAAACATTCTACACCAGAATTTTTACTTAAAACTATTTAATTTGTTTATTTAACTTATTATTGTCTGATTTATACATTTAGTTTGTTTTGAAGAAATTTCTGGTTTGAATAAATATTTTGAATGTACATGTCGGGTCCAATGGACCCGTCTGGTAGACGGAAGGTTAAGTAAAAACTACTGTTATAACTAAAATTTTGCAATTTAGTAAATATTTTAATAAGTATGAATCAAAATACCTTATTTTATATAAATTTTTATTTTGTAAAACTTAACCCTTCAATGTACGAATTAATTTTATTCTTATACGTGTTTTTTATTCTTATATTAAGGATTATACACCAGAAATTTTAAGATATATTTCAACTTTATTTAGTAGCATATTTTTGTAATTAGCGGAGTAATATTTGTATATAACTATAGGGGTTGCTAAGAGTTAACCCCTTAACGATCGCATTAAATTTCGACTTAAAAATTCAAATTGCTTATTGGCACCACTCTTTTGAAAAAGAAATATTTACCTTATTTAATGACAGGTAAAATGATACCATAATAAAGCCAATTACACTATTTTATAAAACTGGTGGGAATCAAACAATCTGAATAAAAGACACAGCCCGTAAATATCACAGGAGCGAGAATTAAGAATTTAAATAAAAAGTGATGCAGATATGCATTAATATGCATTTAAGGGTTAAGGATATGTCAGTTCCTCTTCATTTATAGTTCCATGTCGATAGTAGAAGGTTTAGGTTCAACTCCAAAAAGGGCATGTGCCTTCCTTTGTGCGTTTTCCACTTCTCCGAGCTCGATTTCGTTTATAAACAACAGAGTTGCGACATATGCAGATTACGTATGCTGAGATTGAATTTTTTGTTCCTAGTTACAGGGCTGCCACTGGCGACTATTTTTTAATTCAATCTCGTGCCATTTTATAAAAAAAAGTTTCACGTATATTTTGACAACATGTGATAACTACAGAATAGAAATATACTAGAAAAATATTTTTTAAAAATAGTGGTACAAATAAAATATAAAAATAGTCACCAACCCTGTAATTATGAAAACTTACGCACCAGAGCTCTGCGATACTTTGCTGGGCAGGTTTGATTTGAAGAATGAGACAACTCAAAAACTTCTAGTAGACGATAATAGCAAGCTTTTGTCCAAAATTGCCTCAATATCATATTTTGTTTGTGTTAGTAAAAATGTATCTGGTGCCTTCTATCAACAAATATGTGAATTAATGTATTTCATGTATTAATTTCTTGTGTGGTTTAATGTATTTTATGATTACGCGTATAATAAAATATAGCGATTATATTTGTAAATCCAAGATAATGATTTTTAGCACTGTGATTCAAGGTTGAAATAGGTCATGGATCACCTTTCAACGGAAATAGGCTTTTAAAATGTTGAAAGGATTGAATGGCGTTTGAATTTACGAACAAATTTATTTTAAAATAAATAAAATATTTTCTTTACGTACATTATAAAAGCAAAATTTTATTTAAAAATCATGGTATCATTGTAGCGTTTGGGAATTAAAATTAAAAGGATTAAATCAGAGATATGTACCGTCAAAGTTTTGCCTATTACTATTTCCAAATAACGATCTTCGAGGCAGACTTGTCTTGCTAAAATTGCTGAAATTTGACATGAAAATTGCTTCTCTTTAAATCTTCTCAATTCAGTTTACTATACACTGTGCCTCCTACGGTACAAAAAGTTGTATATCATGAAGATGTGAGGGAGAGGGGAAGAGTTTTGGCAGTACGCATTTCTGGACCTGTTATCGATGTGACGGGACTACATTTGTATGCATTAAAAGGCAGCAGCCTCAAATGTTCACGATATACAGCAGTGAAAAAAAAAAACACAATGTATTTTATCATTTTATCACTGAATTGTCACAGAGTGTTGTCATTCGATTGTGTATTGTATCTACTTTCCAAATATGAATGCAATTTTTTAAATAGGGGTCGTCTACATTATTAAAATTTGTACCAGTTTTTATTTTTTTAAATGCTGACCAGGAATTAAATACCGGCGGGTAAAACTTCCACCGGTAAATTTAAATAGAAATTATCGAATTATTTAAACACTATGCATGCTGAATATTTGTCAAAAATAAAGGTTTTATTTTTCTTTTTTACTCGTGGCAGTTTGTCCCGCCTTTAATCAGGCCATGATGCCAACGACACCTTACGACAATTTATCTGTGTTTCTTGGATAAAAGCAGCCTCTGAAAAGGTATAGATTACATATTTTGTCTTAAATATACACAGAGTTAGAAGAGAAATGTTTCCTTTGTAATGATATATTGCACATTTAACCGCTTCAGAGACAAAGTACTTTTGCTAAAATGTTAAAATGTTTGATTAACACAAGGATTTACAAGAAAATTTATATGAAAGTAGGTAAAAGCGTTTGTTCAAGTATATAATGCAAAGCAAAATTTAGTTTTAAAATTCTGGTGACAATGTGGCATTTGTGAATTAAAATTAAGTGGTATACATAATATAAAACCGCCCTTCAAGTGTGTTCTATATGTCACACAACATTAACTTAACAGCAGGGCTGCCACGGACGACTAATTTTTAATTCTATCTCACACCACTTTGAGAAAACGATACTTTTTCACATACACTTTGATAAAATCTGCAAGAGAAATATACTACAAAATTTATTTTCTTAAAATAGTGGTGCGATTAAAATATAAAAATAGTCGCATATGGATGCGCCGAACAGGGATTAAAATAATAAAACTTATCTTTTTATGGACATTATATTAAAAAACAACATTTTATAAAAAGGGTCAAGTCTTTCATAATTCAGCATTTTTAAAAATCTGTCAAAAAACAAAAGTTAACTTGTATAAAAAAACAGATTCAGACTGGGTAACCAGTTTGGCTACAAGAATTCCTTCAAAAATTGCGAATTCATACCTGAAATTCCGAATAGTGCTTCTTGTTTTATTTCTTGACAGATATTTTGAGCTTATTTTAATTAAAAATTCTTCTTTCGGAAGTCGCGGCATGAATTTGGAATTTCTGAATAAAAAAGATGCCAAACCCTTTTACTCAAGTTTAGAAAAGTATTTTACACCAGAATTTTTATTTCGAACTATTCATCTTATTTAACCTATTTGTATGTGGCTTTTATTTAACTTATTTTATGAAAAAATTCTGGTTTGAATCAAAATATATTTATTTCGTACCGGTCCAACTGACCGCTATGGCTGTTCTAGTAATAAAGTGCAAGGTGAAAAGTCACGCAACCCAAATTTTCAAAAATTAAACAAAATCAAAAATAAATAATAATGGGATTATTTTTCGAAATATGGTAGAACTATACATTTGAAACTCATTTACTAGTATAAATTTCAGTTGCTGCTGAAGTAAGAGCCATTTGTTTTGTGAAAGATGCCGATGAGGGAAGTGAAATTTTCCAAAGCACAAAGAATTTTATGGTTAAACATTATTTCGAAACAACGTCTTTCGTTAATCTTATTGAAGCGGTTAAAGAAACATATCCAAATGTTCGTATGCCGAATAATACAACGATTTACCGATTGGTAAACCGATTTTAAGAAACTGGTTGTTTGTCGTTATTTATGATGGCTAATTATCTACACAAGGGATATGGGCCCGACAGGGGAAGATGTGCCCTCCGTTGGGGTCTTTCTAAGGGAACCTAAACTGTATTTACGCAAGGAAATCCAAGGTTCGAAGAAAACCAGGGAACACTTTGAAAGATTTGGCCGACGGGCGCGATTGGGTTCAAACCCAGCCGCTGCCATCGAAATACTCAAGGCCAGAGCAAACGAGTGTAACGTCATCACTAATCGACCGACATCTCGCTAGCGTTGGAATTCACATCGGAAAGTTTTGAATAGCAATTTTCTTATATTTTATTTGTGGAATATCTATCATCTTATAAAACAGTAATAACTATTTAAATTTACTGGTGACAATTTGGAAACCCCCAATGAAACATCAGCCAGATGCGGCAACGCTGTATCACTCTGCATCTGGCTGGATTTTTATTCAGAGTTTCAGAATTCTCAAAGTCTTGAATTCTCTAAGTTTAAATATTTATTATTGTTTTATAAGGGGATCGATATTAAAAAAAGAAAAAAAAATTATTTTTGCTAATTGAAATTTTTTGGTGTGAATTCCAACATTAGTGAGAAGTCGGGCGATTCGTGGTGACGTCACACTCGTGTCCTCTGGCCTTGAGTATTTCGATGGCAGCAACCCCGCGCACGGTGGATCATTTACAGATTCTAGCTGGCCAAAATTATTTTTGGCGTCAATATAGTCGCATCGCCATGAAAATGAAAAATGTTATTGATATTCACTATTCAATGTTAGGTATTGCAAAATGTAGCGCGTAGCAATCATAATTTCGTTACAGGAACATTCAAAAGACTTTCATTGCATTACTGCCTATGGGGAAAAAATCGTTTGCGGTAGTTTTTAATGATGTTTCATAGTTTCAAAAACTTTGAAAATTATATACATATCTATGAAGTGAACTACAAGATGATTGCTATAGAATATGGTATGGCTAGCATTTATCGATCATTTACAGGGTCACTGAAAAGAATTATGTTACATTACGGTCTATGGAGAAAAATTGTTTGCGGTGTATTTTTTTCATGTTACACTATTTCGAAAGTATTTAAATTTATACATATCTCCGGAATGCTCTATAAGATGCTTACTATTGAATATGATGTGCATAGCATTCATCTTTAATGTACAGGGGCACTCAAAATAAATCAGTTATATTTCTCTCTCTATGAACAATAATTGATGGAAGTGCGTTTTCAGTTGTGGAACACCTTTTTAAATTATAAAAATTGCATACTATTTAGTGTGTATAAATCTATAAATCATATACAGGGCTGCGCAAAACATCTGAAGTACAAATCCGTTTATTGACCTGAAATTGCTGAAGTGGAATTTTCAACTGTGCTATGAGTTCACTAACTGTTCTAAATTTTAGCATATTGTGAATTATATGATAAAACTATAGTTCATATACAGGAATGTACAAAATTTTCAGTTATTTTTTCGACTTTGGTTGAAATTGTGTTTTCAAACGTGTTATATGTTTTACAAATTATTACTTAGACATCGTATTTCACGTTATTAAGCTATGACGTTTTATTATAGAAGTCCGCATGCGTTGAAAAATGTTTCATAATCTGATTGACGCATAATTTTATGTTCGTCTTGATAATTTTAATGATACTTTCTTAACGGTGTGGAACCTAAAGTGATAAAACAATTATTGTATTATTATAACAAATCCTAAAATTTCTTTTTCTTAAGTTTAAGGTACGGGACAAACATTCGACAGCTTTAATGAAAATTGCTCTGTTGTATATTCTGTTGTATATTTATATTTATCTCTGCACAGAGGAACACTATGTAAAGAATGGGAATTATAAGATATCATGGTAAAATGTCTACATTATATTTTGCATTGTATCAAATTTGAATTTGGAGAATTTGTCTGGATAAATTTTGTAACAACTTGAAATTTGCAGCCAACTAATACATTTTACACCATTCTGTCCTGATATATCTGCATACAACTACAACTTTTGTCCAAACCTGGTCATAAATTTAAACATTTCGCGCTTGCAAAACTCCATGTGCTCTTCATTGTAATTTTCCCCTATAAACAAAACATTTTCAACCAAATTCACATTTTCGTTGATTATTAAACCTTGTTTAGTTGCATAATGGTGCAAAAGTTTATTTATGTGACTAACTTAAATTGTGCTGTCTTTAATAAAAAGAAAATGGTACTTGAAGTAAAATTTCAAATTTTTTTATTTAGACTTAATAAGCTAAAAACAATTCTAAAAACTGGGGAGTCTCCTAAGAGCAGAGAAATTAAATTGGAACGAAACGGTAATAATCTACATTATTTAATCATATAAAAAACTGAGCTTAATCTTGCTTTATCGCATAACTTTTGTATATTAAAACTGATATATTGTAAAAAAAAATATATTCAGAGTTTTTTGCGACATTAAATACGAAATAACAGCTGATATGTGCAACATTTATGAACATAAATCCGATAAAATAAAGTACATATTTTGTTTGGAAGCGTCGAATAATCGAGCAGTATATTTTAATCCGCTTCAAGTAACAGATTAAAGAACTATACTTAAATTGATTGATTCATTCCCAACTAAGAAGCCCCAACTTTGCACTAGTCTATGGACTATACAATTATATTTATATCAAAACTAATAGCAGGGTGCAACGCCCCAACGATCGAGCTATAACAGACAAAAAATAAATTGCGCTAGGATAAACTTTTAAAAATCGACTTTGTCCAGCTGGAATCGGTAAATTACTCACCGTGCTGCGCCTCCCGTCAGCTTTTTCTGGAAGGCTCACGTTTTGAGCATCTTATCGCCAGAGTAACTGTTGGCGCAAGGATGAATTTAACGTGAAGCACCCTTTCTTGTTCGTGACGTCATACGCGTATCGAACAGCAACACCATTTCTTTGCTGAGAGCAAAGAGATATTGCTTTTTTTCCTTTGTTTTTCCGCAAATTTTATCATGCAGAAAATAAAGTATGACGAAATGTTATATCACAGTGGTTTACAATTAAAACATTGCTTAAAATAAAGAGCTTTTTCGGATTAAAATGCTTTTAATTTCATAATATATATAATTCAAACATAAGCTATTTTTTCAGTTCAATATTATTCTTTTATTATTCTTTATTATTTTATATTATTATATTCTCATTATATTTCATTCTTTATTATATTATATTATTATATTCTCATTATATTTCATTCTTTATTATATTATATTATTATATTCTCATTATATTTCATTCTTTATTTCATTATATTCTCATTACATTCTTTTATTTCATTAATTCGCTATGTTCGAAGAAATTGAGAACGTATTTCATTTTTTAGGAAAAATAAAAACAGGCGTAAAGATTTTCTTGCAATAAATATAATTCTATTAATCATATTTTTATGGCACAATTGAACTTAGTTTTATTAGCATTACTACTGAATTAATTTAGTCATTTTTTTATTTTTTAAGCGGCAAGTTTGTGTGACGTGTTGATTGCGTTAATAAAACATATTTTCACTGAAATAATTAATTAAAAATTAATTGTTTTTAATTTAATTGCGATTAGAAGTTAATAGAATGTTGAAACTAAAATCAATTCGATTATAATTAGATTTAAAGATAAATCGTAAATTATTTAGCTGTATCATGCAATTAAATCAATCAGTTAAAATAATTGCAAGTTGATGCATGCAATTAAATCAATTACAATTTCATTTTAATGCTGTTAAATCTTTATTATTATTTGAGTTTTTATGAAGAAAAACATTGGTCTGCCCCTAGTGCACAAAATTAAAAATCTTTAAAATTCTTCAGCTTTTTATTTTAAAATTTTTGCCATATTTTTTAATATTATTTCGTCCTTGTTGTTTTATTTGTTATTTTAAAATAGTAATTCGTCCTATTTGAATAAATCATCTAAATTCTTCTCTCGAATGAAATCCCCCCCCCTCCCCACCATCACCACACACACTCCATTTTTCGTCACTCTGTACACATATTGCACTATTTATTAAGTTGAAGTGGCAATAAAATAATGATCAGTCGTCTGAGGCAACCCCCCCCCCCGCCATTCCGAAATTTCCCTTCTACTCCCCACCCTCTCCTCCAGCCCACTATTTTTTGACCATTTAAAATTCATTGTTGCCTTGCAGAAAAGATTAGTTAAAATTGTGTCTGAAACGTTAACTATCCCTTTGCTTATCCATAACAGTGCATAAAGTTTAGTGTTTTGCTTCATCTGTTGATTTTTAAATAACAAATAAATAATTTTTATCATAAAAAAGAAAAGGAAAGAAATAGAATGAAATATAAAGTAAAATAAAAAAAACAGGATTAACCTTTTGTGCACACACTTTCTTTTTTTTAAATTCTTTAATTTTTTTTTTAATTTCCTGTCCTATTTATTACTTTGAGGTAACTATAAGTAAAGGACAAATTAGTCAAATTCTGGCCCCCCTCCCGAAAAAAAAGAAAAGCTTGTTTTTGTTTCACCTCCCCCCGCCCCCCCCAAAAAAAGCTAAATGTTCCAAGTTTTTAATTTTTTGGTTTGCTTTTCTATTTGTTAATTGATAAATTGAAATATTTAAATCTACTGCCCCTCACTGTCATACACAGTTTTTAAATTTCTCTAGTGAATTCATTTGTTACTTTGAAGTAACAAAAGATAGTAATTCAATATTCCTTCTCCCCCACCTCCCCTACCTCCCCTTAAGAAATTTATCTCACATTAAAAAGGCAATTTCTAAACATCCTGGTTGGGGGTGTGATAGGTTTTTTTCCTGGTTTTGCCTATTTTCCTCAACTTTAGGGACCGTTTCTGCAGAACGATTTGTTATTAAATTAATTATATAAGTCCATCTCAGAAAGTATAGTAATTTTCTACCACGGGTATTTTTTTAATTCTGTGTTTATATACATCAAAATGCACTGAAACTGCATTAATTCATCTTCACCATAAATACATCTTTATATGTAATAAAATATCTAGATTTATGAAGATAAAAATACTCCTTTAAGTAGGACTGTTATTCTAAAATGCGCTAGTTCGTCTTCCGCCTTTTCGGTTCAAAACAAAACACAAGACGACGATTGGCGTTTGACGATAGAGCTGGCTGAACGTTCTCGCTTTCGCCAACTCACCAAGGCTGATGCTCAAAGCGTGAGCCTTCCTGAAAAAGCCTCCCGTCAACCAGCTTTTTAAAGCAGAGTCTCTTGGCCACTGATGGGACTTTAAGAAACTGGAAGTGTTCATGATAAAAACGAAATAGCTGCCCGTGACCATCTGTTCTTAATTGTGACAAAATGGAATTTAAAAAAAAGATGTTGCAATCACCGTAGAAGAGTTTGAGAAAGCTTTAAATCGTTGACCTGAAGACAAACATTGAACATCAGATTAAAAAATTAAGTGACCCAACTTTGGGAAGACAAATTTTGCATTGATAGATTTTCCTCAAATTTGAAAAGACTCTTACGTCTTGGTATCCAAGAAAAAGGGTCACATTTTCAATATTTTCTGTAGCAATGGTAATTTGCGCTGAGTTTTGAGTCTCAGTATTGTTACTCGTTCAATTTAGTTTGTGTTTGTAATTTGAATCATGTTTATATTTTAGTAAACAGAATATTTTGTAAGGGTTGCGCAACTTTTCGATCACACTGTATCAATTTTTTCGCAGTAGAATATTAAGTTGAAATGTAAAATAAATATGTAAATGTGAAAAATGAAAAAAGTAATCTCCTTTGAAAATTAATTATACTATATTTAAAACAATTTTTTCTCGGTAAATAAGAAAATCATGCATGTCACGAAATATGCTATTTAATTATCTGAAAAAGAAAAAAAAATCCAATTTGAAAATGCCTATTGAAGATAAAATGGTAGCTTGCATGAGAATATAAACAAACTTTTTTATGTTTATGACATTTTGAGATTGCAAAAACGACCTTACAAAACATTTTTTGCGAATGTTTCAAAGAATTCCACGCTACAAAAATGAGTGACGGTAATTCATTCCATTATGAATTGCATTTTTATCCTAATCTAGGGTATGTAGACTTTCTCTCTTTGATAAGAAATTTATATTTTGAAGTTTTTATTCTTATTTTTTCTAAATATAGAAAAAAAAAAACATTTTAATTATTTTGAAGACTTTATAATAAATTTTTATTATTTCGTGATTACTTTACTTTTTTCAAGTTTTTCCCTTTTCTTAATTATGAAAATTATTCAGTTTTTTTATTCCGTTAATTTAAGATTTTGACAGATCAATTTTCCGACAAAAATATTTTCAGAACATAAGGCTTTTTTTTTTTTTTTTTTTTTTTCTCGAATATCAGAGTTTAATTTTTTAAAAAGTGCTTGAAAAGATAGCGGAAAATGTGAGGCAATATTTCATTGTCCTTATACAAATATTTTCATTTTCAGTAATAATGCATTCTTAAATTAGAAGGATTCTGTTAAGGAAAACTAAGTTTCTTCATTAAATAATAAATTAGTAAATGCAAAATGACGGAAAAAATATTTTCGTTGGAATGTTTTTTAAGGTATCTTAGAGTAATAAAAAATTCTTTCTGTACATAGAAAAAATGCGTCTATCTTATTCTATTGTTGAAATTAGTCCAAAAATATAGCTATAATTTATTCTCCGTTACTCTAGAGATCCTAGTTTTTTTTTCTTTTTTACGCCGACAGAAAACAGGTTTCTCCCATTCATGGAGGTAATAATTAAACCCTTGAGGGGCAAGCAATTACTCTCGTGAAATGCTGAATTCCCACCGGAATCTTTGAAAAAATTCTATTTCAAAATAAGTAAAAGCAATTTTACGGCCTTTTTTCCACCAAAGTTAGAAAAGTAAAATTTAATAAAATTTTTCTGGTGTAAAAATTCATTAATCGTAGGTGGTATATAATATATACCGGTGCCCCTCAAGGGGTTAAGAGGAATCCTTACAATGACATATCCTTAAAATAGTGAAGCTTCAACTGTAACCGCTTTTGCAGGGGTTGATTACCACCGGAGAAAACTTCCACCAGTAAATTTAAATAGACAATTTCTCCTCATTTAAACGCCTTATTCATGCAAAATGTCAGAAAAAATAATGCCAAAAAGACATATTCATTTTTACTGGCAGAAGTTTACTTCGGTGGTATCCAGGCTCTGCGTTTCCTCCGTAATGTAACAACCGAGGCAACCTCCTCTCAGTGTCCCTAAATAAGATTGTAACACATGCGCAGACTAACAACAGTAAAAAGAAATAGAAAATTGTTGCCATATTTGTGACACAAAATTTCCATGAATAACTTTAAAAATAAAACTTTTTTATTCAGATTTACTGGTGGAAATTTTCCCCGATGATAATCAGAAACAGTTGATCCGATTTAGAAGAAACCGCCGCCATCTTCTGACAACTTCCTCTGTTACTTCACTCGAAATTGGTTGAGAATACACTAAATGTCTTCTCCTCTTTATTCATAAATCCATTCTCCGGTTGACTCCCAGGTGACTTCCATTCAACTTAACGCCTTTCGACGCCCCTCGCAACGTGCGTGGCATTTAAGGCGTGAAAAAATGTTTTGAATTTCAACACCAGCAATTTAGGACAGAAATTTGTCCCATTATCTATTATCAGTCGTTCATTGTTTAAAAAAACAACAATTACAATATGGTAAAGCCGGTGCTAACAACTAAAATAAGATAAAAATAGCAAATAGGGCCTTTGTGAAACAATATTAAAAAGCAGAAAAACCAACGTTTAAAAATGCACACACAATACATGAAAAGCAGCAAACAGCTGTTTCGAATCTACTAGCGAGATTCTTCTTCAGTGAAAGATAGGGGAAAAGGAACAGCGTGCTAGAAAAAGCAAGGCTGAGCAAAATGATAGAAACAGATGCGCTGGATTATATACCCGATGCGGGTAGCGAAGGCGCCAAAAACAACCAATGAGAGAGAAGCAGTGGAAACACCTGGGTGGACAAGTAGCGACATCTACCTTAGAAGGTGAGAAAAAGAAACCAAAAAAAGGGGAAATTAAATTAATGCTTTCCAAATACTTGGAAAATCAGTCGTACTAGATAAGTCATTGACTAAAGAGTGAGAATTTTTAATGATGTGGTAAGCTTCCCAAAAATCAAGATCAAGGTTAGAAGAACATTTTTGGATAATGATGGCTGAGGAAAAATCGAACCTATGTTGAGAAGACCAAGAATGTTGAGCAATAGAAGAACGTTTAAGCTCCTGTTTTTTAACATAACCGTCATGCTCTTTTAAACGAAATCTAAGAGCACGTTTAGTCTGTCCAATATAAGAAAGGTCACACTGGCAAGAGTTTTGGTAAATCTCTTGCCAGTAACTCTCATTTTGGTAACTCTCTGTGGTTAATAGCACTTAATTTAACTTCGAACATTCACTTGGATATAGACGCCATTGACGTTGACCCTTCACTAAATTGATATAGTTTACCTAAGTTTAATACTTGTCGCACTTCTATTATTTAAAATAATTAAACGGGATTCCGTAATTGAAAAATATATGGTAAGATAATTGCGCATTTTTTAATAACTAATACTTTCTGTCATTTAAAATGTTAATTTTTCTATGTGTGTTTTTCTTTTTACATTTCTTGCATGTTTGTATTGAATTGGCATTTTCAATTAGCACAATTCCGCGAATTATTACTAAACTTAGTCCATTAGTTCTTTAGATAACGCTAGAGATGGCAGTATATAAAAATAAGAGTAAACACTTACCACGATCGTCTATTCGTCAACTAGTGTATTGGGTCGTTCGGAAAGTCGTGTCCGTTTGGGAAAATCAATTCGTACCGGAAAATTCTATTATTTAATTATTAGACATTGATTCCGATATCTAATGTCTAATTATTACCGGGCAGAATTTTGCGATACAAATTGATTTTCCCAAACGGACACGACTTTCCGAACGTCCCAATAATTTCCGGCGTATAATCCGCAGATGAAACAGTCGTGATTGGACCCAGAAATTTTACTTAATAATTGAAGTGAAATATTTACTTATAATTTACATTTTATGAACTACAAGTTATGGGCCTCAAAATGATTTTTTGATCCGCAAAATAAACACTGGATATTGTGATGATGTTTTTAATGAAATGACTATTTCGAGCGAATTTTTAAAAACATTCTTTAAAACTAATTTTGCTGTGCAATATTTTCAGTTGTTTAACCCTTTCAGGTGCAAAGCACTTCTAATGAAAGAATGTTAAAATGTTTGAGTGACACCGGTATTTATGTACAAATTTATATGAGACTAAGTAAAAGCTTTTCTACGTGTACATTATATTGCGGAAAATTTAATTCCTAAATTCCGGTGCCAATGTGGGATTTGGGAATTAAAATTAAGTGGTATATGTAATACACCTGTGCCGCGAATTTGCAAATGCCGCGATTTATTGGTAACCCGGAAAGAGTGACTTATTGTATCAATAGAAGATGCGCTGATGTTAGATGCCGCAATAGAGCCTGTTAACCCTTTCAAGGTTGGTGGTACATTTATGAAACCAGTTAATTTTAATTCCCAAATGCCACGTTGACTCCAGAATTTTAGTGCAAAACTTTTTAGCTCATTATTTGTCTGAAATATAGCCTTCTCTTATTTCCATATAAATTTGTTCCTAAATTCCGGTGTCATTTATTCACTTTAACATTTTAGCAATAGACTAATTTGCCCTTGAAAAGGGTTAAAGGGACACTTCACAATGGAGCTGTTAATAAAGAGGAGGAGTGAGATGTCTACCGCTTACAAGTGAAGTAGAGAATGTTGTCACAATATGGTAACTATTGTTCTTTTACATAGGATCAGGGCCTGATTAATACCGACTCAAACGTCCTCTAGGAAAAACGAATAGACATTTTTGCCTTAATTGTGTCTGAAATTTCGCTTGAATAAGGCGTTTGAATAAGTTAAAGATTTTTATTCGAGTTTATTGCTGGCGGTTTGCCACGGAAGTAAACAAATTCACCGACACTGACAGGAGAATTCTTTATGTTTTCATACTGTGGCAGAAACTCAGGGTCTGAATAATGCCGGAGCAAATTTCCACAAGTAAAAACGAATAGATAATTTTGAAACATTTATAACAGAAATTTTGCATGAATAAGGCATTTAAATGAGGGGGAAATTTCTATTTTAATTTACTAGTAGAAGTTTGAACTGGCTGCACTCGAAATCTGCAGAAACGGTTACAGTGAACTCTTCAATATTTTGAGGATATATCGATTCCTCTTTATTGATAGTTACATGATGGGGACATCCAAAGAGTCTTGTTTATGAGACTCCAGTTGACTCTGTTGATGATATCGCCACTTGAATATCCGTTGCTGCTGCACGTTCGCGTGAAATACCCATGGAACTGTTAACAAAGAGGAACTGACATATCCTTAAAAAAGTGAAGCTTCAACTGTAACCTTTTCCACAGAAATTGATTATCGCCGTGTCAAACTTCCACCAGTAAATTTAAATAGAAATTTTCTCTATATTTAAACGTCTTTTTAACTTAAAATTTCAATGAAATAAAATGGCAAAAACAGATATTGATTTTTATTGGTGAAAGTTTACTTCCGTGAATGTCAGGCACCGTTTTTCCGCCATATTGTGACAACCTAGACAACATCATGTCAGTGTCACTGAAAAGGATTATAATATCTGGGCAAAGTGCCACCAGTAAAAATAAATAGAAATTTTGACTATATTTGTGAGAGAAATTTTTCACGAAAAAGGCCGCTTAAACAAGGCTAAATTTTCTATTAAACATTTACTGTTAGAAGTTGGCTTCGGCGGTTATCAGAATCTGTTTATCCGATGTAAAACAATCAGCCGCCATATTGTGACATCCTCCTCAGTTACTTCACTTGCAACTGGTAGACATTGCATTATATATCTCCTCCTCTATATTCATAACTCCATTGAAATACCTAACATCTTTGAATCTGTAAGCCAGTCCCTCCATCGACACTGCCAGGCATGTATTACTGTAGGTTGACGCAATTTTGAACGTTTCTTGTAAACATAGTACTTGTAAATGGCGCTGTCAATAAACGTTCCTTCAATGTCTCTTTCCCGTGTCTGTCCCGCAGTGCGTCAGTTGCGCCCATGAATTGCTATAAAATACATGAATATTGCAGTGTCCTCTAGCAACCCTTAAAGTTTGCTCCATGAGTTTGGAATCAATCTGTATATGGCTCTATATTATAAAGCAAAGACGTGTCCGTCACTAAACCTGAAGTCATTTTCAAGGTAGCAACACCTGACCAACATGTTTTGCTTTTTACTGCAATTTATTAACTTCTAAATATCGCACATTCTTAATTCTTATAACGTCAAATAGGAAAAAGAATGTTCTTCAAAATCAGTATGTTAGAAAACTGTATCTCAGTTTACTGATTTTTTATTGTTTTTAAAATAAGTATCAAAGATACTTTAAAAACTCTATCACTTTCGTGCGCAGCCCTTTATTAAACCCGTTTGTACTAAAAACAATATAAATATTTCAGCATGTGTTTCTACCTAGTATCCCATAACGAAATTAAAACGTCATCAATCAATAAATAACACATAACACACAAATAAAACACATATTTATCAGGCTTGTGAACTACGCTCAGAAAGAACATAAATATCAGAAACAAAAGGCTGCTGAAAGTACAGAAACAGTTGGTCCCTATAGTTTCTATAAAAGATAGAGTTATGAATCATTGTACGTTTACGATTTTATATTAAATTGACTTCATGAGTTTTTGTTTCAGACAAAACTTTTGAAAATGAGAGTCTCGTATTGAAAAGTAGTCATACAATAGGCTTTATTTTTAAGAAATTATTACATTTCTCTGAATAAATATTTTTTAAATGCTAATATATGTATATATATATATATATATGTACAGTATTTTTCCATTTTGTACTCAAAAATTAAAACAAAAACGTATGAAAAACAGTTTTTATTTCAGAATATATATCTTTTTTAAAATTTGGCAAAAACTGATAATCTCTTTAATTTAAAAATCATATATTTTTTAATAAATTTAATAGCGGAAACACTTTTGCAGGGACGCCACGCAGCGGAACCCAGGATGAAAGCTTGTACTACTCGTACGCGTCATACTATCTTTCATCAAAGCGAATGTTTAAGTGTCACATGCCTGCGCAGAGACAGGAGGAACACAGCCATGTTTATCATGCGGAATAGTTTGTCTATGGAACTATTAACCCATTAATGACGAGTTTCTTTTACACATTTTTAATACCTAGATTCCAGTTGACACCAGTTTTCCCACAATGTAATTTGAATTTATATGATCTCTCAAAGTTTGATATTAAGTAATATGAAAATTTCCTTACTAAAATACTGGTTTCAATATTTAAGACTTTCGTATTACATACATGGCAGATTTTCGTACCAACCGGCGTTAATGGGTTAATAAAAAGGAACTGATATATCCTTAAAAAATTGAAGCTTCAACTTTAACTGCTTTCGCAGGGGTTGATTACCGCCAGAAAAAACTTCCACCAGTAAATTTTAATAAAATTTTCCCCTCATTTAAACCTCTTATTAATGCCAAATTTCTGTCCTAATTAATGGCACAAACAAATATTCATTTTTACTGGTGAATGTTTACTTCGGTGGTAGTCCGGCCCTTCGTCTCCTCTTTATTTTGACAACTTAGACAGCCTTCTATCAATGACAGTGAAAAAGATTATATTACTTGGGCAAACTGACTCCAAAAAAGACAAATAGACATTTTTACCATACTTGGGAGAGAAATTTTCAATGAATAAGGAGATTAAATAACACAACAGTTTGTATTCAAATTTACTGGTGGAAGTGTGCCCCAGCGGTAATCAGAACCTGTTGATCCGATCAAAAAAAGGGGCCATCTTGTGACAACCTCCTCAGTTACTTCACTCGCAACTGGTAAACAATCCTCTATATGTCTCCTCCTCTTTATTCATAACTCCATTAATTCGTCAATGCGCGTCTATCGTTCGTTCCTGGAACACAATTTTCGATGTGTTTTGAGGAAGAAATGGCGACACTTTCTGCAGAACCCACCCATCATCTACATGACAAGCTCGTGTACATGCAACGCAAACTGTGGTTGATGTGATTACTCCAGGGTTGCCAGTTTGGCCACCATTTTTACTTGGAAATTTCAAATTCGTACCAGAAAATTTGAAAGAAAAAGCTTTACTTTATATAATGACAAAATTTCCGTCATTAAGTAAAGCAACAAATGGTAACCCTGGATTGCTCCCTGGACTGGGAATGGCTCTACCGACCCCATATTCCAAAGACATATGTTACTGTGTCTTTGATCAAGATGAAAGAAGCATTCGCTTCCATGCCATTCCAGATTTTCTGCAGGCTGTAGACAGCCCCATCCGAACGATCAAACAAGCAGGCGCTACCAACAACTTCCTACAGTTTTCAGAGCGCTGGCAACCGGTGTCAGAGTACGCTGGTTACTACTTTGAAGGGGTATAAATTTTTCATCCCGGTATATCTTCTGTATAATTTATACATGCATAATTGCCAACATTAACGCAGCATGCATCATGCTATTTTGGTCATTTCCGACAATGACATGTCATGATATCTGCATGATTTTTTAATTAGACATTCCGAATTCTCACCAGAAAATGTTAACTCTTATAAGCATTACAGGATGATTAATATCCCATAAAGAAAATTAAAGAAAATTACCAATTAAATATTTGTGTTGTGAATTCAAAATTTGAAAAAAAAAGGCCAGATGCTGCAACACTGGTGGCTAGTGACATACATCCGCTAACAGTGCCTGGGAGGAAGCGGTTAAATGCGCATGCTATGTATATATATATATACAAATATATGTCAGTGACGAAAATTCCTATTCAAGTTGAGCATGATCTTAGGCACCAGTAACTTCTAATAATTTTTTATAATACGTTTTAAGGACGATTTTACAATTACATAAAGCGATAAAAATTATTCGGAGAGACTGACGTCAATAAACATACCCCAGATTGAGTATCAGATATCTCCACTCATACAATATAGCGTACTTTTTCACTTTTTTGTTACTACTAATATTAATTAGAAATTTTTAATTTACTTATTCGCTTATTCCCTCATTTAAATAGGGCAAAATTTACTAACATATTTTAGTGGTACAGAAAAAGTGTAACAGTTTACAGTTATGGTGATATATATTAGATCTACCGGAAAGTCCTGTCCAATAATGTTATTTCACAACTGCTTTTTTAAAATTCAGATTTCTTCATTGGCACCACATTTTTGTAATGGTAAAATTCCGCTTGATTTTCACATTTCACATTGATGTGAAAACAATCGTAATTTTACCATTTCAAAATAGTGGTGCCAATGAAGAAATCTAAATTTTTAAAACGTAGGCGTGAAATAACATTATTGGACAGGACTTTCCTGTATATCTAATATAATAGGTCAACCGGAAAATTTTGTCGTTTAATGTTCTTCCACGCCTACTTTTTAAAATTCTGATTTCTTCATTAGCACCACATTTTTGAAATAGTAAAATTCCTAAAGTTTTCAGATTTCACATTAAGCTGAAAACAATGAGAATTTTACCATTTCAAAAAAGTGGTGCCACTGAAGAAATCTGATTTTAAAAAAAGTAGGCGTGAAAGAACATTAAACAACAGAATTTTCTGGTTGACCCAATATCTACAGGTTTTGTATGCCTCAGGAAGTCACGAGATTTAAGGAGTTTCAACAACAGAATTTTCTTTAATTAATGGTCGTCATATCTAAAAGCATATTTTCCTTTCATTACAAAACTCTTCTGGTATTATTTACCTGAAGCATGCAAATCCTGCATGTAGTATATATACCGGGTGTCCTAAAAAGGACTGACTGAATTTAAAATTCAATAACTTGCAAACGGTGACGGATATTTAAAAAATTCTTGCAGGAGGGTTATACATGAGATCGAAAAACATTTTTACAGTCATTTTCGATTTTAGTTCAAATTACAAACAATAGATGGCGCTGCGATCAATAGACGCTAAATTCAGGCTCGTTTTTTGGTACTTTGGGACCAACTAAATAAATGTTTATCTCTTTTTTCTGCATGGAAGAACAGAAAGGCCAAAAAATCGAGCCTGTATTTAGCGCCTATCACTTACAGCGCCTTCTATTTTTGGTAATTCGAACTAAAAGCGAAAATCACTGTAAAAGAAACTTTTGACCTTATGCATAACCCTCCTGCAAGAATTTTTTAAATATCTGTCACCGTTTGCAAGTTATTGAATTTTAAAATCAGCCAGTCATTTTTAGGACACCCGGTATATACGATAATGTACAATCATGGAAAAAATGTAAACACGTCCTGCTAGCTCTGAAACAAATTATTGTAGAAGAAAGTTACTGGTACCGAACGATTGGAAATAAAATCGACTTTGAAATGGTGCATATAAAATTTTTTTAGGAGGCCGTTTACATATCAAAACGAAATCAAACTTTTTTTGTTTTTGTTTTTTAATAGCATTACCCAAGTTTGACACCATTAATATATTCTATTCCCTTTAAGTAGCCTAAATATTTTTTTTTTTTTAATGAAATTCGCAAGATTGGTTTCAGAGAACATAATTACTATAAAATGAGCCTATTTTAGGGCTGTATCCGAATTGAAGTTTCGTACTAGATTGTTGAAATCTCACAGAATGACTATGTCACTTCTATTAATGTTTTATTTTTTGCCACTGCGATTTCACTCGCTTAATATGTTTCGACTATTGTCAACCCAAATGTTTCAATAAAACGAGTAAATCATTTTCTTTTCAAATTGCACTTTTCAGCACATTGTAGATGGTTCCTTAAACCATCATTTTAACGTTTTTATTCATAATTCGAAAACTACTTGGAATAAAAATGTTAAATTGAGAATTTGCATAAAGAAGGACATAATAAATATAAATCTATCAAAAAAATTGTATGTTACAATTCAAAATTTTTTTGAATATTAATTTCATAATTGATATTATAAAATTTTTAAAATGACAACTTCAGTATATTTATTTTTGAGTTTTTTTAGTATTATAACCACACAAAAAAGTTATCACATTAGGAATATAATTTTAGGAGATATTAATAAAAATATGAAAATGTAATTTAACATTAGAAGCTCTAAATTTTAAATGTTTATAATTCAAATGACTTGAAATGTCCTTTCTAGGCGTGGTTTGAACCGAAGATTTAAAATATATTGTCAAAATTGGATGTAGCCCTTGATAAAAAACAAAGTTTGCTCTTATTTTGATTTGTAGATGACCCCCTAAGCAAATTTTATATACATCATTTAAATGTAGACGCTATTTCCAATCGTTTGGTACCCGTAACTTTCTTCTATCATATTTAGTTGAAGAGTTAGTTGGGGAGATTACTTTTTTCCACGACTGTACGTGTAATTGCTTATATTTGAATAGAATTATTATTAAATGCATTTTTTGCCTTATTTAATTGCAAGGATCTTCGATTAAGTAAATTAAATATTACTCTTTGGAAATTCAAATGTAATTGAATTTCCGAATCAAACGGACATTCAAATGTAACCATCAGTACCAAGCCTAATATATATTTCAAGAAAATGAAAACAAGAAATAAATATTTGTAATTTAAGAAAATAAGCTTCTGTGTCACACGCCACCTTAATATTACTTAAACATAAAGGCGAACTAAATTAAACTTAATATCACTATGCGTAATAATTTTACTATGCGTAATTTATAAAGGGAAATATACATTAATTTATTTAAAGACTAAACTGCACTCAAAATTTACTCAAATTTGCGTTAAATGTAAGAAATTTGAAGAGTCTTATGGAAACTTTAGACAGCACTGACAGGATAACACCACAACCATAAGCTAAAATGAATCGACAGAGGCTTTTCGGATTAGATATACGTTCATTAATTTTGATTTCATTAATCTTGCATTTTTCGTTTATGACGGAAGTCATGAACACCCCAGTTCACTTTAAGAATTTCTACTATAAGTGTAATGTATTTTTAGCATTATAATGAAATTTCTGATGAAAGAAATGAGTTAATCTTATTGTATGGGGACGATTTTTCGAAAATCACAACGAAATTTATGAGCGCAGAAGTCATTATAAACTAAAACCTCTTCACAACCAATCGGAAACAGGGTTGCCAATTTGACCTACTTCTTTATTCAGAATTTTCGAATTCATACCGGCTGTTCAGAAGGAAGAATTTTTGTTTTATGCAACAGTAAATGTTTGTAATTAAACAATGCAAAATTACTATTCCGAATTTCTGAATAAAAAAAGGACGCCGAACTGACAACCCTTAGATTACACCTTGTGTTTTTCTCTTTACAAATACTTTGTTCCAATCAATGACAGGGATGGAAAAGATTAGCAGTAGTAGGCCGATTGTCACCACTGAAATTTAATAATTTTTCGACTTCGTAGAAAACATTGCGGCATTCCGCATCCGGCTGAATTTTTATTTGGAGATTCCGAATTCTCACCGGTAAGTTTAAATAGTTATTATTGATTTATAAGGTAATAGATATTTCACAAATAAAATAAAAGAAAATTGCTATTCAAAATTTTCCGGTGTGAATTCCAACACTAGTGAGAAGTCTGTCGATTAGTGATGACGTCACAACTGGCGGCCTTGAGTATTTCGATGGCAGAGGTCCTCTGGCATTGAGTATTTGGACGGCAGCGCTCCAGCTTATTTAAAGGGAACTACCACTATTTCCTTACGAAAATATACGTTTTAAATTTATTTTGCAAGCGTCGCGGTAAACCTCTTCGTGGTCAATTTTTTTGAATTGTTCTTATGTACAGCGAAATTAATTAAAAAAATTAAATGGTGACCAAAAAAGAGACAGCTCCGAGACCTTTATTTATTTTTTATTTATTTTTTATTTTTATTTTTATTTTTATTTTATTATTAAAAACAACTTATTCTGGTTCATTCGGTAAAATAGATTGGCCGAGTTCCTACGCTTCACAGAATGTTCCAGGTAAAGTAAATATTTATATATCAGTATATATTTTTTAGAAAACTAAATCACGGTTACACGCGCGAAATTTCGACTTAGTTAGGAGAGGATTTCGATAAGAAAATACTGGTATCGAAGAATTTCCTGTCTGGAAATACCCTGACCCCGTACGAACCCTGATTGATTTATATGCTGTTGTTTTTAAGGTACGTACATGAGATTCAATACCAGTTTTAAAAAGTGGTCTTTATCTTCAAAGTTCACTAATTTTGGTAAGAAAAGTAATTTAAAGAAAATTTTAAATTCATTTTACAAAATGTTAGTGAATGGATATAAAGTAATTATATTAAAAATGCATATTTGCAAACTACCTGCTTGGACAAAAAGATTTTGAACCAGAAATATTATTTTATGAAATGCAATCTAGTAAATTTCAAAATACTACCGTAAAGAAGACTAGTACATTTAATTAACTACATTTTCTGATTCAAATTATTTTTCTTATTTACAAAAAGTGGGAGGTTGGCAAGTATAAAAATGATAAAAATAGAATGTTAAATTCATAATTAACTAGAACGAAAAAGCATGAGTCAAGCATAGATTATGAAACACTTTCCAGAACATCATGCATATTATAATAAACCTCCGCTGTTTAATAAGGTGAAAGATTCTATCTAAGTAAACAATTAGTAAAAAAAAAAAAAAAAAAAAAAAAAAAAAAAAAAAAAAAAAAAAAAACATTTGAAACCTAACTTGAGCAATTGAGCGATAGTCGAAAAAAAATACGAATTGTTTCGTGCAGCCCTGTATATGACCTATATATTTGTATGTATACTGGACAACAGGTTAATATTTAGTATAGTTAGAAAACGCATAGCACAGTTGAAAATTCCCTTACAACACTTTCCATCAATAAACAGAAACGGACTGGAGATGTTTTGTGGAGGTCTGTACATGATCTATGGTATTTAAACAAACCTAGTATTATGCAAAAAAAGAAAACAAATCTTAAATTTAAAAACGCGTACCACAACTGAAAACTGAATTTCAACAATTATTGTTCATAAACAGTACTGTAATCGAATTATTTTGTGTGTACCTGTAAATAAACGATGAAAGATATGCACACTGTATTCTATAATAAGCATCTTGCAGTTCAGCTTAGTTATATGTATCAAATTCAATATGTTTTAAATAGCGTAATATCTCTAAATTACATCACAAACGATTTTTCCCGATACTACATAATGTAACGATATTCTTTTAAGTGTTCCTGTAAATTTAGAATAAATGCTATACACACCATATTCAGCAGTAATAATATTATAGTTCACCTCAGATATATATATCAATTAAATATGCTTGAAATTGTGTAACAAAATTATTATACATCGCAAATGGTTTTTCTCTATGGACTGTAATGTCATAGAATTCGTTTGAGTCTCTCTGCAGTCGAACTATAAATTCTATACACTTCATTTTCAAATAACATGCCATAGTAAACCACAATAACACACATCAATTTCATGTAAAGCGTCATGTCACGCACAGAAAGACAGGTGGCAGACAGACAGATAGATGAACCGAATTTATAAACACATTTCAACTACGTTTGGAAGTGTTAAACATGTAAGAAAAATCATGCGTTAAGCATAGATTATTAAACACTTTCCAACACTTCCTGAATGCTTTAGCAAAACTTCGTTATTTAGTAAAATAAGGTTATAAGAGAACTAAGTAAACATTTTAGAAAACACATAAAACATTTGAAAAACTGATTTCAACAGATACCGATCATAGCAAATATGCATTCCAATTCTTTTGAACAACCCTGTATTTGATTTGTAGGTTGATATAGATGCTATAATTTAATGGGAAAATTCAGTTTAGCAAGAAAACACACAACAGGTTAAAATTTCTCTTTCAGAAATTTATACTAATAGATGGAAGCATACTTGTATACTTTTGTACAACCCTGTAGTTTACCTAGTACATTTATTACACGCCACTATTTAGCTAAAGCTTAATTCAAAGTAAAACACTCTTAAAAATACTGGAATCATATTCCCAGAAATTATCATTTAGAGACGACCATGTATCCAATTATTTGCGTGACCCTGTATATCATTTTATCTATGTTCTACAAACATTTCTTAGTAAATTAAATTCAATTCAGCATAAAAATGCATAACTCATTTAAAAACCACCTTTAAGCAATTTGCATTCATACCCAGTAACCATAACGAATTCTTTTGTGTAGCCCTGTATATAAATTACAGCATTTATACACACCATATGCAATGCATAAATATAGTGAAACATAAAAGCACATAACATAATTAAAAATTCATTTCAAGCAATCATCACTACTGTACAGTACTTTGGATACAATATAGTATCTGAAATCTCTTGTGTGTCCCTGTAAATGCTATGCACTTCGTATTATACATGAAATAAGTTATAGTAAACCTCAGCCACGTATATCAATTTCATTATACATGAAAAAATTTAACATAATTAAAATACGCCGGAGAAAATTCCCTACACCCCTATATCATTATGTAACGGAATTATTTTGTGTGGCCCTGTAAATTAATAATAACTCTTCTTACAAGGAAGGTCTCCTTACTGAGCATACTCAGAATATTTTGAAAAAAATACCAATTAAACTACTTATGTATGTAATAAACGATCAGTCAAATTTAGCGGCGGAATTACAGTAGAGAGTCTGTAAAAAAATACAATACTTTCGAGTATTTGGCGCGAAAAGACGAAAGTGTCACGCTGTTTGGCGAGCAACACTTTTCCTCGCCAAAAGCAAACGATTTTAATGCACATGAAAATTGCTTGTTAATTGATTTTGAGAATGCGTGTAAAAAATATTTAATGAATTTAAACTTAACTATAACAGAGTTTAATAAATGCATTTTTATTACACATTTATGTTGCTTGCTATTTAGTTTTATTGGTTTAAAAATAATCACATATATAAAAAATATTTTCATATATTTAAGCATATTCCAAAAAAAAAAAATAATAATAAATAAGGGCTAGATAATTAATTCTATATTTTTTCATTTCAATATCAAAGGAGTAGTTGTTTCCATGGCAACAAAACTGAATCGATACTTGGATTGAATTGGATTTAATTTTGAGATATTGAAACAATTTTAATTTATTTTAATTCATAAAATTTGAAATTTAACTTTCATTATAAATATATGTATATATATATACATATGACAAAACTATAGTTAAATCAAACTAAATCTGACAAAACTAAATTTACTTACATTACATTAAATTTATTTAAACAAGTTCAATATCACACATTTTTATCTTAAAGAGTATTCGAAATAAAAAAGTATTTTTCGAAATTTCATTTCATCGCCAACCGAGGATAAATCGCCAAATAAACGAAATTTTCCTTATTTTTTTACGAACGTTCTATCGAGGTTCCGCCAAAATTTTTTTATAAACATATATATATCCACATGAGAAGAACACACAGTGATTTTTTTTAATTTCAGAATTTTTTTAATATGCCCGTATGGAGACCTTCCTTGTTAGCACCGCATATTCATACAGAATGCATATTTTTGTGCACTTGATAAATGCATATCAATTTTATTATATTCCAAAGCATGTAACATCCTTAAAAATCATTTTAAACGTGTTTTTCCCATAGGCCGTAATGTAACGGAAAAAATTGACTGTCCCTGTAAATGAACTAAGCATGCTACAAACTTCACTTGAAATAGGGTTCGTGCTATGGTAGAGGTCACTAACATCCAAAAATTTCGGAACGATCCGAGTATATTTACAGGAGTTAGAGAGCGGACAGACGGACAGCCAAACCGAAGTGATAAACATTTTTCAACTTTGTTGGAAAGCGTTAAAAACACCAATGGTTGCCGAAAAGTCTGAATAACTCGAGAAATACATATCAAATTGAAAAACGAAAAAATACGTGATAAATATATTTTTTAAAGCTACTCAGTGATACCAAAGTTGACCCTCCATCCCCGACCCCTGAGGGTCAGGGTCCAACTTTGAAATCTTGAATAATAACCCTCCATTTTTTATTCCAGATTCGGATTCTGCGGGCAAAAATACATAATTCTTGTATTTAATATTTTTTTCGGATTCTCGTTGATCACGTTGTAATCGAGCAAATTGAACTGCAGGAGTTTTTTTTTTTTTTTTTTTCAATACTTTAGGAATGGCACACTTTGATTTTAAAAACTGCTTATTGCCGAATAATGCTGAATAATATGTTAAAAGTCACGATGAAATTTGTGAAGAACGTTAAGAATCATCCAGGATTACGACCTTTGAAAAAAGCGATTAAGCGGGTTTAATAGCGCATATTTTCAAGCAAAATTGGCAAGTCTGACCATGACAAACCTGTGACATATGTTAAGAAAGCTCGTACTTTCAAATAAAACAGAATAGTGAAGACGTGCTTTCAAACTTAGAGGAAGCTAGTGCAACTTTTGAAACACCCTCAAACCAACTGCACAAATGGCTTTTATATGGTCACAATTAATCAACACCTCTAATTTGTTTTCGGCAAAACTCGTACGGATCTCGAAAATACAGATATTCAGCTAGCAGTATACGCGGTTTTGTCAAATTCCGAGATAATCGGAAAAATGAATTTTGCCCCTTATACCATCAAAACGTCCCACTGTGCGCCTTTCCAAGTGTTATTTAACACCGAAAAACACTAACAATTTCTCGTTTGATCGGTACCAGATACAAATTTTCGATTCAACCCGAAATTTCTTTATAGAATATATAAATATACATTAAACAGAATTAAGTTACTTCCGAAAGTTAGATATTTGAAATAAAATTTCTAGCATGAAATATTTTTATAAAGTTTCCATAAAATTATGGGTATGCGTGGCGTAAAAATGAAAGAATACGTTGATTAAAGCGAATAAATAAATTAAAATTTAATTAAAATGTATAAAAAATACAAAATGTTAAATAGTTTAGCGTTGTTTGAGAGGATTCTTATGCATTTTCTTTTGAGGAATCGAATAAGACCAGTCCCAGATTGATACGTATAATCATTCTGGAGATATTTATGAGCATTTAATGAAATGGGGAAATGATAAAAGGGAAAGCGAGATCTACAATTGCAGATAATTGCATCTGAAATAAGAATAGATGTTACTTGCATGTATGTAGATGATAAAAATTGCATTTTGAAGGCTAATGCAACTTTTTGTGAAAGCTTCGACAATCAATTGTACTAGCTACTTTCAAATTTGAATATTCTAATGCATTTCTTGAAAGGTAAACCTGCACTGCAAAAACACTACAATCTGAAAAAAAATTAGTTTTATCCTGTATTTCTGGCATTGTCAAATCTTGGTTTTCAAAGAAATCAAATAGACGCAATTAAGCGTTTTTGCGATTTCTCAAAATTTGATTGTCTGGATAAGGCAAGTTTTGAAAATAACGTCCTCAATTATAATTTTTTGTCCTTCATAAAAGATGTAAATACCCTAAAAATTTCAAACTTTTATCTTTGAAAATAAAGGCATTCGAAAAGGAACAACATTCGGTTAAAATTAGTAAATTTCTAAAAAAGCCCACTTTTAAAACCCTTCCGTAAGAGCGCCAAAACTTATTTTCTAAAAATTCAAGCAGGACTTTATTCTTCAAATATCAAAGAACTAAAAAATACTAGAAATACTAAGATAATAAAAATCAGTTATGTGTATTTCAGCCGCCTAGACCACACTGTGCTCTACTGCGATATAAAGATTATTATTATTATTATTATTTTGCAAAAAACTGTCGTCACTTGCCGCACAGTAATGCTATTCAAACACTCCAAGGGCCGTGATTGTCGAATAGATTTTCGGAGCGCCTAACGAATTCATCCAAGGCACTTTCAAGATCCAACTACTGTCTGAAGTTTTTTTCTAATGCATCCGGTATTTTGGACGTTATCATGATGTTACAAGGTGACGTTATTCTAATTAATATAACTAATGATGATACATATTTCCAATGCTCAAATGAAATTTAAAGACAAAACCATTCAACGAAATTCCACCATGGAATTATTTTAGAACGTCTCCTTTACTAATGTATAAAAATTCTAAAAAATTTATTGAAATCCAACAAACTAAACAAATACATTAAATTAAAACGTATGTTTGAAAATTTTAACATCTATGTTGTTTATGGTCACCTTTTAAGTAAACTATGAACTTTAAAAGTTCACACTATATTTTACTGGAAAGAGTAGTGTATAATTTATTTACAAAATTCTTAATGTGCTCTCATTTTTTTCAACAGTGAAACAAAAAGCAGGTTTACGGTCTAGTCATTACTGCGCAATTTACTAACAAATATATTTGCATAATGCATGTAAACTGATAGGACCATTTACCCACGGCCTTCTTTTTAAGCATAAAACACAGATCTTCATAAAAATACTTAAAAAATCTTAGAATTATATCCCTAAAATTTTATTTCGAGAATTAAAATTATGGATTTAAGTACGTTCTTGCAACAAACTTCTTTTAAAAATAACATTTCATTTTTAAACAAAATTTATCAGATAAATAGTATATAAATTGCAAAAAACTTTTAAAACAGTACTTTTTTAAATTTAAGAATAAAATTAAGTTTACTTTCAAGTAGTAATACACACATCACAAACCGGAAGCCGTTGCTATCATTAACAGTTATTTATTTTTCGTTAATGATGACAAAACTTTGCTAAAGAAGTTTGGAGCGGAGTAATTAATGAATGATAAATACTTTCATTCTTTTTTCCTGATAAACATCAGGAAATAATTGGATGGGTCAACGAACTTTTAACCCTTTCAGGGGAAGAAGAATTCTGTTCGTAAAATGATAAAATAATTGACTGACACAAGATTTTCAAACCAATTTCTTTGAAAATAAAAACCAGCTATTTTTCACTTTCACTACAAAAGTAAAATTTATTAAAATATTCTTGGTGCCATTTGCCAGTTTTAGAATTAAAATTAGGTGGTTAGACCTTCTAGCCATCGCCCTTGAAAGGATTAACCCCTTGGGGACGAGCGGCCGGTAGTCGTGCCACATAAGGTTCTCAGAATCGGGTATTATTATCACCAGTAAAATTTGCCACAACCTTTGAAAGAGTTAAAACAGTTAAAAAGTCACTGTAGATTTCTTTTCCATTAATACCAATAAAAGTACATCGGTTATAGATAATTACACATTAGTTAGGTTGAACAGTTGTATATAACTCAGTTCCAAAAATTAAGGATAATTAACCGCACGCTTTCGATTTTACACTTTTTTCGAATACATAAGGATAAGTGACCTTACGCTTTCGATTTTACACGTTTTTTCAAATACATAAAGATAAGTGACCGTACGCTTTCGATTTTACATGTCGAGTACCTACTGAAATTCTTGACGAATTGTTATTAAAGTTCTAGGAAGAAAAGAACGTGTTTGACTCCATATTCCTCATTTAAGACTTAGTCGGGAGGACAGTTAGGAGGGTAAAAATAAATAAATAATAAAATAATTTTGCGATCAGCTTTGGACATAAAATGCTGAAATGGTCTTCGTCTGTGTTAAATGACTATCTGTGTCCTGTTCAACGTTTGTGTGCATTTGTGTAAGCATAGCTCTTATATTTATGAAGATGTTAGCGTTTCTCTGAAAAGTTCAAAAGTTTTTGTTTATAGAATATGCATAGCTGCCAACTTTTACGCTTTTTTGCTACCACAAAAATTTAATAGAGATTTTCGCCTTGTTTAATCCTGACATTTCGATGATTAAATAAGACAATATTTACTATAAAATTTTAGTGGTAGGAAAAAAGCGTAAAAGTTGGCAGCTATGAATATGGAGTTTTAAACGCAAGTTAACACAACCTTCCAAAAACCTGACAAAGAACAGTAGAAACAGTATACTGCAGATAAAACATGAATATATTGAATGTTTCATGAGATATGAGCATTCGTATAAAATAATTTCTAACTGCGCATGCGTGGAAGATTAAAAAACATTTGATTTCTTAATTTGATAGGCCGCAATTTAGGGCAACACATATAAAAAACACAGTCAAATATTGCGAACATTCAGATCGATAGGGGCGATATAGTGAGTTGCTTTATAAAAGTAGCTTTATTATAAGCGATTTTCCACAATTTTTCCATCAGCTCACTGTATCTTTCTTGTTTTCACAATATGCGACTGGACAGTTTATAGAACATGATCTAAATAGCTGATTACCAAATTTTGAAATAACTTTTTTTTAATTTTTCACTTATGCGCAATTAAAGATTAATTCATACAAATACCCATATGTCATCATTTATTATTAGCCCCCTAATTGTCCTCCCAACAAAATCTTCACTGAGAAATATGAAGTCAAACATGTTCTTTACATCTGAGAAGTTGAATAACAATTCGTGAAGAATTTCAGTATGTATTCCACGAAACGTGTAAAATCAAAAGCCCCCAGTCACTTTTCCTTAATTTTTGGACATGGGTGTCGACTGTAGAATAAAAAATTTTGAGAATGGATTGCATACTTTACATTCAAATCTACGTATGTGCTCTTTTTTTTATCAGCGAAATAAGAATTTGGATCTTCCTTATAACCCAATTTACAAACAAACGTTTATACGTGATTAACCAATGGAGTTATGAATAAAGGGGAGGAGACAGTGTATTTTTTACAGTGTTTCCAGATTGGGGATTTTTTAAATTCAGATTATTTGACTGTCACCACTTTTTTAAAATAGTATAATTCGCCTTATTTTTCAGAGATTTTAATCTATTTTTAAATATGCCAAATATTTCTCTTTCAAAAAAAGCGGTGACAATCAACAATCTGGGGACAAAAAAGCCCACAATCTGGCAACACTGACTTTCTACAAGTTGCAAGTGAAGTAACTATGGAGGCTGTCACAAGTATGGCGGCTGTTTTTTTAAATCGGATCAGCAGTTTCTGATTACCGCCGGAGCAAAATCCCACCAGTACATTTCAATAGAAAATTTCTTCTTATTTAAGCGCCTTAATCATTTAAACGTTTTCTCAGAAGTATGGTAAAAATTTCTGTTTCTCTTTATTGGTGTCAGTTTGCATGGTATCATAATCTTTTTTACTGACACTGACAAAAGCTTGTCATAATATGGCGGAAACGCAAACCGTCAAATAAACATTCACCAATAAAAATGAATATCTGTTTCTTCCTCTATTTATGACTGAAATTTTGAATTAAGAAACATATTAACGCTTGAATGCCCGGAAATTTTACTCAAGTTCTATAAAAATATTTCACACCAGAATTTTTATTTAAAATTATTTGTCCGATTTATTTAACGTAAACCTGCGTTTAAATTTTTTTTTCATTTTCTCAGTTGCGTTGGAGCTCTGTTGTGAGGTGGACGTATGAGGTGATTGCTCCTTCGCAAGTTATATTTTTCGCAGCTTGAATGGCAGGTGGGGCGGTTCGTTAGAATAGTTTCATCTCTATTTGAACTGTATCATGGCATCTATTAACCCTCCGTCTACCAGACGGGTCCAATGGACCCGATGGGTACATTCGAAATATTTATTCTAACCAGAAATTTCTTTAAAATAAACTAAATGTGTAAACCAGACAATAATGAGTTAAGTAAATAAGTTCCATAGTTTTAAATAAGAATTCTGATGTGCAATATTTTTATAAAACTTGAGTAAAATTTTCGGTAGTTCTAGGGTTAAGGATACGAGTTATATGGCGGATGTTATTGAAAACATCGCAAATAGAACGTTAGTCAGCAACTATAAGGAACAATTTGATAATATTTCGTCCAACTTCGAGGACCATTCTAAAAAAATACAGGCTGATTTTTACACCTTTGTGGACAGATACATTTTAGACTTGAAAACTAAAGATGGTTACGCTACTTCGCCCACTGATCAAGAGGAGGTAAGAAGAACATGTTTTGAAGCTTTTTCTTTGCTAAGGGAGCCTACTATAGATAATTTGTTAGACTCTGCTATTTTTAGCTTTTTCTGTTCTATTCAGTATAAGAAAGCACCTAACATAATCATTAATGACACTAACCTTAAAAATGAATTATTCAACGCAGTCAAAAAGGGGATTAAGCGTCCCTTGACAGAGGAAAGTTCTACTATCCCTCTTGCTAATAAATTCAAAAATATCGCAAATGAAGTTAATTTAAGCGATAATGCTGAAATGGAGCAATCCAATTCTGATGATAGTTCCGTCCAGGAACCTGGTAACTCTAAAAAAGCTACTAATCCCTTCTATATCGAAATCGACCAAAATTGGACGACGCTAGCTCAACAAATTACCGAGATAAATTCTGAAAAACCAAAAATAGCTCTTAAAGGAGAACGCTTAGTAATTCAATTTGCTTCAGACAATGACTATAAACTAACACAGAGATGGCTAAATCAAAATAAGATAAAATATACTACTCTTGACCCCAGAGAGTTAAGACCGAAGAAAATATGCATTAGGGGCCTCCCCTGTTATACAGATGTTAAACTAATAGAAGAAAGACTTCGCGAGCATGGATTTGCAGTCACTAGGGCTGCCATGCTTAAAAATAGAAAGACTGGGCATCCCATGCCAATCTATATGGTAAATGTTATACCACGAAAAAACTTTGAGGAAATCTACAAAATTAACGTGATCCACTATATTTCTGTTAAAATCGAAGCCTTTACTTCCAAAAATAAAGTTAAACAATGCTATCGGTGTCAAGGGTATGGACATGCCTCAGAGGTGTGCGGCTTTGACGCCAAATGTGTCAAATGTGGGGAATTACACTTAAGCACTGCTTGTGAGCACCAGGGGCTGATCCAGAGAATCGTTTTTTTGGGGGGGGGCGATACCGAGTAACATATAATCAACGTAGTCATAACTTCTGTTGCTCAAATCATTCCTTGCAGTTAATTAATAAATGAATATGAAACAATTAATGCGATTTGAAAATATTGCAGACTCTCGATTATCCGACATCCGATTAACCGAAACACTCGGTTATCCAACACCCTTTTTATATAATCCCGCCCTCTCCTCAAAATATGGTTTATTGTTACTTTTTAAGTCATAAAATTAAAAACGTTATAACAGAATTTATTTATTAAATGTCTTATTTTTTCTTTTTCTTTTTACTCTTGTACTATGGTAATTATTTATCTTATTTTTTGTTCTTTTAGTTATGGTGAACAACATTAATAACACAAGCCTGCCATGATTGTGTTTTGTAACTTTTGATAATTGATTTTGGTGTATTTTTTAGCACTGAATCCGAAAATGACCTTCATTTTTAACCATCAAGTCACGATTTTCGCAAATCGTAAGTTTCAAAGTTAGTAAAAAATAGCGAAAACATCACAAAGCAATTTGTCAAAGCCTTAACAAAAAAAGGTAAATGTTCTAAATGCATCTGCGAAAAATTTTCCAGCCTTATCAGCCGCCAAAGTAAAAGAGGATACCGAGATGAACCCCATATAGAGGATTAAAAGAAAAGCGGGAAGCAGAGCATGAGCGGTTCAAAGAAACTTCCACGCATGGAATAAAATTATAAAGATTTATACATAATATTTTACATGTTTAACTATAAAAATCCATGTATGAGCAAAAAAAAAATGAATAAATTATTATGAAAAAAAGTTACGTCTATTTTATAGTAGCAGATTTTCGCAATATTTCGACTTCTTAAAAATTTGCGATTTGTGAAAAAACTGACGTGATGGTGTGGTAAAAAATGAAGGTCATTTTTGGATTCAGCACTAAAAAATACATAAGAACCAATTATAGAAAGCTGAAAAACATAACTATCACATCCATTTTTTAATATCAGATTTCTGAAAGAGGATAATCTCTGAAAAAGGATCCCCTTCAGACATCTGAAGGGGCCTTAACAGCCTTGAAAGTCAAAAATGTCATCTAAGTGGTGTATATACCTCTTCATAGGCGCGGATCCAAGGAAGGGGGAGATCGCCCCGATCGCCACCCACCCCTTGGATCAAAAGATATAAATTCACCGATTATAGCAAACTTCGACAAATGCTCGCCGAAAGGAATCATTTTTGTCAATCGTTCGCAGGTCAAAAAATCGCGCAAAAAACGCGAATTTCGTCAAAGGATCGAGCAAAAAACGCGAATTTCGTCAAAGGATCGAGCAAAAAGCGCGAATTTCGTCAAAGGATTGCGCAAAAAAAGCGAATTTCGTCAAAGGACAACGGAAAAAAACGCGAATTTCCTCAAAGGAACACGAAAAAAACGCGAATTTCTTCAAAGGACCACGAAAAAAAAACACGAATTTCGTCAAAGGATCGCAAAAAAACACGAATTTCGTCAAAGGGTCGCAGAAAAAACGCGAATTTCGTCAAAGGATCACAGTAAAAAACGCGAATTTCGTCAAAGGATCGCAGAAAAAACACGAATTTCGTCAAAGGGTCGCAGAAAAAACGCGAATTTCGTCAAATTTTGCCAAAGGATCTAAAAACGCGAATTTAGCCAAATAATTAGTGAAAGAACGCTAATTTCGCGGAAAAGCGCACAAAAATGCGAATTTCGTCAACAGATCTCGGAAAAAATGCGAATTTCGTCAAAGAATTGCGAAAAAATGCGCGAATTTCGTCAAAGGACAGCGGAAAAAACGCACAATTAGCACCAGGGGGAGATTCTCCTAGGCGCGCATCCATGGGGGGTTTCTATCGGGGCGCTCGCCCCCCCCCAAGATATAAATCCAACGCTTTTAACGGCAGTTTTCGCGGAACAGACATACAAGCAAACGAAAACCAAACACTTTCCGTGTGTCAATGGTAAACCTCACTGAGATTTCCGCAATTAGTGAACAAAATAGGATTATGTCCTGTCAAAAGGCGCCATAATTTATGACACTATGGGTTGAGGTGCGGGATGATGCCACTTCGTGTACCTTTTTTTGAATCTCTACAACAGAAATTGACAACGTTATGCGGATCCCTTTAAGGTGTTGAAACTTTTCCTTCTTTCAAAGAAGCTGCAATTCTAATTTCTGTATAACGATATTTTTGAGGAGTTCTTTATTGTTGGAGAAAAGAATGGGAATCATAGCAATTTCCAAAGAAAGAAAGAAACAAGAAAAAAAAGGTCCTTTGAAAAATGCAATCATCTTAATGTTTTCTGAAGAAAGCCACTAATGTGTAAAAAACGTCCTCTTATTGCCACCCACATTGGTAAATTTCAAGGGGTATTTCATGAATGAACAAAAAAGGATTATGTCCTAATCCTAGTCAGTTAAAAGCTAAAATGCTTATGGTGTGTTGATTTCTTAAAAACCGACTTGGTAAATTTGTTCTTCCCTTCTTTGCCCCGATCGAAACCCCCCCTCCCGTGGATGAGCGCTTAGGAAATCTCCTCCCGCGTGCTAATTGGCGAAATTCGCATATTTTTTCGCGATTCTTTGAGGAAATTCGTATTTTTTCATAGGTCTGTTGACGAAATTAGCGTTTTTTGCGCGATTCTTTCACAAAATTAGCGTTTTTTTCCTCAATTTTTTGGTGAAATTCGCGTTTTTGTCTGCAATCCTTTGACGAAATTCGCGTTTTTTTCTGCGATCCTTTGACGAAATTTGCGTTCCTTTGTGGTCCTTTGACGAAATACGCGATTTTTTAACGAAATTCGCATTTTTTCCGCGCTTCTTTGACGAAATTTCGCTTTCTTTCGCGATCCTTTGTCGAAATTCGAGTTTTTTCGCGATCCTTTGACGAAATTGGGGTATTTTACGCGATTCGTTGACGAAATTAGCGTTCCTTTTGCGATCCTTTTACCTGCGAACGATTGACGAAATTGATTTTTTTTCAGCGATCATTTTCTCGAAATTCGCGATAATCGGTGGATTTATATTATTTTTTTTTGGGGGGGGGGCGATCGCCCCGATCGCCCCTCCCCCCGTGGATCCGCGCCTGGTGAGCACAAAGGTAGAATTAAACCTACATGCGCTAATTGTGGCCTTGGACATTCTTTGAATTTCCGCGGGTGCCCTAAAAACCCGTACAGACTTGAAAATATACATAACAGAAAAACTACACGTAATAGCGTCAGCAATCTCTCCTCGGAAACACAAATTCTTGCCGAAATCTTTAAAGATTATAACTACACCAAAAACCTTCGACAAATGATCCCACAACCAGTACTAGCATGATAAATTCCGAAACTAATGTTAATGATACCTCAAATACCCTTTCCTCTCCTACTACTGAAAATACTAATAATACTCAAAATTTGAAAATTCCAGTAAATTACTCTAATGATATTAAAGATATACTTACCACCTTCAATGAAATAAAAGAAGTTTTTCAAATTACTAAATTTTTAAGCTGCATCAAAAACATTTCAACTCAAACCAAAAAAATTGATAACCCTATGCAAAAAGTAATGGTGATCATCAATGAATTCGATAAACTTGCTAACCTTCTCAACTTAAATGAAGAATAACTTCATTCCCTGCTAAACTATTTCCTTTTCCCTGTCTTTCTGTCTTTTGTGTGCTAAAAAAAAAAAAAAAAAAAAAAAAAAAAACTTTTAAGCTGCTTTTCTTATGCTTTTCAAATTCTATATAAGTCTTACCTTATTGTGCTTTAATTTCACTATCAGTATCTCCTTATACAACCTTCTCTCATCGAGTTACCAGACTGGGCGGGCGCCCCCCCTTGTTCCCCTATACATCTTGTGCTTTTTTCAGTCCTGTTAGTCTGAACTCTCCTCAATGTTGTTTTTTATTATTGTATTTTCCTATCTTTTGTGCATTTTCTTATAAACTTTAATCTCTCTTTTTTCTGTAATATGTAAATATTTCATTTTTTATAAACTTTCGTATCTTACTTTGTTTTAATTGTGTTAAACTAATGTATGGTCTCTGAATTCAGTCTTTTTTTTTTACGGGGCTTCCTTTGGTAGCTTTTTCGCCTGTCCTGGACATATTTGTGGATCATATGGAACATTTTTTTTCCCTACTAGTTATACTAACAATTTTTTCTATTAAAAATTGTCTATCTTTTTAGTTTTTTACTCTCTATTTTTCGTGGCTACTAGCCGCGTTTAAACGCTCTTTTTTACTAAGGCTCCCATTGCATTGTAAAACGATTTACTCTTAGCCTGGATGTAAAGTTGCTAAGCAACTAGGGAATCCATACACCAGCTCTATTGTTCCATTGTTCCTGCGTTTTAAATATCTAACTGATTTTGTGAAAGTATTTCTGGTTCCAAATGACATTTAATCATATGGTCGGAGTCGAATCGACTCCTTCTGGACATGGACTAGTGTTAAATAAGAAAGAAATTGCAGGGCTCCCAAATGGTCCGCCAACTGAATACCAATAAATTTTAACAGAAAATTTTATGGTAGGTTTGCGGTAGAATTAACTTTCAAAGGCGGTTTCGGGGCGGTTTGTAAGAAAAATTTAAAAAGAAAATTTTTCTAAAAAAAATATTGGTATTCAGTTGGCGGACCATTTGGGAGCCCTGAAATTGCTATTTAAATTTACTGCTGGGATTTTCTCCCGGTGGTAATCAACTCCTGCGAAAGCGGTTACAGTTGATGCTTCACTATTTCAAGGATATGTCAGTTCCTCTTTATTAACACTGGAACGCCCGGAAGGAGTGTATCCGACTCCGACCATATGATTAAATGTCAACTGGAGCCAGAAATATTTTCCTAAAATAAGTTAAATTTAAACCACGCAGATTTACGTTAAATAAGTAAATCAAATAATTTTAAATAAAACTTCTGGTATCAAATATTTTTATGAAAGTTGAGTAAAATTCCCGGGAGTTCAAGTGTTAATAGTTCGATGGATTTACCCTGTCGCTGCGCAACCCGAGATATACTCGGGCATGCATTTTTCCGTCTAATTAATGCTATTTGGTTATTCCCACTAGTTATTTTTTAGTGAAAACTTTGTCTGATTTAATCAGGACATTTTCCCCTATAGCATAGCTGCCAACTTTTACGCTTTTTTCCTACCACTAAAATTTAATATAGATTTTCGCCTTCTTTAATCGTGAGATTTCGACAATTAAATAATGCAATATTTAACATAAAATTTTACTCGTAAGAAAAAAGAGTAAAAGTTGGCAGCCAGGCCTATAGCGATAATAAAAAATTTCTGCTTTAAAGAACCGGTGATAAAAGATTAAAAAATCTGTAAAAGACGCTCATCGCGAATAATTACTTACGCAGCGAGAGGGTTAACCACCCTATTCCGACCCAAGGTTAATAAACATTAGTCTATAAGCCTTGATTCTGACCACCCTTTTATGCAATTTAATGTGTCTTTCTCGAGGAAATATGAATACAGAGACCTGGGCTGCCAGATTGGCCTCTATTTTCATATAAAATTTTTGAATTCATACCAGAAAATATAAAATGTTTTTTCCTGATTTGACAAATGACAGACATTTTGTGATAATTTAAACTAAAAGTTCTTTTACGGGAATTACCGATGCGAGATCGGATTAAAAAAGGAGGCCAAACTGGCAGCCTTGTACGAGGAATCGACAAATCCTCAAAATGCTTAGACTTCAACGGTAATAGGTTTTGTAGTGTCTTGTAACCTCCACGAAAACTTCCACGAGCAAATTTGAATAGAAGATTTGTTTTTATTTAAACGCCTTATTAATACAGAATTTGAGTCGCAATTATGTCCAAACACAGATATTTATTTTTACTGGTGCTAGTTTACTTCGACGATAGTCAGTCCCTGCGTTTCCGCCATATTGGGACAACCTAAACAACCTCCTGACAACGTCAGTGAAAACCCGGGACAATTTGCACCAGTGAAAATGAATAGAAATTTTTACCATATTTGTGAGACAAATTGTTCATGAGTAAGCCGCTAAAATGAGACGAAATTTTGTATTCAATCTTTACTAGTAGGTGTTTGTTTTGACGGTAATCAGAAACTGTTGATCCGACATAAAGTATCAGCGGCCATCGTGTGACAACCTCCACAGTTATTTAACTCGCAACTCTCAAACTCTAATGTATTCTCTTTACTCTATCTTCTCTTTATTGACAACTCCTTTTGTCTGACTACGTGCGGAGCAACTTGTTTTTAAAAAGCTATTTCATTATAGTTTAAAATTATTTTTATGAAGATTGTTACTTGAAACCACAAAGAAAATAAAAAAAAAATATTATAAATTGATAACTTTTTGGTAAAGTTGAGAATTTATGGTAAAATTTAGTGAAAATTATCCCAATAGGCAGGATGTTTTGCAGGAAATTGTATCGTATATACAGGGTGTTTCAGCACAGTGGTTACAAATTTTCGGAATAGATACAGTAAACCTAGACGAATTGAGATCACATAGCAATGAATGGTTGGAAACGCTTTCGTTTCACAGTATTGATGACTAGTGTTGCCAGGTGTCCCGCGTAAATCAATGCTCTAAATGCTCTGGAAACCACTAATTTCTAACAGTTTATTTTACCATATTTAATCGCCGATAATTCTGCCATTAGATACGGCGAAGAAAATTATTTAAAATACTGTTATATAGAGCATTTGGAGCCCCGATTTACACGGGACACCTTGAAACACTAGTGGCGAGGCAAAACACAAGAAAGGAAGGTCACAAACAGGGTGACGTAACACGTTTATTTTTCTTAGCATCTCAAAAAACTAAGAAATAAGATCAAAAAGAGAGACAACGATAGCCATCAAAGAAGTTGTTCAAAATTTTGATCCAGAGCTGTGTTGCAGGCCTCACATCTCTGGCGCATGGAAATTCTAAAGTTCTCGAAATTATCGGACGTGTCCCGAACTTCCTCAGCAGCTACCACAATGCGTGCAACAACTTCCTCAGCACTGTGTAGCATTGTCCCAACATTTTTGCTGTACTAAGAATAATAAACATATTTCCTCATCCTATTAGTGTACTTCCTTTCTTGCGTTTTGTGTCCAGGTGTCGCATTCTATAGGGAATATTTTATTGCTCCTACCACTATTTTGAAAATAATATCGTCATCGTACGCTTCTATAGCATATTTTAAATAAAATTATCATAAAGATTACTGATTAATGGTTCTGGTAGGAACAGTAAAAAATTCCCTATACAATGCGACCCCTGTAAATCGTCACTACTGCGCCAGGAGAGCGTTTCCGACCATGCATTGCTATATGATTTTCCATCGTCTAGGTGTACTGTATCTCTCCTGAATGTTTGTATCCGCTGTGCTGAAATAACCTGTATATGCATTGTTTGTCTACACGTAATTTGTATGAGAATGTTGAAGGCAAAAAATAATATCTAAGAGCTATTATAAATTTTCCATGAGTTATGGCATATCGCATCTGTTTACATACCATTTTTTGAAAATTCATAGCTGTCATTCCCCGAAAACAACTATAAAACAAAACACGCAGATCAACGTGATAGTGAAATCTATCGTCGAAGTCAAAATGTGTATTTCACGGAGTGTAAGTCACGCAGATCGGTATTCCGATGGTGCAGGGATTTTCGTTGTAGAAGAAGACCGCATGCGCTTGACCAGGTCATGATCTGTCATCAGTACTGCTTCTTCCACTACGAAAATCCATACACCATCGGAACACCGATCTGCATGATATACATTCCGTGCCATACACATTTTGCATTCGACGATAGATTTCACTAACACTCCCATTTTCCACTGTTAAATATTGTACGATCGTGCTTTGACACCATTTGGAAACATTCATGATGCGAACGATGTCTTTTAACGTGCTCCCACGCTATCAAACACGCACCTGGTCGGATCTGATTATATTGAATGCATTCCCAGCTCTCTGCGCTCTCTATAGGAGCATGCGCAGTTATCTTTCACTTCAAATTGTAGAGTTATTACAGCCAATGCCACTTTCATTTGGGCGACCCAATGGAGCAATGAATAAAGAGGAAGGGGCGCAGTGTAATATCTACCGGTTGCGAGTGAAGTGACCAAGGAGGTTGTCACAAGATGGCAACTGTTGTAAGTTTCCATTGGATCTGGTTCTTATTAATGCCAGTACAAATTCCCATCAGTGAAAATGAATGGACATTTCTGCCATATTTATGAAAGAATTCTTGCATCAAAAAGGCGTTTAAATAAGGATGAAAATTTCTATGCAAATTTACTGGTGGGAGTTTGCTTCAGTGGTAATCTAATTTGCGGGCATTGATAGATTGATTGGTTAGGTTGTCACAATATGGCCGAATCGCGAGGTTTGACTACCGCAGAATAAAACTTCCACAAGTAAAAATGAATAGACATTCTTTACTTATTTATGACAGAAATATTGCGTGGATTAATAAAGAGGAAATTTTTATTCAAATTAAATAGTGGAAGTTTGCTTTAGCGGAAAACAAAAATTGATGAAACGGTTTCAGTTGATGTTCCAACATTTTGAGGCTATATATAATATATCTCACAATCTTTTGACAAAAGTCAAAATATTGTGAGAATGCCCCGGTGAAATGTGAGAATTTTATGTCCCTGAATAATAATTTTTATTTTAATACTTTTTTTTCATATACTTGGGAACATCCCATTGCATGATTGCATAACAGTATAACGAGATAAATAAGTTTGGGACGATTTGGGTGTCCAAATACCAGGAAACTCCTATACTGTCCCTTGTCCCTGATGCTGATTTTTCAGTTTGGAGCTGTCTGTATAAAATTGTTTGAATAAAAGTAATTCGATGTAATTTTTTTCCGAAACTGGGACAATTCTTTTATATAAATATGTAGCAAAAAATGAACCTGCACACATTTTTACAGTATATATTATTTTTTGAAATCTGTCCCTGGGTTTTTCATCCTTACCGTCCCTCTTGCTAAACTTATAGAGAAAATCACTTCAGATGCAGCCACAGAATTTTTTTCAAGTTTTTTCTCATGCAAAAGTATGCTAGAGATGGAATGGCTAAAATTCTTTGACAAGAAATTTACTGCAGAATTTAAATCAGCATTTAAATATTAATTTCAAGATCGTGGCTTTATTGGTAGTCTTACCGTCCCCAAAGTTTATTCCTGCCCTTTTCGAGGAAAATTAACCCTTTGCACTCGAGGGCTCCGCTGCGGATACATAATCTTTTATTGCAAAGTTTATTTTTGGCACCAGTAATAAAAGAAAATAAAATGTACCTTATTTAATGAGAGCATTTATGAAATTGTGTACTTGAACGAAACTTCTTTTAAAAAAGTGGTGCCGATCGAATAAAATTTATGTAAGAGACGCCGAGCGCAAAGGGTTAAAAAAAGTAATTTAATCCAATGTTAACAACTGTTTATAAAAATCAATGAACATTGTGGCTATCCCTTAGTCTTAAAATGATTTTTCTAAAAATAGTTGGGAATTTTCCTTACTGTTCCATCCTTACCGTCCTTTTTTTCCCATTTCGTCCCTTTTTTCCTATACCGTCCCCTTTTTTACCTTACCATCCCTTTAAGACAGTGTTATACAAAAATTCTCTATTAAAAGTACTGCATTTTTATTATTTCTTATTTGAATGTCCTGTGAGTACTATGCAAATTCATTATAAGTAAAAATTTAGAAGAAAATAAAAAGTTATAGTGGTAAAATGGTAAGGAAAATTAAACTCGCAAGTTAAACCTCAACTTAAATCTCAGTTAAATAAAAACATTTTCGCTGCTGACCATTTTTTCTTTATTTTGAATCATTAAGGCATTCGTCTATGAGATTAAAATGTTATTTTAGCAAGCTTAATTTCACCAGATTTTTATTCCCGAAAGTCAAAAATTTTGAGAATGCCCCATATCAGTTCCGCTTTATTAATAGTTCCATGGCCGACACTTATATTATTTTGTCTTCTCTGGCTCTGCTCACAGCACATATTTTTAAACCTTAATCATAGCTGCCAACTTTTACGCTTTTTTCTTACCACTGAAATTTAAAAGAAATTTTTGAGTTATTGAAATACAGAGTTTGCTGATTAAATATGGAAAACTTTACTGTTAAATTTTAGTGGTAAGATAAAAGCGTAAAAGTTGACAGCTATGCTTAATGATCGCGCCCACGACTTATGAAGGTCAATTCTAATATTTTCGTCTCGGATAATTTATCGGTTATAAATTAGACCTTTCTACCAACAAAACATTTTTGGAAAAAAAATGACGAATTAATTCAATAATAATCTTTGAAGCAGATATGCTTGTCAATCCGTCTGTCATTTATCGCCTCACAAAAGACATCAAAATAATTAGAAAAAGAAATGCCAAGCTCAGTATTATAGGAAATGTTGTCCTTAGAGCTTTTCTGATCAGAACTCTAAGATAAACACTAATGAATATGAAGGTGAAATCTGATATATTAGAAGGAAAAGGATATTTTCCTACCGATTTTTTTAATAAAAGATACTGAGTGAAAAATATATTTAAAAAGTCCACACAAAGTAAATTTCTCACAAAATTACTTTTAGTTCTTTAATATTACACGGATGAAAATATTAATTATTTAAACAACTTAAGATACATGGTGCATCAAAACTTTGTTACAAACTTAAAAAATTCGTTAAAATGAACAAATGATGATAAGAAGGGGGATTTAAGTGAATAAAATCAGAAGGACGATAGCGAGCATTAAGGAGGGGGAGGTGCTAGATTATTGTTTTATCAGTATTACTATATGTTAAATTCTGCTTTGTTAAATCGTATAATGGTCAATGATTAAATAAAGTTAATTTTTCTATATAATAACGCTGGTAGTAAAATGCTCCAGCCCCTCCGACCGCCCCCCCCCCCAACTCTACACCATTGCAGAAGGATCAGAAGGATATCATTTTTGCTTTAATAAAAGCAGTTTTAGTTTCTAAAGTAACCAACAAAGTGTACTGAAATGATGCAGGCGAAGCTAAATTTATGAAAATCTGTCCGTCAATCAGTGTTGCTAGATTGGGGACTTTTTTAAGGCGACCGTGGACGTTCAAAATCGCAAAAAACATTAAAAAAGTCAATTTTTTGTTTTTTGGAAAAAAAATGTTCTGGCAATCTTCTACTTTCAAGTATTATAAAAATTATTCAAATCCGATAATTTTTTGCAGAGATACAGCTGTTTTTCTAACGTAAACAATCGTTAATCTACCCTTAAAATAAAACTTTAAATCCAGTTTTCTCAAAATGAGAATTTTCGCCGACTGAGTAAGTTCAAAATGCTCCATGCGTCTTAATTTTATACCAATTTTCATAATACTTGGTAATATTGTTGTTGATATACTTTATTACAAAACTTGCTATTAAAATGTGTACATTATTTCATATAAAGATCAAAAAGTAATATTTTATTATTGAATTTTATCCAAAATGATCCATATTACAGATTTTTAATTTTTTTCTGCCAAGGAATTTAGTATAATTTTAAAATGTATAGCAACTTTTGATATAATATCATAAAGCTATACTAAAAAAAAAATACAAGTTTCTGAAACAAAATTTAATGCGCATGGAGCATTTTTAATTTGTATCACTAATTACCATATTATTAATTAATTACTCATTTGCATATTAATTTTTTTAATGAAATTAAGAAATTTTCTTAATTATTGCACAAATTATACGTGTATTAAATTTCAAAACAATTGAGCAAAAATTGTAGAAAATGTTTTTGGACGTCCACTGTCGCCTTAATTCAGATTATTTGCCTGTCACCACTTTTTTAAAGTAGCATAATTCGCTTATTTTTCAGAATTTTTAATCTAACTTTAAATAGGTCGAGTACTCCTATTTCAAAAAAGCGGGAATGATCAACAATACGGGGACAAAAAAGTCCCCAATCTGGCAACACTTCCGTCAATATTAATACCGCTTTCCAAGTGAATTTTTTATTCAATTCCGGCAACCTGCTCTCGTTGCAGATGAAGCACTAAATGAATGGCGAAGGCGTGAGTACAAAAGGGACCAATTTATGAATGGCAAAGGCGTACTGACAAAAGGAGTAGCCAGGCACAATTCACTTGTATCCATAGCTTCAGTCATAATGATTATGTTTGCTATATTCAAAATTTCAGAAATTCTAGCCTAAATAACTTGAAAAATTTTATTCGTAAAATGTAGTGACAGTTAACTTGCATCCCGCTCCTGACGCTGTGATCTGGCTAGTTGATTGGGGGTTTATGGCACAAAGTCCCTTTGGGAACATGCAACGCCAAGAAAAAGCTAGATTTAAAAATTGAGTTACATTTTAAAATGTTATATTAAAACGTTGTTATAAACACATAATAAATAAAACAACACAGTTAAATGAAGAAAGCAATGTCATGATATACAAAATAAAATGATTCAATTAGATCACGATACCGTGCTAGAAAGAGCATATTAGATTTTTACATTTAAACACCGTACAATCTATAAAATAACAATTTGCCAATAAAACAAAGTATAAATGTCGCAAATATACCATAAAACCAGGTATATGTATACCACAGATTTAGAAAAAAAACAATGCAGGGCTCTCAAATGGTCCGCCAACTGAATACCAATAAATTTTAACAGAAAATTTTATGGTAGGTTTGCGGTAGAATTAACTTTCAAAGGCGGTTTCGGGGCGGTTTGTAAGAAAAATTTAAAAAGAAAATTTTTCTAAAAAAATATTGGTATTCAGTTGGCGGACCATTTGGGAGCCCTGACAATGTAAAATAATTTAGTCTCATATTCTTCAAATACAGTATTTTCTTCATCGGCTTCCGAGACACAACTATAAGCGTCCGATCCAGTGTTTCCAGATTGGGGACTTTTTTGTCCCAAGATTGTTGATTGTCACCGCTTTTATGAAATAGAAATATTCGGCCTATTTAAAAATAGATTAAAAATTCTGAAAAATAAGGCGAATTATTCTATTTTTAAAAAGTGGTGACAGTCAAATAATATGAATTTAAAAATTCTCCAATCTGGCAACACTGGTCCAATCCCATAGCCTCTTCCACATAATTGAGTAGTTTGTTGGCAACCTTCCTATTCGTAAATTATGGGCTACGACCTGATTTCTTGTTTTGTTTTTCTTACCAGTTTTTCACTGTGAAGAAGTTGGGGATTTCTTTCTCTCCTTTTGTGCACGATTTTTTGGCTTGCTTTTTGAGTTGTAAAAACATCAGGTTTCTACAAAGTACTTGCAAACGAAATAGCGGTTTTTTCCTGTCTGAACAGAAAATCGTGAAATCTCATGTTTGGTTCACTTTATGGATAGAGCTGAAGATTTTTGTGACATACTAAGAGTGTATTCTAATTAAACAGGGTCCGATGATGATTGCTAAACTTCTAATTTTGGCGAAAGTACCACTAGTGATACAGTAGACATCATGTTTTTTTTTATTGAAATGCTGGATGATAGTGTCATAGGTGAATTACTTCGTGGAAAAGAGAAATCAGTCTGTGTGCTTATGTGCCTTACGGGTTTTGATTGTTGCTTGAGTAAACGGGAGTAAAAACATCCCCTAAGATGGGTATCTGGATTCAACAAGTTTGAGAGCTTCAGGGTAAGAAAGGTTTTGAGTTGTTTTAATAGCAAGTATTTTATTTTCATAGATCCAGTTTAGACAAGTGCGACAGTATGCTGCACGGCCAACTTTACAGTTTGCACAGCGTTCAGATTTTTTACAGAGTTTACTGTCATGGCCTCATTCTGGACAACGTGCGAAGCTTACAAACCCAAGACAGGTAGTCTTTCTATGTCCATAATGCTGACATTTAAAACAACGGAGAGGGAAAGGAATATAAGGCCGGACTGCACAGCTGAGGCACGCTGCTTTAATTCTAGTTGGTAAAGTAGGGCTATTGAAAGTTTGAATAATGTGCTTCGTTGGAAGCAGTTGCCTATCCCGACGGATAATAAAACGGCGTACATCTAAAATATTTTGATCATTTAAATTTGTTAGAAAGTTCTTCCTTTGCAGAGAATAAAAGTACTGCTTGCGATATTACACAACGGGTTGTCTTTAAAATTTTGGAATTAAAGGAACCTATTGTTTTGCAATTAAAGAGAAATTGTGATAGTTTGTTTGAAGAGACCTCGGCAAGCTAATCACCAGACTGTATTTTTAAGGAAAAAGTACTTGTGGTGGTAAAAAGTGTAATTGATTGAATGGCACCGGGATTTACGAAGAAATTTTTATAACAGAAAGTAAAGGCCTTTTTCATCACGTACATTATAAAAAGCAGAATTTAATTCAAAAATTTTGGTGTCAATGTGGCTTTTAGGAATTAAAATTAAGTCGTATATAAAACGTACAGTCACCCCTAAAGGGATTAAGTGAACAAAATTCAGAACAAAAACAGATTGAAAAGTTTTTGCGATTAGAAATGGCGAAGTTCTCTTAAATGAACTCCCAGATAGACTATCATTGAGTTTAATTATAAAAAAAAAACGAGTGAATGATTCATTCTGTACAGTTTGTTTCTCTCCACATGGGAGAGAAATAGAAGAAAGTGAATTACTTCCACCCATTGTAGAAAGAAAAAATAATTCAGACCCCGGTCGCACCACTCACTACCGTGCCCAACAAGGGGATGTAGTGCACCAGTGCTAACCAGGGCTCATACGTTCATAAGATACTCCTATATCCCATGAATGGTGAATCAGCAACCGGTGTAATGAAAATGTTTGGTTCGACAAAAGACCTAGGTCGAGAAAAGGATCCATTACTTTCACTCGGATAAAAAGAACTTATCCTGTTCATTGAGGAGAATTGATTGGGGGACTGTTTTCTATGACACTGGAACGCATGATTGCCATACAAAGTGTCATTGTGGATATGGTGTCACGTGGTAATTCACGTGGTGTAGCAATGTTGATTAGGTTGTAAACAATTTTGGGGTGTCATAAACATCGGCTCACAGTGTATCCTTCACTGGACATTACTTTTGCATCTGTTCAATTTACAACCTGCAAATAAATTTTTACAGGAAGATTTTGCTGAAAGGAAAGCAATGCCTCGTTAGCTCTTGTGAAATGAAACGATAACTGCAGTGATTTTTTCTTATGTGTTCTGGACGTAGGAAGTCCAATTTGCACCTCACTAGGATGTCAATGCGTATAACACTAGCATAAAGCATAGGTGCCAAATTCAGAGATGTTTTTGTTACAACTAAAATTAATAGAAATTTTTGCGTTATTTAATCGCAGATTTCATCGATTAAAGAAGAGAAAAAATGTAATATTAAAATTTAATGGTTAGACGAAAGCATGGAAGTTGGAAGCTGAAACGTTAAATACACGAAACGTTAAATCCCCGTGAATCCACGATGTAGCCACTAAATTCATGACAGTTTTGTGCGGTTTTACAACATTTCGGATTATCAGTTCTTTCTTCTTTGAAGAGCGTTGAATTGTATCTAGTAGAAAAACTTTCAAAGTGACTCCTGATGGTATATTACGCTTTTGTATGACCACTTTGTTCCCTCATTGCAGGAGATAGGTGCGCTGTCATCAGTAAATTCCATGCAGAATAGTGCCCCACGCCATATTTCCAGTTTATGAAGGAACTTCTTTCGGGTATTTTCTGTCATAGTGACGTTGCCAGAGGATTTACGAACATTTTTGGTCCAAACTACTGCGTTCAAGTGCAAAGAAAGTGTTTGAAATTTTACTTAATTTTATATTCTGGTAATATATTATACATGGTTGTGCAAAATGATAGGAACGATAATGTAGCTGTCTAAATATAAAATATAATTATATTAATCTACATGTAAACCATATAAATTTACATTATCAAACCAAATAGTCAATATAAACACAGAGAAAACAATCAAAAACAATTTTTTTCGATACAGCTTATACGTTTTATTTTTATTCTATATACACTGGGGGCAAAATGATAAAAACAGAAGAAATTTTTCTAAATTATAGAGATATCACATGTCAACTGGGCTTCTTTTGTGCTTAATAATTTGAATTCACCATTGTAGCATAGAGTTTACATGTTTTCGAGTTTTTCGAGGTGACAAAACAGAAGAAATTTTTCTAAATTATAGAGATATCACATGTCAACTGAGCTTTTTTGTGCTTAATAATTTGAATTCACCATTGTAGCATAGAGTTAACAATTTGTGGAAAATCCCCTATCATTCAGCTGTTTTTAGAGAACAACTAAAAATTTGCTCCCTCTAACGCCGATATTATTCTGAATTTTTACGATATTTGACTAGATTTTATTTAACAAGTTGCTCCAATAGAGTTGACTATTAAATTATGTAAAATGATCCTTGTTATCGTTCGCGCATGCGCAGATAAAAATTATTTGATACAACTGCTCATATTTCCTATAATATTTAATATATTTATATTCCAATTTCACTATATTGTTTGTACTATATTTTGTCAATTTTTCTGAACCGGAGTTATTTTTGGTTGAAAATCCTGTTTGTTATAAGCAAAAAACATGCAAGATTTTTTTTTATTTTTTTTAAATAAATCGCTATATCTGTATTAATATACATGCTATTCTTACACAAAAGAATACACATATTGCACAATGTCTATTTATTTATATTCGGTAGCGATAGATCATTTTGTGCATTTTATTTTACAGGGTGATCCCAAGTATTTTTTTTCTTTGATTTTTTGTTGGCCCCCTAATTGTCCCCCTTATCAAATCGACACTGCTAAATATGAGGTCATACCTGTTCTTTTCAATTCTGAAATTGCAGAACAATCTGTCAAGTATATTTCTAAATATTCGACAAAATGTCTAAAATTGAAAGTTGCCGGTCATTAATGGCAATATGGTGTATGTATGTTATTTATCCGTCTGGAAAAACAATTCTAAGCTTACCTTCCGTGAAAAAAGCAGCCCGAACCATTAGGCTAATGTCAGACAGACGTCTTTTTGCACGCTTTTTTCCTTACGTATTATGCCTACACAATACCGATACCATTGTGTAGCGATAATACGTAAGGAAAAAAGCGGGCAAAAAGACGTTCGTCTGACATTAGCCTCAGGGAGCCTCCACCTAATTGACGCGTGAAAAATACGTCATTTAACTTGTGATGGCCATACCAATATGAATGATTATCATCTGGAATATCGATATTAAGCTTCTTTTCAGCACTGAACATAATTTTAGACCAATTCGTTTATTGCGGCATATGTTCCCCTTCAAACTGAATGTAGACTTTTTTACAGCCAGTTCTTAAAAGAGGATACCGACGTGGTTTTACATTTTTAAGAATTACCAACATTTGTACTCTTCTTCTTACAGTCGATACTGATGCTGACGTCTTTATCTGGCTTCCAGTTTCCTTTACTGTCATTCTTTTATTTGGAATCGTATGAAAATCAAACCTTCGGATCGTTTCGGAAGAATTTTCGGTCTCCCTGTAGATTTTATAGTAGCATAAATAGTTGGATTCTGTAAGAAATTAAAAATAACAGTCTTTAAAATAATTTTTTCAGCAAGTCTTTGAAGTGACCCTCCTGTCTCGTTATAAGCTAGAAGTCAGAAAGCATTTTGTCTCACCCTGTATTCCAAATGCTTTGCGAAATAAACGAATGTCTCAGAATCTCTTTTAAAAGCGGTTTTAAATGATAGCTGCCAAACAGGTTCCGCAGGTTTCGAGATATTTACTGCGTTCTTATCATTTTGCTCGTGCGTAAATATAGCAAAATACATATTTTAATATGGATTAAACCTTTGTACTCCGCGTCAGTTTGACTGTGGGCTACCAACAACTCCGCGTCCTTACACAAAAATTTTATTCGATCGGCACTAAAAAGAAGTTTCCTTCAAGTACGCAATTTCAAAAATGCTTTGATTAAGTAAGGCATATTTTATTTTTCTTTATTACTCGCGCTAAAAACGAATTTTTCGAGGAAAGATAATGTCGCTGCAGCGGCGACAACAGGAGATTTTCACTTACTGTACCATGTCGCCGCAGTGGCGACAACGGAGTTTAAAGTGTTAAAATATATACAACTTTAGCAAACGATTACTTTAATATTGTTTGGAATATCATGTATTTAATTTTAACAGAAAGATTTTAGCATTTAATATGCAAATGCGAACCGATTTCTTTGTTTTTGAATCGTTCCTATCATTTTGAACCCCGCTGTATACTGTTGTTTCGATGTATTTTCTTATTAAAAGTTTTATTATTGCATTTTGATTGCCCAATTTTTGTTAATTAAATAGCTTCGCTAAATAATTTGTCCTGTTAGTGGTAAACAGTATATTCAAGGATAAATATACATAGTTACAAGAAATCAAAACTTTGTAAAATTTTTAATGTTGGAAGATCATAATCCGCGCAAGACATCATTAGGGTTTCGTTCATCTGACGAAACCCTATTCGTATCACTCTTCTGTCTGTCAGTCAGTCTATCTATCTGTCACAGAGCCCGTTCTCAGAAACTATGTATGTTGGAGACTTGAAATTTTTCGTACTTATAGCTGAACACCTTACATCAAACGACACATCATAAAATTTTGAAAAAGTTTTATATTTACCCGTCTGGGCTCTAACTTGTGCATTTTAAGGTTTTTGCTCTAACTGAGCCCCTAACTAAGTTTAAGACTTGAAATTTTGCATACTTATAGCTGAACACCTCTCATCAAACGACAAATCATAAAATTTTGAAAAAGTCTTACATTTACCACTTTGGGCTCTAACTTGTGTATTTTAATATTTTTGTTCTAACTGAGCCCTTAATTACGTTGAAGACTTGAAAGTTTGCATACTTGTAGCTGAACACCTCACACCAAACGACGTATCATAAAATTTTGAAAAAGTCTCAGATTTACGCTTCTGGGCTCTAACTTGTGTATTTCAAGCTTTTTTTTTTTAACTGAGCCCCTAATTATGTTGAAGACTTGAAATTTTGCATACTTATAGCTGAACACCTCACATCAAACGACAAATCGTAAAATTTTGAAAAAGTCTTATGTTTACACTTCTGGGCTCTAACTTGTGTATTTTAAGCTTTTTTTTTTTTTAACTGAGCACCTATTTAAGTTGAAGATTTTCAATTTTGCATACTTATAGTAGAACAATTGCGATCACACGAAAAAGCATAAAATTTTCAAAAAGTCTCATATTATTTACTCCTCTGGGCTCTAACTCGTGAATTTTAAGCAATTTTTCTAACCTCCCCCCATTGCACACGGTGGATACTTTTCTAACTTTTGCCGACACCCGTTTGACCATTCTTTCATATTATGCACATGGCCTTACATGTTTCAGTTCCACGTTTTACCGTCAGGGGGTGCCTACCTATCTGTGTGCTATGGGCCCGATCCCCTCGACTAATATATCTATATATCTACGGATATGTTGTAAAACGGAGTTTGTTAAGATAGAGGTTTGTGTAGAATAGAGTGCGCCCCCTGGTTGCGAAATGTGGAACTAACAGATTTTGCAAAATAATAAAGTGTTTTGAAAGGAATATTAATCGAAACTCTCTGTGCGAGCTGTGATCTCACTTACCCAATTGTTTTCACTTCTTGTTTATACTTCAGATGTCATTAATCAGAGAACCGTTTTTTTTTTATTTATATGAATCTCACTACTAGTTACGGGCGATTAATTTTTGAACACTTGACCGCCAGGAAATCTTACTCAAGTTTCATAAAAAATATTTGACACCAGAATTTTTATTTAAAATCATTTGACTGATTTATTTAACGTAAATCTGCGTGGTTTAAATTTAACTTATTTTATGAAATAATTTCTTGTTTCAGTTGACATTTAATCATATGGTCGGAGTCTGATCGACTCCTTCCGGGTGTTCTAGTGTTAACCCTTTAATGCGCAGCTTTGCATATATGCAAACAACAGTGTTTTGAATTTAAAAGGTTTTTTTTTTAATTCGTATATACCTAGTTCACATCAGAAAATTAAAATAGCAATAACTGCTTTAATTAATAACAGACATTCCGTATTTAAATAAAGCGAAATTAACCATTGAAACTTTCTGGTGTAAAGTCAGATTCTCTGAACTACGTAATTTCTAGAACATATTCTATCATGGGAATTAAAAGGTTAAAAGTTAAGTTTTATAAAATAAATAATTATATAAAATAAGGTATTTGGAGACATACTTATTAAAATTTTTACTAATTTGCAATATTTTAGCGTAAAACAGCCACATGACAGTTGATTTTACTTGTTTTGCAGATTTACAACAGGAGAAAAGATTGACGTATTTTGTGAAAAATTTATCTTTGATTTTTTTTTTCATTATTTTTCCTGTGTGATAAACCTTTCAAAAAATCATATATAATTTTTTCGAAACAAAATAAAAAATCACGCATTTAAGGGTTATGAGAAAAAATACAGTTAAAAAGTGTAGCTGAGAAAATGCACGCATTGCACATTCTAAATACAACCCTTAATGCATTATGGATGGTCCTGGATCTACCTCTTTCTTAAAAAAATTGTATTGAAAGTTAAAAGTATTTCATAAACTGTAATATTTTAAAATGTTTAATTAAAAATAAAGAGCGTACAAAAATTAATTGATTTTCGTTTTTTAAAATCAATAAATGGAAAATGGAAATTTTAATATCGAACAAATTATTAAAAAAACAAAAGTTATTATTATGTATTCATGATGTTTTTTCTAATCACAAAGTTAATAAATTTGAGTTAATTAGCGTTTAATATAACAATGTAGAAAATTTGAAACATGTTCTTTAATTAACTGAAACAGGAACAATGGTTAATCACAACTTCTTCATCATACTTACATAAATAAACGAAGACCTTTCTAGGAGAAAATTTAATGAAATCTTTAGCATGATTAATTTCTTTCTGAAAAAAAACGTTAATTTTGAGCAAACTTCTAAAGAGGTTAAAAAATTATTATTTTATCGTTATGGCAAAATAATGCAAATAATAAGAAGATTATTTAATGAACATTTTGTTTGTATCGACTTTATTTTGATTGTTTTTCATAAATTTGAAATAAGCAACAGCTAATTTTGATTTCCTTGTATATAACTAAACAACTCTACAATAATAAAAGAAAACATTCGAAATCAAAGACATTTTGGCGAACGTTTATATTTTATTTTTACAATTAAAATTTAATAAAAATGTTTTCTTTATTTAATTGTAGATTTTGGCTATTAAAAAGAATAACATTTAATATTAAATTTTAGCGTTAAGAAAAAACTGTAAGTGTTCGCATGAATGCAAGGTTATTTAGCACGTTTAACATAAAAAAGGATTATTTAAACAACATAATTAAAATGAATTAACAAAAATTGTTTTTATGATTGAAGATCTTTGCAGAAAAAGATATTATGCAACAAAAATTTAATTACGAGAAAATAGAAGTGAAAGTTTTTAGTTATAAAATTTATTGATTTATTTTCTTCTTGGTAGCGTACGTTGAAAATAGTAACAGATGATATTAAAATCTCTTAGAAAAGCTTATTAGCAATTAATTTTAAATATTACGATTTATTGATATTTTTTACAGGATTAAATAAAAATATTGAATATCAAAAATTGTTGCTAGCATTTATATAATGATTTTTACCACTGACTTTCGTATATATATTCTTCTCAAGTAAGCCTAACTGGATAGCCCAAGTGAGATAAAAGCAGACAATACAAAACAATGCTTGAAGAGCAATAAAAACGCTTTATAAAAATCAAAACTATTCAAAACTACAAGGGCAAGAGCAGTGTCGCCAGTTTGGGGATTTTTTTGTCCCCAGATTGTTGATTGTCACAGCTTTTTTTGAAATAGAAATATTCGGCCTATTTAGAAATAGATTAAAAATTCTGAAAAATAAGGCGAATTATACTATTTTTAGAAAGTGGTGACAGTCAAATGATCTGAATTAAAAAAGTCCCCAATCTGGCAACACTGGGCAAGAGTGAATATGATTTTTTAAAACTTAATGAGGTAAACATACTTTTTTAAATTTCTAAACTTGTAATAAAAAGATTATCAGTTAGATTTTAAACATTAAATTGCTACACTTATATTTAACTACCCCTAGCCAGCTAAGACGCGTCGCAAGTTTATGTTGAATAAGTTACTAGAGGACTGTATAGGCCGGAATTTTCAGGCCTAGGCCCGGCCGACTCCATCGAAATACTCAAGAACAGAGGACACAAGTGTGGCGTCATCACTAATCGACCGACTTCTCACTAGTGTTGGAATTCACACCGGGAAATTTTGAATAGCAATTTTTTTAATTATTTGTAGAATATCTATCATCGTATAAAACAATAATAACTATTTAAACTTACTGGTGAGAATTTGAAATCCACCAATTAAAAATCAACCAGATGCGGTAACACTGTGGCGTTCCGCATCTGGCGGAATTTTTATTTAGGGATTCCGAATTCTCACCAGTAAGTTTAAATAGTTATTATTGTTTTATAAGATGACAGATATTCCACAAATAAAGTAAAAGAAAATTACTATTCAAAATTTTCCGGTATGAATTCCAACACTAGTGGGAAGTCGGTAGATTAGTGATGACGTCACAACTCGTGTCTCTTGCGTTGAGTAATAGATGGCAGCGGCCCGGCCCGACCCGTTTGTAGTTTCGCTGTTCACGGACAGTGTTGCCAGTGGGCTGCTTTTATTAAATTGAGATTTCTTGATTGGCACCAGTTTTTTGAAATGGTTAAATTCGCTTGTTTTCTTCTTTATGAACGTGTCGTTAAATAAGGCGAAATTTACGATTTCAAAAAAGTAGTGCCAATCAAGAAATCTGAATTTTAAAAAAGTAGCCCACTGGCAACACTGTTCACGGGTCGGACCGACCCGTGCTAAAATTAATGAAAACAGGCCAGGCCTGTGCCGGCCGCTGCCAAAATTATTGAAAACAGACCAACTCAATTCCCTCAGAAAATACCGATTTTTCTTAACATACAGTTCAGATTTTTTTCTAGAATACTTCATATATATTTATAAGAAAATTTAACATTATAGATTGCTAAATGTTTTTGATTAGTACTATATGTTGTCAAGTCATAGAATGCAGAATAGCATCAGAACCTGCCCGTTATGTAGGCCCGATATATAGAAAGAAAATGTAATCCTGATCCAGGCTTTGACCGAGTCTGTTGAAATATTTAGGCCCGCGTTCAGACACCATGCAACTGCTATTCTCCGCTGGACATTTTATATTTCTGTACTCATATCAGCTAGCATCGGTTCGTGCAGTACATTTATACTTATTCACTCAATCACGTCTTTTGAAAATTATTCACATTTTAATGACTTAGTTTGATTCTTTTAAATTTTATATCGTGCCGGAGAGTTTAACCGGTTCGGCCCGGCCCGGGCCGTTAAAAAATTATCTTCATTCCGTCGACCCGGATTGAAGGTTAGAAGGTATGATAATAACCTGTTACGAGTTAACCACGATTCCGAACAGAGTTTTCTTGCTTTTAAAATATCAGAAAGCAACATATTTACGAAGTTTGAAGAAGTCTTTTTGAATCAAAACTTTCTTTGCTACCCGTTATTTTCGGAAAGGTTTTTTTCTAGAATAATTTTCACCATGTAGTAATCAGTTTTCTTAACCAGGAATACGGCTTTCTCGGACACCATAATTTTTAATATAAACACGTTCATGTTCAGACAGCCTGCTTAACAGGTAAACATGCTAAATTAACAGCATTATCTTTATTTTCTTACCGTTGTATACCGTTGTATATAAATTCTGTTACGCATTCGAAAATGCTTACGTGAGTATTGATAGCATCCAAAAAACTAATATTCAGGGTCAATGGAGTTGCGTTGCGGCATGGAAGTATGAATAATAAAAAAGAAAAGTTCCCAGCTAAACTTATGGCATTGAGCTCACAGACTATTCACACTAATTGTATATTATACTCTTATTTTAAAGAATAATGCCACTCAAAAAAATAAGTGAAGGGGAATTAGCCCCCGTTTCCCCCTTTATACTTAGCCAGTGAACCTCCAAATCTAATCAGGGAAGCTCCTTATCATAATAAACCGGTATACCAAATTTGGAGCAAATCGAATAATCTTGCAAAAAAAATATCTAAATTAAGGGGGTGGACCAGCCCCCCCTTTATCCTTAACCAATGAATCGCCAAAACGAATCAGGGAAGCTCCTTAACGTAATAAACCGGTATACCAACTTCGGAGCAAATCGAATTATTCTGCATGAAAAACCCATTTATCTAAATTAAGAGGTGCGGGCTAACCTCCCTTTTCCCCCTTTACCCATAACCAATGAACCCCAAAACTAATCAGGGAAGTTCCTTAACATAATAAACCGGTATACCAAATTCGGAGCAAATCGAATCATTCTGCATGAAAAAACCATTTATCTGAATTAAGGGGGGTGGACTAACCCTGTTTTCACCCCTTTATCCTTAACCAATGAACCCCCAAAACTAATCAGCGAAGTTCCTTAACATAATAAACCGGTATACAAATTCGGAGCAAATCGAATCATTCTGCATGAAAAACCCATTTATCTGAATTAAGGGGGGGGGGGGACTAACCCCGTTTTCCCCCTTTATCCTTAACCAATGAACTCCCAAAACTAATCAGGGAAGTTCCTTAACATAATAAACCGGTATACCAAATTCGGAGCAAATCGAATGATTCTGTATGAAAAACCCGTTTATCTGAATTAAGGGGGTGGACTAACCCCCCTTTTCCCCCTTTATCATTAACCAATGAACCCCCAAAACTAATCAGGGAAGTTTCTTAACATATTAAACCGGTATACCAAATTCGGAGCAAATTGAATGATTCTGCATGAAAAACCCATTTATCTGAATTAAGGGGGTGGACTAACCCCGTTTTCCCCCTTTATCCTTAACCAATGAACCCCCAAAACTAATCAGGGATGTTCCTTAACATAATAAACCGGTATACCAAATTCGGAGCAAATTGAATGATTCTGCATGAAAAACCCATTTATCTGAATTAAGGGGGTGGACTAACCCCGTTTTCCCCCTTTATCCTTAACCAATGAACCCCCAAAACTAATCAGGGATGTTCCTTAACATAATAAACCGGTATACCAAATTCTGAGCAAATCGAATGATTCTGCATGAAAAACCCATTTTTCTGAATTAAGGGGGGTGGACTAACCCCGTTTTCCCCCCTTTATCCTTAACCAATGAACTCCCAAAACTAATCAGGGAAGCGCCTTATCACAATGAACCTATGAAAAAATTGTGAAGCAAATCGGATGGTTCTATCAAGAGTTATCGCGTTACGTACATACATACATACGTATGTACGTACATACATACATACATACATACATACAGAACGGGCGGGCACATTAGCTCTCAAGCTTTGATAGCCTGTGAGCTAAAAAGGAATTGATATATCATAAAAACAGTGAAGCTTCAACTGTAACCTGTTTAACTGTGATACATAAGCGCCGGGGAAAACTTCAACCAGTAAATTTCTCCTTATTTGAATGCCTAATTAAATAAGAATTTCATTAGTCAAAACCTCCTGCCCGTGATAGCAAAAGAGATAGCACTATCCGAGCTATCTTCTACTACTGAAAAACGAATAGAAAGTTCCACCATACTTGTTGCAGACATTCAACATGAATAAGCCGCTAAAATGAGTGAAATTTTCTTTTAAAATTTACTGGTGGAAATTTGTTTTTGCGTCATCAGAAACTGCCGATTCAATATAAAAAATCAGCCGCCATCTTGTGACAACCTCCTCAGTTACTTCACTAGCAACTGGTAGACTATGCACTATATGTCTCCTCCTGTTTATTTATAACTCCATTCGTTGCGGGGTGGCTATCATTTAACTACCAGCACTATTACATAGAAAATTTGGCTTTATTTAATCATTGAACGTTATACGATTAAACAAAGCAAAATTTAGAATACAATAATACTGGTAGGGAAATGATCGAACTCTCCACTCCCCTAACGCTACGCCACTGTTCGGAGTTTAAGTAATAAATTAAAACACTGTAAAACCTACTCGGAAACGTTTCCGAAAATTCAGGGTAGTAAAAGAAACATTCTTTTAAAGAAATACACGTTTACATCTTAGAAATTTAAAGGTTTCTGACGTTTCCGAAGATAAAAAACATTTTTTGGAATCGTGAGTTTGTCCCTTTTTTACAGTGTATGTACGAAAATTTACATTAAATTATGTTGGAAATTCTGACTTCAAGAACAACTAATTATAAGTTGTGCAGTTTTACCCTACTTTCCTTATTTCCTTCTAACCACAAGTTTTAAGTGATTTATTAATAACACCAAATTGACATGACAAATATTTAGAATAATATTTTATAACAAAAATATATATATATATCACTATTTCAAACAAAACTTATTCTTTTAAAAGTATGAGATTCATTTTAAAAAACGTATCGAAAATTTGATATTTTTGTATTTGATAAAGATTTTCAATACATTTTTTGTTTAAATCATATTTTTAAGCATGCATGAAACCTCTTATGACTTTTTAAGATCAAGCCTGTTGTATAAACGATCGACATAAAATGGAGAGATTTCGTCAAAAAAATTTAAGATACAGAATTTTGAAATTTTCATAACAGCTGAAAGTGACATTTCTTCAATATTCCATTTATTTATCATGACATTCCGTATTAAACATTTCAAAAAAAGTATAGAATTTTTTAATCTAACTGAACATTATTAAATTCTTTTCTTATACTATAAAAAGTAGTATAAAAGCATAGTATTTATTTTGTGCCGACTGGTACATATATGTGCAAAACAAACATGGTACATTACAGAGGGGAAAACCCGAAAGTCAGCGAGTGATATTTTTCGACTATTTTTTTTTTTAGTAATCTTCGCTTTAGTTAATGATGGAAATTCTGTAATTAATTAAAGCAAAGACAACAAGCCGGAAACAGTGGCGATAAATATCCCGCTGGAACGCGGTTGGTTACCAATATTGGTATACAATATAATCATAAAAATAAATGTTTAATTCTTAGCCGTGGAATATGTTGCAAAGTCAGTTTTTTACATTGTAAAAAGAAAGTGTATTTTTCTTATTACCTAAAAATTACAGGCTGGCCCATACTGCAATGTTGAAAATAAAATCTTATATGTTCTGCTTGCTATGAGTGAGAGAAATTATACATACTGCACATGATCTTTACAGCTTGCACTTGTTTATGCGTTGCTTCTGAAGCCTTTGAGTGATTCGAGCGTTCTGCAGTGTCTTTACCGATTATTTGTATAGCCGTATTAAAAAATTGGTTGGTGATCTGAGCTAAGGTTTCCTGCCACTGCCTCTAAACGATACAAAATATTCTTAGGCTGTCATTTAAACCTTACTATCCATTGTAGCTTACCCAATTACTACACCCTTTTCTACAATCTGTCTATTCTCGCCGTACTCTTGATACTAAAGTACGAGAACACCGAATTGTCGAAACTTTTCTGAAATTGTATCACCGATTTCACGATCACTTATTAACCCTTAATTGCATGAATTATTCTTTCAGAATTGTGTTTTTTTTTTTTTTATATTAAGGATTAGACACCAGAAGTCTTAAGATAGATTTTTAACTTTATTTAGTAGCATATTTTTGTAATTTTTAGAGGATTAATATTTTTATATTAATATAGTGGTTGTAAGAAGTTAATTTATGTATTAAAAATTAAATAAAAAGGTGATGGAAATTTACATCACTATGCAATTAAGAGTTAAATGCACACTTGCAAACTCTTCCATTTTGCAGGGAAGACTCCCATTAAGCGAAAAACATTTGAACCAGTAACTTTATTTTAATTTTTCAAGAGAGGTAAATATGACTTAATTTACTTTCGATACTGCCAACGACGGAGCTATGAATAAAGAGGAATTGACATATCCTCAAAATGGTAAAGCTTCAACTGTAACAGGTTTCGCAGCGACTGATTACCGTCGGAGAAAACTTCCACCAGTAAATTTGAATAAAAAAATTTCTGTTTAAACGCCTTTTTAACCCTTAAATGCATTATTTTATATTTTGTTTCGAATGAATTATATATGTTTTTCAAAAAGTTTTATTACACAGGAAAAATAATGAAAAAATAACAGATATATATTTTTCGAATAATATGTCAACCTTTTCTTATGTTGAACATCTGCAATACAAGTAAATACTACTGTCATAACTAAAATATTGCAATTTAGTAAATATTTTATTAAGTATGAATCTAAACACCCTATTTTATAAAATTTTTATTTTGTAAAACTTAACTCTTAACCCCTTGAGATTCAAAGTACTTCGGTTGTTAAAATGGTAAAATGATTGATTGACACCAGAATTTACAAGAGAATTTATATGAAAGTAACTAAAAGCATTTCTTAGAGTATATAGTATAAATCAAAATTTAGTTTTAAAATGCTGGTGTCAATGTGGCATTTGGGGATTAAAATGAACTGGTATACATAGTGTACCGGTGCCCTTCAAGGGGTTAACCCTCTCGGTGTGCAGCCCGAGATATGCTCGGGCATGCATTTTTCCGTCAAATTAATACTATTTGGTTATTCCCACCAGTTATTTTTTAGCGAAAACTTTGTCTGATTTAATCAGGACATTTTCCCGATTACGGTAGTAAAACATTTCTGCTTTAAAGAACCGGTGATAAACGATTAAAAATTCTGTAAAAGACGCTCATCGCGAAGAATTACTAACGCAGCGATGCACGAATTATTTTTTTGGAATTGTGGTTTTTATTTTTATATTAAAGATTAGACACCAGAAAATTTAAGATAGGTTTTTAACTTTATTTAGTAGCACATTTTTGTAACTTTTAAGGGATTAATATTTCTATATAAATATAGTGGTTTCTAAGAGTTAAATAAAAAGTAATGGAGATATGCATCACTATGCATTTAAGGGTTAACATAGAAGTTAACCCGCAATTGTGGCCAAAACCAGATATTTAATTTAATTGGTGCAAGTTTACTTAGGCGATAGTCAGTCCCTGCGCTTCCAGCATATTGTGACAACCTAAACAAACTCCTGTCAATGTCAGTGAAAGAGATTATAATTCTCGGGCCAACTGCCACCAGTAAAAACGAATAGAAATTTTCACCATATTTGTGAGAGAAATTTTCATGATATAATAAGGCTAAAATAAAGAGAAATTTTCTACTCAAAATTTCCTGGTGGAAGTTTGCTTCGGCGATAATTAGAAACTTTCGATCCGACATAAACTAGAATATGATAACTCCTACATAAAATAAACTCAGACATAAGCGGCCATCTTATGACAACCTCCTCAATTACTTCACTCGCAACTGGTAGGTTTTACAGAGTGTTGCCAGATTGGGGACTTTTTTGTCCCCAGATTGTTGACTGTCACCGCTTTTTTTAACACTAGAACCGCCATAGTCGTCCTTTTCACCGGCAAAAAATGAAAATATTTCGATTCGAACAAGAAATTTTTTTCTGAAATAAGTTAAATATGCACAATTAAGAAATGAGATAAATAAACAAGTTAAAGAGCTTTAAATAAAAATTCTGGTGTGACAAAAAATTTTCGAACAGAATCAATCAGCGCCGGAAAGGATTTAATACACGAAATCAAACACATATTTAAAATGTCACCCACGTAGTAGCAAGACACATTTAATTAAATTATTTGGTTCAAAGCATCGTATTTTATTTTACATAACCGGATGTTCGGCAAGTATGTATTTGTCTGCAATCGTTCAGTCAAAACGTCTAAATAGCGTGTTTTTCCATCACGTTATCTTTTAACCACTTGAGGGGCTCTCCCCTCAAGGGGTTGAAATAGTGGCGGCTGGATATATTATATCCCACCGACGATTAAGGAAGATTTGCACCAGAAAACTTTTATTAAATTTTACTTCTGTAACTTTGGTGGGGAAAAAAAAGGCCGTAAAATTGCTTTTCCTTATTTTGAAATAAAATTTTTCGAAGATTCCGGTGTGAATCCGACATTGCAGAAGCAAAATTACGTGCCCCTGAAAGGGTTAACAACTATCTATAGAGGCCTATATATCTATTTACATGCATAACATACAAGCGTCTACGCATGTGTTGGGATGAAGCGGTAGCGCCAGATTTTTTTCATAATAATGTCTTTCATTAACTCAATGTAGCTTCAATGTATAAAATAAAGGAATTTTTGGTGTTGTAAAAATTTTAAATTTACGGACTCATTTTTGTCGTTATGAACAAAGCTAAACAGTAGGCCTAAACCTTTTTAGTAGTTAATAAAAAGTAATGTTTTAACCCTTTAGTGCGCAGCTTTGCATGTATCCAAACAACACTGTTTTGAATTTAATAGATTTTTTTTATTATTATTCGCATATACCTAATTCACACTAGAAAATTAAAATAGCAATAGTTGCTTTTATTAAAAAACAGACATTTCCACTGAAAGGTAAATCTGGGTTAAAGTCAGATTCTCTGAAAAACGGTTTCTAGAACGTATTCTATTATGGGAATTAAAGGATTAAAGATTAAGTTCTATAAAATAAATACTTATATAGAATAAGGCATTTGGAGACATACTTATTAAAGTATTTACTAATTTGCATTATTTTAGCGTAAAACAGCCACATGACGGTAGTTTTTACTTATATTGCAGATGTGCAACAGAAGTAAAGATTGACGTATGATATGAAAAATATATCTCTGATTTTTTTCATTATTTTTTCTGTGGTACAAACCTTTCAGAGTATCATATATAATTTTTTCGAAACAAAATAAAAAATTTAAGGGTTAAAAAATATAATTAATTTTCAAAAATAAGATAAGGCGAATTATTTATTAAAACAGCATTATATTGTTTAAAATTTTGCTTCTTACGTTCAAAGGGCATAAAGCGATAGAATCTGTATCTTAATTTCTCTGATTTGATGATAAGATTTAAAAATACATTGGAAGGAAGCCATTATTATTTAGTTCATGTATATGAATTATTAGTTTGATAATAAATTCCATGAGCAATTGGTAAAATAGGGCTATCTGAAACGGCACCCTCTGGCGCCAACGTCCGTAAAATATATAAAAGTTCTCTTGACACCCATCGAACATTTCAAATTAATAATTTTTTTATATAAAAATTAATTTAAAAATATGATACATTTTAAACTCTTTAATACTTCTATGATTTTTATTGCAGAAGTTCAACATTCGGTGAAATATGAGTATTTATGCGAAATAATTTTTTACATTGCATGCACGAACGATAACATTTTTTTTTAAATTAATTTTGTAGTAAACAATAAAAATCAACGAATATGAAAAGGCCATTCGAATATCGTCAAATTTTAGAATGATAGCAGCGATATAGTTAGCTGAATTTTAGTTGATTTTTAAGAGTAGCTCGTTGATAAGGTATTTCCACAATTTGTCATTTTTATTAACTGACTTCAACAAATGGATATGTATTTAACGTATGTATACGAATAGCTTTTGAACGGATGCTTCAATTTTAATCATAATTTTTTTCTTCAAACAATTCTTCAAAAAAAAAAAAAAAAAAAAAAAAAAATTCTTCTACTGTAATTTCTGGCGTACAAGCCGCGGCTAAATCAAATCTGCTTTAAATCACTAACTTCATTTTTTAAATGTCGTCAAATAAACATAAAGTATGAATGTGCTGCATTTTGTTTTCAAATAAAAAGTCTGATCGGAAACATATTTATTGATCCTAATCTTATAAATCGGAAATTGTGGTAGTAAATATATGATATTTTGAACTGGAACATGTGTTTAAAAAACGTATTGGGTTTCTATAAGATACTTAATTGATTTCATTCAATTGGTGTATTTGTTTTATGTTTGTTGTAAGTTAATTTGACTTAAATGAAACTGGAAGGTTGGAAACTGTGTTAACGCTAGAAACGCCCGAAATTTTAATCAAGATTTATTTTTAAAAAAATTGCATACACGAATGTTTATTCAAAGTTTTTAAACTTATCTATTTAACTTAATTTTTTGGGATATATATATATATATATAACTCTTTTTTAAAGAAATTTCTGGTTCAAATCGAAATATATATATTTGGTGTCAGTCAAATCGACTGCTCTTGGCGACTCTAGTGTTAAGATTACCAGTACCACGTTCAATCCTTTGAGCTCTGGTGGTGAAGGTCTTCAAAATGCCCAAATGTCACATTTCACCAGTATTTTGTAAACAAAAGATTCGGCTTATAATTACCCGAAAAAAAAATGGCATTAATCTATTTTGAAATAAATATTCCGGTGCCATCGTGACATTTGGAGATTAAAATTAAGTGGGAAGAAATTCACTCATCAGAGCTCAAAGGATTAACATGATTATTTATTATGAATTAATCAATTATGAATTAAATATATGACAGTTATTTATTTAAAGAATTATTCATTTTTTAATTTTTTGAACTATTAAAAACAAATGTTGTACATGCATTTACTGAAAAAAATATTCTGATGCTCTTGAAATGTTAATGGTTTCTTTATAGGAAAAAAAATACAATAACCAAATTTGTAAAATGAAATTTCCAAAAGAAAATATTATTTTCTAGAACGCAGTGCAAATTTGAAATATTTTCCGATATGCTTTCTGCAACTACTGATTCAACATAAACAAAAGGAAAAAGAAAATGTACGTGCAACTTTTTTAATAAAAAAAGATTGAATAAATAAGAGGAACTACAAAAACATAGGTAGAAATTTATGCTTGTTCCTTCGAGAAGAAAATTTAAAATGTGTATTCTGACTATAAAGCTTACACTATTCATATGTAATTGTGTAAAAAACTGCGCATATTTATTTTATTTATTTTTGCAGTTATGAGAAAACGAAAAATTTAAAATTAATTGTGTATTTATTATAAAACAACACGTATAGCAGTAAACACGTATATTGGCAGTGACGACATTGTGACGCCACTGTAAGTCACAGTGGCCACGTCAAACCCATGACCAAAACACCATCACTCAGTGGCATTGCTCTTCATTTCTTTAACTACACTTCAGATAAATACCAGTATTCTCTTATGAAAAAACTCACCTTATGAGATTGTTGTAGGATAGATCGGGTCTTGTTGGCCCATTGCGCATTTTAAAGCATAACCACGTATGAGAAAATTTAAAAAATATATATTAATTACTAGTTTCTATATGTAGTTCAGAAGGAAGTCAATTTATTTGACCAACATTCCTCATCAAACACGTAGGTTGAGCTTCTAAATTGATTTGATTTTCGGATTACTAGCGGGAATGAAAAAACACATAAAATATCAAATGTAATTTTAAATTGTTATATAAAAGGTACAAATGTTAAGGAAAGATATTTTGTTCAGCTTTATCATGAGGTTTCAGATCATTTGACGTTGGAGCCGTGACTGATGCTACAGATGGCAAGATATTAACACTAGAACGCCCGGAAATTTTACTCAAGTTTCATAAAAATATTTGACACCAGAATTTGTATTTAAAATTATTTAGTTGATTTATTTAACGTAAATCTGCGGGTTTTAAGTGTAACTTATTTTATGAAAAAAATCCTGGCTCGAGTTGACATATAATTATATAGTCGGAGTTGGATCGACTCCTTCCGAGCGTTCTAGTGTAATAGATGTAATGTATCTGTAGTTTTCTGCGCTACTCTTGGGTTTTAGAAATGGTTGGAGTTTCTTTTTGAGCTTAAGTTTTTTATTTTTACTGAAGTTTCTTTTTCATTCCCTGTATCAGAATCTGGTGAGTCAGGGACTAAAGAAGGCATTAGAAGAGGTGGGCCAACATGCCCGGATTAAATAGGTCGACTTGCCACATATCGGCATTTTGTTTTTTGATCATCGTATCAAAATATTTTGTTGATATTTTTAACAAACATTAGATATAAAATAAGCTCTGAACAACGATCGTTTAGATTTGTATTCACCAAAGAGAAATTTTAATTTAGAAAGAAATCAGAAACGATTATTTATAAGCGCAAAAAAATTAAACTCATCTGAGTGAAAACTTGAAAATTTGATGTGACTTTAGATTGATTGCTTTTTGGCTGCTGGCGCTGTTGTGGGTGAAGGAAGATATATTAAGACACACGTTGCTTTGATAATAACGCCATCGACCGGATAGTTTAAATAATATCGCAGATGGGACATCGTGCCTCTATTGCCAACATGCCTCGATCTACGCTATTATATAAGGCAAGTCTTTATATGAGAAAAATATTAATTATTAATTATATCCGATTCAATACGAAGAAATTATTCAATATAAGTGGTATGTGGGCACCACCGACCCCATCATAGGAAGGTCGCTGTTAGAAACTTTTTGGAAGGATAACTTTTGAACATCCACTTATTTTAATGTTTCCAAAATTTTTATTTATATTTTCAAATAATTTGTTTAAAAATTATTACAAATGAATTCTTAAGAAATTGAGAAGGATATATCGTAAAAGCTACTGTTAATGATAGAAAATTTGTTCATGAAACAAAGGTGTTTTTCTCTGCTAATTACAACAGTAACCACACAGGTCTTCCCCTATTATCGCTGGCCAAAAGATTATTTCTAACTCGTTGCTTTTAAAGTTATATTTCGAATTGCAAAAAATGTTTCAAATGTTGTTTTTCATCAGAATAAAAGCCACTTGCGCCTTTTAGTTTTTAAAATTGTGAATATTATATTCTTATATGATACCCGATTCTTAAGGTTTATGTATCTAAACGTGATGACACAAAAATGTGGCAAAAGTTTTTGAAACTAAAATTCTAATGCAAGAATCGTATATAAGTGTAGCATAATCAATATTTCAGGAAAAAATACAAGAAACATGCTGCTTTATTTAAAGCGTTATTTCTGGTAGAATTTCTCATGGCTAATGAAGAGCTCGGATGATAAAGGTAGTAAGTGACAGAATCATCATTTTGAGAAAAATGAGCTAGTTCCAAATATTTATTTGCGTTTATTGTCAAATGCCTCGTTTATAAAAAAAAAACCTCACTGAGTATTGGGCCATTGCACCCTTAATACTAGGCTTGAGCGCTGACACAAAAATGGCGTCTGCCGAAGGTGGAGTTCTTTCAGCGTGTGTGCGGTCCCTTAAATATTCGTACCAATAATTTTTTTAAAGATTTTTCCGCTATATTTTTCTGAGATTGAACAACTCAGAGAAATATTTTTATAATACCGATGTCTCTATTTAAGGAACCGTACCTACGTTAAAAATAATCCGCCGTCAGCAGCCGCCATTTCCATGTCAGCGATCAGGCCAAGTATTCAGGGTTGCGGTGATTGAGCCTTTTTCACATAGTAATTTAATATGAGGTAGAGGATCATTAATTATCTTCTATCATATGAATAACACTTTTTTGCCACATACCACCTTTATCATCTGATCTCTTAAATTACCAAATTGCGACAGCACTTCATGGGCATGATGAGTTATTTTTATATTCGAATGAATCATTCAGGTATGTCATCAGTGATGGAAACTTGGCGCAGAGGTGGAGCCTATTGACATCACTAAATTTTAGTAGTATATTTCGGCTTGTCTAATGACAGAATTTCTGATTTTTTTTATTAAGGTGAAGAATACTATAAAAATTTAGTGGTGTCAATAGGCTCCACCTCTGCGCCAATTTTCCACTACTGGGTATGTGCAAACAGGGTTGCCAGTTTGGCCTCCATTTTTATTCAGTAATTTCGAGTTCATACCAGAAATAAATAATAGTATTATAGGCTTGATTTAATAAGAGACATCCAGTAACCACTTAAAGTAAAAATTTTTCTTTCAAAATTTTATGTGAGAATTTCGAAATTTCAAAAGCTGTGCAAAAGCACAGCTGCCTGGCTTCGTATTTTCTTTAATAAAAAAAAAAATGATTTAAATTAAGAGTTCATAAAATAACTATTTTTATGGGGCTCTTAATTCTTATTTTTTACAGAATTTCTGTTTTTAATTGATTAAAAATAGTACGAATGTTGGCAGCTATGCTTTTATTACAAAAAGAAAAAGTGATTTATACTATCAATATTAATCAGTTATACATATAAACTGTAATCATTTAATTATTGAAATTGAAATTTGATAAATTTATTGTATTTTTTATGCAAATATCATTCCCTCACTATGTCCTCATCCCCATATGCAGGAAAGAAAATGCTTTCTCTGCCACTGCAGCACGTATATTTATAATTATTTTTTTCTCAATCCATTAAACACACTTAAATACATATATATCCATTTAATTATATTTATATTTTATATAGTGAATGAATTAGGGAACTTTTTAATGATGTCCCTAGCATTTGTCGCCATTCCCTCACATAACTGTAAATTTGCCATTATTCACTTAATAGAAAGCAGAACATTCCTTATATATGTCTAGGACAGTTTGTACAAGAGTAAAGTGAAGTATCCATCTTGTTGTTTGCTCAAAAACGTTCTTGAATTGTTAGTACATCGCTTTAAAGTACTAGATCAATGTAAGTATTTTTATTACGCGTCATTTCCTCATCTATTATAAATTTAATAAAAATTAATGAAATGACTTTTTATGTTGTTATATTATTAGAAATGTGTTTCAAAAGATATTTAGTAACTGAAAATATATAAGACTAATCACTTTTGTATCACTCTAAGACTAATCACTTTTCTATAACATGGTTTTCAGAAGTATTTCGTCATTCCCTCGCAACCATTCCTTCATAATTTTAATGAGAGGGAATGACTTAAATTGTGAGGGAATGATCTGAATTCATTTATATATGTACTAAACAGTAAAATAAGAAAATCTAGTGCAATAAAATACACATGAAAAAACTCATAAGAATTTTAATTACCGTAAGTAAAGATAATATATTTTTAATTTTTATTATTTTACAGGGAGAAGTTAAAAATAAATAAAAAAGAAATTTTGTACTAATTTAAATAAACATTAACTCTTCTAAATGTTAATGCTTTCTTTATCTTTATTTTTTCAATTGACAAAGAGTAAAAAAAAAAAATATTATTTATTGATAGTATGACTTCTAATTATAATTTCTTTTCTTTTTTAACCATTTAAAGGGCGATGAAACCACTTAATTTTAATTCCCAAGCGCCACAGTGGCACCAGACTTTTTATAAACTTTTATCTATTTAACATGTACGTGAAATATAGCATTTTACTTATTTATAAACGAATTTGCTTTTAAATTCCGGTGCCAATCATTTATTTGAACATTTTAGCAATGGAAGTGCTTTGAAATTAAAATATCAGAAGAACTATGAGATACAGTTTGGTTCATATTATTTTTTGATAAATATAGCAATAAGGTACTTGTAGGCTAAATTTTGAGATTTTTTAGGCAATTTTATTGGGCCGCAATTTAAAAAAAAAAACAAAAAAAAAAACAGCCACTTTTCAGAGAATGACTCATATACATACGCATAGCTGCCAACTTTTTCACATTTTCCTACCGCTATTTTAGAACAGAAAAATTTATCTGAATTAATCTCAAAAATTTTAGAGCCGAGTAATTCCTGTTTTTCTGTTCTGAAATGCTCCTAACCGTGAAAGTTGGCAGCTATTAAAAAAAAAAAGAGAAAGAAACAGCCACTTTTCAGAAAATGACCCACATGCATACGTATAGCTGCCAACTTTTTCACATTTTCCTACCGCTATTTTAGAAAGAAAAATTTATCTGAATTAATCTCAAAAATGTTACAGTCGAGTAATTCATGTTTTTCTGTTCAGAAATGCTCCTAACCGTAAAAGTTGGCAGCTATTCACAGGGACAGAATTGTCTTCCTTATGAATCAGAAAGGGAAAATTTTTATTTCACGAATGCAAAATTCACTTTTCTGGCAGCGGTCGAATCAGCTGATTTTACAGGCCTCGGTACATTCCCAATAAATGTTTCGAATATTGTTAGATATTATATGAAAATTTGTTTACATTCAAAAGTTAATTACGAAATTATTTTGTGTACGGTTACTCGGTCCTTATAGAAAAAAACGTATAACGTTCAACCTGTACCCAGGTTTTGTACGCATCAAAGGGATTCAGGGGATTTTAAATGTTTTAGTACCAGAAATTTTGTAAAGTACTGGTTGCTATACCCGGAATTTTAATTTTTTTTCATTAAATCAAGCTAATACTTCTTTACTAAAATTCTGGCAAAACGTCCTTGAAAGTCCTTGACGCGTACGGGCCCTGTGTACAAGTAAAACAGTAGGTTTATTTTACGACCATAACTTACTAAGTTATGATTATTTGGATTTTATTCATTTTAAGAATTTTCCAGCATTGAAAACGTTTTTTTCCATTTAACTGCACTAAATGGCACCAAATAAGCAGAATATAGAAACAAGACACATTTTATTGAATAATTAATATGGTTCAAACATGGAACTATTAATAAAGAGGAACTGACATATCCTTAATATAGTGAAGCTTCAACGGTGACTGCTTTCACAGGTGTTGATTACCGCCGACGGAAACTTCCACCAGTAAATTTATAAAGAAATTTCCTCCTTATTTAAACGCCTTATTAATGCAATTTCAGTCGTAAATAATACCAGAAACAGATATTTCATTCCTCCTGAAGGAAGCTTACTTTGGCGTATGTCAGGCCCTGCATTTTCGCCATATTGTGACAACCAGCGAAACAAACTGACTGTTTTACCAGGCAAACTGACACCAGGAAAAGGAAATTTTTTTTTTTTATCATATTTGTTATGAAATATTTCCATGAATAAGACACTTAAGTAAGACGAAATTTTCTATTCAATTTTACTGGTGGGAAGTTCGCCCTTTGATCAGAAACCGTAGATAAGTTTAAAAAAAAACAGCCGCCATCTTGTGACAATCTCTTCAGTTACTTTACTCGCAACTGGTAGACAGTAGACTATATGTCTTCTCTTCTTTATTCATAATTCCATTGGTTCAAAAGGCTTATTTCATTTAAATTAAAAAAACAATGATTTGGCAGCTATGAAATTTCAATTTGTGAAACCATCTCAACGATTTTATCCAATACGTATATTCATGATAATATATTTTATCAAATTTTAGTGTAGAAAAGGAAACATATAAACCAGGCTCTCCAACCTTAGCCCAGCGTACCGTGAGCTACCACTGTTTGCGTACAGTAAATTTCGCTTTTTTAATGACAAAAATTCTGCTATTAAGAATGATGAATTTTATTATTTACTAATATTGCCAACAATTGAAGTAAAACTCTTAGACATCCTTCGATTTCAGATGTAAGAAAAAATATTAAAATATCTTACTATGCCTACCGTCAAAAAACCGTACATTTCGCAAAAATTTTATTCGTGTACTTGTTACGCCAATATACAGCTCTTGGCAGAGTATGTAAATATATTTGCTTAATCACCTTTAAAACTATGTTTATTTTAAAGAAGCAATAAATCTTGAATGACAAAAGTTTTTCTAAAAAATGAAAAAAAAATGCAGTTTACTTTGCCTACAAAAAGAAAAACTGATTAAGAACACTAAAGAAAAGTCGAAAGTATTCTTTAAAAAAGTACTTCTTTAGAAAAGATGAACATTTAGTTGAGAAAGTTCATTGTAACTTGAAAATGATACAGCCATACGGGACTTTAACGAGCGTAAAACTGGTACTTTTTCTTAAAGAAAGTGATACTTAGTTTCTTCTGCTCAATTTGTTTCTTTCCAACACTCAAAATAAATAAACAAATAAAATAAAGATGTCACAAGTAATGGAATTTTTCCCTTTGTTACTTCTGAAAAAAAAAACAAAACAAAAAAAAAAACTTACAAATATTTTTTATAAAAGAGTTTTTAATTTATTTTTCAGGTTCCTTTAAAATACTATTGTTTAAATGATGGTTATATATATATATATATATTTAAATACATTAATAAATTTTTTTTCAATATATTAAAAGTCAGTAATAGTTTTTAACACACGTTTAATAAAATGAAATTTAAAGTACTCCCACTGACAATGTTACAAATTACTGAAACCTTTCCTACAGGGCTCGTACGCATCAGGGCATTCAGAGGATTTTAAGTGTTTTACTACCAGAAATTTTGTAAAGTACTGGTCACTATATCTAAAGATAGATTTTTTTTTCATTAGATAAGCCAAGTATTATTTTACGAAAATTCTGGCAACAGCTGCTTGAAAGTCCTTAAAGCGTACGAACCCTGTCATAGTATGAAAATAAATGTACAAAAATTTAGTCTAAATCCATAATTTTATTTGTATTTGGATTCGTTTGTTGTCTTCTGAGAAAAAATAAAATAAAAAACAGTTAAGAATCACACAAAGAATCTGGTTTTCTAAATTAACAGTAAATAACTAGATTTTTTCAATGTTATTTAATCTTTTACTGGTCGAATTCAGATCAAGATAATTTTTAAATGCTTTTTTTTGTCTTTTAATGCTTTAGTTTAAAAATATTAGCCATTTAAATTCGAAAAACAAAATTTATGTGTTATTACTTTCTTCTATCTTTACAAGAAGTAATGGATTCGTGAAAATTTTTGATTTCCTGTTTTCGATGGATTTATACGTTTTAGAAGGTTCTGAACACGATTTGATGTTTTTTAGAAAATGTATGTCTATGAATCTGTCTGTGAGGCTGTGAGTCTGTATGTAACAAAAATTTTGTGGGCACTCTATCTCAAGAACTAATGCACGGAATTTTACAAAACTTTAGATTAAATTAGACCTTTATATAAATGGAAGCAGATTAGTTTTTGATGTATATCGCCCAAAAGGTGACGCTGCTGTGCTGCTTTTTTACGATTTTTGCAAAAGGTATGTCTCAAAAACTAATGCACGCAATTTAATCAAACTTCATATTATGTTACATTTTCACGTAAAAAGATCATTATTTGACTTCGGTGTATATTTATATTGAACAACAGGTGTTGATTTTATACTCTTTGGGATAGAAATTTTGCTTGCGGACATCTAAGAGGGTGGGTTCCGAAATTCAATGATTTGTTTGAAACAATGCGATACATATATCTCCCTGTTAAATGCATCCAATTCAGTGGATATATGTACCTTTACAATACTCATGATAGGTATAGATTGTCATTTAATTTTGGCACTGTGATAGCGAATTTTGAATTATTACCATGTATGAGATAGAAGGAAGTTTTAGGATTGACACATCCGACTAGAATTTATTGGGATCCAAATTGTTAACATTGACCACTTATGGCTATTCTTTTACATTCGATTCGAAAATGTAATACTAAATAGTTTCCCGATCAGGATCCGAATGGATGCATGCGGTCCTTGGAGGCACCAAGTGACGCTCATTCGTCACGTCAACAAACCCGTCAGTCGGAACAACTGCGCATGGGACACGTAGGGCCAAACTACAACCTAGAACTTCGCAATGTCTGTGCTGCAGCCTGATTTTGGTTGCCCCACGGATTGTTGTGGCGAGTTCGTTTCTCAAGAAAACGCCTGCACCCGGAGCGACGCCACCCGCTGCGACAGAGTCTAAATTTGACCCCCATGTGGCCAGTCAAGGCGAAACAAGCGCAACATTGCCTGCCACTGACAACGACACCGTCAAGCCGACAACCCATCACCACAACGAACTGGTCCAGGCCTGACTACGTATGGACCATGGAATTATTAATAAATCGGAACTGACATATACTTAACCTTTTGAGCTCTGGGGGTGAATTTCTTCAAAATGCCCAAATATCACATTGGCACCAGTATTTTGTAAACAAAAGATTCGTCTTATAATATACACGATAAAATGCCTTAATCAATTTTCTAATAAATTTGGTTGAATATTCCGGTGCCAATGTGACATTTGGAGATTAAAATTAAGTGGGAAGAAATTCACCCATCAGAGCTCAAGGGGTTAATACAAAGATGTTTCAGCTGTAACCGCTTTCGCAAGGACTGATTACTTCCTGCAGAAACTTCCACCAGTAAATTTATATAGAAATTCTCTCCGCATTTAAAGGCCTTACAAATTCTGAATTTCAGTCATAAATAATGGCATAAACAGATTTTCATTGCTGAAGTTTACTTTTGCAGTAGTCAGGCCCTGCGTTTCCGCCATATTGTGACAACCGGTGAAACAAACTGACTGTTTTACCATACAAATAGAAGTTTTTATCACATTTGTGCAAAAATATTTCTATGAATAAAACGCTTAAATAAGATCAAATTTACTATGCAATTTTACTGGTGGGAAGTTTGCCCTGGTGGTATTCAGAAAGTGTAGATCCGATTTAAAAACAATTGGGTAAGTGTGATCACAGATCGCACAGAGGGTTTCGTTTAATATTTCTTTCAAAACACTATCCTTTTGCAAAATCTGTTAGCTCCACAATTCGCAACTAGGGAGTGCACTCTATTCTAAACAAACGTCTGCCCGACAAAACTCCGTTTTAGAACCTATTCGCACTTATATTAGTCGAAGAAATTGGACTCATAAAACTTAAAATAGGAAAGCCCTCCTGGCCAAGTGGAAATAAAATATGAAAGCCTATTGTGCATAAAATAAAAGAGTGGCCGAAGGGTCGTCATATGATATACCAGATGAGGGTTTTGGGGGAAAATTGACTCCCCCCTCCGGGAGCCTTCAAGTGAAACTAGCTCGATGTAGTTTAATTAGCGGCTAAGTTAGAAAAAATGCTTAAAAACACAAGTTAGAGCTCAGAGGAGTCAATAATATAAGACTTTTTGAAAAATTTATTATTTATCGTGTGATCACAAGTATCAGCTATAAGTATGCAAAATTTCATATCCCCAGCTTAATTAGGGCTCAGTTAGAAATAATTGCTTATAATTCAAAAGTTGAACCCCAAAGGGTTAATTTTAAGACTTTTTCAAAAATTCATATTCTGTCTTATGATCTGACGTGTTCAGCTATAAGTACGCAAACTTTCATGTCTCCAATTTAATTAGGGGCTCAGTTAGAAAGAATTGATTAAAAAACACAAGCTGGGGTCCTAAGGGTTAAATATAAAAGATTTTCGAAAAAAAATTATTTGTCATGTGGTCTCAGGTGTTCTGCTATAAGGTTGCAAAATTTCATGTCTCCAACTTAATTATGGGTCTCATTTAGAAAGAATTGCTTAAAATATATATGTGGGAGCTCAAATGGTTAAATGTAAGACTTTTTCAAGATTTCATAATTTGTCTCCTGGCTTCAAGAGTTCTGCTATAAGTATGCAAAATTTCAAATCTCCAATTTAATTATGGGCTCAGTTAGAAAGAATTGCTTAAAATACACAAACTGGAGTCCAAAGCATTAAATATGAAACTTTTTTTGAAATTTATTATCTGTCGTGTGATCTGAAGTTTTCAGCTATAAATATGCAAAATTTCAAGTCTCCAATACAATTAGGGGCTCCATTAAAAAGAATTGATTAAAACATACAAGCTGGAGTCCAAAGGGTTAAATATAAACTTTTTTGAAATTTTTTATTTGGCGTGTGATCTGAGGCGTTCAGCTATAAGTATGCAAAATTTCAAGTCCCCAATTCACTTAGGGACTCCGTTAAAATGAATTGCTTAAAATACACAAGCTGGACTCCAAAGGGTTAAACATTAAACGTTTTCCGAAGTTTATTATTTGTCGTATGATCTGAAGTGTTCTGCTGTAAGTATGCAAAATTTCAAAAACTCCAATTTAAATATGTTCTCAGTTAGAAAGAATTGCTTAAAATACACAAGCTGGAGTCCAAAGGGTTAAATATAAAACGTTTTTCGAAGTTTATTATTTTTCGTGTGATCTGAAGTGTTCAGCTATATGTATGCAAAATTTCATGTCTCCGACTTAATTATGGGGCTCATTTAGAAAGAATTGCTTAAAATATATATGTGGGAGCTCAAAGGGTTAAATGTAAGACTTTTTCAAGATTTCATAATTTGTCTCCTGGCTTCAAGAGTTCTGCTATAAGTATGCAAATTTTCAAATCTCCAATTTAATTATGGGCTCAGTTAGAAAGAATTGCTTAAAATACACAAACTGGAGTCCAAAGCATTAAATATGAAACTTTTTTTGAAATTTATTATCTGTCGTGTGATCTGAAGTTTTCAGCTATAAGTATGCAAAATTTCAAGTCTCCAATACAATTAGGGGCTCCATTAAAAAGAATTGATTAAAACATACAAGCTGGAGTCCAAAGGGTTAAATATAAACTTTTTTGAAATTTTTTATTTGGCTTGTGATCTGAGGCGTTCAGCTATAAGTATGCAAAATTTCAAGTCCCCAATTCACTTAGGGACTCCGTTATAATGAATTGCTTAAAATACACAAGCTGGACTCCAAAGGGTTAAACATAAAACGTTTTTCGAAGTTTATTATTTGTCGTATGATCTGAAGTGTTCTGCTGTAAGTATGCAAAATTTCAAAAACTCCAATTTAAATATGCTCTCAGTTAGAAAGAATTGCTTAAAATACACAAGCTGGAGTCCAAAGGGTTAAATATAAAACGTTTTTCGAAGTTTATTATTTGTCGTGTGATCTGAAGTGTTCAGCTATATGTATGCAAAATTTCATGTCTCCAACTTAATTATGGGGCTCATTTAGAAAGAATTGCTTAAAATATATATGTGTGAGCTCAAAGGGTTAAATGTAAGACTTTTTCAAGATTTTATAATTTGTCTCCTGGCTTCAAGAGTTCTGCTATAAGTATGCAAAATTTCAAATCTCCAATTTAATTATGGGCTCAGTTAGAAATAATTGCTTAAAATACACAAACTGGAGTCCAAAGCATTAAATATGAAACTTTTTTTGAAATTTATTATCTGTCGTGTGATCTGAAGTTTTCAGCTATAAGTATGCAAAATTTCAAGTCTCCAATACAATTAGGGGCTCCATTAAAAAGAATTGATTAAAACATACAAGCTGGAGTCCAAAGGGTTAAATATAAACTTTTTTGAAATTTTTTTATTTGGCGTGTGATCTGAGGCGTTCAGCTATAAGTATGCAAAATTTCAAGTCCCCAATTCACTTAGGGACTCCGTTAAAATGAATTGCTTAAAATACACAGGCTGGACTCCAAAGGGTTAAACATAAAACGTTTTTCGAAGTTCATTACTTGTCGTATGATCTGAAGTGTTCAGCTATATGTATGCAAAATTTCATGTCTCCAACTTAATTATGGGGTTCATTTAGAAAGAATTGCTTAAAATATATATGTGGGAGCTAAAAGGGTTAAATGTAAGACTTTTTCAAGATTTTATGATCTGTCGCCTGGCCTCAGGGGTTCTGCTATAAGTATGCAAAATTTCAAATCTCCAATTTAATTTTGGGCTCAGTTAGAAAGAATTGCTTAAAATACACAAGCTGGAGTACAAAGGGTTAAATATGAAATTTTTTTGAAATTTATTATCTGTCGTGTGATCTGAAGTTTTCAGCTATAAGTATGCAAAATTTGAAGTCTCCAATACAATTAGGGGCTCTATTAAAAAGAATTGATTAAAGCAAACAAGCTGGAGTCCAAAGGGTTAAATATAAAACTTTTTGAAATTTATTATTTGGCGTGTGATCTGAGGCATTCAGCTAGAAGTATGCAAAATTTCAAGTCCCCATTTCACTTAGGGACCCCGTTAAAATGAATTCCTTAAAATACACAAGCTGGACTCCAAAGGGTTACACATAAAACTTTTTTGAAATTTATTATTTGTCGTGTGATCTGAGGTGTTTAGCTATCAGAATACAAAATTGCATGCCTCCAATTTGATTAGGAATTCTATAAAATTATTCTAATCTAATTATATATTCTTTATTATTATCTATATTATTCTATATATCTATATTCTATATTATTATCTATATATATTCTATTCTAATTACTATAAAAGATTGCTGAAAATACACAAATTGGAGTCCAAAGGGTTAAATATAACACATTTTCAAAGTTTTATGATTTGTGTGGGCTCATGTGTTTAACTATAAAAAATTCAAAATTCCATGTCTCTAACTTAATTAGGGGTTCTGTGAGAAAAAATTGCTTAAAATACACAAATTGGAGCCCAAAGGGTTAAATATAGAACTTTTTTCAAAATTTTATGATTTGTCTTGTTGTCTCAGGTGTTCTGCTATAAGTATGCGGAATTTCATGGTTCCAACCTTATTAGGGGCTGACTTAGAAAGAATTGTTTTAAATACACATGTGGAAGCCCAAACCGTTAAATTTAAGACTTTTTCAAAATTTTAGGATTTGTCGTTTCATGTGAGGTGTTCAGCTATAACTATTCGAAATTTCAAGTCTCCAACATGTATAGTTTCTGAGAACGGGCTCTGTGACGGACAGACAGACAGATGGACGGACAGACAAATAGGTGGGAAGAATAGTGTTTCGTCAGATGACCGAAACCCTAAAAACAGCTGCCATCTGGCGACAACATCCTCAGTTACTTCACTCGCAACAGGTAGACAGTACAATACATGTCTCCTCCTCTTTATTCATAACTCCATTGTATGAATAGGCCATGCTTCATGGAGGGATCCTGATACTTGCCGCTAGCCAAGCCTCGAGGGGTTGCGACAGCCCCCTCAGACACCCAAGGTGGTTAGTCCCAGGTACCTCGCTTAGAGGAAATTTAATTGGGCCTCCGTGTTTCAGTCTACCACCATCGACATGCGTACATTTGTCCACCATCAACGCCGAAGGAAAAACGCCTTCTGAAGGCATTACGCCTCAAGGGGTCACAAAATGCCCCCTTATGTGCCGAAACAAGTCCAGCACCCTGCCTAGAGGCCCGGAGAATATAACAGGGCGGTCCGCTTCAGTATCTTAAAATGCAAGGCTCGGAGCCGCGGCACAGTCCCCAACCAGGCACTCTTGTGTACGCATCAAGACTTCTTTCCCAACAAACAAGTTAGTTTTCAGAGCTCGACCCCCATCAGTACGAGATCAAGTTAAAAGCATTACATCCCGAGAGGGTCACCTTGTTCCCCCTCAGGTGTCGAACTTAATCGACACCCTGCCTAGGGGCCTGCAGAAACGGAACGGGCAGATCATCGCTTCTCAAGAAACCTGCCCAGTCACGAACCGCCCCACGACCCCCAAGCCCGCAACACCAGTTGATTAAAACACACAGACTGGCACGCGCTACCGTGCTAATGTGTCACCAAGACCAGAAAGTAAGAAAGCTGCTCATCCGATCGGTGGACACAGTAAGTCCCTCCTACGCATCGACACGCCGAATTAGTTTTTGCCTCGTTGAGGGGGGAGGGAGAACCAGCATCTCATCTCCCAAGCAACACCACACACACATCAAACATCATCATAAACACAACATATAGTTGGGGAGAAAATCGAGAGGGGAATTAGTAATCAGATCGAAACACATCTTCTACTAGTTGGCTAGACCTCGTGGCTATGCCGCCCTTGCCAGCCGCAGTCGACACCGGTATTCCGTATCTCTCAACACCTCACCGAGCGCAACCCCAGATGAGGCGTTCTACACTCGAGCGTGGTTGGCACCATACACACCTTCCACAAGTCGCTGGGCCGACGAATTACGCTCCCACTCTATGTGCAGTCGACACCGGCCAGACTTGCCTCCCATTGACTCAGGAAGGGGCCCTACCTGATCATACTACATAGCACACTTTTTATGGGTTTTACCGCCAATTTTTTCATTTTTGTTTACTTATTTTTTGTTTTAACATTTTTAATTCAATTTTAAAATTTTTTTCACACACACACAAGCACTTAGGATACCAAAGCTCGGAAGAGAGCCGCCATCCGCAGAGACCGCTCCCCCGGTATAGACCCTGCTTCCGGTTACGTTCCACCAACAGCGGCTGGGTCAGAACCACAGAGTCCACGGCCTGGCTCCCCGTCACCCTCCCCACTAACAGGGGTTGGTTGGAGACCACCGGGAGGGTGCCGCGTCGTACATACTTCAACCTAGGAAGATGTCTATACACCAACCTAGTATCCGACGGGACCACTATATAGGAATTGAACTGCGAGAGGCTAAGGACCTTGGTCGAATTCAAGTTCTGTGTTGCGCGTCGCAGCCCCAAGCAACTACGAAGCCCCCAGTCAGAACACGGGAAGGAAGACTTTCCCAAAGAAAGCCCCCATCACCCCGCCCCAATCGGAAACATTCCAAGGACTCCTTTTCAAAAGAGTCGTATTCACTCCCGTCCAAAAATGTGATACAGTGACGGCTATACCCAAACTTTGAGTACGGGTCAGGAAGTACATATATGTCCGGTGAATTTTTTTTTATTCTATTCGCACCACAATTTGAAAAATAATCTCAGACATACAGTTCTACTACGACATTAAAAAAGGAAAAAAATTCTACGAAAAGTAATTTTAGGTTAAATTGTAGTGCCATTGAAGGTTTATTTAAACAGTGGTAATACTAAATGCATTTTGGGAACTTTTAGATCGCTTTACTTATATAAAAATTCAAATCGTTTTTGAATCGTTTTTGCAGGCTTAATTTCGCCGGGCTATATACCAGGTTATGCAGTGTAAAATGTTCGTGTCACATAACTCACCTTCGACCAGTGCCCAGCTATACCAGTTGCATATCACAGACTCATCCGGTTCAAATATGCAACCATTACTGTGTAGTGAACGACATACGGGGTGTTCATTAAGGTCATTGATTACTGAAATGAGAGGACGTACGCTCTGTACGTCATGGAGGTCAAGGGGTTAATGAATCTTAACTTATCGAGATGATAAACATACGGAATAATGTCATACCATAAAGTTTGTTGAATGGTGAAAAGCTGCCTTAGACTTAGTTTTTAATTATTTTCCTCTCATTAAGTAATTTTGAAATTTCTTCCTTAAAAACTCCCAAAAAGGAAAACAATTTATATAACAATTTAATTATTTTCTTTTATTTACATATTCAGTCCCTATTGATAATAAAAAGCAGCCATAACTTCCAATTTTTGAAAAATACTATCTCCGAATAGTAATTTCCATTCTATTTAATCAAAAATATTTGTGATTAAAATCCGTAAATATTTCTAATTGGAAATATTGGCACATGAATATAAGAAGGTTTGAAAGCTATGAATCAGAATAAAAGTCGCCAAAATTGTTTTTAAATAGCGCATTTAATTCGAGTTTGTGACCAAAATGTCAGTCACAATACAATTCTTTTCACAATACAAGTCTTTTAAATGAAGATCATTTACGTCATCATTAAAAAGAAAGTTTTTAAACGATTCTAAAGAATACTTCAAATGTGTTTTGTTGAAAAAAGGGATTTCTTTTGTGAAAAAAATGTGCATTTTGTTTAGAAAGACAAATGTGCTTTGAAAGTGATCCAGCCAGGCTACATTTAAAGAGGGTAAAACAAGTAATTTTTTAAAATAAATTATATGTATACTCTCGTGCGTCCAAAATTTCTTTCACAAATACTTACTTTGTGAATTACATTATAAAAAGACAATGTAGTTATCAAAAATAATTCTTTATTAACTGCTTTATAAAAACGTATTTAAAACTTTATTTTATCCTTCCCATTTTCTAAATGTTACATATATAGTGTCGTTCATAAATCGTTTTTACATTTTAGTACCAGAAAACACTTAAAATTCAAAATCTTCAAGTTTCAGTAGTACAGGATAATGTTTATTTTGTTTTACATTTTGTAGCACGGTTAATTGTGCTAAAATGGGATACGATTTCTGATGAATTCTGCCCATTTAAGGAAAATATGTCGCATCTTATTAGGTATAAAATACCAGATGTAAGCAGAACGTAACTGAATATTATGCGATTCAGTAAACTTCTCGAGAAAAGCTATATTAAAATGAAAACACTGTGAACATATTTTAAGTTCAGCATACAATTCTTATGTACAGTCGTGGAAAAAAAAGTAAACACTCCCTACTAACTCTGAAACAAATTATTGTAGAAGAAAGTTACTACTACCAAACGATTGGAAATAAAGTCTTATTTTAAATATTGTATATAAAATTTGCTTAGGGGTCATTTTCATATCAAAACGAACACAATCTTTATATTTTTTTCAATAGCAATACCCAAGTTTATCACCACAAATTAATTCTAAACTCTTCAATTAGCGGAAAAAAAAATTCATGAGATTCGTAGGATTAGTTTCAGAGAAATTACTTATTTTAACCACTTGAAGGGTGGTGATGCCGTCACGGCATCACATATTTCTAATCCCTATTTGCCACATTGGCACCCGAATTTTTGAATAAAAATTTCACTTTTATTAAATACGCAAAAATATACTTTTACTTGTTTAGAAATAAATTTTCTTGTAAATACTGGTGTCGATAAATTATTTCAACATTTTTCGAATACAAAGTTTAGTACTCAATTGTTGAAATGCTACATAATGACTATGTCACTTCCATTAATCCCATCAATATGACCATTTAACTTGCTTAATACGTATCAACTATTTCCAGCCAAAATGTTTTAATAAAATGAGTAATTTTTTTTTTCAAATTGTGCTTTTCTGCACACCGCAGACGCCTACTCCATAAACCATCATTTTGACGTTTTTTAAGCATAATTTGAAAACTACTTGGAAGAAAATTTGAAACTGGGGATTCGCATAAAGTAATAATCATAAATCTATCAAAAAAAATTTGTAGTTTGCAATTCATATATTTTTCGAATATTAATTCCATAATCCATAATTCATATTACAAAATTTTATAATTACAAAATCAATGCACAGTATAACCTTGATTATCCGAAGTAATTGGGACCGACCCTCTTTCGGAAAATCGAAATTTTCGGACAATTGAGAATGCTTCCATTTTAAGATTAAGGTTACATATATGCAATATTTCTTATTATGGTAACAAGTTCGTAATAAAAATAAAGCAATAGCAAAATAGAAACAAGAATAAATTACCTGAATTTTAATTTTGAAATTAAGTACCTTTTACATATATCACAAGGGTTTGAAAAAATGTTTTGCTTGTCTCAGTTTCGATTGCCTTTGCTGTGAAGCTCTATCACAGAGGTTTTTAACATTATTAGTTCACCAGGTATCACAGTCATTCTGTTGCTCCAGCCATGCCAAACCTTTTGTAAAACATTCAAAAGCTTCAGAATTGCTAATTTGTTCGTTTTCATTGTTCCATTCTGAAGCTTACGGGAGCTCAATTTAAATTCAAAAGAACTCTATGAAAGGGGATGGAAAATATTTATATGTACTCGTACTTCGGAAAGACCCGCTTGCATACAAGGAATATGATTGTTAAAAAAAAAAAAAGATTTCAAAATGGTTTTTGAACACAAGGAATGTGATAGTAAAAAAAAAAAGCTTTACAAACGGATTTCGGTTAAAAGAGTTTCGGATAAAAGAGGTTCTACTGTATTTATTTTCGTTTTTTAGTATTATAGCCACACTGAAAATATCAGATTAGGATTATAATTTCGGGAGTTATTAATAGAAATATGAAAAGGTAATTTAACATTAGAAGCTCTAAATTTTCAATGTTTATAATTCAAAAACTGATCACCCAAATGACTTACAATTTCGTTTCTAGGCATAGTTTGAACTGCAGATTTAAACTATATTGTCAAAATTGCGTGTTTCAGTTTATAAAAGGAAAGTTTGGACTGGTTTTGACTTGTAAACGACCCCTAAGCAAATTAATATTACATCATTTAAAAGTAGACTTTATTTCTAATCATTTGGCACCAGTAACTTTCTTCTATTATAATTCGTTGCAGAGTTAGTAGGTATTGTTTGGTTTTGTTCCACGACTGCTCTTATTTCGAAAATTTTATATAAACCTTTCTCAAGAATGTTTCGAAAACATCTATTCTAAAATCACACTCAAAATATATATTAAACATTTAATTGCTAAAAAGGACGTCAGATGTTAATAAAATATATTAAAAGATCTTAATAATTTGGCATGATTCGATTGAATTTACTCAATCATCTTCAGAAAACGAATAAACACTAAGAAGGAAAATGACAATACACTATTACAAATGAAATTTAAAAATAAATAAATAAAAATCACGCGCGTAATAATTTAACATGTTTCACGTTGCCCCATTTTATTTTTAAATTATCTAACAATCCGATCGCAGTAGTAGGAGAGCTGTTGAACATTTTTGAGTAGGTATTTGAGGCACCCTGAAAATTTGTACAACACTTCTTTTGTAATGCCTGAATACAAAATCGAATGTCTGGCTGAAGGATCGTGGCCCAAAAACTGTGCCAGACACGTGTCAAGTGCCATTTTTTGACTACCCAAAAAATGTATTTGAGGCACGCTGAGATTGAGACAGAATAATATTTATACGTAGAAAAAAATATTTTGAAAATGACAGACACTTTAGTCGGCCCAAAAACTGTGCCAGAGACGTGTCAAGTGTCATTTTTTGACTACCCAAAAAAGGTATTTGAGGCACGCTGAAAAAAAAATGGCACGCATAAAAAATGGCACGTGTGCCAAAAATGGCACATTTTTGGCAAAATGGCACTTGACACGTGACTGGCACAGATTTTGGGCCGACTAAAGTGTCTGTCATTTTCAAAATATTTTTTTCTAAGTATAAATATTATTCTGTCTCAATCTCAGCGTGCCTCAAATACCTTTTTTGGGTAGTCAAAAAATGGCACTTGACACGTCTCTGGCACAGTTTTTGGGCCGACTAAAGTGTCTGTCGTTTTCAAAATATTTTTTTCTAAGCATAAATATTATTCTGTCTCAATCTCAGCGTGCCTCAAATACTTTTTTTGGGTAGTCAAAAAATGGCACTTGACACGTGTCTGGCACAGTTTTTGGGCCGCGATCCTTCAGCCACACATTCGATTTTGTATTCAGCCATTACAAAAGAAGTGTTGCACAAATTTTCAGGTTGCCTCAAATACCTTCCCTAAAATGTTTAACAGCTCTTGGACTACAATATTTGGGATTTGAAATAACAAGGAATCATTGCAGACCATTGAGTTTCTGACGTAAATTTCAGTAGATTCTCTAATAAAAAGTTGCAAATAAAAATCTGACCTATAAATTAATCTACTTTCATTAAACAAAATATTTATGTTTTCTATTTTATTTAGCCTAGATAATGCGGTTTTACCTCTTTAGATTAACTTTTTATTAGAGAATCTATTGAAACTTACGTCAGAAACTCAATGGTCTGCAATGATTCCTTGTCATTTCAAATCCCAAATACTTGGATTGAATTGTTAGATAATTTGAAAATAAAATGGGGCAACGTGAAACATGTTAAATTATTACGCACGTGATTTTTATTTATTTATTTTTAAATTTCATTTGTAATAGTTTATTGTCATTTTCCATCTTAGTGTTTATTTGTTTTCTGATGATGATTGAGTAGATTCAATCGAAACATTTCAAATTATTAAGATCTTTTAATGTATTTTATTAACATTTGACGTCTTTTTTAGCAATTAAATATATATAGTTTAATATATAATATAGTTTAATATATATTATAGTTTAAATATATAGTTTAATATATATTTTGAGTGTGTTTTTAGAATATATACTTTTGAAATATTTTTAATGGACGTATAAGAGAACTTCTGTTTATAATTTAATATCTTTCTCAAGAAGTCACTATTACAACTGTTGCCTGTAAACACATCTAAAGTGTTATCAACCAGTGTTGCCAGATGGGCTACTTTTTTTTAATCAAGTTCTTCATTGGCACCACTTTTTTGTTATGGGAAACGGTGCCTTAATTAGTGACATATTAATTAAGGTGAAAAGGAAGGGAAATTTACCGTTTCGAAAAAAGTGGTGCCAGTCAATGAACCTGAATTTAAAAAAAGTAGCCCACTGGCAACACTGTTATCAGCATATTCCAAATAGATAGATCACATTCTGGGCTGCCCAAAGATTATGAGTACCTTTCCAACCATGGCCGGTAATTGCACAAATTGGGTTTATAAATGTGTTATGCATTATCTAACAAGTGAATTACTATTGAAGAAGCTAGCATTGAGGTCTAGGGCATCTTCTAGCCCTGTAAACCAAAACTAGAGAACCAATAAAATTTTTCTTCGAATATTGAAATTATTTTACAGCAGCATAAATTTCTGAAAATGTAGTTTTTGAGACCACTTATCGGTATATTAAGATAGAAGTTGTTTTGAAAAAAGTTCTTTAAGATACAAATTTGTTATTAATAAAAATATGTTATTGAAAAAGTTTATAAATACCTTCAAGAACCTGAAAATTTCATTTTAAACGAAATGAAACTAACATTATAATTGCAATTTTGTTGGCGAGAAATTGGCTTTATTCGTTACCGTAAATTTTTCCCGGCAACCCTGTCATAGTCGTCTGTGGTATGTGAAGTGAATAGTATTTTACATTTGTAGCACCATATTTGGTGATTAAACGTTCCTTTGGCTATAAATTACCAATTAAATATTCATTAATTTGAAAAAAGTTTATAAATACCTTTAAGAACTTACAAGTTTCCTTTTAAATGAAGGTAAAGTAACAATATAATTGCAGTTTCGGCGCAAGGTTGCCAGTTTGGTCCAATTTTAATCCGAAACTTCAAATTTCCAAAGAAGAATTTTTACTTTATGCGATCGCTATGTCTCTCATTAAATAAAGCATAAAATACTATTTTTTATTTCTGGTATGAACTCGAAATTTCTGAATAAAAATGGGGGCCAAACTGGCAACCCTGTTTTGCGACATGAAATTGACTACCGGATACCGTAGAATTTTTTTGCAACCCTAGCAGTGTGTCATAGTTGTCTGCCGCGTGTGAGTAGCGTTTCATATTCGTAGCATCATATTTGGCGATTAAACCTTTTTTCGCGTGAAATTAGCACTTAAATATTCCTTACTTTGAAGTTAAATGTATACAAATATATAATAATATGATTTTTGCAAACAAATTTTATTTGTTCTCTAACTTTGATCTTTAGGGCTAAAACATGTACATGCCAATGCTACATCATCGCTGCTAACTTTTACGCTTTCTTCTATCATTAAAATGTTACACTAAATATTGTCTTATTTAATTGGCGAAATCTCACAATTAAAGAAGGCGAAAAACTCTATTAAATTTTAGTGAAGAAAAAAAGCGTAAAAGTTGATAGCTATGGCTATATGTAACCTTCAACAAAAGTGGTTCCGTTGCATGATGTCTTCTTTCGGCTTAATTAACTCTGAACTTTTGTTACAGTATTATAGAAGTGTTGGAAAACGTTTCATAAACTACGCTTGAGGCATAATTTTTCTTTCTTGTTAGTTATTTAAACAAATGAATGTTCTAACAAATTTTCTGTACAGTAATATTCTTGCACATAAAACACGGAATGTCTGTCAATAACCTCTTCGCTACCTTGGTCCACATATGTGGACCTCTATTCTTTTCCCTATAAAAACTACACTGTTTGACTGTTTTACATTTTGACTTCATTTCTTAATAGCTGAATGTTTTTTGCTTTGAAAGCAAACCAATAAATGGTAAAATCTATGCTGATTTCCTCATAAAATAGATATTATTTTCATCTGAGTTTGAAAACGCCTTCAAGAGGGTGTGGCCAAGAAATTGAGAAATTTTCATACTTATTTAACTTAAATCCTTTACAATAAAATGTTTTGAGGATTTCTATACCATTCACTTGATTAAAGGCCGTAAATTTGTGATTGTGTGAATTTGAGTTTATGATAAATAAATTGATATTTTAACAGAATTTTTAATTTTAGATCCCTATTTGTAAACCTAGATTACTAGTCCCCTAAAGTATCAATTTCCGAAAAGTTCTTTTATCTGTCATCTATGATGTCATTTTGTTTGTTGAAAACCAATGAATGAGTATTCGTAGTGTTATTTTAGCTTTGGGAACGAAGAATTAAATAAATAACAAATTACTATTCTGAAATTCTGATAGAATATCATATTTTTCACTGAAAAAGGAGAAACATTTTCAACACTTGTCGCAAATTCCAATAAAGGAAGTTTGTAAGTTTTAACCGCTTGGGTATACATTTCTTTTAGGGATGCCACCGGCGTTTTTTCTTACTCACACCACCTTCTCAAAACAAAAATCTTTCATATACACTTTGACAAGATGTGAAAGACAAATATACTACAAATTTTTCTTTCTTTAACCCCTTAACAGTGGCATTTGTTTTCTTACAAAAAGAAATAAAATAAAAATGGGGCTGGACACCACTTTTTCCATACTAAAATATTTACCTTACTTAATCGAAAAATATCTGACAATCAGTAAAGAAAATTTATAGTTACAAATTAGTGGTGTCAAAATGCTTTTAATAACGAAGCAAGCAAAGTGTTCTCGCCCGAATCCAGTTCGGGCCACACTGTTAAGGTGTTTAATAATGGTATGAATAGAATATAAAAATAAGCGCCAGTGGCCAAATACGTGACTAGTCTCTGTCGTCAAATGCACCCAAGTTGTTAATAACTCTAAAAACTTTATTCTTTTTCTCAGGGCCTGATTATCAACGAAGCAATCTTCCACCAGTAAATTTTAATAGAAATTTTCGTCTTATTTAATCGCCGTATTCATGTAAAATTACTATAGTGATTAAGAAAAAATTATCTATCTCTTTTTACTGGTGGAAATTTGTCCCGTTGTCAATCAGGCCCTGAATTTTGTATTATTCTACAAAATTGTATTGTATATATAAATAAAAGAATATTGTTTTTAGTTTTCTATCTATGTAAACAACAAAACCCCTTTTTTTTAGTTTCCACGATATAGAAAAATTAGACATAGTACATATATGGTCTTAATCTTAAGTATCGATGTTTTGTATAATACACCATAGCTGCCAATTTTTACGCTTTCCTCCTACCACTAAAATTTTATAGTAAATATTGTCTTATTTAATCTTCGAAATCTAATGATTAAATAAGACAAAAATCTCTATTAAATTTTAGTGGTAGCCAAAAAGCACAAAAGTTGGAAGCTATGATAGATGGCTCGACGCAGGCTCTTTGATGTCGACGAATATTTACAATGTGTAATCTTCATGGTAAATTTCTGCAAGATAATCCGAGCAATAAGAAATTTTTAGAAATAGTAGTAGCCAAAATAGTGACTTTACCAACCTTGAGAGTTTTATTTAACCCTTTGCACTCCGTTGTCGCCGCTGCTGTGACATCATGTTTCTTTGCAAAATTTGTTTTTGGAACCAGTAATAAAGGAAAACAAAATTTGCGTTATTTAATCAAAGCATTTTTGAAATTGTCCACTTGAAGGAAACTTCTATTTAAAAAGTGGTTCCGACCGAATAAAAGTTGCGTAAGAGACGCCGGAGTCTTTTAGTAATGTTGGTTAATAATGTTTACTAAAATTATTTTTGTTTTATAAAAAGAGTTTTAAACTCAAAAGTCTTACCTGGAATATGTATTTTTTCCTGTATACAACAGACCATGTGTGTAAACTCCTTATAAAGTTCAAGAAACAGGTCAGCAATATTTCGGATCAGAAAGTTTGCCTAAAGGTTTACGAGTATATTTTAGGCCAAAACTAGTCATCAATGTTGCCAATTTAGCGGGGATTTTTATTCAGAAATTCCGAATTCAAACCCGAAATTCTTAATGTTAGTTTTCGCTTTAATCGTGAAATGTTTTGCGATCAAATAAAGCAAAATTACTTTTCGGAATTCCCGGTGTGTTAGTTCTCTATACATTTTTTTTAATACATCAGTACCTAATTGTTTAATAAGTAATGAAGCAAAAATTATGAAGTGATTTTTGAACATAAGTAATGTAATTAGCCTAAAAAAAGTTGAAAACGTAATTTTGGTACAACTGTATGCATTCCGTAATTCGGATGCATCTATGAAATTAAGAGACGGGTATATTTTACGGTCGAAACTCGTCATTAATATTGCCAATTTAGCGGATTTTTTTATTCAGAAATTCCGAATTCATACCCGAAATTCTTAATAGTAGTTTCCGCTTTAATCATAAAATTTTCTGTTATAAAATAAAGCGAAAATTACTATTCTTAGTTTCTGGTATGTCAGTTCTCTATGCAATTTTTTAAAAGTACATCAGTACCTAAGTGGTTAATAAGTAAAGAAGCAGAAATAACGAAGTGACTTTTAAACAAAAGTAAGCTAATCACCCTAAATAAAAGGCTGAAAACGTAGGACATTTAAAAACCTTTCTTACTCTTAGAATGATTTATGATTATCAACACTTTTGCTTGCATGACACTATGCCCTTTTTCATACCTTCTTCACGTGACTCTTTGCTCTTTATAAAATCACGTGCAAAGAAAGTATAGCTTTTAGCTATTATAAATGAAAATATGCTTTTCTCAATGTAAATATTGATTTCTTAGATATTTATTTTCTCTGTAAAATAACATGCAAAACTTTCACGAAGTTTTGACTAGAAATTTAGAAATATAATTTTTTACAAAAAATTAAAAAAAGCAAACTTTAACAAATTCTTTACAGACTTTCTTTCGTAAACATCGTAAATATTTTTTCCACAGTAAAGTAAATTCAAGTTGTGACTTCAGAAACTTTAAATTACAGATTAACTATTTTCTTGAAAAATGTGCGAAATGCTTATTTTTAATCAAAGAAAAAAAAAACATTCATATTTTACGATTTCACTTTCTTCGTAAAATATGTACCACAAGTTTAAAGTGTTTTGACTTTTTTGCTTTAGCTGCATCCTCATATCCCTTTTTTTTTTTTTCATGCGAAATCTATTTTTAAAGAAACCAGTTTAAGAAAGTTTTCCTTTAAACTTTTCTATAGATTTTGAAATTATGGGCGAGGAAACAGTTCTAACAACATGCCTTCCGAAATTTTTATCCCTTGAAAATATTTTGAAAAAGCTGAAGAAAACTGATTTTTTTGTTTTGAGAATTTTTCTTTAACACAGAGCGCTTGTATTTTTTTTTTAAACATATAATGAACTTAAAAAATCTTTATTTTAGATATACAGATAGATTTCTCCATGAAATAAGGAATTTAGCCTTTTGCACTCCGCCGACACCTAGCGGAAGGTAGAGTAATAACTCTCACTTAATGGAAAACATGAATAGGGTGTCAAATTTACACAAAAAGTCAATATATTATTAACGAAGTATAAGTCCTAAGCATGAGAACAGTTTGCAATCAACTAATTTGTACAAAAGTTTTAGGAATTTTTTTATCGTTTTATTTAATTAACCAAGGAATTAACCATGAGTGGTAATGCCCGACATGGTGGGGTAATGGCGTTCAAAATTTTAATACAGCATTTACCATAATTTCACGCGCTTTTATAAGTCTTTTTCATACCGGAAATTCTATTTAAAAAATGAAGTCAAATAAATGTTAAGCAAAAGTAAATTACATTTTATTTAACCCCTTGAGGTGCACCGGTATACATTATATACCACCTACGATTAATGAAGTTCTACAGCAGAAAAATTTTATTAAATTTTACTTTTCTAACTTTGGTGGGAAAAAGCCGTAAAATTGCTTTTACTTATTTTGAAATAGAATTTTTCAAAGATTCCGGTGGGAATTCAGCATTTCACAAACGTAACTGCTTGCCCCTCAAGGGGTTAAAACAAATTCTGGTAAGAAATCCAATTATCTGAGCTGCGGCGTATATTCGGGAAATTACGGTAAGTACGACAAAAGTCACATATGTAATTGTGTGGACTGTTCACACCTCTGCAGACTTTATGCGACCACTTTCCACATATTGTGTAGCGAAAACACGTTTCGTTATATCTCCCAAATTCTCCGCAAAAACCGCAGATTTCTGTCTCCATATCCTGTACGATTAGAAGCAAATCATCTGTGGTATCATCATCACACATCTGCGACTCATCAATGTCTTCCTTTGAGCTGGTGTCGCAGTACTTCCTTTTTTCAAACCATACGTTTCGTTATAAGCAGTGTTGCCATTAGTGTACTTTTTTTAAATTCAGGTTTTGTGATTGCCACCGCTTTTTTTGAAATCGTAAAATTCGCCTTGCTTAATGACATCTTAATTAAGGAGAAAACAAGGGGGATTTTAACATTTTAAAAAAATGGTGTCAATAAAGAAATTTGAATTTTAAAAAAAATAGCCCACTGGAAACACTGCTTCTGGAATACCACGCGAGCGCCATGACCCTTCATAGCCATGTTGGATTTTAATGCATTATAGCTGGCGTAACAACGCACTACAAAAATAAATAAAAGCATGAACGAACAGCTAAATGTATATATTTTGTCGACATAGTGAGTAAATTAACATTTTAAAATAAGAATGTACACTTATCTTCAAGTTAGGTGTTGTAGAATTTTATAATAAAACAATTGCAAACTAATAACGTGAAGACACAAAAATACTTTCCTTTCGAAGGTCACTATATCCTTACTGGGAGCTTGCTATGAAGTTCGCTAGGTGCCGGTGTCAATCGCACGTTTTCAATTCTATTCTGTTTAGAGATATTTCAGTGAGCGTGCTCACTGAATGCCGCTGAGCACCATTACCCTACATTCTCGATACCGTGACATACTAATTAAGTTTAACCACAATTCCACTGTCATCGTATAGATGTCAGTGAAGAGCAAAACGCTAATATGTTTCTTAAAAATAGCAGTTAAATCGATGTTATGTTTTACAAAATTAAGATTTTTTGCAGATACCATACAAATGCAATGAGTCATAATATTTTATCAAAATATTTAATTTCTAAAAGTTATATCATTCCCCTCATTACCAGGAGTGATTGTATTTTGAATACCACTACTTCCGTTTGGTAATTTTGCCTTATTTAATTGCATAATCTGGTGATAAAGTTATGCGAAGAGTTTGAAAATAGTGCAAATATGCGGAAAAAGCGGTTTTCAAAATCATACAATCAGCCGTGCATTATTGTTTTATAAAATATAAATCCTCTAAGATACGGGAATATTTAGGTTTTTTTTTTTTTTTTTTTTTTTCATTTTTATTATTTTGAGAGATCATCTGATATGACATTTACAAAGAAAGTTTCTTTACGCTAATTTGATTTTTGTGCAGAAAAATATAAAATTCAGGTATCATAGTGTAAATATATTTTAAAAACTTACAATTTGTATTTTTTAACTCTTCGAATGTCAATTATTTACACCACTTAGTAGAGAGTTTTCTAGGTGAATCTTCTTTTATTTTTACTAATTTGTGTACCACAAGTTCTATACAATAATTTTCATGGTATATTTCTGCTATAAAGATAAGTAAAATTTACCGTGTTTATGTAGTGGTTGAAGAAAAAATAGATAAATATTCGCTTTTGCCAATATATATATCATTGGTATACTCAAGGCTTGACTGCCAATGGGGCAAACTTCCACCAGTAACTTTTAATACATAGCTGCCAACTTTTAAGCTTTTTACCTACCACTATTTTTAATGAGAAAAATTTACTTTATTTAACTCCTTAACGGTCGCATTAAATTACGGTTTAAAAATTCAAATTGCTTATTGGCACCACTTTTTTGAAAAAGAAATGCTCACCTTGTATAATGACAGGTAAACTTATACCATAATAAAGCCAATTGCACTATTTTATAAAACTGGTGGGAATAAAAAAAATCTGAATAATCTGAAAAAACGACACAGCCCGTGAATATGACGGGCGCGAGAATTAAGTGGTTAATACTATGTTTTCGATGATTAAATAAGGCAAATTTCTTTGTTAACATATAGTGGTAGGAAAAAAGCTTAAAACTTGGCAGCTATATTAATAGAAATTTTCGTGTTATATAAAAATCGTTTTCACGAAAAATTACAGTCATGGATAAGACAGAAATTTCTTTTCCTTTTTACTGATGAAAGATTGCCCCGTTGGTAATCAAGCCTTGGGTATACTCTATGTAATTTCATTTGACTTCTCAAGGACATTCGTCCTACCTAATTCATTCATTTGTTCCTATAGCACTAGAAGACGCGAGCCCCTGTTACCACGTTTTCCCTCTTATAATAGAACAAAAAACGCCACTGACATCAAGTATGTTAGAGAAAAGAGAACAATCAGTCAGACACATGCGATTTTACCATAGTTATTGCCGTAAGGTAAGGACTGGGAAACTGTCCATGAGGTGTCAATTAAAATAACATATAATATTTTCAGTGGGTTAAACTCAGGGGTGCAGAGTCGGATTTGGAGTCGTGGAGTCGGAGTCATTGAGTCGGGCCCATTTTTGAGCGAAATAGTCGGAGTCTGAGTCGTCCATTTTACACACCGACTCCACATCCCTGGTTAAACTATTGTCTGTACTTTCTTCTATTTCTAAAAAATAATATAATTACTGTCATTACAATATACAAATTTTATATGATTTGTTTGTTTTTCTTTCAAGTGGAAAGTTCTAAAATTTTTTTTTTCGAAATTGTGGCCTTTCATTGAATAAGAGCAAATTTATCTAAACCTCAATTTTTATTTTGTTGTTTTGTTTTCTGTTCTAAATTGTGGCCTTTAATTGAATAAGAGCAAATTTATCTAAACATCAATTTTTTTTTCTGTTTGTAATGTTTGAATTTAATAATCGTTAATGCTGCAAACAAATATGTAATTCATTCTGGTAAAACTTTTCTACTACAACATTTAGTCATTTCCACATATAACTTAGAACATTCTTTTACAATTTTTTAAAAATTCTACATACGTTTAAAATGCTTGAAAAAATAATCTTTTAAATCATATATTAATAATCCGACATAATTGTTTACTGGAATTAAATGCCAAAAAAAGTTTTAAATGTACATAGATTTTTAAAGCTGCTAAAAAATTGTTTGAACATGATCGGTGGGAAAAAGAAATAGGAAAAACATTTTAAACTTCTTATTTCTTAAAATTTATGACATAAATTGTTATACAGAATAAGATTTTACCCTAAGTTCTTTATTTATTATTCATAATCTATCATTTTCTTTTAAGAGCAATGTTAGCTGTGTTCGGCTTGTTTAAAGATAATTAGTTTTTATGAATATTTGAGTTACACTTTTTTCTGGAAAATACAAGCTGTTTCAATATCGCATAAAAAAATCTACAGACACTGGCAATAAATAAAATATGAAGTATTTCGTAACATAAAAAATTCTCTTTAACATTACCTTATGAATATTCAAAACACACTGCAAACACCAATTAAATATTTATTAAAGGAGTCAGCTTTTGCTTTTAATGATGACTAAAGAAATATTAGATTGACTAGAGTTACCATGAATCCAAAACTTTTGACAAGTAACTCAAAAAGTTGTTCTTGAGACAATTTTTATTTAATTTATATGAAATATGCGAGAAAGCATATATAATTATATTATGAAAACAAAATTTAGAATTTTCTTTACACTTACGTGACCATGTGATGTTTATTGAATTATAGAAAATTTTAAATTCTTTTCTATTCAAGAACTCTAAAAATGGGGATTATTAGAAATGTATACCGAATGTCGAATATTTTTTTCTTATACGTACTAAAATAGCTGCCAACTTTTAGGCTTTTTTCTTACCGCTAAAATTTAATAGTAAAATTTTCCATTTTTAATCGGCGAACTCAGCGATTCAATAAGTCAAAAATTTCTCTTAAATTTTAGTGGTAATAAAAAAGCGCAAAAGTCGCAGCTATATTTCTAAATAAACTTCTATTTCTTCTGTTTAACACGCTTCTTGTGATTTTTTTTTAAACTTTTTTCTGGAAGAGTTAATATTGCAATCTAAAACGAAAAGCAGTAGAAGTTAATTTCAAAAATATAATAAATAGTTTTCGTAACTACATAAATTTTTTAACCATCATGATCTAATTAGTAACCAAAATCTGGGCGTACACAACTATTTCCGCAATGTAAAATTTGTCTTATTTAATCGAAGAATTTATGTTGTTTAATTGATAAACTAATTAGGAACCAAAATCTGGCCATACATCATAGCTGCCAACATTTACGGTTGTTTGTTACCACTGAAATTTAACATAATTTTTTGCATTATTTAATCGGTACATTTCGTCGATTAAATAAGACAACATTTGCTATTAGATTTTAGTGGTGAGAAAAATGCCTAAATGTTGGCAGTTATGGCATACACAATTATCTTCGGAAAGTAATTTTCATCTAATTTAATCGAAGAATTTTTGTTATTTAATGAAGCAATGATTAATATTCAGAAATAGTGGTACTAAATCGCTCTCAGTTACGGACTCAACAAATTCTTATAGCATGTACGGAGGGACGTATGGACAAAACAGTTAACCCTTTGTGTCTCAGTGTCCCATTACATGAAACACCTGATTACATGAATCACTTGATTCCTGAATGCCACAATGGCACCAGAATTTTGGTACATGTATTTTCCGCTCATTATTTATGTTAAATAAAGCTTTTTCTTATTTTCAAATACATTTGTTCATAAATTCCGGTATCATTCATTCCTGTAATCATTTTAGCAATGGAAATGCTCTGCGCCGAAAGGGTTAAGACCGGGGTGTCCAAACATTTTGTCAGAAAGTTTTCAGATTAAAAATCTACGCATGACTAAATTTTAAAAAAATCTGCCATTAAATAAGGCGAACTATTTTATACGAAAATAATGGTAGCTCTACGTTGCCCAAGTTGGATATCGTTGAATAAAGTGGTTAATCAATATTAAAAAAAAATCCCGATACATGAAATATAACAAGATTAATTGTAAAGAGATAACGAGGAGAATTATATAAAAGGCATTTTTATACAATTTAAAAACCTTTCTTATACTGTAAAAATTGCTAAGACATTCTTAATGGAGTGGAGAAAAATTCCGATTTAGGCATGTTTTCGACTTGAGCACGTAAATGTGTATTGTAGTTTCATGATATTCCTTTTAACCCTTTCCGGCACAGAAATATCCTGTTCGTAAAATGTTGAAATGATTGATTGACACCGGAAATTACAAACGACATTTTTAGAAATTAAAACCCTGTTACTTTAAACTTTCATTGTAAAAGCAAAATTTTATTAACAAGTGCCGTTGTAAGTTTGGAATTAACATTAGGTGTCCCGACCGGGGATCACTGCGTCGGAAAGTGCTAAAGGAAACATTAAATCAGGGTTGCCACTTTGGCATCCATTTTTATTCAGAAATATTGAGTTCATATCAGAATTAAAGAATAGTATTTTATACTTTATTTAATAAGAGACATTTTGCGATCACATAAAGTATAATTTCTTCTTTCGAAATTTACGATATGAATATGAAATTTCGGATTAAAATTGGAGGTCGAACTGCCGACCCTGAATTAAATATTTGCTAACTCTTTTAGGCATGGTGGGTTAAATTCTGTCCCACATAATTTTAATCCCCAAATGCCACAACGGCACCAGTATTTTGAAATGAAGATTTGACTTTTATATTCCTCGCGATGGAAAGGTTTTACTTATTTTCAAATAAATTTCTTCTCAAGTCCCAGTGTCAATCGATTATTTCAACAATTAAGCAACAAAAATACTTTGAGCCTGAAAGGGTTAACGCAGGATTCATTAAACCTCTAATGCCCATGGTACCTTATATGCTACCAACAGTGTTTCGAACTTAGTGGGTTTTTTAATTAGCATATTCCAAACTCACACCAGGAATTTGAAAAAGTAATATTTGCTTTATTTAATAACAAACATTCCGTATTTAAATAAACCGATATTTATTATTGAAATTTTCTTGTAAGAATTCAGATTCTCTGAACTACAGAATTTCTAGAACGTATTCTACTATGGGAATTAGAGGGTTAAGATGGAATTTTCTTGTGTTTTACTGTACCTTAACTATTTACACACAATTTTTGTAGCAAGAAACTGATTTTATTTAACACTAGAACTAACATTAGTTCATTTAACACTAGTTCATTTTAACACTAGAACTACCGTGAGCCGTCATTTTGACGGTTACCATATGAATATGTTTCGTTCAAACCAGAAATTTGATTATGAAATAAGTTTAAAAGACGCTAAGAAGAAAGACGCTAAATAATAAATTTAAGCTGTTTTAAATCAAAATTCTGGTATGAAATATTTCTATAAAACTTAACTCAAATTTCCAGTAGTTTCTAGTGTTAAACGTACGTCAAAAAATGCATAAACATTCTTATGTTTTAATATATTTATGGTATGAGTAAATACAAAATACACAGAATATTACATGTCACTGAATATTACATGTCACTGTTTTCAATTTATTATTCATTAACTATCACTTTCTTAAAGCTATATTGTTAACTGTGTTCTCCTTGATGCTGGTATTTTATTAAAATATTCGGCTATTTTTTTAATTGAGTCGCGCATTTCTTATCACTTTTCAATGGTCTCACATGATAAAACTTATACACATAAAGGAATTTAAAAACGTGTATCTAAAACTGACAGTCTGGAACATATTTAGCCAAAAAAATATGACAACAAATAAAACTCGACTCCTACTTGGTTTCGAAGTACTAGTAATTTTAGTTTTTTTTTAAATCTTATATACGTTTTGAGAAAAAATGTATTTGAAAAAAAGTGGCGCGGACGCATACTTCCTTGATTATTTCAAGGACAGTTCAAGGTTAAAAGCTAAAAACAGTCTATAATGCATTCTCACGATAAGTCATATTACCACACATGTTATTTCAATCAATTGGCCGTGGGGTAATTTTCTTATGCTTATCCGGCAGGACCGTTTATTACCACATTTTAATCAAAGCCATTATGTTTAGAGCGTGCGCAGTATGTGTTAAATTTGTCAGCGTTCACTAGCACCACTTTCCTCTAACGCAGGCGGTTATCAAAACCAAAGCTATGCGTGCGCACAATATGCAAATTTTGTTAACCTACATAAGTGCCACTTCCTTCTACTGTGAAAAGATCGGAGGCCAGAAGCTCGTCCCAAAATAAGAAAAATAGCTACAAGTATTTAATATGTCCCGTTATCTGTCGGATAAGACAATCCATACCACTGTCTTAACCGGAGCGTGAGTTTAAAATTCAGGGTCCACACCTGACCTATTTAACAAATGGAGTTATGAATACAAAGGCAGTGTTGCCAGTGGGCTACTTTTTTTAAATTCAGATTTCTTTATTGCCACCACATTTTTGAAAAGGTAACATGACCTTTGCTTTCGCCTTAATTAATATGTCATTAAATAAGGCGCATTTTACCATTTCAAAAAAGTGGTGCCAATCAAGAATCTGAATTTAAAAAAAGTAGCCCATCTGGCAACACTGTATAGAGGAGGTGACATATACTGTAGATTCTACCAGTTGCGAGTGAGGTAAATGAGGAGGTTGTCAGAAGATGGCGGCTGATATTTTACATAGGATCAACAGTTTCTGATTACTGTTGGAGCAAACATCCACTAGTAAATTTTGAAAAGAAAATTTTGCCTTATTTTAGAGGCTTATTCATGCAAAATTTCTCTCACAAACATTGCCAAAATTTTTATTCGTTGTTATTGGTGGAAGTTAGCCCAGTTAATATAATCGTTTTCGCTGACACGAGGATGTTTAGATTGTCACAACAATGGGGTTATGGATAAAGAGAAGGAGACATATAGTGTAATGTCTACCAGTTGCAAGTGATGTAACTGAGGAGGTTGTCACAAGATGGCGGCTGCTTTTTTAAAATCAGATCTACAGTTTTTGATTACCGACGGGACAAACTTCCCACTTGTAAAATTGAATACAAAATTTCGTCTTATTTAAGCGTCTCATACTTAGAAATATTTTCTCACAAATGTGGTAAAAATTTTCTCTTTGCTTTTACCGGTGTCAGTTTGCCTGTTAAAGCAGTCAGCTTGTTTCAATGGTTGTTACATTATGTCGGAAACGCAGGGCCTGATTACCGCCAAAGTAAACTTCCACCAGTAAAAACGAAAAAATGAAAATCTTTATCTGTCATTATTTGTGACTGAAATTTTGCTTGATTAAGGAGTTTAAATAAGAAGAAAATCTCTATATAAACTTACTGGTGGAAGTTTCCGCCGGCGGTAATCAAACTTTGCGAAAGCCGTTTCAGTTGAAGCTTCACTATTTCAAAGATAAGCCGGTTCCTCTTTATTGACCCTTTCCGGCACAGTGTGCCCGGTTAGGAATACCTAATTTTAATTCCAAACTTATGGACGGCACCAAGAATATTTTAGTAAAATTTTGCTTTTACAATGAATAGTTAAAATAACATGTTTTCAATTTCTAAAAAAGTCGTTTTAAAATTCCGGTGTCAGACAATCATTTCATCATTTTACAACAAAATTTGCCCGTACCGGAAAGGGTTAACCCCTTCGAGGGCGGTGGTGCATTTTTGGACCACTTAATTTTAATCACTAAATGCGACATTGGCACCAGAATTTTTGTTTGAAAATTTTCTTGTTATTAAGTACGTGAAGAAAAGCTTTTACCCCTTTTTAATAAATTTGTTTGCAAATTCCGGTGTCATTCATTAATTTCAGAATTTTACTAATATAAGTGCCTTGCCCCTGAAAGGGTTAATAGTTTTATGCGACTGACTGTCGTCGAAGTAAACTTCCACAAATGAAAATGAATATCTGTTTTTGGCCATAATTATGCTATAAATTTTGTATAAATAAGGCGTGCACTTTATTTAAATTACGCAAATTTTGTTAAGATATAAAGTAAAGAGTCTCCTGTCAAACTTTCTTGTAGGAATATGAAATTTCGAAATAAAAATGGAAGTCTAACTGGCAATCCTGCGTCAATTCCTCTTCATTCATAGTTCTAAAGTTTAACTAACTTCGTCATGATTAATATTTTTCAATTTCACTTTGTGAATTTTGCGGTTTAATCTTTTATTTTTTTCAGCATGGAAAAAGTCTATCAGTCCTAAAAGGGCGTTATTTTCAACTTATAAAATTTTTTTAATTCATCTGCTCAAGCTGAATTACTTAACTGTTTTTCTCCAGTGTTGCCAATGGGCTACTTTTTTTTAATTCAGATTTCTTGATTGGCACCACTTTTTTGAAGTGGTAAAATTCCCCTTGTTTTCGCCTTAATTAATATGTCATTAAATAAGGCGAATTGTATTATTTGAAAAAAGTGGTGGAATTCAAGAAATATGAATTAAAAACGTAGCCCACAGGCAACACAGTTTTGCCCGAGTGCCGCTAGAGCAAAAAGAGTTTACTATCTTCGAAAGTAAAAGCTTTTGGATACCACTTAATTTTAACTGTAATCTTTGATTTACTAAATGGCATACCTTTTTCCGATTGCACAAAGGCAAATATTTTAGTAAAAAAAAAAAAAAGTGGTGCTAGGTGCTTTGCTTATTTTTAATTTATTGTCTAAAAAAAAGAAACAGATACGAAGTTAATTTGTAATGGTTTGGATTTTAGTGGTATGAAAAAAAGCATAAATCTGCACAGCTATTGTACATTTTTCTGCTTTCGATATGCTTATTATTTCACGTTTGAAATTTGTTTAGGTTTTTATTTTTATTCACAATTAACTCCATGAGATATACAAAATCAATCTTTTTGTCTTAGAAAATATTTTTTAGCGTCAATTTATTCTTTTGTAACACAAAGTATTGCAAGTGCACATTCCTTACATATCTGCCAACCTTTATTTTTACCTTTATTTAATCGAAATTTTAATTAAATTTATCCAGATTCCGTAGTACATGCATTTGAAATCAACCTCAAATCCTTCATTAGATAAATTTCGGTTTCAAAATATGTTTATTTGAACGAGAGTCTTCCGATTAACACATTTCCGACAGACAATTTTTATCCAATCTGAATCTTAAAACAGTAGAAGCTCCACTAAATTGGTGTTCTAGATAGTCCCAAGTTTATGCATCGCCAAATATATTTCAGTGTACAAATCCAATATAAAATGTCTTATAATCAAAAAAATATGGACAACCTGATATAAATGCATTTTATGTATAAGATAGAAGCCACGACCTTAGTCAATGATGTTTTTTGAACGATAGCGAGAATTATCGTTTCCCGTCGTGAATGTCTTAACCCTTCAGATGCGGGGGACTTTTTCATTGGGTTACATTTTTAAAATCAAGATTGTTTGAGTCCCACCACTTATTTGAAGTATAAATAGTCACTTTATTCAATTACAGATTAAATACTGCGAGAATCAGCCGAATTATACGCTTTTAAAAAAGTGGTGGGAATCAAGCAATCTGAATTTTTAAAAAAGTAGCCCACTGGATCGCGAAAATAGCATTTCCTGCGGTTGGAGGGTTAAAAACGGAAGATTTGTCAAGTATCTCTTTAGAATTCCCCAAAAATATAGAATCACGGGGCTGACACAGGCGACTATTTTTATATTCTATTAGCACCATTATTTTTAAAATACCAATTTTGTAGTATGGAACTCTTGCATATGTTGGCAAAGTGTATGTAAGATTTTTGTTTAGAAAAAGTGGCGTGAGATAGAATTAAAAACGTAGCCGCTTGTGGCAGCACAGTATCACTAGATTTGAGATAAGAACTTTTCTAATTAATATTTAACCCCTTGATGGGCGGTGGTACATATTATATTCCACCTACGATTAATGAAGATTGGAAGCAGAAAAATGTTATTAAATTTTACTTTTCTAACTTTGATGGAAGACAGTCGTAAAATTGCTTTTCTTTATCTTGCAATTTTTTTTTTTTTAAGATTCCGGTGTGAATTCGACATTACAGAAACACAATTAGTTGTCCTTCAAGAGGTTAAATCCGAAAATTTGTAATCGACTTATTAAACCTTTCAGTGCGTTTTATTTATTTTTTGGGGGGGTGGGGGGGATTAAACCGCACTACGCAGGCGCAATACGTCATCACTGCTAAGCCCACTGCCCTCTGAATACTAGGCCTGAGCGCTGGACCAAAAATGGCGGCTGCCGAAGGCGGATTTTTTTCAGCGTGTGTACGGTCCCTTAAATATTCCTACCAATAATTTTTTGAAGTTTTTTCCGCTTCGTTTTTCTGAGAATAAACAAGGTAGATAAATCTTTTATAAAATACTGGTGTCTACATTTAAGGGACCGTATCTACGCTAAAAGAAATCCGCCTTCGGCAGCCGCCATTTTTGTGTCATTTTTGTGTGAGCGCTCAGGCCTAGTATTCAGAGGGCGGTGCTAAGCCCATGACGCACTACAGTTATCACAATACACTTGTCGACGCTTGCAGTAGTCTACAGCACCCAACTCCTAGATGTCGACATTAGTCGACTCCCGCATTCGGACCCTTATGTCGACTTCTGTCGACTCCTGTACTAAAATAATTAATGGCAGTATTTGTAATATTTTTATGCCTTTAAATAAGTCAAAAATGTCTTTCAAATATTGGACTAAAACTATATGTACACTAGAAATTCAATAATTTTTACTAATTATTTTTTCATTTTATACATAATGCATAGCTGCGAAAGCGGTGTTGCCAGATTGGGGGCTTTTTTAATTCAGATTATTTGACTGTCACTACTTTTTAAAAGTAGTATAATTCGCCTTATTTTTCAGGATATTTAATCTATTTTTAAATAGGCCGAATATTTCTATTGAAAAAAAAAAAACTGTGACAATCAACAATCTGGGGACAAAAAAGTCCCCAATCTGGCAACACTGCTTTCACGATTTTTTGTTAATACTAAAATTTAACAGAAATATTTACATTACTTAATCTGCAGATTCAGTTGATTAAATAAGGCAACATTTACTTTTAAATTTTAGTGGTGAGAAAAAAGCGTAAAAGTCGGTAGCTATGATAATGTATTTGTGCATATTCTTTGTAGTTATTTATTTGTATTCTTCCAAAATGAATAATTGTTTGCAAATTTTTAATTTCCATTAATTTTGATTTCATATATCTAAAATATGTTTGTACACGTGTAGATATTTCTACAGGGTTTTTGTGGTGCAGCTGCATCATTCTTCTGAAAACTACCTTAGAACGTATCACGAAATATAGTTTAATTTATAATCGAGAGAAAAGTTATGATATACTGATTTTCATGTTTTCTGCCAGAGTATTAAAATAAGTATGGTCAAAATCACTTAAAAGATTGTTTTTCCTTCCGAAGCGACGTTTGGTTGTCAACTTGTGAAGATGCTAGAATGACGGGTTTAAGTGTTCTTAAACTACGTTAAAAAAATTTAAACCCATTTCTCCTGTTTCGGTATTCTAAATTAAAACCAAATAAAGTTTATTTATTGATTTCTTTGTAATCAAATGTAATTTTGATACAAATTAATGTACAATATAATTAACCCATTAAGGACCAGCATGTTTTACTGGAATATTATTCAGTTCACACCATTTTTTGTTAAACCTTTAATTTTATTTTATGAATCACTGAACTGTGTTAAATAAATAAGGCAAATTTAACTTTTCTCTTTTACTGGTATGAAAAATGTTTAAAAAAAAAAAAATATAATGTTGCGAAAACGCAACGTCAGTCTTTAATGGTTTAAAAAAGCAAAGGTGGTGATAAAGTGGTACTAGGGAGCTAAGAATTAAAGTGGGATAAAAATACATTGGAAGGAGGGGGGCTGACCAGCGAACCACGAAGTTACCACTTTTTAATAATATAATTATTTTACCTTATTTAATTATTGTAATTATGCGATATTATAAGTGAGAGATTACTACTCAGAAATTGTCGTGACAAACGGATTTAAGACAAAAAGTTAGGACAGATCTAGTGAATATGCTTATTTTACTGCTAATATTGAGACCTTCTAGTTAAAATATAATAAACGACAATTTTTGAGAAAATTGTATTTTAATTTAAATGGTGTTATTGCAAATTAATTATAAGGCAAATTTTAAAGTAGTTGTTTTATGTGGTTAGGAGATCATAAAGAAAACAAAATTAAAATATTAATTCATAGCAACAGTAAATGAGATTTTTTAAAATGTCTCCAGCAACATTTACATTTTTTCTCTTACGCTGAAATTTACTTTGTCGCTTACAAGAAAAATACTTTTATCGCTTAACCCTTTCTGGCGCGGTGTCCGTAAAAAAGGACACCTAATTTTAATTCCAAAACTGACAAGCGGCATCAAGAATATTTAACTAAAATTTTCCTATTATAATTCCCTATAATCATGTTTTATTGAGTTTTTCAGTAAAGGTCCATAAGAAAGTTCTGGTACTAAGCGATGAAAAAAAATCAGTCATTTCAGCGTTCGTACGGGTACTTAAATTTCTAGACTAAAAAATTCTACTGTACCAGTACTTTTTTATAGAAAATATTCCTTTAAATAAGGCGAAATTTCGCGCGTTTAAACTAGATTTATTTTTCTATTAAAAAAACTGATATTTGGCCTTGAAAATAACCCGTACGAACACTGCATTTTTACATATTTAATTTCGCTTTTTGTCCTAATTGATTACTTTGACAATAAGAGTTTCCTATCGTATCATAATTCTATACATTATTGCAGAGCAGGGGGGGGGGGGGGGGCAAACTGTGGCCCGCCTGATACCACTATTTTTTTAATCGCAGAGATTCGATGATTATATAAGACAGTGATTTCTATAATTTTTTTGTTGAATCCGGTTGGCCACAGCTTGACTGTCATGTTGTACAGAAATCTTCGACTTGTTATTATGCGATTAAATAAAAGATAAATTTCTTTTCGTATTCAGTAGTGCTATAAAACCTTAGCTGTTGGCAGAAATGCAACTATGTCCGACGTAAACAAATTTAATAATATTAAACATTTTGCATTCTATTTTAATTTCTAAGAGTAATGCAGTATAATGACATTCTAAAATGTATGCAAATTAACACAATAGAATGTCTTTATATAATCGCAGTTTTATATAAAAAATATGAAAATAAAGATGCCAAGAAGTAATATGTTTTACAATCTTTTTATTGAAATTAAGAAGCAATCTATATTCGAGAAACTTTCATGTTGAACATAAAAGTAAACTTAAGTCGAGAATAAATTGCTACAAACATTCAAATTAATTTATATTTATGCTCTGGGGAATTGCACATTCAATCACTTTTTCGGTATAACTTTCGAAATTGCATTCGTGATTACTTTACGAATATCAGTAATTATTTGGTTTTCTAATTAAAGATAATTTGTATTCAAACTTATGTGTAAATTGGAATTCATCTGAATTTATTGCAAAACAAATATTTTTGCTGTATTTATACAGTATTTTTATACATTTAAGACTCACCTTAGGGTGCTTACATTTGATTACGTTAATTCCGATTTGCATTCTTCGCCTTATTTATTCGGAAAATTCTGCGTTAAAATAAGATAGAGATTATTAATTGGAAATAGTAGTACTACAAAATAAACACTTCCACGCAAACTGTAAGATATACTTCTGGCTTATAAAGTATGAAGTTGCTTATAAATTACATAATATACAAAAAAGTACTATGTTTTCCATTTCTTAAATTGCAAATAAAAACAAAATTTATAAGAATATTTATGATGTTTAGCATTTATAGGGTTAGGAGCATCCTACCACAATTTACGAAAAATTCTTTATGGTATATTTCTGCTGAAAAGGCCTAGTTTAAATCTATGGCAGCGATTCTTTTAACACTAGAACCGCCGGAAATTTTAGTCAAGTGTTATAAATATATTTCACGCCTGAAATTTTATTTAAAACTATTTAACTTATTTCTCCGTGGCGCATATTTAACTTATTTTAAAATATTTCTGTTTGGAATCGAAATATTTTCATTTTCTACCGTTCAAAACGACCGCTATGGCAGTTCTAGTGTGAAATAAATTGGTATGAATAGAATAATGAAAAATTCGCTGGGATGCATATGTCCCGACCGCGTAGGCAAAGGTTTAAGGGGTTACATATGTCCTCGGCGTTGAAAAATTGACATTTGGAATTTTGCTTTGAAGGGAGTAAAATTAATCGAAAACTAATGATTTCACGTTGTTTTCTATTGCTTCAAGTATTTAAACATGTTTTTTTTTGTTTTTTTTTTGTTTTGTTAAATTTGGTCACATATTACGTCGGAAAACTGCACCAGCGTTGATCTATAACAAAATATCCGTGCTTAATGGGCGGCAGCCTAACTTCCTGTAGAAACGAAAAATTATTCAATATCAAATTTTCCTTGAAAAATAAGGTTGCTTCTGAGACCTATCGATTCATATTTTTGAATTTTTGAAAAATAGGAGAATTGCGCTATTTTGAAAAAACTTTTTTATTTTTCGTCTAAAATTTTATAAAAATATAAAAAATTAAAATTAAAAAAAATGTCTCGATTACCCTTAGACAATTATATTATGCGTAGATGAGCGCAATTTTTATCCAATAATGTTAAACATTGTTGAAGTTATCATACTAGTCATGTTGAAAAATGTAGCATAGAGGAAATCGCGTTTAATGTTTTAGAAGAAAAAATATACTGATAATTTTTTTTTTTAACTTACACTTATTTTGCTATTCCTATGCCATGCTGTGGACCTTCTGTTCATGTAAAACTTTTTTGTTACACCTACGAGCAATGGCAGCTTCTATCGTCGCTTGTACCGCTTTGATTTTAGTAAGTCGCAGACTGTTGGTGACCTACTTTGCATCACATTACTTGTAGTATCTACATGTAAACTGCACCATCATTATGTGTGACATAATAAACATTGGTGAAAATTTGAACAACAGAGCGACTTCCGTTTGTGACTTTCGGACAAGTTTTCCAAATTTTAGCATTCAAACTTTCGTTGGCGTTCAATAAAGGAGTGGAAACTTTAATTGCTCAATACATTCTCACAAATAAAACGAATACCAACGAAAACATGTAGTTGTGAGTTTAAACATAAACGCTACAGATGGCTTTATATAGTTCGGCAAGGCTATTTTTATCGATCATGCGCGCGCTCGCATTTTGCTATCTTCGGTACCATATCATAGTATCCAATACGAAAACAGTGTTGACAGTGAGCTACTTTTTTTAAATTCAGATTTCTTGATTGGCACCACATTTTTTAAGTGGTAAAATTCCCCTTGTTTCGCCTTAATTAATATCTCATTAAATAAGGCGAATTTTATTATTTCGAAAAAGTGGTGCCAAGCAAGAAATTGAATTTTAAAAAGTAGCTCACTGGCACACTGTTTTCATATTGGATAGTTTGACACGGCACTAACGATATCACTTTAAATCTTTTTACCCACAATTCTACACACAATAAAGATTTAATTTCCGTCAAAAACAAACAATCGATTTTTTAAAAGTTGAGATCATATCTAACCCCTTAATATTCTTCGTGAATAAAAATATGTCTTTCGTACTGAGAAATGTCAAATTCCTCTACATACGTGCTGCCATCTAAAAGTTCTAGGCTTTCTCATAAGGCTTACGTTCATTAGGGCTTTTCACTGCTAATTCCGAAAAACATTCTTTGACTCATTGAATTGCAGACATTTGCGATCATATCTGTGATTAAAGCAGGGATGGCCATCTGTGGCACGCTAGACACCACTAAAATTTTATAGTAATAAGTGCCTTACCTAATTATCGAATCTCTGCGATTAAAGAAGTCGGCTATTTCTTTAATGCGCGTGCCACAGTTGGCCACCCCTGGATTAAAGAAAGGAAAAATTCCTAAGGTAAAATAGTGCTGAAAAGCACCCATAAAATTTTGATAACTTAATATATGGTTCGAATAATCCCACCGGAGGAGGTTTAAAATTTTAAAAAATCTCAAATAATTAATAAATATAAAAGAATTTACTACTTCTATAATGATTTATGAGAATCAATACGCTTTCTTGCGTGACAATTTGCCTTTTCCTATGTTTTTTTAACGTGACATGACGTTATTATTTTTAAATATAAAATTACGTGCATAGGATGTCAGGGTTCTTACGGGTGCTTGAATTTCATGATTAAGAAATTCTTCGGTACCAGTATTTTGTTATGGAAAATCTCTGCTGAAATAAAGCGAAATTTCGTCCGTTAAAACTAGATTTATTTTTCTATAAAAAAATTCTGATATTGCGCCTTGAATATAATGGTACCCGTACGAACCCTGGATGTATAATTATTAACTATTATAAATCAAGATATCCTTCTTACGGAAAAAGTATTGATTTCTTAGAAATTTATTTTTTTGGTGAAATAAAATAAGTATTTTCACAAATATTTAGCTTTAAATTTAGAACTAGATGTATATTTTTCCCCAAAATGTTAAAAATAAAAGTAAGCTTCATACATTCGATTCTTGAATACATCCTAAAAGTTCTCTTTTCACTGTATACCTCTTAAAGACAAAGGTTTAAGAAATTGCGGAAATACAGTACATCCTGTATACCGCAATGTTGTGCCTATTTTTTTTACAATACAATGTAACTTAATACATCCTAGCGATGACGCCAGTTATAAGCTTTATGCTTAAAGGTAAAGCCTGCCTGTACACATCATTCTCTTAGTTGTATTTTATGCTTATGAAAATACAAAAAAATAGCAAACGTCTTTTGTAAGAATTGTGCAAATTCTTTTTATTTACAATGCCAGTCTTTTTTATTTGAGTTACATAATAGAAAGAACGTCCATGACATTCTTCAATTGTTTCAGTGTGTTGTTGTCTTTAATCTTCTCAATTGTTTCAGTAAGAATGCAATTCGGTTGCTAAAAGGCTAAAATTATTAAGTGCAACTAAAACTTAAGAGCCAATTCATTAGAAAAAATGATTTCTTCACATACATTATAAAAGTAGAATTTCATTAAAAAATTAAGGCTGTCACTTCGAAATTTGCAATTAAAATTAAGCGGTATAAATATACATTCGTCCATCACAGGGTCAACATCAGCGTTGCCAGATTGGGGACTTTTTTAATTCAGATTATTTAACTGTCACCACATTTTTTTAAATAGTATAATTCGCCTTCTTTTTCAGATTTTTTAATCTATTTCTAAATAGGCCGAATATTTTTATTTAAAAAAAAAGCGTTGACAGTCAACAATCTCGGGACAAAAAAGTCCTCAATCTGGCAACACCGGTTAACAGGTCAGTCAAACATCTTTCATAAGTAATAATGGAGCTGTGAATAAAGTGGAGTAGGAAAATAGTGTACCGGTGACCGTGTCTACAGGTTGCAAGTGAAGTAACCGAGGAGGTTGTCAGATATTGGCGACTGTTGTTCGTTTTCATCAGATCATGGCCCAATGAATGCCGGTGCAATCTTCAAACAGTAAAATCAAATACGAAATTCTGCCTTACTTTTGGCAGAGATTCTGCATTAATAAGACATTAAGATGAAAATTTCAATTCACATTTTTTGGTGGAAGTTTGCCCAGGCTGTAATCAAATTCGTTGACATTGTCAGAAGAATTGTTTATATTGTCATAATATTGCATAATCTATGAACCCGACTACTGCCAGAACAAACTTCCGCCAGTAAAAGCAATAAGGAAATGGCAGCTGACGTCACTATTCGTCAAATTACTATGCATCTGGGAGAAACACCGGTCCGTTCTATATGACTGCTACTGTACACAGAGTTCGGGCAATATGATTGGTTTACGTATAAAAGATCTATGATATGACTGGCCCACGTCGCCATTGCGATTCCTGCAACGGACGCTATGACAAAAATGTAGTGGTAGTTTGGTTGACGGAAGTGTTGTTTTTTTTTCGTAAATATACTCTTTCGTTATAGATGTGTTTTCCTTAATTATGACAGTGATTTTAAATGAACAATGCGCTTAAATGAGGAGGACATTTTTATTGAAATTTACTGGTGGAAGCTTATCCCGGCGTAATCATACGCTGCGAAACCGGCTACAGTTAAAGTTTCACCATTGTGAGCCTCTGTCAATTCCATAATATTCATAATTCCATGTAAATAATACGATCTACAGGGCCGCTGTCATCGAAATACTCAAGGCCAGAGGACTCAAGTTGTGATGTCATCACTAATCGACCGACTTCTCACTAGTGTTCGAATTCACACCGGAAAATTTTGAATAGCAATTTTATTTAATTTCATTTGTGGAATATCTGTCATCTTATAAAACAGCAATAACTATTTAAACTTACTGGTGAGAATTCTGAATTCCTAAATAAAAATTTAGCCAGATGCGGAATGCCACAGTGTTGCCGCATCTGGCTGATTTTTTATTGGGGGATCCCAAATTCTCGCCAATATGTTTAAATAATTATTATTATTTTTTTAAGATGATAGATATTCCGTAAATAAAATAAAATAAAATTGCTATTCAAAATTTTCCGGTCTGAATTCCAACACTAGTGAGGAGTCGGCCTATTAGTGATGACGTCACAACTCGTGTCCTCTGGCTTTGAGTATTTCAATGGTAACGACAGGGCTTGCACTGGTCCTTTTTTTAATACTGGTATTTCAGAAGAAATTTTTTTTCGTCCTAGAGCTTTAGATCATTTGGGACAAAACTTACTTTTCGGGTTAGTTTCTACAAAATTTTTAAGAAAAATCTAAATGGTAGATATTTCTTTGAAAAAACGGTATTTAAAAGCGAACCGAGTGAAAAGAGCCTGGATGTATAAGAATATTTCGTTTGATATGTTGATCTTTATTTAGAGTTATATAACAGAATAAATGTCCTTCACATAACATAAAAATATAACTTTTGAAAGTAAGATATTGTTTAGTAAACTAAATGAAGACATCAAGCTAATGGCAAGCTATGCTATTAGCTATGAAAAGCTTTATTAAAGTGTAAATTTAGGAAAGTGAAATATTCTTGATCATTAGCTTAACTCAGTTTCCAAGTGAAATAAACACGTTCCGTATGAAAAAATTCTTTATTAACCCCTTTGCGACGAGCGTGTTTTACAGAATTTTTAATCTTTTATAACCGGTTTTCAAAACAGAAATTTTTAGCTAATTGAATCTGGAAAATGCCCTGATTAAATAGGGCAAAATTAACAATAAATAATTACTGGTGAGAATAAACAAGGATTCTGAGCACCTTATGCGTCACGTATACGTAACGTTCGTCCCGAAATTGTTAAATAATTTAAGGAAAAGCCACACAAAAATAAGCTATATTTCATGTAGTAAAATTTCTGGGGGTAATACAGGGTGGTTCTAATTAAAGTTACCCTGTTTGGACCTACGTAGTGTCCATTCTGGTGGACAGATATCAATGAAATTTGGAAAATACGTTATATGGACCACGGGGAAAAGAAATCTGCAATAAAAAAATAGTTGTTCAAATTTCGGCCACCAGGTTAAAAGGGAGAGCATGAAGACCAAAAAAACCCAAACTGGAAACACAATACTTTATTTATTCACAGCATATGTTCAATGTGCTTTCCATTTGCGTCAAGCACATGTTCAAAGCATGTTATAGATTGTTAAATAGTAGAGCAAAGTGTTTCTCGATCAATTGCCGCAAATTGATAAGGTGTACTTGCTTTCAAATCAGGCAGAGTCCGTATGCTTCCTCCATAGACACGATCTTTTAGAAATTCTCACAACCAGAAATCACACAGATTCAAGTCCGGAGAACGAGGAGGCCAGGTAGTCCGAAAACTTCTCGAAAATATCCGATTATCTCCAAAGTGGGCACGAAGCAGTGCCGTCACTGCTCGGGCTATCTGAAGTGGTGCACCATCTTGCATGGCAAATTACTGTCTTTCTGATAAAACAACTTCACCAGCGCGACACTCGTTCTTTCTTCTCAGCGACTACTGGCTTTTTAAAGCGCTCCAAATTTGAATAACGTAATTTCTCGTAGATGAAAACCGCCATTTATCGGTCGAAATTTTAACTACTATTTTTTATTGCAGATTTCTTTTCCCTATGGTCCATATAACGTATTTCCCAAGTTTCATCGATATCTGTCTACCAGAACGGACTCTACGTAGGGTTTAAATAGGGTAACTTTAATTATAACGACCCTGTACATTTATATCATTTCGAGGTTTAAACCTTCTATGTATTCGTCGTGATTTAACAGCTTCGCACCAGTAGGCCGCTTCCAACCACTAAATTTTTATATCATCCTTTGATTTATTAAATCTAAAAGTCCGGTGATTAAATGAGGCGAAGAATACTTTTTAACCCTTTGCACTCGAGAGGTGGCTCTCACTCACCACTTGCGCTGTCAGGTTTCCTACGTAAATCAAGACTGAAAATGCTCTGGACACCAGTATTTTAAGGTAATTTTCTTCGCCTTTTCGAATATCATGACTATCTGCTATTAAATACGGCGAAATAAACTTTAAGAAATTAGTGGTGTCGATGGCATTTGGAGCCCCGATTTACGTGCTACACCCATCAACACTAGTGGCGAGTTAAAGTCACCTCTCGGGTGCAAAGGGTTAAATTTAGTGGTGACAGTTGGTTCACTAATGCACAGATGTTCCATCAGTGAATTTGGCCAAATTTGCCTGAAGCGGAGTGGTTTGCCTAATTCAAAAAGTTGTATAATATAATATTTTTAACCCCTTAACGGTCGTATTTAACACTAGAAGTACCGGAAATTTGAGTCAAGTTTAAAAAAATATTTCACACCAGAATTTTGATTTAAAATAGTTTAATTTTATTATTTATCGTTTTTCTTCTTTGTATCTTTTTAACTTATTTCATAATCAAATTTCTGGCTTGAACCAAAACATATTCATGTTGCAGCCATCAAAATGACGGCTCACGGCAGTTCTAGTGTTAACCCAAAGCGATATAAGTAAGCGTCCTATCTTAAATGGGAGAGGTCACATCAATCAAGGTCGCATGCCACGTAGCGGACGAGGTTAAACTACAGGAAGATGCCTAACTGTTTTCTTACTTCACACCACTAAAATTGTAAAGTTTTTTTTTTCACCTTGATTAATAGCTTAAATATCTCTGACAAGGCGAAGAGATCTTCATGGTGTCAAGTGCATCTGGACGCCCCTCTCGCTGTGCCATTAGTTTGCAATAAATGTGGTGAACAAAATTCAGTTCCATGAGTAACTAAAGATTTAGAAAATATGCGCAGATGGTAGATATCCTGTCATGTATGACGTCACGCGAGGCTAACAAGAAAGACAGGCATACCGCTGTGTATTCCACGTATCTTTTTTTACAGACCGCTAGAGTCACGTGATGCTCGGATGCACCGATGAAGTCGCGCGAAAAGAGCATCGCGTCACTCTAGCGGTATGTAAAAAAAGACACGTAGGAATCACCGCGGTAGCCTGTCTTTTTCGTTAGCTTCGAAAAGCACGCGTATGTGGATTAACACCCCGTCCACAAAATGGCGCAACTATATGTTAATTTACTCCCGATTCCAGTATTAATTTTGTACGCTTACTTATATCGCTTTGATGTTAACCCATTAAGGACGAGCATTGTTTACACTTCTTTTAATTCTTCGATACCAGTTTTTTCCACGTTGTAAATTTGAATTATTTAATCGCACAAAATGTGAGATTAGGTAAGGTGAAAATTTATAAACTAAAATACTGGTATTCAAATTTAAATGTTTTGTTCGCCTTTCATGGCAAGTTTTTTGGCCAACCGCCTTTAATGAGTTAATTACGGTTTAAAAATTCAAATTGTTTATTGGCAAAACTTTTGACACAATCTGAATAAAAGACTCAGCCCGTGAATATCATGGGTGCGAGAATTAAGGGGTAAAAACATTTATTGACTTTCAGGATTATACTGCTATAAAGTATGAATACGTAATGAGTTATTTACAGTGCTACACTTCAGATCGTTTATTGAATACCACATTTTGAGAGAAGATTTTTCTCTTCCTTTTTAGAGTATTCTTTTAAATTCTCTATGAATTGTGCTGAAGGATATTTTTGTTGCAAATGGTATAAAAACGAACCAAGAAAATTTTCCTTCATAGATACAGGTATTTAAAAAACGTCCAAGTGCGAGGTGTGTATTTGTATGTAACACAGTGCGATAAAGCCCAAATTACTAGAATTTTAGTAAAAAGTAGGACAAATATCTCCAATATCCTGTATATTTTTAAGGTAAAATGCATTGATTTATCTCCCTCTCACCCAACAACAATAATAATTCCTTTACATATAAAATTTCTGAAGTGCTTTGCAATTTTCTTTTAAATTGTGTACATTTTAAAGTGTTTTAAAAATATTATTATTGTAATTATAATAGAGAGAATCCAAAATACATTTCACTGAAATTAAATCTAAAAATTATAGATTGAAAAAGATTTTTAATCCCTTAACGGTCACGTTAAATTACTGTTTAAAAATTCAATTTTCTCATTGGCACAACTATTTTGGAAAAGATATATTCACCTTATTTAAATGACTTGTAAAATACTATAATAAATCCAATTACTCAATTTTATGAAACTGGTGGGAATCAAACAATCTGTGTAAAGACAAAGCCCGTGAATATCTCGGGAGCGAGAATTAACCCTAGAAATCCCCTCATGCAGTACCTACAAATTGGTCCCTCGGGTCTAAAAAGACCCATGTTTGTTTCGTGCTTAAATTCGGCAGTCTACAATGAACAAATTTATTATCTTAATTTCTTTTCTGTTTTAGTATACGTAAACAGTTATTATCAAAGAAAACGATGAAATAAAAGTAAAAAGTACTTATAAAATCTTATTTACAGATACATCTTTAAAACCTAGATGAATCTTTAAAATATTTTAAAAAGTAATTATTCCTGATAATAGTTACGGCAAACTGCATTCAAATGTTTTCTGCATGTAAAGAAGTGGCATATTACACACTTAAAAATGCTTTTATTGTCCGATTTTTCACATAGGTGATATATGTCACCTGATGATATCATCCACTAGGACAATGATATTCTAGCAATTTCCATGTCAGCTGAAGTGTTCATAAATTCTTTGCGGATTTGCCTCGCACTGTGAACCATCTATTTTGCTTCTTGCCCTCTTGGAATATTTTCTCTTGTCTCCATATGCTCTTTTACAAGTTTTTCACCCAAGTTTTCAAAAACAATTGTTCGTCGATAAGGACAGTTTTTCTTCCTTGAATTATTTGCTTTCCAATAAAGTATATGCAGCTATGACTACAATATTGCAAAACACAAAAAATGGCCAACGGTTTGTCATCCTTTTTGTAGTGTTTTGTACCATTTTGTCGAGTGTATCAACTGCTTCCTTAGTTTTATTATAAACAATCATGATCTCTGGTTTTCTTTAATTACTTGTTCAATTTTTTCATTCTTATGCGACTTCTTCTTATGCTTATGCTTCTCATTCTTATATTTTGGAAAACAACACATTTATTTTTCTATGGAATGTAAGACACAAGCGTTGTATCTTTAGTAAACGTAAATGTTAAACTGCATATTTGATTTCCTTTTGTCTCTGAAATTTCTTTACGGATGATATATTTTTTCTTATTGTATATTTCTTCTGAGCATTATTCCTCATAATCATAAGATGTAAGAAATTGTCACTCGTAAATCATCATTATGTCCTCGCAAATCATACGATAAGTCCAAAACTACTCTCAATCCTTTGTTTATTTCTAGTGCATTTATTGTTTTTTTCCTAAATAAGACTGAATATTCCACACGTAGCACGTGTCATTATCGCACAAAATCCAGAATTTTATACAATATTTAGGCATGTATGGGCTAAAAGGAATATTCCTCTTGCCACTAAAAGCAATAAGTTGTTCGTGCACCTTTACATATGCTCCTGTATTGAAAAGATTAGTTGAAATGTCTACCCGTTTATCCTATAATTCTCAAATCGAGGCAAACTTCTTATCTGATCTTCTTCGTTGTTGTGTTTTCCGGTCATCAATACCTCCCATGAACATTTTACTTCTAACTCACAGAAAAATAACAAACAAAATGAATATCCGGATTTCTCATAACTTCATTCGCTTCCCCAATAATTCTTCCCATTTATCCCCTCAAACTTTTTAAAGCTGTATAGCACAAATAAAACAATATCGGCGTTTTCAAAAAAACTAAGTCAATGTATTTCTATGTTAGGACAAAATAGACCCGAGGGACAGATTAAGGTGTTTTTTTTTTTTTTTTTTTTTTTTTTTTTTTTTTTTTTGCTGCGTTAAAACTTAAAGTCTCATAAATTAAAAATTTTAGTATGTGTTAGTTATAAACAAATCAGGAAATGCAGAGCTGCCAAGTCCCCGGCTTTTTTGGATACCAGTATTTTAATACAAAAAATATTCTTTTATGTAATTGGAACAATTGGGCGATTTGAAAGAACAACATTTTCTCTAAGATAATAGTGGCTTGCAAAAAGCCGGAGACTTGGTAACTCTGGGAAATGTCATAATATTTCAGGAAATTCTAATGAGTAGTTTTTGAGTTACAAAACTGAAACATGTGTATGTGTCTAGAAAGACTCGAGGAGCTTTCAAGGGTTAAAGAGTTAAAGTGGTAAAAAAATTGGTTCGAACATGCTTATGGTAATTTATAAACCTTATTAATCTTATATTTCTTAATATTTTAACATTATTATTTTGATATATTTTTTCATTTTTATACAGAACCTTATTTTTTACTAAAGTTCTATTTATTATTCATAACCTACCATTTTCTTCTAAGAATATTGCAGACGTGCTCTACTTGCTTAAATATAATTATTATTACTCATATTTGGATTACATTTTTTCTCTGGAAAATACGAGCAGTTTCAATATGGGATAACAAAAAAATGTAGAAACTAACAAAACATAAAACATAACGGACTTTGTAATATAAAAAAGTCTTTTTAACGTTATCTCATGAATATTCAAAGCTCTTATAATGCATACAAGAATTAAAGCAAACGATTTTTTCTTTCACTACTGACTAAAGAAATGTTTGCTGGCTGATTATTAGTAGAGATCGTATATAAGCGAGAGATTAGACATTGACGAAATATCCGCCATTTTTCTTCAAAAATAGAAATATCACAGTAGAACGCATTATACCTTCATCAGCGTCTAATGATTATTAATCCATTAAAATCATAGAAAATTAGTTTTTGTGTGCCTTTAAAGAGGTCGATCGGAATGTCGTATCGTGTTGGGAAAATCAATTCGTACCGGAAAATTCTATCCTTTAATTATCACAGATTGATTCCGATATCTGATGTTTAATAATTACCGGGCAGAATTTTCCGGGACGAATTGCTTATCTCAACACGACACGACTTTCCGATCGACCCAATACATTGAAATAAATTTCTTGTAAATCCTGGTGTCAATCAGTCATTCCAGTATTTTAACAACAAAAGTACTTTGCTCCTGAAAGTGTTAAAACTATTTAGCTTATTGTTATCTGGTTTATATATATTTAGTTTATTTTACAGAAAATTATGATTTGAATAAATATTTTGAATGAATGTACCTGTCATGTCCAATGGACCGCTGCTAACGAAATACTAAAGGTCAAAGGACACGAGCATGACGTCATCACTAATGCTTCTCACTAGTGTTGGAATTCACACCGGAAAACTTTGAATACCAATTTTCTTTTCTTTTATTTGTGGAATATCTATCATCTTATGAAACAATAATAACTATTTAAACTTACTCAACACGACACGACTTTCCGATCGACCCAATACATTGGAATAAATTTCTTGTAAATCCTGGTGTCAATCAGTCATTCCAGTATTTTAACAACAAAAGTACTTTGCTCCTGAAAGTGTTAAAACTATTTAGCTTATTGTTATCTGGTTTATATATATTTAGTTTATTTTACAGAAAATTCTGATTTGAATAAATACTTTGAATGTACCTGTCATGTCCAATGGACCGCTGCTAACGAAATACTAAAGGTCAGAGGACACGAGCATGACGTCATCACTAATGCTTCTCACTAGTGTTGGAATTCACACCGGAAAACTTTGAATATCAATTTTCTTTTCTTTTATTTGTGGAATATCTATCATCTTATGAAACAATAATAACTATTTAAACTTACTGGTGAGAATTTGGAGTTTCTAAATAAAAATTCAGCCAAATGCGGAATTCGACTTTGTTGCCGCATCTGGCTGATTTTTTATTGGGGGATTCCAAGTTCTCACCAGTAAGTTTAAATTGTTATTATTGTTTTATAAGATGATGGATATTCCACAAAAATAAAATAAAAGAAAATTTCTATTCAAAATTTTCTGGTGTGAATTCCAACACTAATGAGAAGTCGGTCGATAAGTGATGACGTCATAAGTCGTGTCCCCTGGCCTTGAGTATTTCGATGGCAGCGAATGGTAGGGAATCTAGTAGGAGAAGGGTTAAAGCGTATTTTACAACCAAAAATAAGAATGAAGCGTCACTTTTGCCCCTCCGATTGAGAACGTAAACATTTATATATATATATATATATATATATATATATATATATATATATATATATAAATGTAATAAATAATCATTAAAGTAACATGATCACATGGCTATTTTGTATGCATAGATTAATTTAATTAATTTTTATGAAAGAACACGCCGAGAGTTTGAGTGAGATCGAAGCCTCCGACGATTGTTAGTGTTTTAAATTTATTGAATTTACCTTTTAAGTTTTTCCTGTTGAATCTTCTGTGATCGGGTTTACTACCGTCCATGGAGGTCTTAAAGGAAAGAATGTAGCTCGATTTTCGGGATTTTTTTTTTAATGTGTTTATAAAAATACGTTTACACGATTTTAATATTTATCTATTATATAGGAAGTTGTATTATTATTATAAGATAATGTTTCGACTTATAGCGCGCCTAGTCTTAATCGCGCGGTCCTCCACATGGAAGACTCTCGGCGCCGGGAGAATGTTAATGGTTCAGCTTGATTCCTGACTCTAAAATCGTGGCGTGTCTTGATTTAAGAAATACATTTTTTGTGGCTGCAAACGGAACAGTTCAAAAAATGTATTTAATTTAATGTTAGAGTGATTTAGAGTGACAATGTGTTTTCAACTATTATAGTATGCAGTCAATCAGGGTAACTTTGAACCACGGGGTGTAACTTTGCACCACCTCCTATTTTTCAATATTTTTGACTCTAAAAGACTAAATAAACTCCAGAAATGTGCTCTGTTGGCAAGGTTCTAAACTGGGATTTCTACTCTTTATTTTAGAAAATAAATTAGCAACATTATGCGCAATTAATTGCATCATCTAACTATTTTTCTGAAGTACTGTTTTCAAGTTAATTTTGAATGCTGTTTTGAAGTTGTTGTAATCCAATGAAATTTTCATAGTAAGTAACAATATACCCATTTATCAGACATATTATTATCTAAATGTTGTAAATGTGTTAATATTTTGTGATTATTTATTTATTAATATTTAATGAAATGTATAATAAGAAGGCACTAGCATTTTACCGCATTTTCAGGGTAACTTTGAGCCGGCTCAAAGTTACACTGATGCTTATAATTTACTGATTATAGGTGCTACTGTCGAAAATTTCTCATATTTGCACGTATATTTTATATAAATGCCGAAAGTGTGCATTAGATATGACATATGTCATGTAAATATTTTTACAAATATGTGTAAAATACATAAAATTCATTTAGAGGCGTGATAAGGGGCGGAGCTACTCAAATTTGACATTTCATACGTTCGACGTTTTTCATTCTTGTATGTATTACTGTAACTATGGATATATTATAGAGTTAAAACATTGAAAATTGTTTTTCACTGCATTTTTATGTTTTATATGAACAATAAACAGGGTTTTTTTTATTTCTAAATGTTCATGGTTCTCTTCTTCCACTTTTCTTATGCCTGATATTTGTTGTAATATCATAAATTATACAAATCTTGTGATGTTGGGAAATGTAAATTCGCAGTCTTTACATATCTGAAAACATTTTTTGTTGTTTAAAGTTGTCCTGACTACAATACTTTTTTTTATAATTAATTATTTTATATAAAAATTTATCATATAGTGCAAAGTTACTCTAAATGGCTGTGTAACTTTGAACCAGGCTAAAAATCCATTTTTATTGCTTTTATCCTTATTATTCCTTAATTTTTTATAGTCAAACAATAATTTAGAATCATTTCTTCTCTTTTATAACCCTAGTTGCGACAATATTCTTCAAATAAGAGTGTGGCATATGAAAATAGACAAAATGCGGATCAAAGTTACCCTGATTAACTTTATTTCATATAAGTTCAAATAATATCGATTTCAAAATCTCGAAGTTTGATCATGAATTTTTTTTTTCGTTAAAATATCATGACTACTTAAGGTGGTGTTATTCTAAATTGTATTATTAAATTTTTTATAGTAAATAGAAGCTATAAATTCCTTTCAAAAATATAATATGTTTAATGCTGAGATAACGATTTGTTTGTAGTTGTGAATAGCTATTTTATTTTACTGTTCAATAAACTATAATTATTTTTTATAATCTACTTTTTAATACATGATTTATTGAATTAAGCACCAGCCTCATAACTCCCTTTACACTTTTTCTTACCGCTATTTTTAATAAGAAAAATTTGTCTTATTTAATTGCGAAATTTTAGGATTAAATAAACCAATCTTTTCTGTTCTTGATATAGTGGTAGAAAAAAAGCGTAAAAGTTGCAAGATGCTAATAATAAGCTAGAAGCAGCAGGAGTCTTTCGGTAGCTTCATCGCCCTGAGCCCTCCGTTACCTCTTTTCAGTGTCTTTAATTTGTGTAATTTCCCTTTTAAATTTGTCCGGTTTCAATTTTTGAATTTCTTTTTTTTTTTTTTTTTATTCTGGCTTCCGCAAAAGAGTGGGACTAGAGTAGAAGAATAAAGGGCTGCGGACGACGATGGGCCGCTCGCCACGGCGGTCATAGAAGATTGCTAACGAATAAAGGTAAACTCTTTGCAGGTATATTTAACCCCTTGAAGGGCGATGATGCCACTACATCATCACATAATTTTAATCCCTAACTGCCACAATGGCAACCGAATTTTTTTATGAAAATTTCCCTTTTATTAAATACGCAAAAATATACTTTTACTTGTTTACAAATATATTCTCTTGTAAATACTGGTGTCATTCAATTATTTCAACATTTTACGAATACAAGCACGTTGCCCCTGAAAGGGTTAATATAGCCATATTACAGCTTACTGTAAGCCATATTATATAGCGATAATATAGCTTACAGGTGATGGTCGGGTGCACTTAAAAATTAAATACAAGGGATGAGCATCAATAGATTATCATACAATTTATATAGAACAATGAAAGAAAACTGGAGTTTTTAGTCTAAGAGCTAGTGAAATAAGCAGATCTCTTAAAAAGGTGCATTTGTACTGAATGGCATCAATAAAATACAAAATATAAATTTTTAACCAAAAGTTTTGTTATCAAAAAATGTAATAAAATCATTGAAAAACGAGATATCACTATTTCGAAAACAATCCTACGTATTTAACTAGAAAATATGCGGCGATTAATTTTCAAAAAGAATAAAATTTATTGATTAAAAATAGGCAGAGTTACAGTTCCATCCGATTGAGGAAAATTCTGTACCAGCAAAAATGTATTAAATATTTTCGTTATTCTGTTACTGTTTTTATATTATTTCCTTACTGTGGCGCACGCGACTTCCATAGCGATAAATTCACCTTTTAACTTTCGATAACGATTGCTAACGAATAAAGTATGATTCACGTGAGTAAAGAGTACGTTAAGCCAATATATATATGTATATGTATATATATATATATAAACAGAAAAAGGAAAGAAAGAAAGAAAAAAATTCGAAATGTTGAGCCAGTCAAAGTGGTGGTATCGCCTTACACTTCCTTTCAAAGGCGGTAGATAGTGTACTTCACACATAATTTAATTCCTAACTGCCAAAAAATTGTACGAGATTTTTTTTTTCTGTTTTAATGCACATGAAGAAAAGCATTTATTATTTTTTTTCATTTGAAATGAATTTGTTCATAAAATTTAGTGTCAGGCAAAACGTTCCACATTTTAGTAACAAAATTATTTGCCGGTAAAAGGAATGGAGTTATGAATAAAGAGAAGGATACATTAGTGTAGAATCTATCAGATGCGGGTGAAGTAACTGTGGAGGTTGTCACAAGATGGCGGTCGATATATTTACATCGGATCAACAGTTTCTAAAGACCGCCGGAGCAAACTTACACCAGTAAATTTTGCTCAAAAAATTTCGCCTTATTCAAGCAAAATTTCCTTCACAAATATGATAAAATTTTCTATACGTTTTTACTGGTAGAAGTTGGACCGGGTATTATAGTCACTTTCACTAACACTTACAGGAGGTTATTTGGGTTGTCACAATATGGCGGAAACTTAGGGTCAGACTACCTCCGAAGTAAATTTCCGCTAGTAAGATTAAATATCAATTTTTGTACATAATTATGACTGGAGTTCTGCATTCATAAAGCGTTTAACTAAGGAGAAAATTTCTAATAAAAAAATTTTGTGGAAGTTTTCGCCGGCGGTAATGAGCATTGCGAAACCGGTTACAGTTGAAGCTTCACCATTTTTAGGATATCTCTATTCCTCGTTATTAATTGTTCCATGGTAAAAGGGTTAACACTAGAAGCGCCAACAGCAGTCAATTTGACTCCCACCAAATATGTATAGTTTGGTTTCAACCAGAAATTTCTTTATTTCTTTCTTTCTTTAAAAAAGAGTTAAATATATATATCGCATAAAAAATAAGTGAAATAGATAAGTTAAAAAGCTTTAAATAATAATTCTGATGTACATTTTTTTTATAAAACTTCCTGCGCTTCTACTGTTAAACAGAAACTATATCTGTCGTTAAACTAACTTAGCATATTCACGAAATGGAGTTACGAATAAGGAGGAGGAGATATGTAGTAACTGTGGTGGTTGTCAGAAGATGACGGTTGTTGTTTTTAAATCGGATCAATCGTTTCTTATTACAACCGGTGCAAACTCCTCACTGTATATTTGAATAGAAAATTTCATCTTATTTACGAGCCTTATTCATGGAAATATTTTCTCACAAATATGGTAAAAATTTCTATCTGTTTTTTCGTGCCAGTTTGCGCAGATATTACAATATTTTTCACTGACACATACGGTTTGTCACAATATGGCAGAAACGCAGGGCCTGACTATCGCCAAAGTAAACGTTCACCAGTGGAAATTAATATCTGTTTCTGCCATTATACTGCATTGGAATGTCGCGTTAAAAAGGCGATTAAATAAGGAGAAAATTTCTATTTAAATTTACTGGTGTACGATTTCTCCGACAGTGGTCAACCTCTGCGAAAGCGGCTACAGTTGAAGCTTCACTATTTTTAGGATATGTCAGTTCCTCTTTATTAATAGTTTTATGATTCATGACCGCTGAAGTAAATTCACGTCAGTTGAACATCAGTAAATCTTTCAAAAGAAGTTCCTTTTATAACTCATATGTTACATTTATGCTATAAAATAATCACTGTATTCTTATGTATACAATCAATATACTGTGCATATAAATACAGAGTGATTCATAATGAAAGGGCCAAAATGAATAGCGCAGTGTGACTGCCGTAATGGATTTATTCAGCCGAAATAAATTTATTCCGCAACTACAATTATACAAGTTTTATTTGGCAGCAGGGAAAAATCATCGAATGACGAACTCGCCGCTAGAGGCGGTGTTCAAAAAAATGTCGTCCATGCAGGAAAAAGTGTACTGCGTTTTCGAATATGCAAAAACCTCCTCGAAAACTGTTGTGCAAGGACATTTTCGCACGAAATTTTATAAACAACAACCGCATCGGCATAACATAAGCAGGTGGGTGAAGCAGTTTCAGGATACCGGCTGCTTATGCAAGAGCAAAAACCCAGGACGAAAACAAACAAAACCCGAATTGGTTGAAAGAATACGTGAACGCCCTGTGAATTTTTTCTGTGGGGTTTCATTAAAGACAAGGTGTTTGTGCCTCCATTTCCTCAGGACTTAGAGGAACTGAAGCAGCGGATAACTGCAGTGTTGAACTCCATCACAGGGGATAAAATATCACGAGTGTGGCAGGAGCTTAATTATCGTGTAGACATTTGTCGTGTCACCGGAGGAGCACATATTGAACACCTGTAGAAACTTGCATAAATGTAGTTTTGAGGTAAATTTGAATTTTCTAAATATATTAATTACTACGTTCACAATCATGTTTTCTTTTTGTCCCATTCATTATGAATCACCCTGTATATAGATTATTAACAGTATCATTACAATATATATTCATTTATAATATCAATAAACATATGAGTATTTTTTTTTTAAATCTCTACAACATTTTATGAACAGTTATGCATTTCAAGTTACTACCCAGATAGCAAGAACATTAGCAGCAAATTTCATTTTTTCTGATATTATCTTGCCGTGACAAATTTGAATTGAGAAATTTGCAGGCAAATTTCCCGCAAGGTATACCATCACCTACTTGCATGAGAAGTTTGTTGTGAAACTGATTGCAAGACTGTCTTTAATTCACGAAAGTGACGAAAGAAAAAACTCCTTTTGTCGAGAGAATAGACAATCAGCAGATACGCAGAGGTTGCAGAAATTTTATTCCGTTAGCACCGCTTTTTTAAACGCTATACTTATCAAATGTTAAAAATGGCTAGGATTGAAATTTACGAATATTTTACCCTAACTTGTTTATGGTGGCAAAAGCTATGCATCAATAGACCTGCGCAGGTTTATGGGCCCTTTCGAAGGGGTTAAACTTGTAGCGTGACATGGAAAGTTTCCTACTTTGCAGTATTTTTGATTATTTGATTGTCGTTAATTTGCAATAAATTTGATACAGAGTGAATTTAACTTGCACGATAAGTTAGCTGCAAGTTCAAAGTGTGGTGACTTCGGCGTTTGCGTAATCTTGCTGCAGCCTTGTTATGAATTTTCAGTCTTGTCATGATGATCTTGTGTCTCACCAGTGGCCGAGAGGTTCTGCACTCGAAGCTGGTAGACGTGAGGTGCTGGGTTCGAACCCAATCGTGCCCGTTGGCCTAATCTTTCGGAGTTTTCATGGTTGTCTTCGAATCATGGGATTCCATGCGTAAATACGGGATAGATTCTCTTAGAAAGACCCCCACGAAGGGCACTCTCCCCCTGGGCCTATATCCCTCGAGCAGCTAATTGGCCGTCAAAAATCAACCTAACCCAACTCATGCTGAGCTTGCTGCAACTTTGCAAGCTTCCAAAGCAAGACTTCTGCAAATTTTCTGCAAACTAAAAATGCTATTTGGGTATCAGACAGCATAAAACTTGATGTCGCAAATCAGTTCAAATTAAACATTTTACATTCTTGTTTAAATTTCTTACAGAAATTCCGCTTTACAAGATAATAAATATAAAATGTTTATGTAACTGTAGTTGCATATAAAATATTTCCAGATAAATATTCAAGAATTAATATGCTGTTGTATCAATTTATTTAAATTAAGAAGAATTTTATATTAGAATAATCTTTCGCGTTTGAAATAAGTAATTATCGCATACGATAAGAATTGATTGCTAACAAACACTGACATTAATTTATATTTATGCTCTCAGGCAGTGTATATTCAATCACTTTTTCGTGATAACTTTGCAAATTTCATTCGTGATTACATTAGGAATATTATGATTACTTTGGTATTTGAATAAAGAGTGCGTGGTGTGAAAAATTGTGTTTAATGTAGAGTATTTCATCTCAAAATATAGCAAAATAAACCTTTCGCTGTATTAATATACATTCACGCATATGCGTTATGCAATATATATGAAAAATAATTACTAAAAAGTATTTTATCTAAAAAAAAACAACAACCTATGACTTTTTCATTTCCTAAACTTAGAAAATAAACGTTTATGCCGTATTATTGCGGTTTAGAACTCTTTTAATGATAAAAATTATATGTTTTAATTTATTGTATCAAGTGTTTGTATCAAGATGTACCACTACGAGAACAGAAAGAAACCTCTCTTCTGTAATCGTTCTGGTAGAACATTCATTTGACACTTATGCGAAAAGATTAATTCTTTCAAAATGTGATGCGTTAGCAGTGTTGCCCGATTGGGGACATTTTTGTCCCCAAATTGTTGATTGTCACCGCTTGTTTGAAATAGAAATATTCGGCATATTTAAAAATAGATTAAAAATTCTGAAAAATAAGGCGAATTATACTATTTTTAAAAAGTGGTGACAGTCAAATAATTTGAATTTAAAAAGTCCCCAATCTGGCAACACTGTGCGTTAGTTGTGTGTTAGTTGTTTTTTATTGTGTATTTAAAAAGTGTCTTTCCTTCTAAAAATAATTCAAAACAATTTCACTTAAAATCAAACTTTAAAAATGCTTGTGCGTTAAATATTTAAGCATTCAGTGATTAGACGAATCTTTATTGTTTCGCACAACATAAACGTGTCGGCATTGCTGATACTGTGAGAAATGTATGACCTGCATCGGCTTCAGCAAACTATCAAGAATGAAAGCAAATCTTCGATGATTCGGACAACCATCACCAAGGCTGCCAACTATTACGCTTTTTAGGTCAGAAACACTTATTTGTGTGAGAAATTTTACTTTATAAATTAAATAAAATGTGTACAACACTTCCATTATGCGAACGCATCACACTTTTTATTAATACTTTTTCGTTCAAAACACGGTTAAATTATTTGAAAAAGCGAAAACGTTGGAAGCTACGCATCTCGTTATTTTTCTTAGGCCCTGAATTCGCCTTCCAAAGGAGGGTAACAATGAAGGTCAGCTTCAATATTTTAGCTAACCTTGTTTCGTCAGATGGGCCAAAAATATTTCGTTCATTTAGACGGCGGCTTTCAGTGCGATAACAATCCAATTCATGCAACTAGATCGTTATGGAACTCTTAATCACCCACAATCACAAATGCCAATACCTATGGTGTATGGAATTTTAGGTATGTGTGGGGAAAACCTATCTTACTCCAGAAATACTAATGTCTACTGAGGGCAATATATTAATGAAAAAGTTGACCCTTTTATTTAAAATTCAAAACATATTACATAGCCAATTTACAGAATGGCAAAATGGCAAAATGTTATAATCAGTTATAAGAATAGAGTAGCGGCCTGTATGGTAGTTACATTGCATTTAAATTTCATAGTTATTGTGAGTAACGAGTGTGTCACACCTGCAGCCGCGAGCGGAAGAGATACCACTACTTAGGTGTAGAAAAAAATCGTTTTTTTAAAGACATGATCTGTGATTAAAAATATCAAAAATTATAATTCGGGAAAAGCAGTGTCAGGTTAAATTCAGGCAAAATGTTTTGACATCCGTGGTGCGTTAGGAAAGTATGATTTTACATCAAAAGATATATCTTACTGTCTGTACTAAATCTTACTGATTGTACTATATATGACTTTTATATAATTACATTATATAAATAGGAAACATATACTATCAACATCTAATTTCTCAACCTAAGCAAATACTAAATCAAAACAGGAAAAACAGAAGGAGTATAAAAGAATATTTACAAAACATACAACAACTGGTGTATTATCATATCATGGTTTGATGAGCATCCTGTAATCATGTCACACAATCTTCACAATCCTCTGACTTTAATATGATTCAGCCACTGGCACTTGATCTGATGAATGGGGTGTGAACGCGATATCCTTCCCCAACATCTCTGCGGAAACTTTCCCAATAACTCCTGAATTAATGGCATAATATACCGTTTGTTTCAAGCTGGGTGTATTTTCGTATTCAGAAGGCCACCATTTATCTTTAATTGGAATATTCACTTGTTTATATTTCTATCTATTTTACAGATTGCAACTGCTTTTTAACCCCTTAATTCACGCTCCCGTGATATTCACGGGCTGTGTCTTTTATTTAGATTATTTGATTCCCAGCAGCTTAATAAAATAGTGTAATTGGTTTTATTATGGTATCATTTTAACTGTCATTAAACAATGTCAATATTACTTTTTTTCAAAAAAGTGGTACGAATAAGTAATTTGAATTTTTAAACCGTAATTTAATGCGACCGTTAAGGGGACCAGGTAAGCTCTATCTCCGCCATGTTAAAATACCCCAACTTTATCTACCTTTTTCTCAGAAATGGTGAAATATAGAAGTCTAAAATTTTTAGAGTAGTTTGAGTAACATGCTTTACGTATTTTGACAGACCATTTTCTTTCTAAGCCATTTTCTTTAAAACTGAAAATTAATTATTAATTATTTATTGAAAGACATTTTTAAATTAGCATTTTTCGGAAGATTTCACTGCCTAAAATAAATAATTCTCAACAAATCATTAAATCCCTCTGTTAAAGTATGCACTACAACATAATATAAGTATTTAGAAAAATGCGAGTTCTTAAGTTTAATAGATATTGAAAAACAGGAACACAAACCTGAAAAATCGAAGTTTTGAGAAAAAGTCAATTAAAGCTGCGAAGCAGTGTTGCCAGTGGACAATTTTTTTTAATTCTGATTTCTTGATTGGCACTACTTTTTTGAAATAATAAAATTCGCCTTATTACATATTAATTAGGGCGAAAACAATGGGAATTTTACCACTTCAGAAAAGTGATGCCAATCAAGAAATCTGAATTTTAAAAAAGTAGCCCACTGCTGTGAAGTGCTCTTAGAAAGAATGAAAAAATCCATCACTTTTTAAAAATATAGAACCATCTGTAATACATCATTCAAAAGATAAAAGTTTAAACTATTTAATGATATAAAAAAGTAAAAATAAATATTCTTTGGTTGAATTTCGCTAACCGGTCCTCATAACCCCTTAACGGTTGCTTTAAATTACGGTTTAAAAATTAAAATTGCTTATTGGCACCACTTTTTTGAAAAAGAAATATTCACCTTATTTAATGAGAGATAAAATGATACCATAATAAAGCTAATTACTCTATTTTATAAAACTTCTGGGAATCAAAGAAATCTGAATAAATCTAAAAATAGACACAGCCCGTGAATATAACGGGGGCGAGAATTAAGGGGTTCAGGGGTTAAGTCTAGAAAATTAAACCATGTGACTTTCTCAGCAATCAAGATTGCTGATCTACTATATGTAACTGTCCTCCAAATTTTATCTGACCTCTTGATGGTAAGATGAGCAATTTTATACAAGGGGACAGTAGTGACATAACAATTAAAGAATAGCATTTCTCTGGCCAGATTTAAATATAAAACTAATTATAATTTACAATAAAAAATCTTTATTTTATACTTTATAATGTAATTTTTTATTTTGTTTAGTGAAATTTCTAAAACTAGTTTGTCATTACGCTTAAATTTGTTCTAGAAGATCAATGCATGAAGTGTGGGACAAGGAGCAATCTGGAGGACAAGTGACAATTTCAATATTTAAAATATTATTGTAAGTAAGTGTAAAATTTATCTTTGTTTTCTTGAAAATTCTTATCGAAATTGTAGAAAGTGGCTACAGAATAGATTATATACTAACGAAAATTATGTAAACGACAAAATGCAGCATATAACCAAATGGACACAAATTACCCTTTTATTGGAGAATCGCCCATGGATTATTCGGTAAATTTTATATTCAAAAATAAAACGGGGAACTCATTCAATCAATCAGTTTAGTACATATCTAGATTAAAAGTTTGACACTCCTAATGTTAATTTCGATTTTAATCACTGCAAAACAAATTCCAATAGTGTTAGTTTTTTAAACAAAACTAAAACAAAATTGTCGAAATGTGCTGCATTTTGAACACTTCTAGTCACCGCCCCCTGAATACTAGGCCTGAGCGCTCACACAAAAATGGCGGCTGCCGAAGGCGGATTTTTTTTAGCGTAGGTACGGTCCCTTAAATGTTGACACCAGTATTTTATAAAAGATTTCTGTACCTTGTTTATTCTCAGAAAAGTGAAGCGGAAAAAACTTCAAAAAATTATTGGTAGGAATATTTAAGGGACCGTACACACTCTGAAATAAATCCGCCTTCGGCAGCCGCCATTTTTGGTCCAGCGCTCAGGCCTAGTATTCAGGGGGCGGTGCTTCTAGTAATTGGTGCATTTGCTTTAACTCCTTAACGGTCGCATTAAATTACGGATTAAAAATTCAGACTGCTTATTGCCACCACTTTTTTGAAAAAGAAATAGTCATCTTATTTAATGACAAGTAAAATAATACCAGAATAAAGCCAATTAAACTATTTTATAAAACTGGTGGGAATCAAAAAACTTGACTAAAAGGTACAGACAGTGAATACATAGATGCCAACTTTCACGGATTTTTGCTACCACTAAAATTTAATAGAAAATTTTGGCTAATTCAATCGCCGAATTGCAGTGAATGTTGATAATTAAATAAGGCAGAAATCTCTGTTAAATTTTAGTGGTAGTAAAAATCCGTACAAATTGGCAGCTATTTGAATATCACGAGAGCGAGAGTTAAGAAGTTAATAAAGGTTTTTGATTCATTTCTAGGCGTTTTCATTTTTTGCATCACCACTACCTGTTTGTATTAAAAAGTGCTTTTAAATGCTGAAGTATATATATATATATATATATATATATATATATATTGTGTTTCCAAGAGATAAAATGGAAAGAATTACCTAATATGTCATTTTTTAATGGTTTTCGTCTATTTAATAAGACGGATGTTGCTATTCGGAAATTGTGGCGTTAAAAAATAAGCACGTCTAGCGAAACATTTGCAGCATCGCCGGGCAGCTGATTTCCCATTACTATTTTTCGTAATTTCCAAATACACATTTTTCAACCAGAGAACCACGCTACTGGATTCCGTGTAAAATGAAAACGCATTACAAAAAATGCTGATTTTTTAAACAATAAAAAATTACAAGACTGAATTCTACATTACCTGTATTATTACTGTCGTTGTTTATACATTTATTTATGAATAAATTAAAGATTTTTCATTTATTTATCAATACATATGAAAAAAAAAAAAGAAACACTCCCAGAACGGTGTTCTTGCGGTTACTTATTTCTGAACACTTATTTAAGTGCAAGATTGTGAGATTAAATAAGAGGAATATTTCTTTGAGAAAATACCAGTATTCAAAAGTAAGCACCCGTACAAACTCTGTAGAAATTAAAGGAGTCAAAAAATTTTTATGTCCTTTTCCCAATATTTTATTTTATTTTTTAAGTATTCAGTTTTCGCTAACTATATTTTTTTCTGTGTTTATATGTATACAACCTATATAAAATAATTTGCAGCATAGCTAAATTCCTAGTTAGGATTAAAATACACTCACCTGAAAATGCCTTAACCCCTAACTTAATTTTAATTCCAAAATGCCACATAGGCACCAGAATATTGGAATGAAAAATTTCTTTTCATTATGTACGTGAACAAAAGCTTTTGCTTATTTTGAAATAAATTTGTTTGTAAATTCCTGTATCTTTCATTCATTTCTGCATTTTACGAATAGAAGTACCTTGTCCCTGAAATGGTTGAAGATTAATATTGTACTGGATAACATCCACTCAATTTACAACATTTTTATTCCTATCAAAATATCATTTCTAGTATATTATATCATGGTTAGTGTACTAGGCTTCAATATGTAGTTTTATATTCAAAAGGAAACAACATTAGGAATTAATTTATATAAAAATATGTAACCTATGTTACTTGTATTCAACATTCTAGACAAAATTTTCAATTCCCAGCAGTAAATATATTTGTAAGTGGTCCTCCAATAGTTTTAGTATAGTGAAAGAACAGATGCCTTTTGATGCTTTGGGAACATTTTTTGAAAGCTGTTCATATACAACAAGAAAAATATAGAAAAAAGTGCGAGTAAAAGAAATTATATATAGTAACAGAGGTTACATTTTTGCAACAGAAGTTATATTGAGCAACACCAATTAGACGGTAGAAGTGTATTTACATTAATCTAAAAACAATGACACTACTGAAGCACTTTGATGGATTTTTATTATGCATATGAACTTTAAACTATATTTTTGTTAATTTATCTGCATCTGTTACAAATATGTAGTAATAGAAGTTACAAGTAGCAGACGTTATATATAACAAAGAAAAAAATTGTATTAGCTATAGTTTTATAAAAATATATAAATCTTACATTTATTTGCATTAATATAACTTAATTTCATATAATAAAAATAAAACATTAATTAAAATGACAATATTTAAATTAAAAATTTATGTAACATAGCTTACTAACAGAAAACACATTAATCTGGAATTCAGATGTTTCAGCATAGTGACCATATATGTGCAGAACAAATTCAAAATGGTGTAGCATATCTTTTCTAATATTTTTACCTACAAGTAAGCGCAGTAGTACCCCCTGTTTGAGATAATGGAAGTCATTTCTTTGATAAGAAAAGTTACAGTAACAGAGGTTACCATTTCAGAGGACATAATTTAATCTTAAAATAGAATAATAAAAAATAAATATTTTAGTGTTTTGAGCCTAACTAGTTAAAATAGTAGGTTTTATGATTACATAAAACCAGTTAAAAAATGTAGTTTTAAATGTTATTACTTAAAAAACTAAATTGAAAACTATGCCTACAGTTATCCGGACAGACTGTTTTGTTAGATTAGATGAAGAAAAATGGATAATTTAAATTAAAAAATATCTTTTTAAACATTTTTTTTTTTTACTAATGAAGTTCTTTCTGATTGCTTTAATGGAAACAAAAGAAATCAGAAGAGTTATTTCCCATTTTATCCAGAAAAAAAATATATAATTGTGGACATGAAAAGGGCATAATTTTTCTGTTTCACCCATATATGAATGAAACAAAACTTGTAAATCGCAAGCACTTGCAAGAAATAACTATAAATGAGGAAATTCATGTCTTTATAACACCTTTTTTCCATTAATATTATATACATTGTGTAATTTTTCTTATGCATTAGTTTTGAAATTTAAAGTAATAACATTTAAACATTGTTGACGGAGTGCATGACAAAATATTTTTTTTAATTTCTTAAACGAAAGCTTGGAAAGCTACAGGCTTAAAGTAATCATTCAAAATGCAATATATATGATAATCATTATATGCAACATTCGCTATTTGCATTCATTTGCATACGAAAAGTGGTCTTTCCGTTTAATTTAAAATCTATTTTTGAAGCGATATTAATGTCATAGGAAAGCAAATACAATTAAAATCCTTGGAGAATAGATGAAAGCCTTTGCAATTAAACGTAGCAATCGATATTTCTGAGGTATACAAATCGTTCTATAAAGCGAAATTAAACTTAAGACGTTTTTTAATGTACTTTTAGAATTTTAATTTTCATATTTTCATTCATAAAATTGGCCTTTTTATGAGTATCATACATGAAGGATATTATTATATATTTTAATACTGTTGTAAAAGACATAAATTTTCAAATTTGTTAATACATTGAAATTTTAGACTTAACCCCTTGAAGGGCACTAGTTTATTATATATGCCAGTTAATTTTATGCCACATTCCCACCGGAATTTTGGAATGAAGTTTTGTACGCGAAGAACAGCTTTTACTTACTTTCATATAAATTTGTTTCTAAATCCCGGTGTCAGTCCATCATTTTAGCATTTTAGGAGCAGAAGTTCTTTGCCCCTGAAAGGGTTAACCTATGAAGGAGCAAAGTACTTATATTCGTAAATAACTGAAAAGATTGAAAAACATCAGAATTTACAGAAAAAATATTTTAAAATTAATAAAAATGGCATTTTTCTCTGCGTATATAATAAAATGAAAATTTTCATTCAAAAATTCTGGTTCCAATGTGGCATTTAGAGATTATAATTAAATTGTCATAAATGAACCACCGCCTTTTAAGATGTTAAATATTTTAAACGAAATCAAGATATTCTTAAAATTTTAATTAAGATATATAAGCATAGCTGCCAGCTTTTATGATTTTTCTGCTACCACTAAAATTTAATAGTAAATTGTGCCTGTTTAATCGCCGAAATTAACTCGAACTTTTTGATCTCTGGTGGTTGAATCTCTTCCTACCTAACTTTAATTCCGAAATGTCAATTTGCCACCGGAATATTCGACCAAAGTTATTTGATTGATGCATTTTTTTCGTGTATTTTATAAACCAAATTTTGTATTTGCAAAATACTGGTGCCAATGTGACATTTAGAAATTTTGAAGAAATTCACCCGCCAGAGCTTAAAAGGTTAGCAATGCTAATAGCTATTAATTTGTAGTAGTAACAAAACCGCCTAAAAGTTAGCTGCTAGGCAAAATTGAGTTAGGAATAAACAGGAGGAGACATATAGTGCACTCTCTACCAGTTGGGAGTGAAGTAATTGAGGAGGTTGGCACAAGATTGCGGATTTTTTCTTTAAATCGGATCACCAGTTTATGATTACCGTCGAGGCAAACTGCTCACTAGTAAATTTAAATAGAAAATTTCGTCTTATTCAAACGCCTTATTCATGGAAAATGTTTCTCACAAATATGATAAAAATTTCTATTTATTTTTTCTGATGTCAGTTTTCCCAGATATTTCAATTTTTTTCACTGACACTGATAGGAGGTTGTCTATGTTGTCACCATATGGCAGAAACGCAGGGTCTGACTACGCCAAAGTAAACTTTCACCAGTAAAAATGAATATTTGTTTCTGCCATTATTTACGGCTGAAACTTTGCATCAATAAGCCTTTAAAGTAAGGAGAGATTTTCTATTTTAATTTACTGGTGGAAGTTTCACACTGCAGTAATCAATCACTGCGAATCATATTAGATGTAAATTTTCCAACTGGTCCGGACATTTTTCGCCCAGTTGGAAAATTTACATCTAATATGATTTGTTTACCAATTAGAATAATTGTGTTAAAATAATCTAGTGTAATTTCGTATCCAGCGATTTCTGGAGTTCCATTACCTGAGATTTATTCTGTTGAACTGAACCAGGTTTCAGACCAGATGCTGTAATCTTCAAGGTTAGCTGGGTGAAAAAGTTCGACCAGAATCGTCCGGGATAGCTCGGATGGCAGAGCACTGGCGGCTTCAGCCAGGAGATCCCGGGTTCGAATCCTGGTCCGGACATTTTTCGCCCAGTTGGAAAATTTACAACTAATCTTTCAATTTTTCGATCCCTATGATCACTTCTTACAAGTGGCGTCCACAACTTGATTCTCTGTCGAAATTATTATTTGTATCATGTACCTTGCTTATCCTTCGATTTGAAAATATATATACTAAAAAGTTCAATAGCGGATTTATTTTTCGATTTCAATTTAAATATTTTTAAAGTTTCCCTGAGCGCTGACTCAAAATTGGCTGCTGCCGAAGTTGGATTTTTCTTAACGTACAGTGGCGGTCAAAAGTTGCCGGCCAGCATAAAATGTTTGGTTAATTTGTAAGTATACCCATATGAAGAGGAATCTCAAAGTGATACTTATATACTTTATTGACATAATAGATAGGAACTTTTTTATGGAATAAAAAATAAATATTAACCCTCCGAGTGTCTTGCAAAAAGGTAAAATTGTAATGTTGTTTTCTTTTCATTGTGTTTTAAATGCTATGAAAATATGATTATTTTAACATTATATAAAAAAAACTCAATTACAAGTATGAATGTAATCCTTGAGAGTATTAACACTAGAACGGCGGTGAGGGGTCATTTTGACCCTTGCCAAATGAATACATGTCGATTCGAACCAGAAAACCTTTTATAATATAAGAGTAATATAGGCTACACAAAAATAACTTAAATAAATAAGTTAAATAGTTTTAAGTAAAAATTCTGATATGAAATATTTTTATAAAACTTGAGTAAAATTTCCCGCCGTTCTAGTGTTAATCATTCTTCAATGCATTTAAAATGCATTAAATCTATAGAATTATATTATCTTAAATAATGCTTGTATTGCTGTGAAACCTGCAGTTTAGTGAACGGAATATTACGCCCCAAACACTTAGAGGGATAAATTTAATTGACAAAATTAATTGCAAAATAAAACGCATGTTCTCAAAAGTTTCCGGCCACCTTGGCAAGTTTGGGGAAAATGGTGTTATAACAGAAAATAACAGTGATCAACAACATTTACAATTAGAATTTTGTATTCATACATTTAGCAATAAGTACTGCGGCGCAGCAACGTGACATCTATTCAATGAACGGTTGTAGATCGTCAATGTTAAGTTTTTTCCACGGTTCTTGCAATTTTTTGTGAAAATGCTGAAATGCTGCTGAATTGGAATATTTATAATTCCACGCACGTTTTCAAGTTAGTTTCAAAGATTTTCTATAGGATTCAGATCGGGTGATTGGGCTGTCCATTTCAAAAGCGGATTTTGTTTGTGCGTAAGCCACTGCTTGACGAGTTTGCATGTAGGCTTTTGGTCATTATCATGATGAAACAAATAGCTGCGACCACAATTTTTCTTCCAATAAGGCAGCAAATGATCTTGCAATATATCCTTATGCATAGCACTATTAATCTTACAGCGGATTTCAAATAACGGACAGGCACATTTTCCAGAAAATGCTCCCCACAGCATAACGTGTCCTCCGCCATGCTTCATTGTAGGAATAACTTATCTCGAATCTTATATTTTGCTTTTAGATCATCGTTTGTAGTGTCTGTTATCACTCCCAAAAACATTGAACATTGATTCATCGGAAAATACTACTTTTTCCAGTTTTCACTTTACCAGTCTTTTATTCCTTGGCAAATGCCAGTCGGGCCCTCTGATTTTTTTTTACCTATGAAAGGTTTTTTAATATGGACTGCTCCATAAAGTCCTACATCACCTAAGTGTCTTGACACGGTAGACCGACTTATTTCAGCAATAATTTAACGCCGGAAATCGAGGGGAATTGCAGCGGTATTTTTATGCGTGTCATCAACTGCTTTTCTCCTGATAATTCTGTCCACAACAATAGTCGTTTTCCGGCATCCCCCGGACCGTGGAAAGTTCCAAATGCCATGACCATCTTTACATTTTTTTTAAATATCGTTCACAGCAAATTTTCCGATCGACAATTTTGCCGCAATCTCACGAAAGGATTGTCCCTTTAGCGACAAACAAATCACTCGTTTAGGAACAATAAATTGTTCAAATTTTCATTTTTGAATTCCAAATACGTTATTCACATTGATTAATTAACAAACACCGCCAAAAAACACTTTACCGATATCAAAAACTGACGGATGGCAAATGGTCGGAAACTCTTGCACACGCGAATTTCGAATTCCTCCCCTTTTCATCAAGTATCTTCAGTATCCAATCAAAATAATCACGTCGTCAGAGATACTTTGCTTATTCCTAACTTTTGGAGCAATTGTGCTTCTTCTTCGCTGAAACGATCTGTCAAACAAATCAAAGAAACTAACTGGCCGGAAACTTTTGACCGCACTGTATGTACGTTCCCTTAAATTTAGACACCAGTACTTTATAAAATATTTTTTTGACATTGTTTAGTATCAGAAAAATAAAGTGAAAAAAACTTAAAAAGATTATTGCTGCCAAAATTCAACGGACCGTAGACACGCTGAAAAAAATCCGCCTCGTCACCCGCGATTTTTGCGTCAGCGCTCAGGCCTAGTATTCAGTGGTCGGTGTATTTGCTGTTATACTGCTCATGGAAAACGGTCCATTGACTGGAATAGCTGGTTGTTTGAAATCAATCCAGCATTTGTTACCATTTTCATAATATGCCTAATTTTTTTTAGGCAGTGTTTTTTTAAATAAAAAAGGCATATTTTTAAATTAAATACTTCTTATGAAACCAGTATCTCTATGTTTCATTTCAGTTACATCTTTATTATTTATTTTGAAATTATTCCATGTTCTTTCATTTTTTCATCATTAGTGTTCCTAATTTTGTGGGACACACTGTAAAAGAAAATGTTATAATTCACAAATTTAATTGATTCTCTTGTACATTTCAGAGTTTCCAGTGCCCTCCACATTTATTCAGAAATTTCGAGTTCATACCTCAAACAAAAAATAGCACTTTATACTTTATTTAATGAGAGACATTATGCGATCACACAAAGTGAAAGATCATCTTTGGAAATTTCCGGTATGGATTTGTAATTTCGAATTAAAGATGGATGCCAAACTGCAAAATCTGGTGCATTTAACGTTTACAGTAAAACATAATGTTGGCAGTTTAGCGAATATGTTTTACTTAGATAAATATAAAAATTTCCCATTAATAACATTCGCCTTATCATAATATTAAAATATTTATTTGCTTAACACGTTCACGCCGGCGCGGTGGGTCACACTCGGCTGTCTCAGAGCTGCAAAGTCTCCAGCTTTTTGGGTACCAGTATTTTAATAGAGAAAATGTTGTTTTATTTAATTAGAACAATTGGGCGAATTAAAGTAACAATATTTTCTCTAAAATAATAGTGGTGTGCAAAAAGCCGGAGACTTGACAACTCTGAGACAGTCAAGTGTGACCCACCGCGCCGGGGTGAACGTGTTAAAAGACGTTATAAAAGCACATTAAAAGTAAATTAAAAACTCTTTATTTACATGTTTCAACTCATTTTCTGAGTCGTCGCCAGAATGTATAATAGAAAATGCATATACAATGCAACAAATGCATAATGAAAAATGGAAAAAATCATCGAAAATAATAATTTTTCCATTTTTCATTATGCATTTGTAATTTTCTATTATACATTCTGACGACGACTGAGAAAACGAGTTGAAACATGTAAATAAAGAGTTTTTAATTTACTTTTAATGTGTTTTTACAACGTCTTTTAAGCAAATAAATATTTTAATGTTATGATATGATTAGAAATCGACGAAATTTTGACTTACTACTAGCACTTATTTACATTTGTAACATTCGCCTTATTTAATCTTTTATTAAATGAGAAGAATATAACTATTAAGAAATTCTAGTAAATAGTACGAGGGAAGTATCATAAGTACCTGGCCTCGGCCAGAGATGGTGCTACTAGAATTTAAAAAAGGATTTATTTCGCAAAATTGATCTTTCACATCAAATCTGGCCATTTGCCAAGTCAACAAGTTGTTTAGTTTGTGAGTGGAAGCCATCTGAATAAGACAACTTTGGTAATATTTCAAAAATGAAAAAAAATTGAATATTGAGCAGCGATAAAAAACCTGTTTTTGAAAAAGAAAACAACTGATGCGATTAAAGCGGAACTCAGAAAAGTTTATGGGGACTCTGCACTTTCGTTACCAACCATAAAATAATGGATAGCTGAATTCAATCGCGCCATGCAAGCATTTTTAATGAAGAACGTCCAGGTCACCCAACTGAGGTTACGACATCAGAAATGATTGAAAATATCCATGATATTGTGATAAACGATCAGAGAGTGAAAGTGCATGAGATTGCTGAGACTGTGGGCATTTCAACTGAACGGGTATAAAAATTTTTAACAACAAATTTGGAAATGAAAAAGCTTTCTGCAAAATGGGTGCCGCAATTGCTCACTATTGACATTAAACACACTCGTATGCCAATTTCAAAATAATGCTTGGCGAAGTTAAAGAGAAATCCAAAAGATTTTTGGCATCGATTCATAACTGTTAACAAAACATGCATTTATCGCTGTACACCAGAAACTAAAATAATAGTCCAAACATTGGGTTTTTCGTGGTCAACTTGCGCCATAAAAGGCTAAAGCGACTTTATCTGCAAACAAAGTCATGGCTACAGTAATTTGGGACTCATGCGGCATATTTCTCGTCGATTACCTTGAAAAAGATAAAACGATTAATGGAGAATATTATTCCAACTTATTGGATAGTTTCAACCAGGTTGTGAAAGAAAAACATCCGCATTTGGCGAAGAAAAATATTCTCTTTCATCAAGACAATGCATGCATGCACACCTGTGTCATCGCCATGGCAAAATTCTATGAATTAGGATACGAACTGCTTCTGCATCCGCCATATTCGCCAGATTTAGCCCCTGCGAATATTTTCTACATCCAAATATGAAAAAAAACGTCTCGGTGGAAAAAAAATTGGCTCTAACGATGAGGTTATTGCTGAAAAAAACGCCTATTTTGAAGGGTTGGAGAAATCGTATTTTTTACAGGGAATAGAAAAAATAGAAAAACGTGGAGCGAAGTGAATCTAACTAAAAGGAGATTATGTTGAAAAATAAAGTATATTTTTGACATAAAAATGTATTTTTCTTGTCAAGGCCAGGTACTTATCATACAGCCCTCGTATATTATAAAATAGTACACAATGGAGGTAGCACATCATCGCAGAAATACAGATGTGACTGAAACTTTCTATTATGTCATTTGTTGCTATAGATACTCTTTGTCTCATTCAAATTAGAATTAGAATACACTCACTATTTTTGACGTATGCAAACCAAAAATATGAAAAGGCACTGTAATTCAATCAAATATAAAGTTACCATAATTAAAATAAAAATAAAAATATAATTCCTTACGTCAATTTTATTAAAAATGCTTTTCAATCTATAATAATAAGGAAAAAAGTTTGCTATATGTGTGTGTTTCTGTGGTGTGTTCTAAAGACAACGCTACACGCAACATTGTTACCAGTGGGCTACATTTTCTTATTGAGATTTTTTGATTGGCACTACTTTTTTGAAACGGTAAAATTCCCCTTCTTTTCACCTTAATTAAAATGTCATTACATAATGCGAATTTTACTATTTCAAAAAACTAGTGACAATCAAGAAATCTGAATTTTTAAAAAGTAGCCCACTATCAACACTGACCGCTGACGAGCGTGACACCGTCACTAATCGACCGACTTCTCACTAGTATTGGAATTCACACCAGAAAATTTTGAATTGTAATTTTATTTTATTTGTGGAATATCTATCATATTATAAAACAGTAATAACTATTTAAACTTACTGGTGAGAATTTCGAAACCCCCAATAAAAAATCAGCCAGATGTGGCAACACTGTGGCATTCCGCATCTAGCTGAATTTTTATTTAGGAATTCCAAATTCTCACCAGTAAGTTTAAATAGTTATTATTGTTTTATCAGATGATAGATATTCGACAAATAAAATAAAGGAAAATTGCTATTCAAAAATTTCCGGTGTGAATTCAACACTCGTGAGAAGTCGGTCGATTAGTGATGACAGCACACTCGTGTCCTCTGGCCTTGAGTATGTCGATGGCAGCGCACTGATACGCAGAGCTATAACATTTGGTAGGAAGATACCTATATACACTATATTGCCATTAATGACCGGCAACTTTCAATTTTATACATTTTGTCAAATATTTAGAAATATACTTGACAGATTCTTCTGGAATTTCAGGACTGAAAAGAACAGGTATGACCTCATATTAAGCAATGTCGATTTGATAAGGGGGGCAATTAGGGTACCAACAAATAATCAAAGAAAAAAATAATACTTGGGGTCACCCTGTAAAATAAAATGCACGAAATGATCTATCGCTACCAAATATAAATAAACAGACATTGTGCAATATGTGTATTCTTTTACGTAAGAATAGCATGTATATTAATAGAGTTATAGCGATTTATTTAAAAAAATTAAAAAATTCTTGCATGTTCTTTGCTTATAACATGCAGGGTTTTCAACCAAATTTAACTCCGGTTTCAGAAAAATTGACAAAATATTGTAGAAACAATATAGTGCAATTGAAATATAAATATATTAAATATTTTAGGAAATATGAGCAGTTGTATGAAATAATTTTTATCTGCGCATGCGCGAACGATAACAAGGATCATTTTACACAATTTGATAGTCAACTCTATGGAGCAACTTATTAAAAAAAATCTAGTCAAATATCGTAAAAGTTCAGAAAGATATTGGCGTTAGAGTGAGCAAATTTTTAGTAGTTCTCTAAAAGCAGCTGAATGATAAGGGATTTTCCACAAAGTGTCATTTTTAATTTTTATTTTTTTTTTTATTTTCTTTTTTTATTGATGCTTTAGTTCTTCTTGGATAATCACCAGAACGAGCCTATACCATGATCAAAATAAGTATCAAAATCGAAGCATTTTTTCCAAAGCTACTCGTTGATGCTCACTAAATACTAACTTTTTTCTGAAAGTCAGTTAATAAAAAATGACAATTTGTGTAAAATCCCTTATCATTCAGCTGCTTTTAGAGAACAACTAAAAATTTGCTCACTTTAACGCCGATATCTTTCCGAATTTTTACTATATTTGACTAGATTTTTTTTTTGACTAGAGCTGACTCACCGCCCCCTGAATACCAGGCCTGAGCGCTGACACAAAAATGGCGTCTGCCGAAGGCGAATTTTTTTAAACGTAGGTATGGTCCCTTAAATGTAGACACCAGTATTTCATTAAAGATATCTCTGACTTGCTTAATCACAGAAAAATAAAGTGGAAAAAACTTTAAAAATATTATTGGTACGAGTATTTAAGGGACCCTACACAAGCTGAAAAAATTCCGCCTTCGGCAGCCGCCATTTTTATGTCAGCGATCAGGCCTAGTATTCAGGGGGCGGTGGTTGACTATTAAATTATGTAAAATGATCCTTGTTATCGTTCGCGCATGCGCAGATAAAAATTATTTCATACAACTGCTCACATTTCCTAAAATATTTAATATATTTATATTCCAGATACACTATATTGTTTCTACTATATTTTGTCAATTTTTGGGAAACCAGCGTTAAATTTGGTTGAAAACCCTGCATGTTATAAGCAAAAAACATGCAAAAATTTTTTAATTTTTTAAAATAAATCCCTATATCTCTATTAATATTCGTGTTATTCTTGCACAAAAAAATACACATATTGCACAATATCTGTTTATTTATATTCGGTAGCGGTAGATCATTTCGTGCATTTCATTTTATAGGGTGATCCCAAGTATTATTTTTTGTTGGCCCCCTAATTGGCCCCCTTATCAAATCGACATAGGTAAATATGAGGACATACCTGTTCTTTTCAATCCTGAAATTCCAGAAAAATCTGTTAAGTACATTTCTAAATATTCGACAAAACGTCTAAAATTGAAAGTTGCCGGTCATTAATGGCAATATAGTGTATGTGTAGCTATGCTCCTCGAAGCCCGGTTTTGAAATCTTTTATTACATTTTTGCATTTATTTTTTTATGCGATTTTCAGCGTTTTTTCCTGTTTCACGTCAAATTTTCCACATTAGTAAACGGAATCCGATTTCAATCGCTTACAAAACATAATATTTTTTTTCATATTTCCAATAAAGTTTATTCTTAATTCTTATAGCGATGTTTGACATTTTCGAGATTATTTTTATGTGATTTCTAGATTATTTACAGTTTCGCGTAGATTTTTGGAGATTGGGGGCAGGAATTCGGTTAAAAATTTTAAACCTAACATAATGAATTTTTTCCTTCCCAATTTTTGAGTGTTTAGCAATTTTTAATGCCTTTTATAGCACTATTTAGCGCTCCAACGTGATTTTTTGACAAATAGTGAAGGAACCGGGGCTACAATGTTTTGAATTGTGGCCCACGATAGTAAATTTTGTCCCTAGCGATACTTGAATTTTTATCGAATTTGAATTTTTAAGTATTTTTCCGTTTTCTGTGTCTATTTTTTGACGTTGTAAGCAGTAATTCTGCTTCAAACTTTTAGGGTACTATAGTAAATTTTGCACTTCTAAATTTCTTACTTTTTAGCGAATTTTAAAGCGATTTGCAGCTATTTCTCGTGTTGTGAGACGATTTTTTGTCCTTTATCAGTGCTCCCACTTGGTCCATTTTTCGAACACCCTTTTTTCAAAGAAAAATCTTTATTATTTTTAACGAAACATACCTCGGAAAAGCCTTTTTTTTTGTTTCTGTTACTGCAGAAACCTACCTCGAATTGTTCTCTAAAGATTTACTGGTTTAAAAAAAACGGACAAGTTTGAACCATGCATTAGTAAACATTTCCTTTCAAACTTTTAGTCTAATGTAGAAAAAATTTCCGCTGCAATTTTAGTGCGATTTTCAATGCAGTTTTTAGACTGTTTTTTTTTTTTTCCTTTCACGGTGCTTTTTTTACATTCGTAAAAGAGTTCCAATTTCAATGTTTTAGTCCACTATAATAAATTTTGTTTTCCGTTATTTTTGAATTTTCAGCGATTTTAATGAGGTTCTTAGCATTTTTTCGCGTTCTGCGACGATTTTTTGAAAATTGTAAAAGAAACCAGTTTCAAACTGTAGTGAATTTTGCCCTCTGCAATTTTTGAATTCTTAGCATTTTTAAAGCTCTGTGGCAATTTTTTGACATTCGTAAAAGGAATTCGGTTTCAAATATTTTGCATAATACTTACATTTTGTCTTTGGCAATTTTGAATGCGAATTTTAGTTTTTTTTGCATTTCGTGTCAATTTTTTGACATTCGAGAAATACGTCCTTTTAGAATGTTTATGTCCAATGTAGTGTCCAATATTGTTGCCTTCGATTTTTTACCCAATTTTTAGCTAAGGACTTTTTATTTTGTTCCTCGGCGATTTATACAACATTAGTAAAAGGAAAACGGTTTTAATCTTTTAGACCAATATAGCGATGTTTGTCTACTGTGATTTTTGAAATTTTAGCAATTTTAATGTGATTTTTAGCATTTTTTTGCATTTTCCCACATTAGTAAAAGGAATCTGGTTTTATACTTCTTTGCTCAATATAGTAAATTTTGTTCTCTTTTAAATAAAGTTTCTTCTGAGATTGTGCAGCAATTTTTATCTTTATCACGATTTTTTAATGCGATTTATAGAGATTTTTTGTGTTTCGCGTTATTTTGTGACGGTCCTGGGCAGGTTTGAACATCAGGCAGCTCAACTAGTCACATACAAATTCAATTCGGTAAACTGTCATTTGTAAACAGATAGTTTTTCTAAGCAATTGAATCGGAGATTTTCCCAAAACAGCTTTATTACTAGGTCATTTACGAGATTACTCTTTGTTGTTGTAATTGTTTAACCCTCTGTCTACCAGACGGGTCCATTGGACCCGACAGGTACATACAAAATATTCATTCAAACCAGAAATTTCTTTAAAATAAACTAAGTATATAAACCAGACAAAAATAAGGTAAATAAATAAGTTAAATAGTTTTGAATAAAAATTCTGGTGTAGAACGTTTTATTAAAACTTGAATAAAATTCCCGGTAGATCTAGGGTTAAATAATGCACTTACAAATAATAGTGTTTATAATTAAAGCAGGGCTGCCACTGGTCCGTTTTTGAACGCCAGTAATTTTTTAGAAGGATATTCGTGGTAGGCTTCTGCAACAATTGCAGGAAGAACGGTCTTCCTGGTACGTTCTACGAAACTTATAAAGAAGATTTTTCTTTAAATAAAAGTGGTGTTCAAAAAACGGACCGAGCGAGAGCACCCCAGTTAAAAGTTATTGTATTTTTGCCTAAGAGTGTGATTATTACTCGACTGCCAAGCAGGGGTCGTCGTGTAGCTTCATCGCCCCGGGCCCTCCCTTCCCGCTTTTCGGTGTCTTTAATTTGTGTAATTTCTCTTTGAAATTTGTCCGGTTTCAATTTTTGATTTTTTTTTTTCTTTTTCAATCCGGCTTTCGCTAGAGAGTCTTTCATTCGGGACGTGGCTGGGCTCCTGGGAATCTTGCTTCCGCAAAAGAGTCGGAGTAGAGTAGAAGAATAAAGGGTTGCGGACGAAGATGGGCCGCTCGCCGCGGCGGTTGGCTTACGTGTTTCACGCGTATCTGGGTATGCGAATTTCTTTATACCCTCGAAACATCCCAACGGCTGGATGGATTTTAAGGAATGAGGTTTCTATCGATTCGTCTTAACCGTCCAATGGTTATAGGCTACGTTTTTTTTATAAATTCAAAATGGCGGCCGTAAAATACAAAATGGCGGTAGAGACAAAAAAAATTACGCACCATATTGAGTGTCATGTCATTGGATTAGTCTTTCAAAACAAAATGAAGACAATGTTCCTTGACTATTTTACAGTCAGAAGCTCCGTTTAAATATTATACAACCTGGGAGTTGTGTAGGTAGGATCTCTAGCTTTACTGCAACTCTAACAATCATAGTCATCTATAGGCCTCATCAAAATAGTGTTATAGACAGAAACTAACAATTAAACACAACTTAAAAGTCATCAATACAAGTAAATAAAAAAATAGGTAAGTAATATAAAAGATAGTCGCACATTGATGAGAAATAATTGATTAGTTCGCTTTTTATGCAGTCGGGTTTTTTTATTTTTTAAATTTAATTTTTACTTGTTTTTATACAACCTGTTCATGTTTTAATTGATTTACATTCCTTCGAAGTTTACTATGCATGGCGAGTACAAAAAAGTGTTATATGGTCATTTACATGAGCACTTGTAGTGTAAGTCACATGCTACGATTTTTGGCTACCAATATTTCAGAGCCTAATTACCTACCGGTATTTTAGAACCAGTATTAACACCAATTTACAAAAGACTTTCAGAACAAAGAGGAGCTTCTGCAGTTTTAAAATTCAGATTTGATAAAAATTATCCTTGCAATGGGTTAATAATCGTTTGAATAAAAACATCCATAAAGATTCTTGAATTATATTGAATAGGTTGCAGGTCAAACAAAAAATTGTTATGATAAATAAAAATTTTACAAAATATTCCCTGAAAATAATCCTTGTTTCAAGTTGAAGATCGATGTTTGGCACTAACTTTTTATTTTTGAATTTGTTTAACCCTTTCAGGGGCAAGGCATTTCTGCTCTAAAAATGTTTAAATATTTAATTCACACCGCAATTCAAGAACAAATTTATTTGCAAATAATCAAAAGCTATTTTTCACGTATATTATGAGATCGAAAGTGTTCTAAAAAAATTCTGGTCCCATTTGTTAATTTCGGCATTAAAATTAACCGTTTGCAGACTACAAACGGCGCCCCTCATGGGGTTAAAAACTTGAAATTATGATTTTTTTTTTTTTTTTTTTTTTTTTTTTTTTAGTTTATACTCAAATTACGATAATCTAGTCTAACATTCCAAAAACAAAGTGTCGAGATCTTGAACAATTCATGCATAAGAACCTATGCAGATTTAAAAAAAAATATTTCAAGAAACACATTTTTAATTATATTTGATCATACTTTTTTTAGCAATGACACAGGTCCGTTAAACTGGTTGTCTCAACTTCAATATTGAGTGGAACCAAACACTTTTGGGGGCATAGTCTAGACATTTTAATAGTTTAAAAAATGAAAAAAATAAAATAAAAATTTTTTGTCACATTTTTTTCCGGTAAACATCTCTATAATTGGTGAATTTCAAGTGACAAAAAATAATCGTTAAAATTAATACTTTTGTTATTATTACTTTTAATAAGGATTAAAATTTTGCTTTTAAAATAAGAAGTTAATAAATTTCCTTTTAAAACACTTCGTTTAGTATATCCTATTGTACAAAGAATCTAATCCAAATGAAGAACAATTAACTATGAAATAACTGAAGATAAAAACAATTTAATTAAGATTACCTCACTTTAAAACATCTCAGAGAAACGGATTATTTGATATATTCGTAAATTTGTTTCGAAAATATAAAAATTTAAAGCTTTCTGTAAGCTTTTAGTTAGAATGTCATCTCCAATATCCTTTTATGTTAGCAGAATTAGCGATAATAAGATGAATAATTATATTTCAAGAGCTTAAAGAAAGATTAGGCTTCTGAAATTCTGAAGTATTTTTAATTATCAGGTTGTATTAAGTTTTATTAATAAGTTTTCTAGAAGTAAGCAAAAAAACCTTTTTATTAGTCCTTTGAATTAATCATACGCATTAGTGTGTTCTTTAATGTAAGTAATTAATTTATAATATTTAAAATATGCTTTGTTGCTTCTTCTTGTATGTATTTATAATTCAAGTTAACGCATTTATAGACTTTTTCATGAACTTTCTTTTACACAAACATTAATTATTTTTAAAGATTATCTGTGATTACATTTTCAATTAATTCAGGAACTATTTGTCAAACTGCTTTAACCCCATAACTGTTCCCTTTTTTGACTCAATAAATTAAAAATAAGGACACGGCACCACATTTTTTTTACTAAAATATTTGGCTTTGTACAATCGAAAAAGGTATGCCCATTTAACAAACCAAAGATTACAGTAAAAATTAAGTGGCATCCAAAGCTTTGAGTATCGAAGATAGCAAACTTTTTTTGCCTGAGCCGCACTCGGGCAAAACAGTTAAGGAGTCTCAGACTATATTTTTCAGTTTTCCATATTATTCAGTTTATATTTTTAATAGAAAGTTGAATTGAGTTAATAAAAATTTTGAAAGTTTGAACAGTGTAATCACCTAAAAAATTATTTTTTTGAACAATGAAAATGACATTTTAAGTTCAGTTTATACAGACTAACATGAAACATACGTTTTGAAAATTTCATGAAAAATATTCAGAAGTTTTTGAGATATCCTGCGCGTTATGCCCAAAAATGTCATTTGGAGAAAAATGACCTTCAAAGTTTCCAAAACGCCGCTTCCGCTATTGCGTGGTTATAATTCTAATAGCCGTAATTTCTGTTCTAATGGGAATTTCAAGGAAATAATCATATCTAAATGTTCAGAAAAAATAAAAGTTTAACATCTAAAAAAAAATAAATTTTTGGAAATTTTTAACCTTTAAGAGTCCTGAGTACCCCCTCTAGGGTCCCCTTCAGTCCCTTTAGGGTTTAAAATGTAATAATCTCTTTAATCTTTTTAAATAAAGGATCGTAAGTAAACCAAGGCTGCCACTGCCGACAATTTTTATAATCGATTCTGATCAGTATTGTTTAAAAATAAATTTCGTAGTATATTTGTCTTGCACATGCTGTCAAATTGTATGGCAAGGATTTTTGTTTTGAGAAAGTGGTGCGAATTAGAATTTAAAAATAGTCGCCAGTGGCAGCCAAACGATTTATGGTATTGAAATATTCAATAAAAATGAACATTTATAAATATGGTTCATCAAAATTTGACGTCTCTTTATAAAATGCAACCGTCTATTTTTATTATTACAGATACTTCAGTAAGATGGTTTGAATTTACATTTGATTTAGTTACAAAAACACCAAAAAGTTAAATTTTTTTAATAATGTGAAATTTCTACAATGAGTTGACTGTTAATTATGATAATACACTCGCATTTCTAATTACTATAAAAAGAACCCTTTCACTTTTTAAAATAACTTAATATAAGGTTAATTTTCACAGTATTTCGTTTTAGAAAAGCATGCATTACTTGTTTTGAAAAATAATATATATTAATATTTGCTTGTTGAAAAGTGATTTCATTATTGTTCTTTTCATCACCTTCTTTCTCACGGTACAAAAGAAGCTTTCTTAGTGGAAGCTGGAAAAATATTTGAGTTGAATGTTAATGAATAAAGCAAAAATAATTATCTTCATCTTGAGAAATACCTTTATAATTTAGTATAATGAATATTCAAATGTCGTCCAGCACGTAAATGAGTTATAGCTTTATTAAAGAAATTCGTAAATTTCTTTTTTCTCGTCGAAAGGTAAGATGTTAAAAAGAATGCGTGAATAGAATTTTAAACAAAATAATCAATCTTGATTTTTTTTCTTAATTTTATTTTCACATTCACAAAAGCAAATCTTGAAGAATATCACAAATGATAAATTACAGTTACCCTAGCTGCCAACTACTACGCTTTTTTCCTACCACTATTTTTAAGCAGAAAAAAATTTCTTATTTAATGAACTAAAACTTCCGATTAAATATGGTATATTTTTCTGTTTGAAGTTAGTATTAGGTAAAAAGCGTAAAAAGTTGGCAGGTGTGCAGTTAACAAACAAAATATAAGTCTGAACAAAGTTCTTTACCTTAATTATAAACTTTACTGCCAATGCATTTAAATTTACTCATCTTCTTGCAAAATAATTTCATATTAAACTAACTAAATAATAAAAATTATCCCCAGCCAACATTGGGCGAAGGTAAATAGAAAAACAATATAAGAAGCAGGAGCACCTTCTGTGCCCTGACAAAAACTCTCAAAACCAAAAGTCAGGGCCGCTACATGTGAATATTTTTTAATTCTGATCCGCACCACTTTCTCAAAACAAAAATCTTTCATGTAGTGTTTGACAACTTTTGCAAGAGAAATATACTACAAAACTTACTTTTTTGAAATAGTGGTGCGAATAGAATAGAAAAATAGTCACTCGTGGCAGCCCTAAAAAATCTTCTAAAACATGTTATAATTCTAAAATTAAGATTTTCTACAGCATGGAATAGAATTCTATAACAGTTATCCTGTTAGATATTACCTTTGAAGTACCCCCACCCACGCACGCTTAAAATTATTTAATTTAAATATATTCTTTATATATTTTTAATGGGTTTGCTTCCCCCATCCCGTCACATTTATTTAAGCTAATTTAATTCTTTCAAAGAATCATAAGTTTTAATGAAAGTAAATTAGTAATTCAGTTTTGCTTCTTAGTTTTAAGACACTTTCTCACACATATTCATTATTTTAAACGTTCAGCTTTCGGTTAATGTGAAAACATTATGGAAAGGCAGTTGCACATCTTTAGCATATCTATTTCAGTTCTCATCGCAGAACTTCCTTAACTTGCTGCACATAACTTGCTACAAATACTATTCGTATTTGCTGCTTCCACTCACTTTTGTTCTCTTAAAATCAGACTGTTAAAAGAACTAAAATATAAATCTACATGTATCCTCTTTGACAGCTGCCCAATTTTTACCCCTTTTACTCATAATGCTGTTTTGTTTGCATTTTTCTAATTATCGCAATATACACTATCACACATATTTATGCTATAACGGTCCGCCTGTATTCGTTTCCCAGCTGCCTAATTTTTGTGTCCGGATATTTTAGCCAAACTTGAAACATACTTTTAAATAGCATATGCATTTCTTATTTGCACACTCCTTGATACCACGAGAATTTATTTTAATGGCCAGTGTTGCCAGTAGGCTACTTTTTTAAAATTCAGATTTCTTGATTGGCACCACTTTTTTGAAATGTTGAAATTCCCATTATTTTTGCCTTAATTAATGTGTCATTAAAAAGGGCGAATTTTAGATTTTCAAAAAAGTGGTGCAAATCAAGAAATCTGAATTAAAAACTATAACCCATTGGCAACATTGTTAATGGCAACACTATAAATCCTCATCATGTTTACATGTACGAGGTATTGACCGCATAAGGTTTGCTAATTTTTCTTGAGGCGAAACCATTTTGTCTAAACTTGCGCAGTCGCCAAAACCTTTGTGAGTTGGCATTGTCGTCCGCCAAGTAGACTTATCTTGTGACGGTAGGCACGTCACTGTTCTCTTTGCCACCCTCCTAGCCAGACTCTCGCGCATGCCTGTTATACGGTGCCGTAGACAGCGGTACCCAGGTTTGAGGTTCAAGATTGAGTTTCAAGATGACGATTCAAGATTGTTTTTGTTTTTGTTTTTTAATTTAACTTTACACGATTTTAAAGTGCGTGCGCAGCACGCCTCCTATACGGTGCCGTAGGATGCGGGGACCCGGTTCGAGGTTCGTTCGGTTCAAGATTTGCGTATAAATTAGAGAAAAATAAAAAAAGAAAAGACGGGATCGCTAGCGGGCGAAGCTAGAAAGTACCACTATTAAGGTTCCTGATCAGTCAATCTGGAAATTCCCCTCTTCAATGCTAAACCTATGGGCTTGGAATGCATGCGTACTTTTAAAATTTCTCCTCGAAAAATTAATTTTTTTTCTTTTCTTTTGTGTACGCTCTTCTTGAAGAATGTTTATATTTTTTTATGGGACAAAATATTTTTTAAATACATGGTTAATTTTATTTAAAGGGTTGAAATCTTACTTACAACTTGCCTGATTCACTTAGATTTGAATACTTAAAATATAAAATTAAATATATAATTTAGGAAAATTTTGGCAAATAAAAAAAAAAAGGTAAGAAACATTCTTCAAGAAGAGCATACAGAAAGTACAAATTTTAATTTTCCGAGGAGAAATTTGAAAAAAATAGAGAGGGTAATTTCCGTTCTGACTGATAACAAGCCTTAACGAATAGTAATCCTCTTCTTATGAAATTACAATTTAATAAGCGAAGATTACTATTTTGCCGCCTACAGACCTATATTTAATTGCCTGCATTAAATAACATTTATTCAAAATTTACTTTCCACTTACGTACACTAGTGTGTTATTATTATATTCCAGGATGTGCGACATTGTCAAGGAAGTACATTTTGCATTATCATGGATTTCGACATTCTTGGTTAACTTGCTGGGGGATAAAGATCAATTATATTAAAATATGATTGTGCGTTTGTATTTCGCCACTACTCCTTTGAGAGAGATTGAATTTTGGTTGAAAATTAACCCTTTCCGACGCGGAGTAATTATGTTTGTAAAATGATGAAATGGTGGACTGACACCAGAATTAACAAACGAATTTATTAGAAAATCAAAACTTCCTAATTTTCCCGAATTTTATAAAAGGAAAATTTTAATAAAATATTATTGGTGCTAGGGTGAAATTAGGTCTTACAATTTGGTGTCCTTTTTGTGGACACCTAAAGGGTTAAACCAGTCTTAAGTGATTTGGCTTAATCGCCTATATACACAATAATAATCAACTATACAGGGTGTTTCATAGAAGATGGGCAAAAGTTTAAGAGGTGACACATCAAAACAAACAATTTTCATCAAAGAATGTATGGTCGGAATTAAAACACAAAGATGCTAGAGGGATCCAAAGAAGATATTCAGTGTTGCCAGTGGGCTATTTTTTTAAATTCAGATTTATTGATTGGTACCTCTTTTTTAAAATGATAAAATTCCCCTTGTTTTAGCCTTAATATGTCATTAAATAAAGCGAATTTTACAATTTCAAAAAAGTGGTGCTAATCAAGAAATCTGATTTTAAAAATAGTAGCCCACTGGCAACACTGGATATGTTGTTATGCGAGGCAAAAACAAACAAAGAACGAATAAGTGACAAAAGCAAGGTTGGAAACCCCTCTCCGTACAATCGTCGAGTCTTTGAATCATTTCCATTTGCAGTTCCGTAGGTAAAACGCATATCAGCCTTTTTCCTAAAAGTGAAGGGCAACTTCTTCCATTACGTTTCTACTGCGAGTGACAGTTGCATACTCGGATCTTCAGCTTTTATGTATTAAGTGAGACGAAATTTTGCATACGCGTTCTTATTCTTCCCCATGTAACGTTTGCATGCTATTTAGTATCATTCTTCTCCCGGTAACTCCGATTAGGAATGGAGTTTTAACGTTTGGAGGGACCAAGTCAGTGTTCCGAGTGGGCTACTATTTTTAAATTAAAATTTTTTGATTGCCTCCAGTTTATTAAAATTGATAATCCGTCTTGTTTCACCTTATTTAATCTGTCATTAAATAAGGCGAATTTCATTATTTCAAAAAAATGGTGGCAATCAATAAATCTGAATTTTAAAAAAAAAGTATCCCACTGGCAACACTGGACCAAGTTTCCAAATGCGCAGCACCTTTGAGCACTTTTGCGTTTTATTTCCGACCATGCATTCTTTGATGGAAGTTGTTTCTTTGGATGTGTAATCACCTCTTAAAGTTTTGCCCATGTTTTATGAAACACCCTGCATAATGCTTGTCATATAAAAATGTCAGTCATTTTTTTAAAATTCAGATAGATATCGGAGGTATACTGAAATGGATTTCAGTTGCTTTCTAAAAGCAGCAAGATGATAATGGATTTCCCACAAATTTCTATTTTTCATTATTATTATTATTATTATTATTATTGATGTCTAATTATTTCTTATAAACCATCAAAACGAGCCCCAAAAAAGGATTATAAAAATCGACTAATAACTGCCTTTTACAGTTTATTTTATTATTAAAATAAATTTCATTTTTCTGACATGTAATGGTGTTCTTAGTAAATATGTATCTGCCTTATATTGCCACAATTTTACGTACGCATTTAGGGAAGCATTAACCCCTCAATTCTCGCTCCCGTGATATTCACGGACTGTATCTTTAATTCATTTAATTCTTTTTTGTTTGATTCACACCAGTTTTATAAAATAGTGTAATTGACTTTATTATGGTATCATTCTACATGGCATTAAATAAGGTGAATATTTCTTTTTCAAAAAAGTGGTGATAATAAGCAATTTGAATTTTTAAACCGTAATTTTATGCGACCGTTAAAGGGTTGAAGCTGGTGATTGGATATGAAATTTTACATTTTATGTCTTCAAGTAAAGTTATTTCTACATATAAGACATAATTTCACGCTAAATCGAGTACCCTTGTCGTATATTGTAATCGATATTTTTTCTCGTCAGAGGTAATATTTTCGTGATAGGGAGGCTGACTCCGTCTTTTCCCACTAGCTGGCACTATAAACGGTTTCACTCAGTAATGCATAGCCAAATTACTATACCAGCCATCCGATCGTCAGATGGCTTTCCTGCATTTTAATAAAAATGTTCCTTAAACTAATGCTAATTTTTTTTTTTTTCTGTTTGTTTCTAAAATACATTTTATATCTCTTTATTTGACTTACGCATAGCTGCCAACTCTTACGCTTTTTTTGTACCAGAAAAATTTTATACAAATTTTTGTCTTTTTGAATCGGCTATTTTGTATTTTTTATCTATTTTGTATCGGCAGATTACGGCGATTAAAGGTAAAATTTACTCAGCTATGCATACATCTTAAGATACAATTATGTTAAAGGCTATTTCCATGAAAACTTGTCATGTCTGTCACACAGCTGAATATCGCTATGCTTGCTGACCACCACTATTTTCGAAAAGTTTGCTTCCTCTTATTCAATTGATGAGCTATCTCCAATAAAATAAGTCACATTTATCCGTTCTAAAATATTGGTAGCCAGAAATCGTAGTATGTGACAGACATGACAAGTTTTCGTGGAATGAGCCTAAAAACATTTTTATGCACTGTCGTTTTAAGCATGGAACTATTAATAAAAAGGAACTGACATATCCTTAAAATAGTGAAGCTTCAACTGTAACTGCTTTCGCAAGGGCTGATTACCTACGGTCAAAGCTTCCACCAGTAAATTTATATAGAAATATTCTCGGTATTTAAAGGCATTATTAATGCAAAGTTTCAGTCATAAATAATGCCAGAAAACGATTTTAAATTTAACTAGGGTAAGTTTATGTTTTCGGTAGTCAGGTCATTCGTTTCTGCCATATTGCGACAACCGGTGATGCAATATGACTATTTTACCTGTCAAACTGACACCAGAAAATATTTGTGACAAAAAAATATTTCCATGAATAAGACGCTTAAACAAGACAAAATTTTCTATTCAATTATACTGGTGGGAAGTTTGCCACGGCGGTACTTTGAAACTGTGGATCCGATTTAAAAAATGCAGCCGCCATCTTTGACAACCTCCTCAGTTACTTCAGTCGCAACTGGCCTCCTCTACTTTATTAAAAACTCCATTGTTATAAGTTACTTTGCTGGAAAATACGAAAAAATAACATCTCTAGGGGTAGACACGACATTTAAGACTGTTCTCAAAGTCCCTGTTCGAAAAATGGGAATTTTCTAACACATTTTCTGACTCATTTTTAAACGTAAAGGTATAAAAGTTGTCAGACGTGACTATTGAAGTGATTTGGAATCGAATCGTGTTTTACATTTTTCTGTAAATAAATTACTCGTACTTATAAAGTTATGAGCGATTTTTGTGGCGTGACCACCTGTTTTTTTTCCTTTCTCTTGCTGTTACGTTCGGAATTTCTCTTTAAAATGTCAATTTTGACAGTATTTTATGACAGATCGTTTGCTTTTGCCAAAAAATGGAAAACGTCTTAAGATTACATATAGTTTCTCATTAACAACACCTGACAATTTCATGCGTTTCCGAATAAAAATCCGTTAAAAATATGTCTGAAAGAAATCCCTATTGAGATGAGAACAGCATTCAGGCTTGTTATCAGTCAGAACGCAAATTCTCGTCTCTAATGCTAAACATGTGGGCTTGGAACAATGGAGTTATGAATAAAGAGAAGGAGACATATAGTGTACTGTATACGAGTTGCGAGTGAAGAAACTGAGGAGGTAGTCACGAGATGGCGACTGCTTTTTTTTTTTTTTTTTTTTTTTTTTTTTTTAATCGAATCTACGGTTTCTGAAATACCGTTGGTGCAAACTTCCCACCAGTAAAATTGAATAGAAAATTTTGTTTTATTTAAGCATCTTATTTATGGATATATTTTTTCACAAGTATGGTAAAAACGTCTATTTATTTTTAGTGGTGTCAGTTTACCTGGTAAAACTGTCAGTTTCTTTCACCGGTTGTCTCTATATGGCGAAAACACCGGGCCTGACTACCTCAAAAGTAAATTTCCAGCAGAAAAATGCAAATCCGTTTCTGGCGTTATTTATTACCAAAATTTAGCAAGAATAGGAACTTTAAGGATGGAGAAAATTTCCATGCGAACTGGTGAAGAAATGGAGTTATGAATAAAAAGGGGGGGGGGACATATAGTGCACTGTCTACGATTTGAGAATGAAGTAACTGAGGAGGCTGTCACAAGATGGCGGCTGCGTTTTTAAAATCGTAGCTACAGTTTCTGAATAGCGTCGGGGAAAACTTTCCACCAGTAAAATTGAATGGAAATTTTTGTCTTATTCATGGAAATATTTTCTCACAAATATGCTAAAAACTTTATTTATTTTTACTGGTATCAGTTTGTTAGATAAAACAGTCTTTTCGTTTCACCGGTTGTCACAATATGGCGGAAACATAGGGCCGGACTACCGCAAAAGTAAACTTTCACCAGTAAAAATCCAAATCTGTTTCTGTCATTATTTATGAATGAAATTTTGCAATAAGAAGGCATTTAAATACGCAGAAAATTTCTATATAAATTTACTGCTGGAAGCTTCCGCCGGAGGTATTCAGCCATTGCCAATTCGGTTACAGTTGAAACTTCACTATTTTATGGATATGTCAGTTCCTCTTTATTAATACTTCCATAGGTGAAATTTCCACGGAGGTAATCAGCCCTTGCAAGAGTGGTTACAGTCATTCAGGGTAACTTTGAACCACGAGTTTTAACTTTGCACCGCCTCCTAATTTTCAATATTTTTCACTCCAAAAGATTAAATACGCTCCTGAAATGTGTTCTGATGGCAAAGTTCTAAACTGGGATATCTACTCTTTATTTTAGAAAATAAATTAGCAACATTATGCGCAATTAAATGCATCATCTAACAATTTTTGTGAAGTACTCTTTTCAAGGTAATTTTGAATGCTGTTTTGAAGTTGTTGTAATCCAATTAAATTTTCATAGTAAATAACAATATACTCATTTATCAGACATATCATTGTCTAATTGTTGTAAATGTGATAATATTTTGTGAGTATTTATTTATTAATAGTTAATAAAATGTAAAATAAGAAGGCACTAACATTTTACCATATTTTCAGGGTAGCTTTGAGCCGGCTCAAAGTTATACTGATGTTTATAATTTACTAATTATAGATGCTACTGTCAAAAATTTCACATATTTGCACGTATACTTTATATAAATGCCGAAAATGAACATTAGATATAACATGTAAATATTTTCACAAATATGTGTAAAATACATAAAATTCATTTAAAGGCGTTTTTTGGGGCGGAGCTACTCAAATTTGACATTCCATACATTCGGCATTTTTTATTCCTGTTTGAATAATACTAGTACTAATATGTTTTACTGTAACTATGGATATATTATTGAGATAAAATATTGAAAATTATTTTCCTCTGCATTTTCATTTTTTATATGAACAATAAACAGGTTTTTTATTTTTAATGTTCATGGTTCTCTTTTTCTACTTTTCTTATGCCTGATATTTGTTGTAATATCAAAAATTATACAAATCTTGTGATGTTGGGAAATGTAAATTCGGGGTCTTTACATATCTAAAAACATTTTTTGGGGTTTAAAGTTGTCGTAACTATAATACTTTTTTTATAATGAATTATTTTAGATAATATTTATCAAATGGTGCAAAGTTACTCTAAATAGCTGGGTAACTTTGAACCAGGATAAAAATTCATTTTTTATTGCTTTTATCATTATTATTCCTCATTTTTTTATAGTCATACAATAATTTAGGATCATTTCTTCTCTTTTATGCCCCTAGTTGCAACAATAGTCTTAAAATAAGAATGTGGCATATGAAAATAGAGAAAATGCGGATCAAAGTTACCCTAAATGACTGTACAGTTCAAGCTCCTCTATTTTAACCCCTTAACGGTCGCATTAAATTACGGTTTAAAAATTCAAATTGCTTATTGTCACCACTTTTTTGAAAAAGAAATATTCACCTTATTTAATGACATGTAGAATGATACCATAATAAAGTCATTTACACTATTTTATAAAACTGGTGTGAATCAAACAAAAAGAATAAAATTAATTAAAGATGCAGCCCGTGAATATCACGGGAGCGAGAATTAAGTGGTTAAGGATATGTCAGTTCCTCTTTATTAATAGTTCCATGCTCCATGCTCGGAATGCATCCGTATTTTTCTCATTTCCCCTCGCAACTGATAAAAAAAATATATCGCTTATTATGTAACGTAATTTAAAAATTTCTTTGCTTTAACTTAAAAAAAAATACATTTTATTTCTCAAAAATAAAATTAACGAACATTCTATACATGAAAATGCGTCTAATTTTACCTGAATTGTTTACATTAAATCTGATGTTAAATTTATTATACATACTTTATGAAGAATATAATTATGTTTGCCCATTTTCGTAAAAGTATGCATTATTAGTAGCAAACTATTTCTCGTGATTTTTTTTATTATTAAATATATTTCATTGTTAATCTTTCAATGTGTAATTTTCTTCAATTTATTCATGTATAAAAAATTAAAAAAAGGAAATTATGGAAATTTATCAGTAAATAAATTATTAATTAGATAATTTAAGTTTACTCTTAAAAATTATATAGTAAATTTAATATGCATAACCAATTATTCAGTAAAGTATTCCAAATATCGGGAATTAAGCTGCACAATTTATACAAATACATAGCTGCCAACTTTTATGCTTTTTCTTACCATAAAATTTAATAGATATTTTTGCGTAATTCAATCGCCGATTTATGCGATTAACCCTTTCCGTGGAAAAGTACTTGGCGTATTGAAAGCATTCATAAAATGGTTCAAAAGCGCTGAAATTTACAAATAAGCTTAATTTAGGCTTGTTTTCATCACGGATATAATAAAAGGAAAATTTTCATTCCAAATTTCTGGTGCCAATGGCACAGCTGCAGGGGTCGCATTCTATAGGGGAACTTTTATTGTTCCTACAACTATTTTGAAAATAATATCTCCATCGTACATTTCTTTAGATTATGTTAAATAAAATGATCATGAAGGTAACTCATTAACCCTAGAACTACCGGAAATTTTACTCAAGTTTTATAAAAACATTCTACACCAGAATTTTTACTTAAAACTATTTAATTTGTTTATTTAACTTATTATTGTCTGATTTATACATTTAGTTTGTTTTGAAGAAATTTCTGGTTTGAATAAATATTTTGAATGTACATGTCGGGTCCAATGGACCCGTCTGGTAGACGGAAGGTTAAGGGTTCTGGTAGGAAGAATAATTTTTTCCCCATATAATGCGACTCCTGTAGCTGCCAAATCTTCCGCTTTTTTGTACCACAAAAATGTAATAGAAATTTTTACCTTATTTGACCCAGATTACTGTGACTTAAAAAGCTAAAATTTTCTGTAAATTTTTTGCGGTACAAAAAAAAAAAAAAAAAAAAAGAAAAGTAAGAGTTGGCAGCTATGCAATGGTGTATTTGTGTATTAAAATTAAGTGGTCCAAGAATGAAAACGTTTCTTAAAGGGGTTAAATAAGGCAAAACCTACTATAAAATTTTAGTGGTTACCTGAAGACTTAAAAGTGACAGCTATAGAAGTATATAATTATTATTATGAAGATTTTTGGATAAATAAGTTTTAAATATTCAGTGATGTTTATGAAATCGTCTGAGAATGGTATGGTATTTATTTTAACAAAATTTATTTAAACAAGTATTGTATGCATTTACTAAAAAATATGTTTATGTAAAAAAGCCACCGGGAATTTCATTTTAAATATGGCTGGAAAAAGTTCCCAGATACGTCTTTTTTGCTTTATGCAAATTAAATGAGAATAGTCTAATTTTGATAGCTTGCGAAGGCATACATTTTAATGCAGCAAACTCTTATGCAGGGATTTCAGACAGTATCATAACGCAGTTAATACTTACTAAGAGAAACGTTTTCCACAGGAACAATTAGATGTAATTGCCAGATGTAATATCTCTACAAGGCAAAGTCAGAACGGGATCATTTAACCCCATAACAGGTTTGCCTGTACACTGTACTTGCAAGAAGAGTTTGCTTGTTTCGTTTCTAAAAGCTTTTTGACACCAATAATTTTAAACAACAATATTCGCTTTATTTAATGGCAGAAATATGTTGATTATATAAGACGAATATTGTAGTTCGATAAAGAGGTGTATGGTCCCTATTTTTAGATTATTGTGTCAAGAAGAAGAACTTCTTTTGGGGATGACTGACTGATAAGCCTGGAGAAGTTTTGGTCGCGTAGAAGATCTCCAAACACAATCCGCAATTGTGAAGTCACAAGATTACCGCAAAGTGCAATTTCAAAAACATGGAATCGTTTTTGGTCCCTGTAAGTGCCTATAAACTGTGGAACTATAAACTGGCTCTATTCATTATAAATACAAAAACATCTAGGAAATTATTCATAATTAGTTGTAAAACCTTTACTCATAATTAAAATAGTTTAAAAAAAGATATTGAACTTTTATAACTCATTTATTCATTAAAACTTCTTTTTAACAGATTGAAGATATTAATCGTTTTATGTATTTTTAAAATGTTTCATGTATATATAATTACTTTCAATTTTGTCAAATATTTCTCAGATGCTAATTATACAGCCTTGGACAAAAGTATTAGGCGCCCTCACTTTTACTACATTTTTGCTTTTTAAGGTAAAAAATTGTTCTATAAATTAGCATAGTAACATAAAATTACAAAAAATATCAATATTTAGTGGGTCCATGCTTGCCTTTAATCACAGCAGCAATCCTTTGGGGCATACTGCGTACATAGCTTGCTCATTTTTCTGCAATTATGTCATTCCGCTTATGAATAAGATCTTTTTTCAAAGTTATTTTGGATGTTCTGCTGTGTTCTCTGATTTTACGTTTTAATATGCACAAAGGTGCTCGGTTGTATTAAGATCTGGACACTGTGCTGCCCAGTCCAGCAACACAATGTAAATATCTTTAAACCAGCGCATCGTAGTGGCAATTTATGACAGGGAGCATTGTCTTGTTAGAATTCGAAAACTGGTGTCACGCAAGATGTACAACTTGTGTATTTCTCGCTTCTTATATTTTTCTTTTATCTATCTATGATGTTCTTCTGTTGAACGTACCGAACGTCAAAACATATCTTCGTCAGCAATGTTATCCAGAAAATCAATCTCCTCTAAGCGTTTTGAGCAATATTTTTCGTAATATTTCTATAGTTATGATTGATTTAATTTTAGCATAACTGCCAACTTTCAAGCTATTTTTAAATCCAATTAGCATATTTTGAACAAGGAACTTTACCTTATAAATGATATCAAAAAAATACTACGTAGAAACAACACACAATAATAAAAAAAAATTAATAAATAACATATCTTTGTTTGGTTAAGTTGAAAAAAAAAACATTATGTTGGCAGGTATGATTTTAATAAAACTTGCAAATTATAAAAAGAATAAAATTCCTTCAATTAACTATCAAATAGAAAAAATAACGATAAAAATTTAATGTCTTACTTATTATCAAGGTTATAAAATTCTTCTATATAGTCAGTTACAACACATTGAAAAAATACGTTTTTCTAAGGAAATTAACTTGGAATTTTTAGATAAATCTTTTAAAAATTTTTCTTATACGTTTCAAAAATATTAAATGCAGTATAAGGTTAGTTGGGGCAACTGGACCATGATTTTACAATGTGAATCTGGAGCTAGTGACAATTCAGCTTCAAAAAGCTAATGTTCATTTGAATTAAAGTCTGAACTTCTGTAAATGTGTTCAGTTAGGTTCCCTCTATCAGACAGAAACGCTCAAAATTACATTTTAATATTTAAAAATATAAAAATATGCATATTTCATCTTTCTTTCCTCATGGGTCCAGTTGCCCCCAAAAATGGGGTAACTGGACCAGGGGGTCTATGTTCCACACGCGTTTATGTATTTTTCATATCCGATATCAGGTCCTGTTTGAAAAAGAGTAAACAACTTAAAAAAAATTAAACCAGGCAGATCATGTAAATTATATGTCAATAAACAGCGTTGTAAGGGAAAACTTTGCTGTCAGTGTGTCTAAAAAAAGAAGTAAAGTGAAAGTATTAGATTTATTTATACCAAAAACATAAAACTTAAGTAAGTACTTATGTACTTTAGTATAGATAATAAGATTAAAAGTCACATGGGTATTTTAAGGAAAAAAATAGCAAGGTAAATCTAGGAACAAACGGCTAAGTAACTACTTAACCCTTAAATGCCTGATTTTTCAAAAATCATTGTAATAATGTTTTTCGGGTTTCATTTTTAAAATAAATCATGGGAAAAATACTTTAAAAAATCATATTTTGTTTTAAGTATGAGTTGCGGCTAAAATACAGTTTGTTACTAATCGGCAATACTGGTCTTTAATTGAAAAAATAATTTTCCTTCATAAAATTCTATAATATTAAACACACAAGAATATTAGGAACTATCATAAGGAATAAATTTTACTTGCTCACTACAGAACAAAATAGGGTATTTCGCAAGCTTCCAAACAAAACAAAAAGAACTTGTAGACACAATTGAAAAAATAAATCTATTTTCATTTTTAAACAGCACAAGTGTTGCCATCTACATGTTGAAAATCGATTTTATAATATTTTCAGAATGTGTTTTATTGGCAACACTAGGCATTATATCTTCAATATTATTCTAATTGTATTTTAGAAGCCTAAATTGGGTATGTTGCCGAAAAGCAACAACCGGCATTTAAGGGTTAAGTACTTTATCTTTAACCAGGGGTCGCATTATATAGGGAAAATTTTATTGTTCCTACCAGAACCCTTAATGAGTTACCTTCATGATCATTTTAGTTAACATATTCTAAAGAATGGTGCGATGAAGATATTATTTTTTAAAATAGTGGTAGGAACGATAAAAATTTCCCTGTAGAATGCGACACCTGTGTATAGTACAATATCAAGGTCTGGCTATCTCGCTTTCAGGGGCAAGGTACTTGCATTCGTAAAATGCTGAAATAATTTAATGACACCAATATTTACAAGAGAATCTATATGAAAACAAGTAAAAGTCATTTTCGCGTACTTAATAAAGGTGAAATTTTGATTATAAAATTCAAGTGCTAATGAGGCAATTAGGAATTAAAATTAAGTGATGCCATAACGGCATCACCGCCTTTCAAGGGGTCAAGAAATTTTGTTTGATACCACTCAATATGCTTTTTTAAAAATTTTATTACGTAATTTTAATAAGGTAATCTATCATTTTCTTGATTGTGAGCAAAAAAACAGTGGAGAAATTTACTTCTCGTAATAAGAGAAACTCAAAAAAAAAAAATATTTATAACTATTCGGGTAACAGGATCCAGCATGATCCAGTTACCCCATTCATGAAAAATTTATGGGGTAACTGGGACACCTAGCTTACATTTGAAACATGAAGTATATATGTATAGATACCTAATAATATTAATGTAGTTATATGCCTAATCTTTAAAAAAAAAGATTGTTTAATAAAAGTACTTACAGTATTTTAATAAAAGTCGAGGAAATTGAATCATATTGACGTTGTTTTTTTTTTAAAAAAAAACGTAAATTTTTGACAACCTATCACATCAAAGTGAGAGTTATGATAGAGTTGATACACGTTGTTTTAGGAAGTAGAGATTAAGGGGCATTGTTCGCAAAAGCTAAAACTTAAAAAATCAACAGATTTTTATAAAATAGCCTATGGCCCAGTTACCTCGTGGGTCCAGTTACCCCAACTAACCTTATATATTCATATATCTTAACCCCTTAATTCTCGCTCCCGTGTCTTTTATTCAGATTGTTTGATTCCCACCAGTTTTATAAAATAGTGCAATTGCATACATTATGGTATCATTTTACCTCTCATTAAATGAGGTGACTATTTCTTTTTCAAAAAAGTGGTGCCAATGAGCAATTTGACTTTTTAATCCGTAATTTAATGCGACCGTTAAGGGGTTAAGTAACTTTCAAAATTATTTTCCCAGGTTGTAAAATACCTTTATTAGTAAATGATTCCTAATGCCAGGAAAAATAAATTCATTCTGTCTAACACTTTTTTTTTTTTTTTTTTTTTTTTTTTACAGTAAACTCCAAGGAAGTATTTTATAGCTCATTTTCTAATGTATTTTGTTAATTTAATTAAACAATTTTTATTATAAAACTTTCAACTTTATTTTATCAACGAAAAATAAAATCAATGAGTGTTTCAACGTAGAAAAATTTTCTAACTTTTATCTGATAGGTCCGGTTTAAATTTGACGATGACATTTTTATCTTCTTTTTACAAGAGAATATATTTAAATTGTTACTATTAGTAAAAAGAAAGTACAAGAAAGATTATTAGCTTTATTTAAATACCTTATCATGCAGAATTTCTGTCATATATATAGCTAAAATTTCCATTTTTTTTTACCAGTAGAAATGTGTCTTGGCGTTAATCAGGCCCTGATTAAAAGTAAATTAACAGCCACCATCTTGTGACTATCTCCTCAGATACTTGCAGCCAGTAGGCACTACGCTATCTACCTCCTTCTCTTTATTCATAGCTCTGTTATCCTGATAGACACCTTACGAACATATGTCTAAGGTTTATGTCCGTCACGAGAAAGCATACACCCTTTTAAAAATTCTCCTTTAACCCTTTAGTACAGCGCCTAGAATACCTAGTGTGGAAATATGCTATCCAAACAGTGCTAAAAATTTGTATCCCTTAAATGTGCGACGATACAGCTAAAATTTCAAGTGTCGATCGCAGCGACATCTACGGGATTTTCGTATTACTAGTACCATTGTATAGACTAGCAATTTTTTGCAGTTGTAGAAAATATCCTGCAGATATCGCTGCGATCTGCATATTGCAGCAGTATCATTGCACATTTAAGGGATACAATATTTTAGCGCTTTTTTAACCCTAGAACTACCGGAAATTTTACTCAAGTTTTATAAAAACATTCTACACCAGAATTTTTACTTAAAACTATTTAATTTGTTTATTTAACTTATTATTGTCTGATTTATACATTTAGTTTGTTTTGAAGAAATTTCTGGTTTGAATAAATATTTTGAATGTACATGTCGGGTCCATTGGACCCTTCTGGTAGACAGAGGGTTAAGTATTACAGAGATAGCCGATTTCCATACTATACAGGGTGTTCCGTTAAAGGGGTCCAATATTAATAGGGGTAATAGAGGAGATCACACGGACCATAAATCAGTATATAATGCCTGGCCGGATCTCAATAATTTTCAAGTTACAGGAAATAGAATGAAAATTCGGAAATTTGTAAAAAACCCCTCATTGCTAAACTATCGATAATGCTACATAAAAACGAAGCACATATTTAGAAAGAGCAGAAAAAATCCTACGAAATGACATAAGTTGTTTTAGAATATTGAGAATTAATGGCGAGTTACAAGCTCTGAAACAGTGAAAAAATACAAAATCAAATATTTAGCAAAATAGTTAATCGTTAATTCCAAAAATGCAACTCTACCTACATCAAGGAAAATGTTATAAAATTTGGTCCATTCCAAAAGCTTTCGAAGAAGCTGACAATAAACCATATCAGTTTAATTGTATGGGAGAAATCAAGTAGTTACAACTCTGTACTGTTGCACGCTCGGAAAGGGCGAAACTCCGCCCATGACGATTGTAAACACCCCGTTTTAATATCTTTCAATTATACATTTCTGATCAACCTCTATCAATACCCTTTCATTATTCAGTCTGGTCAAGTGAATGACATATTGTGCAGCTCTCGCCTTGTCTTAAAGCAAACTCCGTGACTGCTGCGTTTCCTCCATGAACTTTCAGGATGATGAAGAAGAAGTACTTTTTATGCAAATTTTCTATGTGTATAGGAAGAAAAGTGTAATAAAACAGCAGTCATCAGTGGGCGTTATGTTAAAGGGAGGCTGTTGTAAGTGGGATTGTAGTAAGTTGATGTATAATAATTATGCCGGAATACTATAACGAAGAATATGCGGACATGCATCTGATGTACGGGCAAGCTCGTGGAAATGCATGTCTAGCACAGCGCATGTACCGTGAGCAATTTCCAAGGAGACGTTGCCCAAGTTCGAAACTCTTCATAAAAATCGATAGACGATTACGGGAGACTGGATCGTTTAATACAGCAAGCATTGATGCAGGGAAACCTCGACATGTACGAACACCTGCAATGGAAGAAGATGTACTGAATATTTTTAAAGATAACCCCTCCACGAGTACACGAGCTGCTGCGTCTGAAGTCGGTGTTTCTCACCAAAGTGTGTGGCGTGTTCTGCGTGCAGAAAACATGCACCCCTTTCATGTGCAGCGGGTAGAACTGTTATCAGTAACAGATTGTGCTCAGCGGACAGAATTCGTACGCTGGTTGCTTAATGTAACAGAAAATAATCCACAATTTCTGGAAAATATTTTATTTACTGATGAAGCAACATTTACGAGAGAGGGCGTGGTAAACACGCACAATATGCACACATGGTCATATACAAATCCGCACACTGTTTTCCCGTCGAACGCACAACAAAAGTTCAGTGTGAACATATGGGCAGGTGTCCTCGGCGATTATCTCATAGGACCATATTTACTCCCAGATGTACTCAATGGCAGTACGTACTTGGTTTTCCTACGGGATATCTTACCGCAGTTACTGCAAAATGTGCCAGCAACATTGCGCCACAATATGTGGTTTATGCACGATGGCGCACCGGCACATTTTTTCATAGGTGTTCGCAATCACCTCAATTCAACATATCCTGGGAAATGGATTGGACGCAGTGGACCTGTTGCTTGGCCTGCACGCTCTCCAGACCTCAATCCGTTAGACTTTTTTGTTTGGGGACACCTTAAATCGCTGGTGTATGAAACGCCTGTGGATACACCGGAGGATTTACTAGCGCGAATCGTTGTCGCTGCAGGAGACATTCCCAACTCCGTCGGAGTTTTTCGGCGTGTTCGCCAATCTTTACGACGTCGCTGTCGGCTGTGCGATTCTGTTAATGGGCGCAACTTCGAACACCTATTATAATAATGTCCGTTCGTCTGCCTTCCGACATTGAACTGTGCAGCGCAGGCTAGAAGACTATGCTTCACATATGTCATAAAGTACGTGGAATGTAATTCTTTATTTGTCATTTTTCTTTTATTTTCAATACTTTTTGGCACAGTATTTTGTAAGTCACAGACTGTGGTGTACTCAAATTGTAAATTACAAAGTTTGTATGAATTAATTTAAAATTTAGTGTCTTTTTTAAATTTATAATTAATAAAATTATTATGCTATTTGTTATTATTATTTCCTATCATAAATTATGATGCACATATACATACAATAATTGTCCATGTAAAACATGTACTGAAACTTCTTGCATAGTTACAAATCGCAATATTTTTAATTATTTCCGAATTTTCACCACCAGTTTAATTTTAAAGAATTTAACTTAAGCTTTATATCAATAAAAGACCACTTTAAAATGTAGACTATTATTGTAAAGTTATTTTGGTTCATTCAACTCTTGAATAATTAAAAATGTTGCATCTCAGAAGAAGCATGATCGAAAATGTATAGTTGAGAGTAATTAAAAAGGCGGTGTTTCCAATTGTGATGGGCGGAGTTTAACCTTTGCTAGTGTCATAGAAAGCGGAGTTGTAACTAAGAAACTGATTAATTTCTCTCACACAATTAAACCGATATGGTTCATTGTAAGCTTTTTCGAAAGTTTTCGGAATGGACCAAATTTTACTACATTTTCCTTGTTGTCTTTTTGGAATTAACGATTAACTATTTTGAAGTATATTGGATTTCGTACTTTTTTCACTGTTTCAGGGCTTGTAACTCGTCAATAAATATTGCTATTTTAATACAATTGATGTCATTTTGTAGGTTTTTTTTCTGCTCTTTCTAAATATGTGCTTCGTTTTTATGTAGCATTGTCGATAGTTTAGCAATGAGGGTTCTTTTACAATTTTCCGAATTTTCATTCTATTTGCTGTAACTTGAAAACTATTGAGATCCGACCAGGCTTTATATACTGATTTATGCTCCATGTGATCTCCTCTATTACCCCTATTAATATTGGACCCCTTTAACGGAACACCCTGTATATTCTAGGCGCTATACCTTTAGTGCGCAGCTTTGAATATATGCATAGCTGCCAAATTTTACGCTTTCTTCCTACCACAAAAATTTTATTGAAAATATTGTCTTATATAGTCGTCGAATTCTCACGATTAAACAAGGCGAAAATCTCTTTAAAATTTTAGTGATAGCAAAAAAGCGTAAATGTTGGCAGCTGTGATATATGCAAACAACACTGTTTTGAATTTAATAGATTTTTTTATTCGCATATACCTAATTCATGCCAGAAAAGTAAAATAGCAATATTTGCTTTAATTAATAACAGATATTCCGTATTTAAATAAAGCGAAATTAGCCAGGACTACGTAATTTGCCAGGTGTCCCACGTAATTTGGGCTTCAATTGCTCTAGACACCAAATAATTTATTACAGTTTATTTCGTCATCTTTAACCCTTTAGCGCGCAGCTCTGCATATATGCAAACAACACTGTTTCGAATTTAATAGATTTTTTCTATTTGCATATATCTAATTCACACCAGAAAATTAAAATAGGGTTGGGTTCATTTTTGACGGCCGATTATCAACTCGTGGGGTATAGGCACAAGGCCCTCCGTGGGGGTCTTTCTAAGGGAACCTAACCCGTGTTTACGCATGGGAATCCACGGTTTCGAAAAAAACTCCGAAACGAATAGGCCGACGGGCGCGATTGGGTTCGAACCCAGCACCTCCCGTCTACCAGCTTCGAGAGCAGAACCTCTCCGCTTCTGGCGGGGCGAAAAATTAAAATAGCAATATTTGCTTTAATTAAAAATAAGATATCCTGCATTTAAATAAATTGAAATTAACCATTGAAACTTTCAGGTGTAAAGACATATTCTCTGAACTACGTAATTTCTAGAACGTATTCTATTATGGGAATTAAAGGGTTAAAGGTTAAGTTTTATAAAATAAATAATTATATAAAATAAGGTATTTGGAGACATAGGGGAGCTAGGGTATGAATGGGACAAGGGACGGATGGGACATTCTCAATATTTCAAGCAATAAACATTTATTTTAAATTGCTCCCTATCGCCATATAAGGCTCTAACACAGTGTGCTTCAGAACTAATAGTAGGACCACATTGCTCATTTCATTTTCCTTCAAAGTTGCATTTTCTGAAATCTCTGCTTAAAAGTAAGTTTTTTTTACATTTGAAGATGTGAAATACCCTATACAATATAAAAAATTAAGCTATGTTGTAGTTATTTATTTTAAGGTTCAATATAGATAATTAAAATGAATGAATAGTAACCATTGTGACAAAATAACACAAGCCTGCGATGAAAAAATTGCCGGCATTGTAAGTAGTATTTTTTATAGTTTTTTGGATGCTGATTACTAGAAAAATAATGAAAAAATTCCATCACGTACAGTTTCATCACAAATCGCAATCTATTTTTTTTATGAATTTAGTATATTTCGGACCAAAAATTATTATTTATATGAGTTTGATAAATAAATTTATGGACTTAAAATAGTAAATTGGTGCACTAAACTAATAAAAAAGGAAGAAGAAACTATTTCAATACAAAATATTTCTTTTAATCGGTAAAGTGCCTATTAAATACAATATTCAAGACAGAAGAAACCAGTTGAAATCGGATCTCTCCTGCTTGCAGGTGTCTGCTCGCCATCCCTTCTTAACACGTATTTTTACTGATCTTATGTCTACTCCTGAATCAGTGTCTTTTCTTTACCCTGTGCTGCACACATGTGTTTTTATTCCAACCTATGAGTTATAAGTTATAGTAGTAAATTTTACTTCTAGTTTTTGCTGCATTGGAGAACATGGCTTCCAGAGGATATGCTAATTCACCGAGTTGTTTCTGCTATATTTGTGGTAACTATACAGTGAAAAATCAACAAAGAAGCACATCTGATTTTGTTAAAAAAAAAAAAAAAAAAAAAAAAAAAAAAAAAAAAAAGTGTATTTCGCTTATTTTGGCATGAAATTGGGCGATCAAGACAAGCCTTGGCCTCCACACAAAGTTTGTCGTATTTGCGTGAAAGAATTAAGGCAATGGTTTCAAGGTAAAAAGCAATCTTTTCAGTTTGGTATACCAATGGTTTGGAAAGAACCCTAAAAATCACACTGATGATTGCTATTTTTGTATTTGTAATGTGAAAGGTTTCAATTTAAAGAACAAAAAGAAAATATTTTATCCTGACATTCCGTCCTGTCCCTCATGGACCTGGAAAGGAAAAATCTTATTGATCCAAAAAAAAAATGTTACTTCCACCGCTTCATATAAAATTAGGTCTTATGAAACAATTTGTCAAGGCTTTACCAAAAGATGGTGAATGTTTCAATTACCTTTGTGAGCAGTTCCAGGGTTTATCCAAAGCAAAACTGAAGGAAGGTGTGTTTGCAGGACCTGACATCAGGAAAATGATGAAAGATGAAAATTTTGAGACTAAAATGAAAACAAACGAAAGAAAAGCCTAGAAATCTTTCAAACTAGTTATTACTAGCTTTCTTAGCAACAAAAAGGACTCAAACTATAAATCTATTGTAGAAGAGATGATAAAAAATTTCAAGATTTTAGGGTGTAATATGAGTTTTAATGTTCATTTTCTCGATTCACACCGAGACTATTTTCCTGAAAATTTAAGTACAGTTAGTGAGAAACAAGGTGAAAGATTTCACTAGCATAAAAAGGAAATGGAGAGGTGATATCAAGGCAAATGGAATATCAGCATGTCAGCATGATAGCCGACTATTGCTGGATACTATAAAAAGACAATCCCTGCGATGTTCACAATAGGAAAAGTGTCAAAAAAACTTTTGATGTAAAGAAAAAAATTTCTCCAAGGACTTGTAACCTTCTACATATACTTAACTATTACTTGAACTCAGATATAAATGTAATTTATATAGATTTATAAATAAATGAAATGTAAAAATTTCGTGATTCAGCATTTTCTTTAAAAATATGCAATGATTTTGTGAAAAATCCTTACGTGATGGAAAAAAATGGATTTCATTTTCGGAATCAGCAATAAAAAAAAAACATAAAAATTAGTTATCAAAATTAATGCAATTTTCAAAAAGTATTTTTTTGCAGGTCTGTGTAATTTTTGAGGCAAAATGGCTAAGAAGGGAATATATGGATCATGGGGATGATTGGGACATTTGAAATGGGGATGAATGGGACATTCTCATTCATCCCTAGGGATGTTGAAAATTTTATTTTTAACTAAATAGTATTATATAGGTTGATAAATTAATAATTTACGTTAATTAATAGTATTAAATAGTATTATATGAGTTGTTATATTTTTAAATTACTGAGTGTTATTTATTGCATTGCAATAATTATTAATGGATTATCAAAAAATTGCTACTAAAACTTAATCAGAATAGATAAAATTGATCAAATGGGGGAAATGATATTGAATTTTGAAATGTTGCACAAATAAATCCCCAACCCTAATATATTGGGTCGATCGGAAAATCGTGTCGTGTTGGGAAAATCAATTTGTACCGGAAAATTCTATCATTTAATTATTAGACATTGATTCCGATATCTAATGTCTAATAATTACCGGGCAGAATTTTCCGGTACGAACTGATTTTCCCAACACGACTCGACTTTCCTATAGACCAATGGAGTTATGAATAAAGAGGAGGAGACATGTAGTGTGCTGTCTACCAGTTGCGAGTGAAGTAACTGAGGAGGTTGTCACAAGATGGCGGCGGCTTTTTTGAAATAGGATCTTCAGTTTCTGATTACCACTAGGCCAAACATCCCACCAGTAAAATTGAATAGAAAACTTCGTCATATTTCTACGTCTTATTCATGGAAATTTTTCTCAAAAATGTCGCAAAAAGTTTTATTTGTTTTTACCGGTGTCAGTATGCCTTGTAAAACTGTCAGCTTGTTTCCCTGGTTGTCACAATATGGCGAAAACGCAGTACCTAACTATTGCCAAAGTAAACTCCTACCAGTAAAAATGAAAATCTGTTTCTACGATTATTTATGACTGAAATTTTGTAATATCAAGGCGTTTAAATAAGTTGAAAATTTCTATATAAATCTACTGGTGGAAGTTTCCACCGATAGTAAACAACGCCTGCGATAGCGGTTACAGTTGATGCTTCACTATTTTAAGGATATGTCAGTTCCTCTTTATTAATAGTTCCATGTATAGACCCAATAATTTCCGTTCTGCATGTTTCTAAGATACATTTAATTAATATTAATTAGTAAGTTATGATTGAAAATTATTAGCTCTGCCATATTAAAAGGACATTTTGCACTTTCATTTCAAATCTAAGATGCCTCATATGTAGGAAAAAAGAACAGATTGATATCCGAAGTCTGCATTAAAAGTTAAAACTGCAATAAAAGAAGTTATTGAAAAAAAAAAAACATATCTATTCGTGCTATAAAATCATATGTTACAAATATAATTACATATAAGGTTATAAGTATAAATTTTAATTCGGTAAAATTGAATACAGGGAGGAAAATCTTTGTGTCTCATCCATCCCTATTAGTGTACCATTCATCCCTGCTGTGGGGATGATTGGGACAGGGAGGAACGTTTTTTTGATTTCATAATATTTTTCTGAATAAATCCTAATGTATAATAAATATTGTTCATATATGTTGTCAAATATATGTGATATATAATATTGATAATAACTTAAATAAAAAAAAATTAAAAAAAAATTTTGTGAAAATGTCCCATTCATCCCCTATCTCCCCTACTTATTAAAGTATTTACTAATTTGGCTTATTTTAGCGTAAAACAGCCAGACGACAGTAAATTTTACTTATATTGCAGATCAGCAACAGAAGAAAAGATTGACGTATTATATGAAAAACATATCTCTTATTATTTTCATTATTTTTCCTGTGTTATAAACATTTCAGCGTATCATATATAATTTTTTCGAAACAAAATAAAAAATCGCGCACTTAAGGGTTAATCCTCTCGCTGCGTAATTGTTTCATCTAAAGATGTTCAAAAATTGCGCATTTAACCAACGCCCCCTAAACTGGAGAATGTCTTAACTCGCGTCACGAAAATGTCACACAAAGCAGGCAAAACAAAGAAAACAATCCGAACAACTTCATGTTTCGATTTCGTTGGCCCGTGAAATTATTAATTCTTATTTTATAACAATAATTAATAATTCCACGAACCAAAGAAAACGAATCATGCATGTTATTCGAATTTTTTCTTTATTTTGCCTGTTTTGCGTGACGTTTGTCACCGCCCCCTGAATACTAGGCCTGAGCGCTGACACAAAAATGGCGGCTGCCGAAAGCGGATTTTTTCAAACGTAGGTACGGTTCCTTAAATGGAGGCACCAGTATTTTATAGAATATTTCTCTGACTTGTTTAATTTCAGAAAAAATAAGAAGAAAAAACTTAAATAAATTATTGGTACGAATATTTAAGTGACCGTGCGCATGCTGAAAGAAATCCGCCTTCGGCAGCTGTCATTTTTGTCTCAGCACTCACAAGTGCACCACCAAACATGATGCGCACAGATTTTGATGATTTCAAAGTATGTTGTAGGGGTCATACCACTAATTTATCTGATAAAAATATTTCTTCAAATGGGCCTTAGTTTTTGAGAAATTGGGGGTTAAAGTTCAGCGTATATTTCAGATCCCCAATACTATGACCCTCTGCGTGTGTGTTCGTGGCTCAGCGTAGCGTGTGAGCCTACGGACCAGGACATTTCGGGTTCGATCCCACCCTGGGGCGCTTTTTTCTTTTTTACTTATTTTTATTATTTACTTTTTTATTGAGTTATTATAGACTTCAGCTAATGCAACAGTATTTTTTTTGTACTACAATGGAATATAATCGCGTCATTCAGGTACAAAATTCTCACCATCTTCATGAAATCCCGGACACTATAAAAAAAAATATATATATATTTAAAAATCAATTGTTTGATTTCGACTTTTTTTAACAATGAAATATAACGAATAATTTTTTTTTTTTTTTTTGCTAAATTAAAAAATCATACCTTTTTAAATACGTTATATTCATCTTCTTCATTCAATATTAATTCCTCGGCCTCAATAATTTGCAGATCTTCTAATATTTCTAAAATTGCACCATGAAATTCTTCAGCCATAGCAATAGAAGCATCGGATATTTCATCCAGTGGAGAACTTGTAAACACATCATCATTTTGTAACGTCTCGCAATATTTTAATGCATTTGTAATTCGGCCTTTTTGTTTCTCTTCCAAACGAGAATTTTCCGCATCAGCGCTGGTTCCTTCCATAACACAATCTTTAGCATTCAATCTGTCACAATCTGCAGCCTTCTTTTAATTTTCATACCGAAATTTTCCCTTTATATAACAATATTTCAAATCTTCTAATTCTCTGCAAAAGAAGCTAAACGAGATCAATAAAAGAAATTTTATTCCAATATTACCGAGAAAAGCAAAGCAGATGATTAAAAAATATATAAATATATTTATATGTATCGTAAATTTTATCTCATTAACAGACGATTTCTGCAATCCAGTTGAATTTTTTTAATCACGTAGAGAGTGTTTTTATTTGTTATAATAAAAAAAATATTTCTTAATGTAATCTGTCAATTTTTATTTGTGCAAACGAAAATGATGTTGCGGTTGAACTTTAAAGATAAATGTATTTTACAGAGTATTAAAAATTTGTACAACTGGTAAAAAACTTGTAATTAAGCATTAGTGCTTTAACACTAGAACGGCGGCGAGGGGTCATTTTGACCCTTGCCGAATGAATACATTTCGATTCGAACCAGAATTTTTTTTATAATATAAGATTAACATATGTTGCACAAAAATAACTTAAATAAATAAGTTAAATAGTTCTAAATAAAAATTCTGATGTCAAATATTTTTTATAAAACTTGAGCAAAATTTCCCGCCGTTCTAGTGTTAATATTTTATTACTCTTTCAAGAGATGCATTATTTGAATTATCTAATCCTAAATACGTTTGAGAAATTGCACCTGAAAATTATTTTGTATAATTTATAGAAGAAAAGGATAAATTTTCCTTTAAAATTCCATAAAGTTTAAAAAAAAAAAAAGATAGAAAAAAGAAAAATCATTATTTCAGAATTGTGCTTAAAATAAAAAATGTAAATAATAATTAATTTTAAATAAAGTTTTAGGCATAAATTAGTTTTGGAGTTTGGTAAATAGAAATATTAGTTTAAAAATTGAAGAGAAAAATTAATTGCCCTGAAAAATTCGAAAATGTAAATGTAATTTATTAAGAAAATATCAAAGTTCAAAGCTGTAGAATGCCCAATTCAGCTTAAAATTTTTAACGAGTAAAAAAAATAAAAATAAGTAAAAAATATAAATAAAATGTCCCTACGTGGAATCGAACCCGCAATGTCCTGGCCCGTAAGTTCGCACGCTTCCACTGCACCCCGAATTCACATTCAGGAAATCACACTTATGGATATTTGAAATATACGCTGAACTTTAACCCCCAATTTCTCAAAAACTAGTGCCCATTTGAAGAAACCCTTTCATCAGAATAATTAGTGGTATGACCCCTACAACATACTTTGAAATCATCAAAATCTGCGCGCATCATGTTTGGTGGTGCCCTTGTCAGACCTGGTATTCATGGGGCGGCGCGTGTGTCACTTTCTCCAATCTAGCGGGCGTTGATTTAACTCATTCGCGTCGAGCATTTTTTACAGAATTTTTAGTATTTTATCACCGGTTTTTCAAAACAGAAATTTTTGTCAAATTTAATCAGGAAAAATGCTCTGATTAAATAAGGTCAAATTTACAATAAAAAAAAACTGGTGAGAATAATCATTGAGGGTTAATTAGACGGGAAAATGCGTCCTTGCGGAAATCGCAGGTTACCCAAATTTTGCTAATTTTGCGTTGCCCGTGGAAATTGCAGTATGCGCAGCGAGAGGGTTAAAAAAGGGAACATTTCTCTTCTTTTTTTCCAGATATGTGTTGTGTATTTCTCGTTTCTTATATTTTTCTTTTATCTATGCATAATATTCTTCTGTAACGTAGAATATATCGGATATCAAAACACGTCTTCATCATCAATAGTATCGTGAATTATATATTATTATATATTATATAATATATATTATCTGTCTAAGCGTTTTGAGCAATATTTTTCATAATATTTCTATAGATATGATTAATGTAATTTCAGCATAACCGCCAACCTTCAAGCTATTTTCAAATCGAATTAGCATATTTAGAACAAGAAACTTCCTCTCATAAATAATAACAGATAAGTATTACGTAGAAACAATATACATTTTACTAAAAAATATTTGTTAGTTAGCTTAATTTAAAAATAAAACATGATGTTGGCAGCTATAATTTTAAAAAAATTTGCAAATAGAAAAAATAACGATAAAAATTGAATTTCTTACATATTATAAACTCTATAAAAATCCCTACTATATCAGGGTTATATCAGGCTACTATACTAGGTCTGTTTTTTAACACTACTTTTTTTCAAAAAAAAATTTTGTTTATAAATTTCGTTAAAACTTAAGCGGAACGACGTTTTCCTTGCAATTATTGTAGAAACCTACCACGAATTCTTTTCTGAAAAATTATTGGTTTTCAAAAAACGGACCAGTGGTAGCCCTGCTATATTCTTAATAAGCTCTATTACAACGCATGCTGAAAAAATATGTTTTTCTAAGAAAGTTGAATTTTTTTTTTTTTTTTTTTTTTTTTTTTTTTAATAAATCTGTTAGAAATTTTCTAATACGTTTCAAAAGCAGTAAATTGCAGTAAAATAATCGTATATCTTAAGTTATTTTCAAAATACTTTTTTTAGTAAATGATTCCCACTGCTAAGGAAAATAATTTCATTTTGTCTAACACTTTTTTACACAGGGACGTGATTTCCACTTTTTTGCGTACCAGTATTTTTTTAGAGAAAATGTGATTCTGTTAAGTCGCAAAAAAAAAAAAAAATGTTCCGATTAAATAAAATAACAAAAATTCAAACAAAATACTGGTGTGCAAAAAAGTGGAAATCTTATCCCTGTTAACAGTAAACTCAGAGTAAGTATTTTATAGCTCATTTTCTAAAGTATTTTGGAAATTTAATTAAATAATATTTATTATAAAACTTTTAACTTTATTTTATCAACCAACAATAAAATTAACGAGTGTTTCTAAGCATAAAAATTTTCTAAACTTTTATCTGATTAGTTCCAGTTTAAATTCGACCATAACTTTTTTATCTTCTTTTTAAAAGAGAATATACTTAAATTGTTATTATTAGTGAAATCGTAGTATAAGAAAGAAGCAATTTTAATTTAAACGTTTCCTATATAATTAATTTAAAGTTTTACAATGTTGTCAAAACATTAAAACACACAAAAACTTCAATTAATTAGAACATTCTATACGGGTCAATATCTCAAAATTGGACAATTTGCGTCCACTGTCAATAATATATTATTAATTATACTAAAATCAAAAATTGAAAAATGTAATATATTGTAACATTTGTTATAATAATTACCAATGATAAATGAACACATAATGATGTATAAATGATTAATTTTAAGCTTTAAACAAACTAAATCATCATTTCAGTCCCTGTCCCTAGATACAAATATCCAATCTACTTATAATAAAATCGGAGTCCAGGAAACTGTTGGTAACCATGCCGGTGCGAACCACTCTGGTCTGCAAATCGACCGTAGCTAAACGCCATGTTAGGCTTAATGAAAAACATATCCTAACATATGACAGCTAAATGATAATTTTTTCTACTTGAAATCGTGTCTGTTCAGCCTATTTTCACATAAAACTTGTGTATCATATCCGTTTATAATGTATTAAGTTCTAAATTAAAATTAAGCTATTATAAACATAGAAATCAGTTCTAAACAAACGATACTGTTGCCATTCAGTTTCAAATCCCAGCAAATATACAAACAAATAAATGACTCTTTGAACTCTTCATTAAAATAAAATACAGGTTAACGTCGATGCTGGTTTTAAAATATTTGTAAAAGTATATTAAAACATTTAAATATTTTAACTTTGTTTAAAACCTTCAAAAACTATCCAATTAAATTTTAAATTTAAGAACCAAATCAACAAAAACAACAACAAGTTCTAAATTAAAAATATCCGATAACTATCGCCATCTGGTGGAAAAAATATATAACTTTCGCTCTAGGTAGGTCCGTGCAAGTAGATTGCATTAAATGTATTTTTTATTTATTCAGAATGATTATTATTTTGCACAATTTCAGATTTCCTGTGACATTTGGTTTCTGGCTTATATGACAAACTAAAAGTTATCCAAATTTGAATATCTAAAACTTTCAAATGCATTTGCAATAAAGAATTATTTCAATGCACTTTAGCATTATTTAAAGGGAAATTAAAGGGTTTTTTTCTGTACCGAAGGCTGCGAGCAGCGCCTCTGTCGGCGGTTTTAATTCCCAATAAATTAGGAGCTTGTGTATCTTGCTAATTATTTTGGCGTCAACTTTCTGTTGTAATCGTACTTTTTTTTTACAATGCATTTTATCAGATTTGAAGACATTCCAAATAAAATGATCATTTTTTATCGGTACAACATATTTTAATTATCTTGCAGATAAAATTATGTATTTTTATAACATAGTTTGTAGCGAAGAAAAAAGTCATGCTAAACAGCAAATTTTTAATGTAGATGGAACCTAAACAAGCATTTTCGTCCTATAATGTGTAGCTGGAAATGGCGTATTTAAGCGCTGGTGACTAAATTGTAGTTTACATAATTTCTTTGTTCTAATCATAAAAAATCAAAGGATAATACTTTTTGATTGACAAAATGCATGAGGCATCTTTTTTTTTATAGAAAAATATTTTTTTAACTATTCTTTTGAAGATTTATCCTTCACTTTCCATCATTTTTGACGGGGATTATATACTAGTATTAAATGTATGTTGTGAACATTTCTATAAATATTATTAACTTTTGCTATTATATATTTGTACCTATATATATATAAAGAATGGGAAAATATAATTATCCTTTATTAGTATAGATTCTACGGTAAAAATGTTGTAGAAAATATATTTGTCCCTGAGTTTGACCATTATCTCAATCCCTCTAAACACACATTTAGGTTAACAGATACTAGACGAGGCTGGCAGAATTATTTCCATTGCATCAGCAACTAAAGTTCAACTAGCCACCTTAGAATAAGGTAAGCTGTTGTTCTGTTAGTTTGATATTGAGAACTATTTAGTTTTTGTTTTGAATGGGGATGAGTATTTTTTAAAAGCATTATTCATGTCCCCCTATTTAACTTTTTATTTATAAAAAAAAAAGTTTATTTCAACTTTATTTATATAACATACAGCTGTCACATGGCACATTTAATAATTTACATGTATGCAAAATGATTCAGCAAAATAGCTGTGCAGCTGTTAAGACAAAAACATCACCTCAGTCCCAATTAATAGCCACTGATTGAAGAGATGTTAACAGACACTTTCTTTAATAAAAGTTTATCCTACTCATAAAATATACATCCTCGATCTCAAAACACTAAATCCACATTTAAATGACAAAACATGTTTCATAGTATATAACTATATGTGGTAGTTGGTACATTAATTTTAAAAATAAAAATTTTGGAATGAAATTGCCCGGTTTTCAGATATTTACTCATACATATTTTCATATAAATTTCCATGTATTTAAAGAAAAATACATTTTGACACATCTCATAAAAATTAATGCATGAAAATGTGGAAATATTTAAAATATATACCTATTTTTTTATCGATAATTAATCAAATTCGTAAGTTATATTACGTAAAAAATACAAGTTATAAAAGATTAAGACAAGTTATATAAGAAACGTCAAACTTATTTTAGTATATCACCATAGTTATCAAGCTTTCCGATTTTGAATAAATATAATTTCTAACAGAAATAGTTGCTTCCTATATTCGCAGAAATTGGAGGATAAATAAACCGAATATTTCTTCTAGAAATTAGTTGTATTCAAAAATTTTCTGACATGGAAGCGAATGTATATTACGCGCCCCTTAAAACATAAATCAATATTCAGCAGTGAATGGCATTAAGTAGCACAATATCTATCTTTTAAAGGACAAACGTGCCCGTGCGTAATTTGACGATGGCAATAGCAGACGATTAAATTTAACTTTTATCATTATTTTCTGCAATTTTTTAAACTTCCAATTACCGCACATTTTCATTTTTTACACCGTCGAATAGGGGAAAAATGTGCTTTCAAACGCAATTTATTTGAAAACTATATCGGAATTTACTTGAAAACTGCATCGCAATTTACTCGATTTTGATTGTTTTTAAATTACTTTTTAAACATAATTTTTTAAGCTATCTCTATCGCGTACAGACGATTACGAAAGATAAATACCTGTGCATTTAACCCCTTAATTCTCGCTCCCGTGATATTCACGGGCTGAGTCTTTAACTCAGATTGTTTGATTGCTACCAGTTTTATAAAATAGTGTAATTGGCCTTATTATGGTATCACTTTACCTGTCGTTAAATAAGGTGGCTATTTCTTTTTTAAAAAATTGGTGCCAATAAGCAATTCGAATTTTTAAACCGTAATTTAATGCGACAGTTAAGGGATTAAATTAATATAAATAGCTCATCGTTTGATTCCAGCTTATACTATGCCATAACAAAATTAACCCTTCTTTGCATGATGGTGGAAATTTCCATCATAACATTGAATGCCCAAAAATTATATAAAAGAACAAGTTCTCTTTAAGTTGATCGTGTCTGGATACCGTTTTAATGTCCATTGCATAAAAAAAAACCATAGCTGTCAAAAAAAGGCTTCCTCATCTCCTCCACCTCCAAAAGATATAAAAACAGATGGTGCTGAACATTGGCCAACATTGGGTGGGTCACTCCGGTGCAAGTATCCTAAATGTAAAGGGTATATTACAATTTCTTGTAGTAAATGTGGAGTCAATTTGTGTCTAAATAAAAATAATAGCTGTTTTGTTAATTATCATAAAGAATTAAAAATGTCCAATGATATCCTCTTTTATTTCTATTTAGTACTAATGATCTAACTTTGCATGATGATGGAAATTTCCATCATATTGTTTTTTGCTAAATTTATACTATAAATATATACTAAGATTTTTTTAACCATTTTTCCTTTAATTTTGAACATGAATTATATCACCTTGATTTATTTCACCAATAAAGAAAAAATCATGCAAAGAAGGGTTAACATGAGAAGCGCCAGAAATTTCATTCAAGTTCTATACAAAAAATGTACACTAGAATTTTTATTTAAAGCTTTTTAATTTATCTATTTAACTTGTTTTTGTGAGAAATATATATTTAATTCTTTTTTAAAGAAATTTCTGCTTCAAATCGAACTATACTTATTTGGTTAGTGGTCAAATTGGCTGTTCTTGGCGCTTTTAGTATTAACCCTTTCATGGGCGCCGTTTGCAGCCTGTAAACGCTTAATTTTAATACCCAAACTCACAAATGGCACCAGTAATTTTTTAGTACAATTTCTATCTCATAATATACGTGATGAAAAGCTTTTGATTATTTTCAAATAAATTTGTTCGTAAATTGCGTTTTGAATTAATTACTTGAACGTTTTTAGAGCACAAATGCCTCGCCCCTGAAAGGTTTAAAACATTCATCAAACAATAAATAAGATATAAATAAAACACAAATTTAAGACATGTTATTGAACTTCGCGCTTAATCAACTGAAATGAAAATAATTAAGCAGGCGGATTGTAAATAGCGATCTTTAGATATTTCTTTGGATGTTAACTCCTGACGTGAGACCAATATGAAAATGTCGCTTTTAATTTCTTTCAAAATTTTAGTTGAACGCATTATTGCTATTTTTCATATAAGTATGATTTTTATTATTGTTAGGGGGTATTCTTTAAATATATATTAAAAGTAAAAAATGTATTAGAGTTATCAATTAAAAAAAGAAACAGTAGACCCGTCTGAGGATTTCTCACCGCAATCTTTGAGATTATTTAATAATACGCTTCTTCATTTATTTTTGATTATCTGCAATTCTATTTATCAAACAACGTGTTTTAACGATATATAAATACACCGTGTCAAAAGGCGCTTGCAGAACCCTTTGAAAAATAGCTCGTCCATCGTTGTGCTTTTAGTATGTGCAAAGAAAAAGGGACGTTAAGATCAGAAATAACATATATGATGGTTTTCACCTATATTCTGTAACCCGGGAAGACCGCGTTTATCCCATGGATCTATGAATAAGAGGAATTGACATATCCTCAAAATGGAGAAGCTTCAACAGTAACCGGTTTCTCAATGGCTCATTACCGCCGGGGGAAACTTCCATCAGCAAATTTGAATAGAATTTCTTTTTATTTGAAAGCCTTATTCATAGATAATTTCAGTCAAAATTATGACAAAAACAAATATTTATTTTTGCAGTTCGAAGTTTATTTCGGCCGCAGTCAGGCCCTGCGTTTCCGCCATATTGTGACAATGGAGTTATGAATAATAGTTATGATGATAGTTTAATAATAATAGTTTATGAATAATAGTTTAATAATTTATTAATAATAATCTATAGTTATGATGATGGTTTAATAATAATAGTTTATGAATAATAGTTTAATAATTTATTAATAATAATTTATAGTTCCATGATTGTGACAACGTCAACAAATTTCAAACAGTGTTAATGAAGGAGATTATAATATCCGGACCAGCTTCAACCAGTAACAACAAAGAGAAATTTTTCTTTAACCCCTTAATTCTCGCTCCCGTGATATTCACGGGCTATGAGTTTTATTCAGATTTGTTTGGTTCCCATCACCAGTTCTATAGAACAGTGTCATTGGTTTCATTATGGTATCATTTTACATGTCATTAAACAAGGTGAACATTTCTTTTTCTAAAAAGTGGTGCCAATAAGCAATTTGAATTTTTTAACTGTAATTTAATGCGACCGTTAAGGGGTTAATAAGCTGCTAAACCTGGGCTTCGAAATGGCACCCCAACTGAATACAAATATTTTCTTTAAAAAATTACCTTTTAGATTTAGGAAATTGTGCAGAAACCACCTTTGGAGGTTACTTCTAGCGCACATGTTGTTGAAAGCTACTATGAAATTTTCTGTAAAAAAATATTTGTGGAACATTTGGGAGCCCTGCTAAAATAACGAGTGGACGTTTGGTTTGGCGGTAATCAGAAACAGCTGATCCGGTATAAAAAAACAGCCGCCATCTTGTGATAACCTCCTCAGTTACTTCACTGGCAAATGTTAGTCTCTACATTATATTTCTCCCAACTCCATTGTTTATCCCGTTGTGTTTAGTAAAGTCTGTAATGTACTACTTGAAAATGAATTTATATTAAATTCTAACTGAATGTTTTTAATTTGCAACTGATGCTCATAGAATATGGAAAGTTGCGCGATAAAAATTACACTAGTTTATCGTCTGCATACGATGTTTATGTGAAGTATGAGATTTGTCAAAATGTATTTTCCCTTAAAATACATGGGAAATTAAATGGAAATATGTATTAAATATTCTAATTAATTGAATTTTTGCGTGTTTTAAAATTTTGACACCGTTGTAAAATTTTAACCCTTATATGCCGGGGCAACATAACCAATTTATGCTCTAAAATACTATTAAAATAATATTGAAGCTATAATGCCTAATGCTGCCAATAAAATACATTCTGAAAATATTATTAAATCAATTTTCAACATATAAATGGCAACACTTGTGCTGTTTAAGAATAAAGATAGATTTATTTTTTTTATTGTTGCTACTTGTCCTTTTTGCTCTGTTTGGTAGCTTGCGAAATACCGTATTTTGTTCTGCCGTGAGCAAGTAAAATTTATTTCTTACTATAGTTCCTAATATTCTTGTGTGTTTAATATTATAGAATTTTATAAAAGAAAATTATTTTTTCAATTATAGACCAGTATTGCCGATTAGTAACAAACAGTTTTTTAGCCCTAAAACATACTTAAAACAAAATATGACTTTTTAAATTATTTTTTCCATGATTTATTTAAAAAATGAAAGCTGAAAAACATTATTACAATGATTTTTTAAAAATCAGGCATTTAAGGGTTAACTTATTATATTTTTATGTAGGAAATGTTTAACTTAAAATTGCTTCTTTCTTGCACTACCTTTCACTAATAATAACTTTAATTTTTGAAATTTAAATTAATTCCCAATATATTAATTATTTTATAATTTATAATGGTATTTCTGGTGGCAAACAAATTATTGTTTTCTGATGATGAAAGAAGAAGAAAAAGGGAATCAGAAGAAAAATCATAGTTGCCAAATTTTATGCTTTTTTATTACGGCTAAAATTAGTGTTTGGCAGAATGAATGATTTTACTATTCAAATGAATCATTCGGGCATTCACAAAAACATAGTTTGCAATCTTTGTGCATATTTTTAATCAATTACCACCAGAAATTTTGCAAAAAGAAAAGAGCCAAATGCATAGTTGTCAAACTTCTTAACATTTTTTAATCAATTATCTTCAGAAACTTTGCACACAAGCGAAATTTTATATTTTTACGGGAGTGGATCGGATCTTAAATCAATTCCAACTTAAATACAAAATTTCTGGTTGAAATTGAATTTTAAAAACAATGTTGACAGTTTTGTTTTTGCGCATGCTTGAATGATTCATTCGAACAGTAAAATCCTTCACTCTGCCCATCACTAACTAAAATTTAACACGTTCACGCCGGCGCGGTGGGCCACACTCGACTGTCTCAGAGCTGCCAAGTCTCCGGCTTTTTGGATACCAGTATTTTAATACAGGAAATGTTGTTTTAATTAAAACAATTGGGCGATTTAAAAGAACAACATTTTCTCTAAAATAACAGTGGTGTGCAAAAAGCCGGAAGTGGTGCCAAAAGTGATGTCAATCAAGAAATCAGAATTTTAAAAAAGTAGTCCGCTGGCAACACTGCTTCACAGCTTTAATTGACTTTTTCTCAAAGCTTCGATTTTTCAGGTTTGTGTTCCTTTTTTTTTCAATATCTGTTAAACTTAAGAACTCTTGAGAAGATTTTATTTTAAATACATATATTATGTTATAGTGCAGGGGTGGCCAACTGTGGCACGCTCCACACCGCTAATATTTTACAGTAATCATTGCCTTATCTAATCATCGAATCTCTGCGATTCAAGAAGTCGAATTTTTCTGTAAAATTTTAGTGGTATCGGGCGTGCCATAGTTGGCCACCCCTGTTATAGTGCATACTTCAACACAGGAATTTAATGATTTGTTGGTAATTATTTATTTTAATTTATTTTTTATTTTCTTACCAAAAATGCTAATTGAAAAATGTATTTCAAAAAATAATTACTAATTAATTTTCAGTTTCAATTAGAAAGAAAATGGTCTGTTAAAATACGTAAAGCATGTTATTCAAACTACTTTAAAAAATATAGACATCTATCTTTCACCATTTCTCAGAAAAGGTACATAAAGTTGGTGTGTTTCAACATGGCCGAGATAGAGCTTACGCGGTCCCCTTAACACGCTAAGCGCCACGTCAGTCACCAGTGACTGACACTGAACTTTTCGTTTAGAACGCGTCATTCACCGATGAGTGACGGTCTAAAATATGAAATAAAACTAATATATGTATATATATATATATTGTTTTAAGCAATTACTGAAAATTTATTTAAAATTTACTTACCTTTTATATATTACAGGATTACTCTTCCTTAAAATTTAATTAAAACATTGTAATTTTTTCAGTTATAGTGTCAATCACCGTGGCACTTAACGTGCTAAGGATCCTATGCTTGGGGCCTCACTGCTTTCAACAGTGTACAACCTCAATTTTGTACGGTTTTTCCCCCACAAATGAAAATCTAACCATACAAAATTAGAGTTGTAGTAACATTGCTTTCGGCAACGTACAACGGGCATGCTATGTACACACAGGTCTGTTTTGATTTTGTATTTTTAATCAAATGACCGGTGTAGTCGGGGCTCTTAAACCCCTTGAGGGGCGGTGGTATTTTTATGAAACCGCTAAATTTTTATTCCCAAACGCCACACTGGCATCAGAATTTTGGTAAAAAGAAATTCGGTTTGTCGTGTGTGTGAAATATAGCTTTTTCATCTTTACAAATAAATTTGTTTTCAAATTCCATTAAAACATTAATTTCAGCACTTTAGAAATGAAATTGCTTTGCCCCTGAAAGGGTTAAAGTCAGTGTGGAATGAATTTAAAATATTTAAGTGAAAACCTTTCCCAATGAACCTAATAATGGAGGGCCTTCGGTAGCAAAAAACTGTTTTCTCCTCACTTTTATTTTGCACATCGGGTCATTTAACATAAAAAAAAAAGCTTTTATTGGTCAAACGCTTTGAAATTTGTGAATAATAGATATAATATTATCGAAGTCTGTGAACAATTTTCATGCCAAAATATCGATATTTAATAGTAAAAAGCAGTTTTTTCTTCTAAACTTTTTGTTTTACACATAGAAATCCTACTTGATTTTTTTTTCAAACTGAATATTTTCCACACAATTTTATTATATTTAAACGAAAATCTTAATAAATTATAAGTCTTTTTTAAAACTATTTACATCCATACTTATACTAAAATATACAGGGTCTCCGAAAAGTATGGAAATGGTCAAATAACTCGAGAAATAAAACGCAGATTGAAAAACGAAAATATATGTGTTAAATATTTTTTAAAATCTTCTCAGTGATACTAAATTTGACCACCGCAACCGACCCTCCCCCCCCCCCCCCGAGGGTCAGAGGGGGTCCAACTTTGAATTCTTGAATGATAACCCGCCTTTTTTATTGCAGATTCGGATTCTACGGACAAAAATAGGTAACTTTTGTATTTAACATTTTTTTCGGATCCTCGTTGGTCACGGTGTAATCGAGCAAACAAAACAGATACATATTTTTGTTTTCCCAACCAGGTTTTGACATATCGACATCTGATTGGCCAGAACTTTTAACGTCAAAGTTGCCGTCTTTTACGAAAATAGTGTTTCTAGAAAACCATCAGTGGAGATTATTTCCATGGCGTTTTATATGTTTTTTCCATAAAAATTAACAGAAAAATATTAAATTAGTTTTCTATTTGCATTTCTTTTTATCTAGTCGATCACTTTTAAATAATAAACTGCGTATTTTGATATTTTAACACTAGAACGCCCGGAAGGAGTCGATTCGACTCCGACCATGTGGTTATAAGTCAACTGGAACCAGAAATTTTTTCATAAAATAAGTTAAATTTAAACCACGTAGATCTGCGTTAAATAAATCAATTAAATAATTTTAAATAAAAATTCTGATGTCAGATATTTTTATGAGACTTGAGCAAAATTTCCGGGCGTTCTAGTGTTAACGAGTAAATATGCACCTCCCCTTCTGAACAGAAAAAAGATAATCTTCATTATTTGGGGCGGGGTGTGCAGATACTCTGCGCTTTGGTGACTTCTGCTGTCCTTTTTTTTTTTTTTTTTTTTTTTTTTTTTTTTTATATATATATTATCTAATTCAGTAGGCTGATGCCGGTGTACAGTTTTTTTAAATTATTACTATAGAATAACATATAGGACAAAATATATATAAAAAATATACAAACTTTTTATGCTGGCTGAGCAAAGAATGGGGAAGTAGCATAAATTTCAGTGGGGGTGGAGTTATGTGTTTTGATGATTGATTAGTTACTGTAACTTCAAAGTATCAAGCCGGGCAGAAATTTATTCAATAATTCTTATAAACGTAATAATTTATTGCAGTTTAAAATATTTTTAAATTTAACATTTTTTTTTTCATAATTTAAAAATTAATAATTTTAAACAATTGAAAATTTTTGATATTTTCAACTTTTTCATTTAAAAAATAATTAAACACATTAAGCTATCTTGACTATTTCCTGGGGGAGACGACGTTTTAATTTTCATAGGGGAAGGGTGATGTAGAAAATTGTTTAAGTATTTATTTATTATTACAATAAAATATCAAATGTGACAAAATACAAAGTGTCCGAAAAGTCTGGAAACGGTCGAATAACTCAAGAAATTCATAACAGATTGAAAAAAAAGTGTTAAATATATTTTAAAAAGCTATTCCGTGATACCAAAGTTGCACCCCACACCGACCACCTGGGGGTCAGAGGCTTTCCAAAATTGAAATCTTAAAGCCCCATTTTTTTTATTTCAGAATCGGAATCTATGGGGAAAAATGCGCAACTTTTGCTTTTAACATTTTTTTCGAATCTGTGTAGATGACGGTGTAATCCAGCAAAATATGTCAGGCACATATTTTGTTTTCTCAACCATGTTTTGCAATCACGAAATGTGATGGACCAAAGCTTTCGTCGCCAAAGTGGTCGCCTTAGCTGGAATTGTGTTTGTCGAAACTATCAATGGGGGTTGTTTCGATGACAAAAGTGCTTTATATGTTTTTGCCAAGAAAATTTACAGAAATATATTGAATTAGATTTCTATTTGTGTTTTTATTTTATCTATTCAATCCATTCTAATAAATTAACATGCGTTTTTCTATATTTTATTGTTTAGACATGCCCTCCTCCTCCAAACAGATAAAAAGACAATCTTCGTTATTTGGTAGAGGTAGGCGTGGATATTCGGCATTTCGATGGCTTCTGCTGTTAGTTTTTTTAATATTCAAATCGTGGTGAGGATGTGGTTGTATAGGATATTTTTACTATTACTATAGAATAACATATAGGACAAAATAAAAATAAAAAGTACAGATAATTTTTTTATGTGTGCGGGAGGAGCAAAGAATTGGGAAGTAGTGTAAATTTCAAGTGGTGGTGGAATTGGAGATTTAGATCATTGATAATTTACTTCAACCAGAAAATAACAAGTATGGCAAAAAAATCGATAATTTTAATAATTGTAATATTTCTTTGTAAATTAATATATTTTTTTCAATTTAATAATTTTTTCATAAAGGGCATAGCCGGATAAGCATTGGAAACATGCCTTTGAATCAAATTTCCTCATTTTTTCCCCCAGATATAGCTACATATCTGACAGCATATTTCTTCTATTATCAACCTATAAATATTGATATTTAATGAGATAAAAATGCTTTTTCGATTTTTAAAAAAGAGATTTTTTCAAAAACTGCTGCACGGAATTTCATGCCATTAATTGAGGATATATAGATACCAAAGATGTATAACTGGTAATTTTTGTATAATTTTCTGTTTATAAAAACTGTGTGAAATAGCGAAATAAAAATTAAAAATAATAAAAATCATATCTTAATTTTCTTGTAAAAAATTCCCCATATGTTCCCGTATATTCTATATAAATGCCGAAAGTTTGCGTTGGATACTACATATAAATATTTACAAAAATATATATTAAAATTATTGAAATTCATTTTAAGGCATTATTTGGGGCGGAGCTACTCAACTTCCACACCCGAAGAATTTTTGGAATAAACAGTTACAGAATTGTTGCATTTTAACCCTTAATTGCATGAATCATTCTTTTAGAATTGTGTTTTTTATTTTTATATTAAGGATCAGACACCAGAAATCTTAAGATAGATTTTTAACTTTATTTAGTAGCATATTTTTGTAATTTTTAGAGAATTAATATTTCTATATAAATATAGTGGTTGTGAGAACTTAATTTATGTATTAAAAATTAAATAAAAAGGTGATGGAAATTTACATCACTATGCAATTAAGGGTTAAATTTTTATGAACGCATGAGGAACATTCTCAACGCTGTCGATAACAAAATGAACATGAAGTTGAAAAACATAGCTTATATGCTTAATGGAATCTAAAATATATCAGTTGACATATTGCCTGCTGCCTTTGTGCCAAAAACTTTGTGCTTTACGGAATGTTTCGTCCATTCTAAAAATAGATAACGATACCAGGTAACAAAAACAGCCGTGTAATAAAAATAGAAATTCAGATGTTCAACTGCAACACAAATCGAGAAGCTCTTTCTTACTAGATACAGAACTAGATAACTAGTAATCAATTATAATTCGTGAAATATTTTTAAATTTGCAAAAATTGTTCATTTATTTTTGCCTATTAATGAAAATAATGCAAAAAAAAAAAAAAAAATTATCAAAAGTAATAAAATTATTTATTTGTCATTTTTCACTTATGTTTCAAAAATGCAGAGTTTGAGGGTGTGGTTCACGAGCTGACCTGAAAAATACTAATGTTCATTAAATATAAGTTTTGATGAGAGTAAAAGTTTAAGGCAACAACTGTTTCTATGAAATAAAACAAGAATCAGGTTTCTAAGACAAATAGTTTTCACGTAAAGAAAGAAAAACGACAATTTTTTGTCAAAAATTGCAAATTTTCAAGATTTCAACCTCGATGAGGCACGGGTTAATGTTATTCATTTCAGTTGAAACTTTGCCAATCTCATTTTCTAACTAATTGGCAACTTTTAGGAGGGTCCCCCCGAAGAAAACGTTAAAAAAAATTTTTCCCATGTTGCTTGTGACCACCCTAGTGTGTACACAATGATAAGACACATGTGAAATACAAAAAAAAAAAAAAAAAAAAAAACATTTTAAAAAGTCTAAGATTTATTTCGATTTAATTTGAAGGGAATCCAAGTTTTTAGGGTATCTAACTTATCATATTGTTTAAATTTCGTTTCTATTTTTTAATGTTTATTTGGTTTAATCCTTACCGGCGCGGAGTAATTCTGTTTATAAACTGATTAAATGATAGACTGACATCAGAATTCATAAACGAGTTTATTGGAAAATACAAACTTGCTTATTTTCAAGTACGTTATAAATGGAAAATTTTAATTAAATATTCTGGGTGTCAGTAAAATAAAAATTAGATAGCCTTTTTAAGGATACTGCCCGCAAAAGGGTGAACTTATTTATTAAAAAACTTTAACATTAAACGTAGAAATAACTAAATGAAATATATGAATAAATGTCCCTTCTCGGGCTTAAAAAATGAAGGAAAAAAACTGATTTGTTTTTAATTTGTTCTGCAGGAACGTTTATGTTTATATATTTTTCACATTTGTTATATTATTGTTATAATTAATAAATAATTAAACAATTTTCTACATTATCCTACCCCCCATGAAAATTAAAACGTCTTCTCCCCCAGGAAATAATCAACAGTGTTTAAAGAGTTAAATTATATTTTAAATTCAAACGTTTAACCCTTAAATGCATAGTGATGTAAATTTCCATAACCTTTTTATTTAATTTTTAATACATAAATTAAGTTCTTGCAACCACTATATTTATATAGAAATATTACTCCTCTAAAAATTACAATATTATGCTACTAAATAAAGTTAAAAATCTATCTTAAGATTTCTGGTGTCTGATTCTTAATATAAAAATAAAAAACACAATTCTAAAAGAATAATTCATGCAATTAAGGGTTAAAAGATAAAAAAATTTCAATTGTTTAAAATTATTGGGTCGTTCGGAAAGTCCTGTCCGTTTCGGAAAATCAATTCGCACCGGAAAATTCTGTCATTTAATTATTAGACACGGATTCCAATATCTAATGTCTAATAATTACCGGAAGGATTTTCCGGTACGAATTGATCCTCCGAAACGGACACGACTTTCCGAACAACCCAATAATAAATTTAAAATTATGAAAAAAAGTCTTAAAATGGAAAAATATATTAATTTTAAAAAAAAGTATTACATTTATTAGAATTTTTGAATGTTTTCTGCCCTATTTGCTAGTCAGTAGTTGCAGTAACTAGTCAATCATCAAAACCTATAATCCCACACCGAACCTGAAATTTACGATACTTCCCATCCTTTGGTCAGCCAGCACAAAAAGATTTTATATGGTTTTTTTATTGGTCCTATATGTTTTTCTATAATATTAATTTAAAAAAACTCATACACTCCCATCCGGCACTGAATTAATTGATTTTTTAACAGCAGAAGACATCGAAACAGAGAATATCAACCAGTGTTGGGTATGAACGCGTTCATTGAACGAAAGTTCACGAACTTAGCTCACATTCTGTGAACGTTGAGTTGAACTTGATTCACTTTTTGATAAACGAACGTGAACTGAACGAAAGCTCAAAAAACCCGTGAGTTTGAACGAAATTTACAACTCAAACTCAATTTTTTTCATAACATATTTTTAAATTTTTCCAGCCGTTAAGAATACGTTTTTCCCATTCAAATGCCATTTAGAGTCCTAAACCGACTCGGGACGGGTCGAGTCTGATCATCAGTTTTCCTGGGTCGTGCCCGGGCCTTGCTTTCTCTGGAGGCTCCGGCCGGGCCGAATCGAACTTATTTCTGGACCTGTGCTTTATTCTTCCTATTATTTCACAGGAATTTTCTGGCCCGGTCGCCCCTGCTTGTTTGAAAATTATTGCACCGTCCAGTCTGACTCGTGGAAAAATCTGTATAAGGAACAACCTACATTGGGTAACATTTTTTTTCCGAAAATATATATATTTTTAAATTACCATTATTCTACTATTAAAATTCTCTATAAAGAATAGTACTACATATACATTTCTAGGAGGCGGGAGATGTAGTACTTTAAAACCTGTTATAAGAATCTGTGTCTCACGATATCCTGTTTTAAACGGAAATATTTCTTGATAGGTAGATCTGGATCTTCAAAATATGTATAATAAATAATAATCCGTTTGAAAATAAATACTGTATTTGCAAGAGACGAAATACTTGGTAAAAAAGGAACATATCTATAACGATTTTTTTTCCTCTCGTATGTGATTCCGTCTTAGAAGGTTTTTCGATATAGAATTTTTCAGATTTTTAGGTTTTCAAACCGTGTAAATAGATTAATGGTATTAATAATATGCAGATATTTACATACAAATAGTGGTCGATTAAAAAATCAATATAGCTTACAATAGGATATATAGAAAGAAATGTAGTAGAAACAGTATTTTGGAGCGGAGGTCCCAGTACTATGCAATCTAAGATAGAGGTCTGCATGGGCCGAAATTTCAAGGGCCGGCCCGATCCATAGAAGAAAAATATTTGCCGGTATAAATATTAAAATTTCGGCCCGGGACCGGCCAAATTATTAGAAAAAACATTATTGGCCCGACTCGGCCAGGTATAACAGCTAAAAGTTCGGTCCGAGACCGGCCCGGCCCGAATGAATTTCTACAAAACATTGATTTTTACGTCGATTGGGTTAAAAGGTTGTCTCGTACGAGGAGTTCTGACCAAAAGTACTTATATTTGCTTTTTATTGTCATGTTTATAGATTTCATTTTTATAGAAGTTATTGCGATATTTATTATTTTAATGAATCGCTGTTTGTGGTACGTAAATGTTTCAGTTATAATTAATGTAGTTAATCCATATTCAAAATATTGGAGATTTAAAAACCTGAAAGATGTAATACGTAATGTCTTACGTATTAGCACATTCATTTTGCATGGATCAACATATTTTTCACGTTAAGAGAGGATTCCGCCATAGGCAGGTTCTTTTCCATACGTTTTACTATATTTTAATTTTAACAATTACTACATTTTAATAAGCCTAGACATGTACTATTCTTCATAAAGAATAAAATTAAATGTTTATTTGTAGAACAATGGCGATTTTAAAATGTATGCACTTTTTGCAAAAATTTTTCTGCCAGGCCAAATTTTACTGATCTTTGAATGGACCAGGCCACGCCGAAACAATAATTTTCGTACGAGGCTGGGTCAAAACCGGGACTGAAAATTTAGGCCCGTGAAGTCTAGGAAGAATGATACGGTTCGGTACGGAGAAAATAAGGAGAAAACAAAGAGAGGCCCTGCCCGGTCCTTCAGGAAAAAAGGCCCGAGCCCGGTCCGGAAAGAGTAGTGACTAGGCCCCGCCCGGCCCCAACCTTAGAAAAAAGTACGACCCGGGCCTGGCCCGATTGCTGTGAATGAAAATAGGCCACTGCAGATCTCTGGTCTATGGCACTTTTATTTAAAATGAACAGTGTAAACATGAAAAAGAGACTGTAATAATTATTTTTACTTTCTTCTATCTTTACGAGAAGAAAGTATTGGATTCGTGAAAATTTTCGAATTCCAGTTTTTGATGGATTCATACGTTTTAGGGGTCAGAGATCACGAAAAACATGTTTTTACAAAATGCCTGTCTGTGAGTCTGTCTGTCTGTGTGTGACACAAATTTTGTGAGCGCTCTATCTCAAGAACTAATGAACGGAATTTAATGAAACTTTAGATACAGTTAGTCCCTGATATAAATTGCTGCTGATTACTTTTTGGTGTAAATCGCCCAACAGGTGGCGCTACTATGCTGCATTTTTCACGATTCTCGCAATTGCTGTATCTCCAGGAATAATGCATGAATTTTTATCAAACCTTCGTTTCAGTTAGTTCCTGATATAAATTGATCTTGATAAGTTTTTCGTGTAAATTGCCGAATGGGTGCCACTGATATGCAGAACTTTTCACTATTTCGGCAATAGCTCTATCTCAAAAATTAATGCACGGATTTTCATCAAACTGAAGTTAGAAGTTCACGTAAGTTTCTGCTGTAAATAACCTACCGGTGCGGTGCTGTGCTGCATTCAGGGCTTAATATGCGCCGGAGCCCAGCTGCGGTACTTCTCCGGTTTTACTAATTTTTTAAATATTGGTCGGCATTCACCGGAGCTCATAAATACAGGTCTCTGGACCCCAATGCAATAGTGCTTCCGAAAAACCGAAGCTTAAATTATCCTTTCCTTTCCTTCCCATCTCCAAGCTTTTGCATTCTTTTTTTTTTTTTTTTTTTTTTTTTAAACACTTATATTGGACGTAATGTGTCGCACACGCAGGATATGGAGATAAAACGGACTTAATTTTTATATTAGTTTTGGGGCTTGGACTGACTCGAGCTTAATCTGTCTTACATTCAAAATTTTAATTTTAATGCTATTTTGATCAGAATGAAGGGAAAACAGAAATCGTGTTTTCCTATTTCAAATTTATTATATTCAAATTTATGTTGGCGACGTGTTGATACAGCGCCCCTCAAGAGACTGAACAATGAATTTGCTTCCAGTTCTATTTTCTTTTGTGACAGTAGGATAATTTTTAATTTGTTGTTTTTTATTTTATTATTATTTAGATATCTAACCTGAAAATAATATTTTCTGTTTTTAACCAACGAGCATCAGCTTCAGGTTTTGTTTGTTTGAGGTTTATTCTCTTCTATTGCGCACGAGTTATTAAAATCACGTTAATGATTTTTCTATTTATTTTTTATCATGAACGCTGCCCATGCTAAGGCTTTGCTTTGCACATTTATGAAGTCACTTTCATTTTAAGTAGATATATAATTGCCATGTATTGTTATTCTGATAAAAATGCAATCGAGCGCTGTTCCCCCTTTTCTATAAAAGCATAGAATCTTTCCGATAACGATGTCAAAATTTTAATTTAATCTAATTTTCAGGGACTCACCACAAAATATTGTTATGAGGAAAGAATCGATTATAGTTTAAGATATGCACCTTTTATAGGAAATTAAAAATATTTGTTCGATTCTTCAGCATATAAATATTAATTTCTGTAAATTTCATCCATTTTTTCTTAAAAATGCATAGCTGCGAACTATCCCTTTTTTGTATTACCACTATTTCCGAATCCTAATCCTTACCATATTTAATCGCAGAATTGTGACATTAATTAACATTAAAATTTGGCAAAGATTACTATTCAGAAGCATTGATAACTAAAAAGTGGAATAGTTGACAGATAAGTACGAGTATATGCTATTTAAAATTTTTATTTTGCTAAAGGAAAAAAAAAGGCTTTAAATTTTGCAAATAATGTACGAAATATAAATATGGAGATTGGAGTGACAAGAGGGGGGGGGGCGGTACAACTGTTAGTACCGTTATCACAGAATATTAGAGCTCCGGTACTTTTTTTCTTAGAAATTAAGGCGTGGCTGCATTTATCAGGATGTATTAACATGTATGAGACAGAAGAAAGTTTTGGAATTGCCACATCCGACTAGTTTTTTTTTTTTTTTTTTTTTTTGTCAGAACTTTTTCGCGCAAGACCAAATTTTAAACATATGGACGTAAAAATAGGATTCTAATCAGAGGTAAACGAAATTCAATTAATGGTAACTCTATCTTTTACGAATGAGAAAGTAAAACAATTAAATTAAATCTTAATTATTATTTTTCATGTTTAAAAAATTAAATCAAAACGTACTTATCATTTCGTACTTAATAAAAAATCTTCCTTTTTTTTCTTTTAAAAAATGCGTAAAAAGCATGAAACAATTTTGCATACATTTTTTTTTTTTTTTTTTTGTATAAATTAACTAAAAAAAGATATATTTTTTGGAAATCTCGAAAATGTATATATTTTTTTAAATCTGCTTCATTGCAAATTGCAATCATATTTTCTTTCGTATGAAAATACGCTAATTTTAAACTTTGATAACTCGTGATCAAATTGTCACAGCACACTGAATTTTTGTGTGAATGAACAACATGACATAATTTTTCCGGGACATCCGCCCCCTCTTTTTTTACAGAGACTTCTTACGTTTTGCAAACACTTATAATTGGGATCAAAATTTTGACAGACCGGAAAAAATATCCCGTGGGAAAATAAAATAGTGTTATCTTTCGGTTATAACGGTTTCTTTTAAAGAAAAAGGAAAATTTGTGGAACAGATAATATCTTTGTCCCAGGACCCAGACTACTATAAGAAAAGAATAGATAAGAGAAAGCATATAAAGAAAGGCAAACCCCACACTGTGCAAGGACAGAAGAAAGCCATGTTCGGTTGAATTATATAAGCAACACCGTGTTCGATACATGCGTTACTGTTACAGTACAAGGCGCCAGTGAAGTTTGTTTTGGTTTGGTGCTTTGTAGCGCAGACTATTATAAGTAATTGGTAAGTATTCTTATTATACCCATTTTAAAAGGTTGGATAGAAAAAAAAGCCTACCGCTGCTAAGTATCTTTTGAGATAAAACGCTGCTAATCTTGCGTCTGTTTAGTTATCTAATCGTCTATCGTTAATTGTTATTGGATGAATAAAAAAATCTTTCTGTTGAATGCAAGGTTGAGGAAAATAAAGAAAGAAAAGGAAGACATTTCCCGAAACTGCCGCAAAGCAGAAAACGCACCTCGCCGGTTGATACTGGGAAATTCACCCAAATTTTTTTATACAATTTCTTTATACCCTTCAATCCATTTGCCAATTGTTAGAATGTCGGTTTCTCACGTTTCAACATTTTTCATCCAAATTTCGTCTGAATTACAGAGATTTCTTTATTCCGGTAGAAACATTATATGAGCTTTAAATTTTAGGATGTATCACAAATCATTACATATACAATGATTTCTTAATTGTTTGATCTTTCTAAAATCGATGTATGTATTTGTTAGAATAAGAAATCTGATTATAAAAATATAGTTAATACATTTTTTTTTCTTTTTTTTAATGTATAACGCGATGACAATTGATTAATGAAAGGTTTTACTACATGGCCATTCTCTATACGTGTAAAGTGATTTTTCCATTAAGAAAGGTTTTTCACATTAGAAATTGACACAGGTATTTAAACAAAACCACACATCATATATATAAAGATAATTTTCCAACAAATGGGATATTATACATTATGCTCTATTAAATTTTAAATTATTTTTAAAAGATATATAGACAACATTCGATGAAGGTTTTTTTTTTTTTTTTTTTGGGGGGGGGGGGGGGGTAGAGGAACTATATTTTGTTAAAAATCAATGTTATTTCTGTGAAATGTATTACATTGTTACAAAAAATATAATTTTGCAACGAAAGATGAAATCCACTTACTCAAATATAAAATTCGAACAAAACAAACATTAATTTTTTTATATTAATCTGATAAAGTGAGAGGTCACGAGAGTCATCAGCTTCCCCCCCCCCCCTCCCCGTTCTGAACAAAGAAAATTTCTAAGGAACATTTAAAAAATGAAATGTATATTAAATTCTTTAAAAATTCCCCCTTGCTTTAGGATGCGAATCTTTCTAAATTTTAAAGCTGTACTCAAATCAAAGTAGATAAATTTCGACACATATAATGAAGTCATTTTTAATCTTAGATGCAAGCAAGACATTTACAAGTGCACTTATTCAGAAGGTATGCGATTGAAATAGCGTTTTCCATGTTTCGATAAAGGTAAAGAATCTTTTGAGAAATCTTCGTAAAATTTGGGGGTTTAAACTGAATTTCGGAATGCGACAGCCAATGCTCTCTTAGTCTTATGATGGCATTTCTGTAACTGTTAGGGCTGTTCTTAACTGCTCTGCTCAACAAGCGCAAAACGTTTTGACACATTTACAAATTCATTTTTAACAGAAAGGTATAAAATTGGAAAGCCGGGCCATGGAAGCAATTTGGAATTGAACTGTTTTTTTTTTCATTTTTTTGATCAATCAATTACCTATTGAGTTATGAGCCATTTTGATCACGTGACAAACACGTTTCTTGTCCGCTCTTGGGTGCTCTTTCCTCCTTCGCGTGGAAATTCGATTCAAAACTCCCACTTTGACATTATTTTCTGAAAGATCTATTGCGTTTGTAAAAAAAATGAGAAAAACGGCTCAATTACATAGTTTCTGAACAACACCACCAGCTAGTTTCATGTATTTTCGAACAAAAATAAATTAAAACTTATGTCAGAAAGTTGCCCTTTTGCATTTGAGAACAACCTTAAGTCCTAAAACTTGGCTTAAAATGTTCATTTTCTATACGATTCTTTGCCTTTATAACACTCTTCTGGGGATTAAGGTTGGAGAAACGGAGGTATCCTGACAAAATAATTTTTGTTATTCTTTCTCTGTGTGTTTAATTATTTTAAGTTACTTAGGATGCATAAAGTTTACTCTTTTTTTAATAAATTAGAAATGAAAAAAAAAATTAACTTAATTTCAAGATACAGCTGGCAGATATATACCTTCCGAGACGGTGTCTATACTTATTTGTATATGTAAAATAATCTATGAAAACTAATGATATAATACTAATTCCCAATCCCCTTTTTGTATAAATGAAAAAGTATAAAAAACAAAATAATAAAAATAAATTTTTATTACCATTGAACGATTGAAAATATATCTTCCATGTTCGTTAGATTTAAACTTTATTTTTCATTCGTTTTATATACAATTATTTCAGAAAAAATGTAATTTTTAAAGAATAAACACGCCAAGTTATCACGCAGATGCGATGCAGAAAAAAATACACTGAATTAGAGGTGTGCACGGACGAAATTTTCAGGCCGAGCGCGACCAAAACAATCCGCAGGCTATTTTTCTTTTGGCCTGGTAAAAAAAGTTCAAAGTTTGGCCAGAACTGCTCCGAGCACAACTCCTCCCGTTGAAAAAAGTTATTGACCAAGTCCGGTATAAAAATTAAAACTTCGGCTCCGTCTGCACGAAACATTAATAGACTCCGCTAGGCCCGACCAAGCTGAACATAGATTTTTACGCCTATAGGTTCAAAAGTGTCTTGTACGAGAAGGGCTAACTAAAAATACTTATTTTACCTTTTTTAAATCATGGTTATATTCTTCATTTTTATAAAATTGTTCTGAGATGTGGTATTTATTTTTTAAATGCATCGGATTATATGTAAATATCACAATTACCATTAATATCGTTAATCCACATTTTATGGCTTGGAGATGTAAATTTTTAAAAATTCTATACAATAAAATCTTCTATGCCGGAATTGCATAGGAAAGAAGAAAAATCCGCCATGGGTTGGTTCCCTTATGAGCAAGTTCATCGTCTGTTGTAAATGTGCGTTACAATCTTTTCACAAGTATTGTTAAACTCATTTTACATAGATCGTCATTTTATTTTGTTAAACACGGGTTTCCTCCATAGGCAGGATCTTTTGTCTCAGATTTTACCATATTTTAATTTTATTGCCTAGAAATGCATGACTCATCTTAAAAAAATAATACATATATAAATTTTAATTGTGGAATAATGACGATTTAAAAATACGTGCATTTTTTAAACAAAAAATTTGGGCCGGGCCAAATTTTACTGATATTTTTACTGGACAGGCCAGAGCTGTGCCGATCCAATGATTTTCATGTGAGCTGGGACTGAAAATTTTTGTCTATTCAGACATCAAGAAAAATGCAGTCCCGACGTAGGTCAGAAAATAAATCTAGTGCCGGCTCATCTGGGTCCGAACCTCTAGAAAAAAGTAATCCCTAAACCAAGCTCGGACAGAGTGTCGGGACTGAAGATTAGACCGGGCCCATGAAGATCCTTACATCAAATAACCAAAAGATTAGTTCACAAATTTCTGTAAATTTGGACAATAAAATTCTAATATATTAAAAAAAAAAAACAACAACAAAAAAAAAAAAAAAAAACGAGTTTTTAGTGAACTTTGTTCACTTTTATAGATGAGTTTGAGTTGAACGAGTTCGTTTGAAAAATTTCGAGCTTGAACGTGAACTTACTCATTTTTGAGGAATTGAACTGGAGTTTGAATTAGTTCGTTATTTTTGTGAGCGTGCCCAACACTGATATCAACACACCCCGCCCCCAAATAATGAAGACTATAATTTTTCAATGGAGTTATGAATAAAGAGGAGGAGACATATAGTTTACTATCTACCAGTTGCGAGTGAAGTAACTGAGGAGGTTGTCACAAGATGGCGGCTGTTTTTTATTTAATCGGATTTTCAGTTTCTGATTACTATCAGAGTAAACGTCCCACCGGTAAAATTTAACAGAAAATTTCGTCTTAATTAAGCGCCTTATTCACGAAATCTTTTCTCAAAAATGTCGTAAAAATGTCTATTTGTTTTTACTGGTGTGAGTATGCCTTGTAAAACTGCCAGTTTGCTTCCCTGGTTGTCACAATATGGCGGAAACGCAGGGCCTAACAACCGCCAAAGTAAACTCCTACCAGTAAAAATAAAAATCTGTTTCTACCATTATTTATGACTAAAATTTTGTAATAATCAGGCGTTTAACAAAGTTCAAAATTTCTATATAAATCTACTGGTGGAAGTTTCCACTGGCGGTAAACAACTCCTGCGATAGCGGTTACAGTTTAAGCTTCACTATTTTAAGGCTATGTCAGTTCCTCTTTCTTAATAGTTCCATGAATTTTTCTGTTCGGGAGGAGATGTGCATATTTACTCGTTAAAATATCAAAATACCCAGTTTATTATTTAAAAAGGATCGACTGGATAAAAAGAAATGCAAATAGAAAACAAATTTAATATATTTCTATTAATTTTTACAGAAAAAGCGCCATGAAAACATTCTCCACTGATGGTTTCCGAGAAACACTATTTCAGCAAAAGACGGGAACTTTGACGTTAAAAGTTCTGGCCAATCAGATTTCGAGATGTCAAAACCTGGTTGGGAAAACCAAAGTATGTATCTATTTTATTTGCTCGATTACACCGTTATCAACGAGGCTCCGAAAAAAATGTTAAATACAAAAGTTACGTATTTTTGTCCGTAGAATCCGAATCTGCAATAAAAAATAGGGGTTATCATTCAAGATTTCAAAGTGTGACTTTTGGATCATGCGGTGTACTCTGTTTTTACCAGAAAATAAGATAGTGTTTTTGGTTTTCTGTAAAAATTTTCTACCGTACTTTTTCTTGCACTATGAAACTAACCATTCGAGAACAGTTAAGAACTTTTCCGTTTTTAAGAAAGCTAATAAAATTGGCTGTGCTTTATAAAAATGGTAAGTTGTTCAAATTCCATAGCTGCCAACTTCTACGCTTTTATCGTACCACTAAAATGTAAAAAAACGTTTTCTCTTATTCAATCGGCAAAATCTGCAATTAAAAAAGTCAAAATTTTCATTTAAATTTTAGTGGTAAGAAAAAAGCGTAAAAGTTGGCAGCTATGAAATTCCAAAATTTTGTCTTATTAAAGCATCTAACTGATAGGAAATTTCTCTCAGAAATATGGTAAAAAATTTCTGTGTATTTTTATCGGGGTCAGTTTCCCAGGTATTATAATCTTTTCACTGGAACTGACAGGAGGTTGTCTTGGTTGTCACAACATGGCGGATCTACTACCGACAAAGTAAACTTCCAACAATAAAAATAAATATCCATTTTAGCCATTATTTTTGACTGAAATTTTCTATTAATGAGGCGTTTAAATAAAGAGAAATTTTCTACTTTAAATTACAAGTCTTGCTCCGTGGTAAAGAACCCCTGCAAATGTGGTTACAGTTGAAGCTTCACTATTTTAAGGATATGTCAGTTTCTCTTTCTTCATTGTTCTATGAACAGGACATGATGTATCCAAGTTGATTTTGTCAGCGCAATTGTAAAACATATAATCATCGACTTATTTTATCGTAAAATTTGTAAGAATTGTTTGCGATTAACCCTTTTCTTCCTTTCAAACCGATGACCAGGCCCCTGCCTGCCGGGTATCCCCTGCTGAACGGGTTTGATACCTAGTATCGGGGCAGTGATCGCCTAATCGCCGCGTAGCGCCAATAAATCTGACAAGGGCCTAGATCTTCATCCTATCGGCAGTACCTACTGCTTAGATGTAAACTTAGTTAAAACGGTTACTTAACATTTTGATCTTGTTGTTTTGTACCTGCGCTTTGCTACTCAAGTTAGCCTCGTAATTTAGAACCTTGATCAGGTGACGAGACCTTCACCTGGCAAAGCACCTTCAGAGGTATAATTCACAGGTGACTTGGAGGACTTTGCACCCACATCGGATTTTACATGCACCAGGCGTCATTAGCGTACATGGCGGGCATCAGCTGACTCCACACCGATTACCGACCCCTACCTTCTAGATTTTCCTAGCCAAACGAGTGTACCTGTCTGGCATCGGGGCGACCATCCAGTAGACCAATACCCCGGCCGACCTAATTGTAGATCCTGTAATTTGCTGGTTTCACTGTTGTACCGCTTGCTTAACTAATTGACTTTGTTGATTTTGCTGCTGCACAGTACACAGACATATCTAGCTTGGTGATTAGGGAAATCTGGATTTTAGATGCCTAATCGGTGGTGGGTACTTGTCGTGAAAAGTGGTTCATGAACCAATTTAGAGGAAGGGAAAAAGAAAACAATGGGAGCCGCTGAAAGACAAGTATTACCATAGGAAATTTATTGCCGAAATGCAAAGCAAGCTCGCGATATTTGAGGGACGATTAACCCTTTATCTAATGACGGTACTTATAAGCACCACTCACTTTAAACTTTCCTCCCAGTAGGCTATCTTTGAAACATTCGATGTGTTTTGTGGCGACATTTTGTACAGTTCGTCACGCTCATCTTTTTATTGCTGCAAACACAGTAAAGGATATATAATAATTGTTGGATTGTTTTAATGTGCTCATTATGATCTTAGAATATAATTAAACTAGCTATTTTAGGTGAACAATGTATGTATTTGATTTAACAGTTGAATTACTCAGTGATACTTATAAGTACCGCCAGTACACTGGATGTTGGAAAAAACCTTTTTGTTTTCTTTTCGTTTGTGTAATTATCCATCGTTTTCATCTGCTTCATAATGTAATAATTAAACTCTTGCCTAGTAACGATTTCCCTGGTATTTCTTTTCTATGTCGTTGTGATTTTTTATAGGAAATCGAAAAAGTTGTGGCGCAGGCTCGTTTTTGCTATGCTAGAAAAGGCATGTGTAAATTTCTATATTGCGTATGTGGAGATGTGAGAGAACATGTTATTCCTGTAATATAGGCGTTGCTTAACTAAAGGACTGCTAACAAGATCGAAACCTAAAAAGAAATATTTTTTTCACGCTTTCAGGGGCAAAGCATTTTCAATGCTAAAGTGTTGGAATAAATTACTGGCACCGGAATCTACTAGAAAATTTAATTGGAAATAAGATCAAGGTTATATTTCTCTATTACATTAAATGGAAAATATGTTATCAAAATTCGAGTGCCAATGTGGCGTTTGAGCATTAAAAGTAAGTGGTTTTATTAACATACCACCGTCTCTCAAGGGGTTACTGCCATTAAATTTGAATTTTTACTCATTTTTCATGTGTAAAATAAAACTATGTCATTTTAATATTTTTTTATTGTTAATTTTCGAGTGTCTTCTTGTTATTTAGCATTTTTAAGAGTTTAAACTTTATTTGAAATACGATGTGGGTTTTCTTCTAGGGTGGTGTAATATTACATGTCCCACGTAATCTTAATAGCTATACCTCACAATTGCCCAGCATTTTGGAATAAAATTTTGTTTTTAAAATGTACAAAATAAAAGTTTTTACTTATTTTAAAATAAATTTGTCCGTAAACTCTGGTGTCATTCATCAATTTCAACATTTTGGCAAAAGAAGCACTTTGCCCTTTAAAGTGCAACCACGGAACTATGAATAAAGAGGAGTTGACATATCCTCAAAATGGTGACGCTTCAACTGTAACCGGTTTCGCAGTGGCCCATTACAGCCGGGGTAAACTGATATCAGCAAATTTATACATAAATTTTCTCCTTATTTAAACACCTTATTAATGCTTAATTTCAGTCATAATTATGGCCAAAAGCATATAGTTTTTTTTACCGGTGGAGTTTACTTTGGCAGTAGTCAGGTCTTGAGTTTCGGCCATACTGGGACAACTTGAACACCCTTCTGTCAGTGTCAGTGCAGGAGATTATAATATCCGGGCCCAATTCCTACAGTCAAAACAAATAGAAATTTTTACCATATTTGTGAGACAATATTTTTATGAATAAGCCGCTAAAACAAGACGAAATTTTCTGTTAAAAATTTATTGGTCAAAGTTTAGTCAATTATTTCAATATTTAGTTTGCTGTGGCAGTCATCGGAAACTGTTGATTATAAAAAAATATCGGCCGCCATCTTGTGACAACCTCCTCAGTTACTTACTCGCAATGGGTAGACTCTACAAAATTTGTCTCCTCCTCTTTATTCATAACTCCATTTGTCCAAATAAACTATAATAACTGACCCAACAAAAGTAGTCTTATTTCAATCACTATGCTTAGTCGTGAAAAGAAAGCAACACTTCATGGCTCTTTTAGTACATTTAAGAAACAATAAAAAAGAAAAGTGCCCAGCTAAACTGATGGCATTGAGCTCACAGGCTATTCACACTAATTGTATATCATACTCTTATTTTAAAGAATAATACCCCTCAAAAAAATAAGTGAAGGGGAATTAGCCCCCGTTTCCCCCTTTATACTTAACCAGTGAACCTCCAAATCTAATCAGGGAAGCTCCTTATCATAATAAACCGGTATACCAAATTTGGAGCAAATCGAATAATCCTGCAAAAAACCATTTATCTAAATTAAGGGGGTGGACAACCCCCCCCCCTTTATCCTTAACCAATGAATCCCCAAAACGAATCAGGGAAGCTCCTTAACATAATAAACCGGTATACCAAATTTGGAGCAAAGCGAATAACTCTGCATGAAAAACCCGTTTATATAAATTAAGGGGGTGGACTAGCCCCTTTCCCCCTTTACCCTTAACCAATGAACCCCCAAATCTAATCAGGGAAGTTCCTTAACAAAATAAACCGGTATACCGAATTTGGAGCAAATCGAATTATTCTGCATGAAAAACCCATTTATTTGAATTAAGGGGGTGGACTAACCCCCCTTTTCCCCCTTTATCCTTAACCAATGAACCTCCAAAACTAATGAGGGAAGTTCCTTAACATAATAAACCGGTATACCAAATTCGGAGCAAATCGAATCATTCTGCATGAAAAACCCATTTATCTGAATTAAAAGGGGTGGACTAACCCCCCTTTTCAACCTTTATCCTTAACCAATGAACCCCCAAAACTAATCAGGGAAGTTCCTTAACATAATAAACCGGTATACCAAATTCGGAGCAAATCGAATCATTCTGCATGAAAAACCCATTTATCTGAATTAAAAGGGGTGGACTAACTCTCCTTTTCCCCCTTTATCCTTAACCAATGAACCTCCAAAACTACTCAGGGAAGTTCCTTAACATAATAAACCGGTATACCAAATTCGGAGCAAATCGAATGATTCTGCATGAAAAACCCATTTATCTGAATTAAGGGGGTGGACTAACCCCCCTTTTCCCCCTTTATCCTTAACAAATGAACCTCCAAAACTAATCAGGGAAGTTCCTTAACATAATAAACCGGTATACCAAATTCGGAGCAAATCGAATCATTCTGCATGAAAAACCCATTTATCTGAATTAAAAGGGGTGGACTAACCCCCCTTTTCCCCTTTATTCTTAACCAATGAACCCCCAAAACTAATCAGGGAAGTTCCTTAACATAATAAACCGGTATACCAAATTCGGAGCAAATCGAATGATTCTGCATGAAAAACCCATTTATCTGAATTAAGGGGGTGGACTAACCCCCCTTTTCCCCCTTTATCCTTAACCAATGAACCCCCAAAACTAAACAGGGAAGTTCCTTAACATAATAAACCGGTATATCAAATTCGGAGCCAATCGAATGATTCTGCATGAAAAACCCATTAATCTGAATTAAGGGGTTGGACTAACCCCGTTCCCCCCCCCCTTTATCCTTAACCAATGAACTTCCAAAACTAATCAGGGAAGCGCCTTATCACAATGAACCTAGAAAAAAATTTTGAAGCAAATCGGATGTTTCTATCAAGAGTTATCGCGTTACGTACATACATACATACATACATACATAACGGGCGGGCACATTAGCTCTCAGGTTTTGATAGCCTGTGAGCTAAAAAGGCAAGACACAAATCGAATAGTTTATAGAAAATTACATTTGCTATTAGTTTATTTTCATGAATGATGCGTTTGTTGCCGTTTACGTATTAAGATGGGATCTAGCTTTAGAGGGTACACGACATTTCGGTTCCGACACTTCGGTCCCACAATTTCGGTCCCGCCGTTTCGGTCCTGAGACATTTCGGTCCCAAGACATTTCGGTCCCGAGATATTTCGGTCCCAAGACATTTCGGTCCCGAGACATTTCGGTCCCTGGCCATTTTGGTCCCGAGACATTTCGGTCCTTGACCATTTCGGTCCTTAACCATTTCGGTCCCTTGCAATTTTGGTGCTCACCACCTTATATCTCGGATTCTAATTGTCGCTGGCCTGCCAAACGCTGCAATTTGAACATTATTTGGACCCTTTTAAAAAATATCCCCCCCCTTTCAAATTTTATAAAAAGCTGAATATAACAATCCGATAAATTTAAACTTTTATAACTCGTGATTATGAAATCACAGCGAGCTGAAAATTTGTTTGATTGAACAATGTGATATAATTGTACAGGGGACATTGTATTTTTTTTAACTACTATTATTTAACAGAATGGATTTTTTAAATTTTATTATTTATTATTATTATTAGGTATTTTATATATACTATAAACTGCCATAAATGTTTTTTTGGTTGTTTTCATACATTTTTAGAACGTTTAAATTATCATTAATTAAATAATTAACTGTGATTTTTTCTTCTTCCAATTAGATTAATCATAAATGTCTTTAATAATTCAATTAGCCACTTATAAGCTGTTATATGCAAATATTTCCTCAAATCACCCGTCTACACCCTCTCCTTTAATAATTCAAAAATGAGATATATTTATTGAAGCACAAATTTATTTTTCTTATTATTTTTATAATACAAAGTTGCATCTTATAAATTTGTTTTCATAAGTTACTTTCCCATTATAAACATTGGGAAAACAATAGTGATTTGGTAACTAGACGAGCTATGAAAAACATTTTGTTTCCAGAAAACTCCACCCACCTCTTCATTTTTTTTTTTTTTTTTTTTTTTTTTTTATAATTATTGCTTGCATTTTTTAAAGTCTTCTCACCCTTTGAAAACGATTTTTGTGAGCTAAATTTATTGAATCTGGGCCTATTTCTTTGTAATAAGCTTATTATTTTTAATTTTATATAATAATGTAACTATTATTTTAAGTAATTTTATTTGTAAATTTTAACTGACAAAACTAAGCTTTTTTAAATTTGTCTTTTATTTATTTATTTTTAATACTACCCTTTTCCTTCCGCTTTCCCAGAAAAATAATAATATATTTTTATTTTACTTTTATTAATAATTATATTAATAGTTTTACATTTCGGTAACTTTAAATATAAAAATAAACAGGTAAATCATAAATTTCAGTTTATAACTACTAGAAAATATAATGGTAAATTGAATATAAAAAATATCAGGTATCGATTTTATTTTAAAGTAGAAATTTGTAATGTAAATTAATAATGTTATTAATTTAATAAATTAAGGATACATTAAATTTAAAAAATATATATTTAATAAAACATTAATTTAATTTTTATACTAAAATTACTAACAGTTTTGAGAATTAATTAATAGCAATTATTCATCACTTAAAGCTTTTATTCAAAATTTCTGATTTATTATTTTCAAAAAAAAATAAAATAGAAATTTTTTGAAAAATCAGCCAAAAACATAAAGTCTAAGTAATAATTAATTAATTAAACATAATAATAATAACAATAATAATAATGCAACATTGTACAAATACATAAAAATAAATTTTAACAGTGTTAGGTGACATTATTGTCCAGATGCAGATTTTAAGTTATTTTTTTTAAGCACAGTTATAGTTTACAATTCGCAAAAAGCAAGATATTAATTAATTATAATTAAAGAGCAAGAAAAATATTATAAATTAACTAATAAATAAATAAACAACATATTAATCTCCAGAATCCTTATCATTTTTATACATCCCAATGAAGTTAATAACATTATAATAACCGAAAATTTAAAAAAAATATATTTGCATTTACCCTAAAATAACTATTATGTAGTTCATGTTATATTTTTTAAACAAGTTAGTTATATAAACAATTAATAATTTAAATTATTTTGAATTGTTATTAATAAATACCTTTAATAAAAACAATTTAATTTTTGAGAATTTTTTTATTTAACAATTTAACTATGAATGTTTTCGGTTTTTCTAAGATGATATTAACCAATTAATAAAATACAGTATGATATTAATCAAATAGCAAATCAAAACCCGGTGCCGGGATTTTTTAAAACTTTTTTATGATGGTGTTGATATATTATTTGAAATGCTAATAAAGCAGCATCTAAATACTATTATCCCCTTCTTAACAAAAATTCTGCATGCCAATCAATTGTGAACGCGCATCTTAACCGTTTGTCATCTTTATACAAATGTCAGATGCAAATCCCCTTTCCATACAATAGCCTTTTCGCTCCCGAGTTCAACCGTGGACCGGGCCTCCCACATAATTACTTTCATTCTTAGAAGAAATATGAATGCTTTGAAAATAACAGCATTTCTCGATGTTTTTTTTATACTTTTCACCCTGTTATCTTGATTTCAGGAGTAACTGAAATGCCATTCTACATAAATTTAGAATATGTGCAGAAACTTTGAATATGTGCAGTGCATGGGCATTTGTATATGAAAATTAAAGCTCGACTTATAAATGTTTTTAAATTGTCTGGACTTTATATTTATTATAGGCTAAAATATGAGGAGCTTCTATAAAGAATCCACAGAACTCTCCCTTCCACCCACTCCTAAAAACGATTTCTTCTACCATATGAAATTTGCATGGAGTGCTACAATTTGTATCCGAGTTATATAAGTGTTTGCAGTTTTCGGGCCCTTATATTCGGGTTATACTAAAATTTCGAGAGTTCAGTTAAAAAATCCAATAATATCCCTCCTTTTATAAAGATTACGTTTACCATACAAAATATGAGTGTTTTGCGATAATTATAGATCGAGTTATAAATGTTTTAATTTAGCAGGAACTTCTGATACGCTAAAATGTAGAAAAAGTTAACAGAGCTTCACCCCCTCCCCGGTTTTTTAAAACGATTACGATTATCATACGAAATTTGTGTGGGCTGCGACAAGTTTCATCTGTGTTATAAGTGTTTGCGCTTTCAAGTCCTTATATTCGGGTTATAATAAAATTTAGGGCGTTCAGTTAAAAAATCCGATAATGTCCCTCCTTTTATAAATATTATGTTTACAGTACAAAATCTCAGTGCTTTGCGATAATTATAGATCGAGTTATAAATGTTTTAATTTATCAGGACCTTATACCCAAGATACACTAAAATATAGAAAATTCAACAGAGCATCCCCCCCCCCGCTTTTTAAAACGATTACGATTATCATACGAAATTTGTGTGAGCTGCGACAATTTTTATCTGTGTTATAAGTGTTTGCGTTTTCGAGTCCTTATAATCGGGTTATACTAAAATTTAGGGAGTTCAGTTAAAAAATCCGATGATGTCCCTCCTTTTAATTAATTTTTCAACTATTTTTCAGCAGTGAAATTCCGCTTGAAATTATTGAATATTAAAGACGTGAATAATCACGTTGCTAACAAGTCGTAAACCAACTTAGTGAAAAATGTCCAAGTCGGGAATCGCACCTGGGCCCCTGGAATAGATCTCCAGTGCTCTACCACTAAGCCACAAGGACGATGCCCAGCTTGGCATCTCTCACTTATATAAGTCGGTAAGGCTGCAACCGCAGCACAAGATGGAAAAGCCTTCATGAGCACACAATCCAGTGGCAAAACATGAGACGCAAATGAACACAGCATCGGTGAATATACAATTTTAATTAATTTTTTAATTACTTTTCAGCAGTGAAATTACGCTTGAAATTATTGAATATTAAAGACGTGAATAATCACGTTGCTAACAAGTCGTAAACCAACTTAGTGAAAAATGTCCAAGCCGGGAATCGAATCCGGTCCCCTGGAATAGATCTCCAGTGCTCTACCACTAAGCCACAAGGACGATGCCCAGCTTGGCATCTCTCACTTATATAAGTCTGTAAGGCTGCAACCGCGGCACAAGATGGAAAAGCCTTCATGAGCACACAATCCAGCGGCGAAACATGAGACGCAAATGAACCCAGCATCGGTGAATATACAATTTTAATTAATTTTTCAACTGCTTTTCAGCAGTGAAATTACGCTTGAAATTTTTGAATATTAAAGAGGTGAATAATCCCGTTACTAACAAGTCATAAACCAACTTAGTGAAAAATGTCCAAACCGGGAATCGAACCCGGGCCCCTGGAATAGATCTCCAGTGCTCTACCACTAAGCCACGAGGACGATGCCCAGCTTGGAATCTCTCACTTATATAAGTCGGTAAGGCTGCAACCGCAGCAAAAAAAAAAAAAAAAAAAAAATGTATATTCACCGATGCTGGGTTCATTTGCGTCTCATGTTTCGCCACTGGATTGTGTGCTCATGAAGGCTTTTCCATCTTGTGCTGCGGTTGCAGCCTTACCGACTTATATAAGTGAGAGATACAAAACAGAAAAAAAACAGACATTATGTATTTAAATAAAGCGAAATTAACCATTGAAACTTTCTGGTGTAAAGTCAGATTCTCTGAACTACGTAATTTCTGGAACGTATTCAATTATGGGAATTAACACGTTCACGCCGGCGCGGTGGGTCACACTCGACTGTCTAAGAGCTGGTGAGTCTCCGGCCTTTTGGATACCAGTATTTTAATACAGAAAATGTTGTTTTATTTAATTAGAACAATTGGGCGATCTAAAGGAACAACATTTTCTCTAAAATAACAGTGGTGTGCAAAAATCTGGAGACTTGACAACTCTGAGGCAGTTGAGTGTGACCCACCGCGCCAGCGTGAACGTGTTAAAGGATTAAAGATTAAGTTTTATAAAATGAATAATTATGTAAAATAAGGTATTTGGAGACATACTTATTAAAGTATTTACTAATTTGCATTATTTTAGCGTAAAACAGCCAGTAGTTTTTACTTGTATTGCAGATGTGCAACAGAAGAAAAGATTGACGTATTATATGGAAAATATATGTCTGATTTTTATTTCATTATTTTTCCTGTGTTATAAACCTTTCAGAGTATCATATACAATTTTTTCGAAAGAACATAAAAAATCGCGCATTTAAGGGTTAATCGCAGATAATTCTGCCATTAGATAAGACGAAGAAAATTACTTTAACCCTTTCAAGGGCGGTTGTTCATTTTTGGACCACTTAATTTTAGTTCCCTAATGACACAATTTCATCAGAATTTTGCTATAAATTTTTCCGTTTATTATGCGTGTGAGACATAGATTTTGTCTTATTTGGAAATAAATTTGTTCCTGAATTCCGGTGTCATCCATATATTTCAACATTTTAGCATTGGAAGCGGCCCCTTCCAACGATGGCCCCTTAAAGTATTAAAATACTTGTGTCTAGAGCATATCGAACAACGAATTATGCGAGACAATTGGCAACACTAGTACTTAACGAGAATCACCTCTCCAGTGCCAACGTTTAAACCCACATAAATCCTTAACTTATTGATTGAATGACACGCCATTTGTTATGCTAAACATAAATATTCTGAAGCAAAGTTGCCAGTGGGCGACTTTTTTAAAATTCAGTTGGTTTAACTGGCACCACTTTTTTGAAATGGTATAAAAACTTTGTTTTCGTCTTATTTAACATTTCAATAAATAAAGAGAATTTTGTTATTTTAAAAAACGGGTGGCAATCAAGCAATCTGAATTTTTTAAAAAGTAGCCCAATGGCAACACTGTTCCGAAGTATCCAAATAGGATGTAAAAAGTAGTTATTAGTACTGAAAATTTTTCTATGCAGATGACCCTCTAAGCAAAGCTTAAGTATTGAATTAATAGACGTTAATACTAATTGATTGGTACCAATTGTGTTTTTGTGGGATCATTTGCGACATAGTTAGTGGGTGTTCATCACTTTTGATTTCCATGACTGTTTATCAAGCAGATAAAAAAATCTTTTACAACATTACTCACACCAGAAACTTCTTAGAACAAATTCGAAATATGTTATGCAATATGTTTCCGTTGCTTGGGGCTAATCAAAGCGACATAAGTAAGCGTTCTATCTTAAATGAGAGAAGTAACCGCAAGGTTAAAAGCGAGGTCACATCAATCAAGGTTATGCGCCACGTAGCGGATGGAGTGTGAACTACATGTAGGTACCTAACTGTTTTCTTACTCACACCACTAAAATTTTAAAGTTTTTTTCAGTTTGATTAATAACTGGAGTACCTGCGATAAGGCGAAGAAAACTTCGTGGTATCAAGTGCATCTGGATGCCCCTCTCGCTACGCCATAATTTTGCAATAAATGTGGCAAACAAAATTCATTTCCATGATTGACTAAAGATTTAGAAAATACGCGACACACTAAAAGCCCTCGTATGTGAATTATCACTCCGTCCACAAGGTGGCACAACTATGTTAATTTACGCCTGATTCCAGCATTAAGTTTGTTCGCTTACTTATAAAGCTTTGGGGCTAATGTTTGAAGTAACGAATAATTGAAAAATAGCGGAACGTTTGATTCTGCCGGTTTGATAAAAGCAAGTTGTTCTTTTCGTTTTGGCCTAGTTTGGCTCGAAGTTTATGTGTCTAGGCAAGGAACTATGAGTAAATAGGAACAGATAAATCCTTAAAACGTAGAATCTTTATCTGTAACCACTTCCACATGGCCTGATTTGAGCGGTGTTTTCAGACTGGGGACTTTTTTAATTCAGATTATTTGACTGTCACCACTTTTTAAAATAGCATAATTCGCCTTATCGTTCATTGTTTCTAATCTATTTTTAAATATGCCGAATATATCTAATCCAAAAAAGCGGTGACAACCAACAATCTGGGGACAAAAAAGTCCCCAATCTGGCAAACTGTATTACAGCCAGGGAAAACTTCACATGTAAAGTTGAATAGAAATTTCCAACTTATTTAACCGTTTGAGTGCGGAACAAATCTTGTTTATATATGCCAAAAAACGCGAATGTGTCTGGGTATATATGTAAAAAATTACTTGTAAGCCAACGATAAGCACAGAAATCGTACGTTTCGCTAGTGCAACCAGCTTAAATGCACACTAAACTGGGACAACAAATAGGACCTCTATCACCCTTCTCCTAATTTTAGCATTAACGCCTTATTTCTCGCTCCCGTGATATTCACGGGCTGTGTCTTTTATTTAGATTATTTGATTCCTACCAGTTTTCTAAAATAGTGTAATTGGCTTTATTATGATAACATTTTACCTGCCATTAAATAAGGTGAATATTTCTTTTTCAAAAAAGTGGTGCCAATAAGCAATTTGAATTTTAAACCGCAATTTAATGCGACCGTTAACCCCTTGAGGGGCAAGCAATTACGTTTGTGAAATGCTGAATTCCCACCGGAATCTTTGAAAAATTCTATTTCAAAATATGTAAAAGCAATTTTACGACCTTTTTTGCACCAAAGTTAGAAAAGTAAAATTTAATAAAATTTTTCTGGTGTAAAACTTCCTTAATCGTAGTGGTATATAATACATACCAGTGCCCTTCAAGGGGTTAAGGGGTTAAACAAGAGGAGCGCTATTGCGCTATCCGCAATTTTGGCACATAACAAGAGGCCGCACTCTAACGGTTAAAGACCTTATAGAATACATGCGAAATTTATGTCATAATTAAGACAAAAATATCGATTCATATTTACTGGTTTAAGTTTTCTCTGGTGGCAGACAAGCTCTGTGGCTCCGCAATACTTTGCCAACACAAACAATCCCTCTGTCAACGTAAGTGAATTTGATTGCCGCACAATGGAGTATTTGACCCGAAATCCTGGTCAAAAATATTTTTCGATGTAAATATAGTCCGATTGGCTTGAAATTCTTAGATGTTATTGGGTATCACAATGGCATGTTTTGTATTGTAAATGAAGTCTATAGCCTTTACGGTTCATTTACAGAGACACCCAAAAGAATTCCCTTACATTATGGTCTATGGGGAAAATCGTTTGCTCTGTATTTTAATGATAGCACGCTTTTAAACGTGCTGAAATTTATATTCATCACTAAGGTGTACTAAGGCACTTATTGTAGAATATAGTGTGTCTAGAATATATCGTTCATTTACAAGGACACACAAAAGAATATGGCTGAATTATAAATTTAACTATTGTCTTATTTAACTGAGTCTGTGACCAATAATTATTGGAAGTGCGTATGTAGCTGTGATAGGCGTTTTAAAATAGAACAATTTTTTTAAATATTACTTGGTGTGGATTCGGTCTACAGATCATATACAGGGCTACACAAAGTTCTCAAGTACTAACTCCTAAAATTACTTGAAAATGTGGGGACATTTTCCCTTCCATTACTCTAAAATTATTCTCGAATTCGTGATTTTTCATGTTGAATTTAACACTGACTCTACCAGTTGTCTTGAACATGGCACCCACTAACGTATTCATATCCATATTTAAATCATCTAATTTTGTAGCTTTAGCCTTACTTAAGATGCTGTTATTTATTAAATCACCAGAAGAACCAGTGTCGATTAGAGCAACGAATTCATGGCTAAAACAGTTTATCTTAACTAATGGTAATCGCTGTCACACATTATTATGGTAAGAACTAAAAATACCAGGCTGAAAATCCTCGGGAACACTGTTTATATTCCCCCCCCCCCTGATCTCCATCTGCCCGACTCATAGATATCCCGTATCGTTTAACGATCCACTAGCTGAGCTCGGAGTATTCTCGCAAGCTGAACGCTGATCCTTCTCGGAAGTTTCAATTTCAGTGCTTTCTAAACGATTTCCTTCCGAATGCCTCCCGTTACGATGGTTTGTTCCTTTAGAGCCGAAAAGTTTTTAGCCGAAAATCATTAAGAGGGGGAAATGTAAGGGATCATACAGGAGTTGCATAGTTTCAACTTTTAGTTCTGAATCCCTCTGAATCCGAATAAAATCACGAAGAGTTACTCCATTATAGAAAAGAACCCTGTGGGGTTTGCTGTTGTGAATCATGTTTCGGCAGAATTTATCGTTTTATTGCTTTTTTTCAACTTAGCTCAGTAGTGTTTTACTATGCATTGTATCATCTAACCAATAAAGGGGTAACCAGACAAAAAGATCTAGAAAATTCTGTCAGAATTGTCTTGTCACAATTAAAAAAAAAGAAAACATAATTTAACTTTATAACCAATGATTCCTGAAACTATCAAAATTTTCTACTGGATGAAATCTATGTCGAATTACTAATTTGTACGAAATATTTTTTGAATTCTTAATTTTTAGGCATAACTAATTTACAAATTCATAATTAGTGTCGACGATAAAGAGAGAATTATAAGCAACAGCAACAAAGTACGCGTGCTGTGATCCTACCGCTGTTTCTTTTATTGTTTTAAATTATTTTCATGAAGTTTTTTTTATTAATTTTTTATTTTATTTTCTGAATGCCATCTGGCTATTTTTGGAAAATATTTATCTGTTTTTCTGGCGTCTCTCAATGCGTTACACAAGTTTTGTGGGCGCTTTAGCTCTTTTTAATAATTAAAAAACGTTTAATTTTTTTTGGTACTATTTCCTTATTTACTGATTTGTTTCCTTTTGTTTTATTTGCCAATTGTCACATGAAAATCATTTGAGTAATACTTTATTATTTTAAACGTTTTGACTGATTTTTGGCTGAAAAAATAAAATCTTGCTAAGAAAGAATTCCATGTAGAAATACTTTGCTTGTTTATTCTTTCAAGGTTTGTTGGAATTGATTGAAAAATATAGGCCAGTGAAATTGACACTATGTTTAAAGGAAAATATAGATTTTCATTCATAAATCTAAAGTAAATTAATTAAATTCATTGAATACATTTGTTTTTCTTCTTTGTGTTCTAAGATTAAATTTCTACTGTTTTAATTTTATGAAAATATGCACAAAAAATAAATTTTTAAATATATTATATTTAAATATACAATTATTAATCAAAATAGGCGAAAATTATGCCACTAATAACACAATCGTGTTGAGAAGCTTTCTGTGTACATTAAATTTAATCTATTATTTAATCTTATTTAAATTATTTAGTCGGAATTATTTATTTCCATTATCTACATATACATATAATATTTTTGCATGTGTTTAAAATTCGGGTTTAAAAAAGTAAAAATATTTATTTTCTATAGAATATCACACCACTTTTGCATACAAAAGAATGCATTAAAGATTCCAATTTAATATACTTTATCAAAACATTTTATTTTTATTTATCTTATTTAACCCGGGAGAACTCGCGAGTGAGAATTTCTCTCACGGTGCCCAATTGCTTTTCTTTTACTTTACATTCGCTTAATATCATTTTTTTTTTTTTTTTTTTTTTTTTTTTTTTTTTTTTTTTTTGCTTGGCTTAGTAGTTTCATTCACAAAAAGGTAAAATAATTGAAATAACATTTTAAAATTTTAATTAAAATGAAAATTGGTTTAAATAACAGTCTTAAAAAAGTACGACGGTGAGAAAAAATCTCATGCAGCGAGTTCTCCCGATTTAAGCTATGGCAACAAAAAAGAAATTGGTAGACAGTTTTAAATAAAATGTATTATTTGAAATATTCATTCAAATAACGAAATATTGAAATTTATGAAAATTATGAAAAAATTAAAAAGGAACCTATATCCTATTGCGCTATTTTGAATTAGATTTTGTAATGTAAATGATATATTTTTCTTCATTTACTTTTAAGTTTGGTTGGTTGGTTGTGTTTATTACGGCCAATTACTGACAAAAGGGATATGGGACCTAAAGGGGGGGGGGGGTGCCCTCCTTGGGGGTCTTTCTAAGGGAACCTAATCCGTATTTAAGCAGGATTGGGTTCATTCACTTTTAAGAAAAAGTAATATTCTAGATTAGTGTCAAAATTTCGATCCCAGAAAATATTAATACCCATAAATACTAGTTTAAGCCTAGTTAGTGCCCTTTTTATGGAGCCTTGAGACAATTCATACATTAAACAATTTAGTACATTAAAAAAACTATTTCTGTTTTTACTTTAGTTGTTTATTTTTACAAATCAATTGTTGATCATACCATAGAAGTTTTTACATTTAGTTCATACAGTTTTAATTTACACGGGAAGAGTTTTAATCCCCCCCCCCTCTTCTTTCTTCGCTGCGTCACTGTCTATATACAAAAACATTATTAATGCAGTTATTTATAAATACACTTCACAAAAGCATATATTTTTATACTTACATGTGCATATACATCTTTTTGATTGAAAAAAAAATCAAAATACTTTTTCAAGCACTTTAATTTCTTGTTTTTCAAGGAATAACCCCAAGTATTTATTCATTATTTACTATTTTGTTATATTGAATTCATTTGTTAAAATGGTTCATTTTTACAAAAAGTTTGACAATATATATATAAGAGCAATAGAGATCCATGTCCAATGCACATGTAGTTCCAAAATGTTTAACATTTATTTTTTTAATTTACAAAATAGAAACGTTAGCCGTTTAAACATTTTATTCATGTAAGGGGGAATAAAAAATAAAATTTTGATAAACTCTTAAATTAAGTTTCCATTTAAATTATTTTTGATTAGTCTTCTACAGAATATTTAGACAACCAAACTATACGTTTAATTTTTAAGTACACACTGCAAATAGAAGCGTCTTAAATTTAGACACATATGTGACTGAAAAAGAATTTTAGACACTTAAGTGTCTTAATCTGAAAATTAAGACACTATAGATGTCTTAATTTAAGATACATAAGCGTCTTACTATGACCATGGTGTAAACGAACTGAGAATAATGTCTAAAATATCCGCAAACGTCTTATTTTAAGACACTTCATTGCTTTAAACGTGTCTTAATTTAAGACGTTTTGATTCATCCGACGCAATAACCACCAGGGGGCACTAGCGCTCCCAGTTGCGCATGCGTTTTAGATGTCTTCGTTCGAAGTGGTATACGTTGTAATTCAAACAAAGTTTGTTTTTATGTACGCGTGTATTTTAATTCGTTTTTTGCGAAATGCGAAGTACTGTGATTTTAATTCGTATTAACTTGGATTTTTTATTTATTGAATACATACATCTGACGTGTGTGCTCGACATCAAATGTCTCTTAGAAGCTGTCGTCGATACAAGGGCGGGATAGACACAGAACAGAAGTAGACGACGGTTGAAGATTACACCCGGAAATTCTACAAAGCGTGTGCAATGGGCTTAGTGTTAACTCGTATCAATTTATATCAATAATATTGTGTTATTCATCTTCGCCCTGTCGAAACTGGCAAAAAAAGAAACTTTTGTCTGGCGGGTCCTGTTTTTAGGATGAAACATGTCATTCTTTAAATATGGCTAGTCGGATGTATTATGGGATTACCTTTTAAACTGATGAAAGTCTTTCTCCCTCACTGTGGTTGTGGTAGTTTTTAAAATTTCAAATCGAGGAATATGTCTTACCTCTTGCAGCAACTCAAGTAAGTTTCTTTATAGTAGTAAAATTAGTGTATTTTATGATTTTATTTATTGTACTAAACAAAATCCTGCATGAAATTTAATTAGTTTTGAATCTGTTCGCAAAAAACCCCACTAATTCTAGAAGTATATATTTTTAAACTTATGACGTTCTTTTTTATTACGAATTATATATTCAATGTCAGTTCTTAGTTTCAATGCATAATTTTTATCTCGCAGTAAATGACGGCCACAAGGAAATAAAGAAAAAAAAAACTTTGAAAGATGACCTAATGCTTTCTTACTTCCTGGCATAAAACCGCAGATTAAAAAAAGATAAATAAAGTAAATGAGACTGGTCTATTATATGAAGCTGCCTGTAAAAATATACATATGTATTTGATTTGCAATCAACTCTAATTCTGATTTTTTTATTATTTTTAATAAAAAAGTAATTTGAAATTTATAATGGGAAAAAGTAAAAACCTCTAACTAGATTTCGTATTTAAAATTGTGGTAACTTTATTTATATGCACTTATACGAAAAATACAAAAATGACAGATGTTACTGTATATATTTAAGACGAAAGAAGTTTGGAAATCATAAGTTATTTTTTCCTCATGTTTTTAATATAGAACATGTACTTATTTGTTTTTATTGATAGTTGAATAGCTTTTGTGAGTACCCTCAGATCTACATAAAAACTTGCCCATGTGGAAATATAAATTTTTTAAAAACATAATTTTTAAATAAGTATTTTCATTTTTTTTTGGGGGGGGGGGGATTTTGCATGAATTTTTGTAAAGCTGATATCTTAAATCTTGCACTGATTATAATGAATGTTTTGAACTTTTAGAGTAGGACAAGTTTAAAAACGCAAATATATTTAACAAAATACCAAAGTCATTTTTTCCCCAATGTTATTAAAGTAGAATATTTATTTATTTATTTTCATTATTCATAGTTAAATGGCTGTTGTGATTATCAAGTGATGTATATGTAAAATTGCCTATGTGGCAATATATTTTTTTATATTTTCATTTTTTTTTGGGGGGGGGGGGGGATTTTTGCAATTTTCGTACATCTGATATTTTAAATCTTTTTCCACATTCAACCGAGTATAATAAATATTTTGAACTTTTAGAGTAGGACAAGATTATAAAATATATATATATATTTATCTATGTACCTTAAAAGCCCTTAATAGCGAACACTTCGGGACCGCGGAATTTGTCCGATAATTGGAGATGTCTACTTTTTTGAGGTAAAAATATACAAATATGTATGTCTGCTGATTAAAAAAGTATTCGTTAAATAGAGGTGTTCGCTATTCGAGAATGTCCATTAACCTCCACAACGGATACTCCCGAATACCGGACATCTCAATTTAGACAACTATAATGCAGGGTTGCGTTTTTTGCAAAAGTACTTCTTGATTAAAGGAAGGGCAAACTGGGAAGTGCCCCGTCCCCCTACGACTGTAGTGCCCCCAAATTTGATGTGCAATATCTGTAAAGCTTATATTTTAAATCTGTTTCGAAATTGTACTGATTATAATCAATATTTTGAACCTTTAAAGTAAAATAAGGTTAAAAACAAAATAAATTTTAAAAAATCTAATACTTAGATAAATATTTTTTGTTTTTTAATCTTGTTCTACTCCTGAAGTTCAAGATATTGATTATAATCAGTACAATGTCGTAAAAGATTTAAATTATCAACGTAACGAAAATTGTATACCAAAACTGGGAGCACCAAAAAAATCAGGCTGTATTGGGGGGGGGGGGGGCAGGACCACAGCCAAATATTTTTCCAGGATTCAACGTGGTCAAACATGGCTACGTATGATGCTTACAAAAAAATGGATGCGATTCAGACGCAAAAAGTGTCTGAAAAAATTCAGACATTTTAAAATGTCTGAAAATTGAACACTCCATTTCAGACACTTAAGTGTCTGAATTTCAGACATTTTAATTTAGAGTGCACTGATAAATATATCACTTTCATTAAACCTATATTATGCATTGAAATGTATTTATTGAATAATGTGTTTTATCTTTTGAGCCATGCTATCCGAAACCTTAACAAAAATTTATGTAAATTATTTCATTGCGTCATATTATCCATTCGCAAACATTTAACTTAGTTTGGATACTATGACGCGAAATAACCATTTACATATTAGGGTCAATCCAGTTAAAATCGTCCAGGTGGTGTCGCTCGACATTTTTAATTTCCTAATTTTTTCACAAAGACTTCTTCATAGTTTTCTGAGTTTAAAAAATGACTAAATTTTTTTTCATCATATAGTTTTTTGGAGGGGCCATTTTTGACAAACTACAGAGCCATTTTTGGGAGAAAAAGTGTTTTACGGAAAATGCTGTAACTGCTTTATTTTTCTACCTATCAAGAGGAATGAAAAACCAAAATTGTCAGCATAAAATTGTCGACATTTTATGTAATTATAAAATTTTCATTAGACTTAAGGATCTAGACCAAAAACATGCTTAAAAACCTGGAAATTAAAGGTCAAACAACGCATTACGCTACTATTGTTTTTTATGAAGGAAATGAGACTCACCTTAAATATATTTTTTTTTTTAATCTATTATAGGACTACTCATTTTTATAAATTTCTATCCTGAAAACCTTTTCCTTTTTTTTTTTTTTTTTTTTTTTTTGTACAGCTCATCAAAAACTGTGTTAAGTCTGCATTTGGCAATTTTCACTAATTAATATCTCAAAAAGGACTGACTAAAACATTCTGAAAACTTAGGATAATAAACATCTTTAAGAAAACATCTTTGTAAACATCTTTTGTTTTAAATAAACATCTTTGTATTATAAAGTTAAATTGTAAATTTCATGACTGAAGTTTGGTTTGGTTTGTGTTTATGACGGACAATTATCTACACGTGGGATATAGGTCCTGGAGGGGGAGTGCCCTTCGTGAGGGTCTTTCTAAGGGAACCTATCCCGTATTTACGCGTGGGAATCCACGGTTTCGAAGAAAACCACGAAAACTCCGAAACGGTTAGGACGACGGGCGCGATTGGGTTCGAACCCAGCACCTCCCGTCTACCAGCTTCGAGAGCAGAACCTCTCAGCTACTGGAGGGGCATTTTATGGCTGAGACTTAACTGATTTTTGAATAACAGTTCACTAAGAATGCACCGCCTCTCCCCACCTTCTTTTTCTTTTTGCTTTGTTCCAGATACATAGCATTATCCCCTTAACTGATTTTCCCGAACGCCGTTCGGGCAAAAAGAGCTTGCCATCTTCGATACAAAAAGCTTTTGGATACCACTTAATTTTAACTGTAATCTTTGGTTTGTTAAATGGCATAAGTTTTTCGATTATACAAAGCCAAATATTTTAGTAAACAGAAAGTGGTGCCGAGTCCATATTTTTAATTTAGTCTGTCAAAAAAAAAAAAAAAAAAAAAAAAAAAAAAAAGACCAGTTCAGTGTTGCCAGATGGGCTACTTTTTTAAATTCAGATTTCTTGATTGGCACCACTTTTATCAAATAGTAAAATGCGCCTTTTTTAATGACATGTTAATTAAGGCAAAATCAAAGGGAATTTTTCCGTTTCAAGAAAATGGTGCCAATCAAGAAACCTGAATTTAAAAATAGTAGCCCACTGGCAACACTGGACCAGTTAAGCGGTTAAAGGTACTTTTTGCTTAGGTACGTTCAAATTGACCAAAAAACAAATTTTACGCATTATTGTTAGTTAAATAGGGCAGTGGCGCCTTTTCAAAACGTTCTTCATTTTTTTTTTGGGGGGGGGGGGGAGAAGGGTCTTTGGATTTTATTGTGCGTATCTGAGGAGTACCTGATACAGTTTTATTCTGACATTTTTTGAAATTAGCCTAAATACACGCTCACTAAGAATTTTATAAAATATCTCATTTGCATATGCCACTGCCCCTTGCCTTTTACGCATATTTGCCTTCCAACCTCCCCTCTCCAACAACTACACAAAAAATACCGGTTATAAGAATCACAAATTAATCACATTAGCAACTTTTATGAATCAAATCTAATAATCTTCCATAAAGTAAGAGTTATTCGAAAAGAAAAAAAAATCAGTCTGTGTCTTTTGCATTTCAGTACTGTTAAAGGAGAAAGAATAGCGTAACCTTCGTGACCCCGGAGATAAGAGGGTGACTGGTGTGCGAAGAACAGTAATGAGACAGAGTTGAGAGGAGGGTGAAAAGGAAATAAGAAGAAACTGGACTCCTTATCTCAGTTCAGTATTTTAATTTTTAACAGTCCCCTGTATTTTTCGGCTCTAAAGAAAGTCAAAGTTTCGATAGGATCTATGACCGTATGGGCGAAAACTCGCTCTTCTACCCCCGTTTCTTCTCGAAAGCGCCCCTCTATCATTTGATCTCTCTTGATTATTTAATTGCTCTCTTGCATTTTTTCTAAAACAATGGGACTGATAATGAACACTTAAACCACAAAAATGGCAAATAATATGAGATTTTTCGGGACGTGAGGTTGTTTTTATCTAAATTTTGAACTTTTTCCGAAAGGTATGAAATAATCTCTTTTAGTTCTTTAATTCCGCTATATTATAGTTATATTCACTTTTAGAATAAGATTTTTGCGCGATCGCGCAAGCCATTTCATCCGAATTTTCTACAGTAACGCGCGGAAATTGTACTGCTAACCACGCTTTTTCCTCCAAAATTGCTATATTTTCAAGTTCTTCTAAAGTTGTTGGATTTCGTGCAATGATCCCTTTTCTAATTTGTGGTTCAAGATTTTTCTTTAGCATGGCCAAAAGCCATTGCTCCTCAGTTTGTTTTTGACTTTCAACTGGTAGATTTTGCGCTAAAACAGCATTTTTAAACAGCATTTTTAGCTTTTTGTTTACAAATAGCTAAATATTGAGGAACGGGTATTCCTGCCGTATGTTTGTAAGTCCAAAAATCCTCTAAAAGCACAGAGGGATCTTTTTCTTTATTATAAACATCGCCTAATCTTTAAAAAAGGAATCAATATCATTTATCTGATCTCTAAAATTTGAAAATGTTTGCAATGCAGGGCCGGCTAATCGCTGCTGAACCGCGAATAGCCTATCATCTTTAGGCCCTTGTAAGAAATCGGCAAAGGAATTAAATTTTTGAGAGAAATCAGAAAATTTGAAATGAGGGTCTTGACCTGTAAAAATCGGGATGAGTGCTAAATTGTCTAACAAAAGTCTTCTTCTCTGACTTACAGACATCTCTTTATCTTCTCCCCCAACTGGGCCATTTTGGGTCGCTGACTGTTCAGCCCCATCTTTTGATCCCCCCATAGCGAAGTTTAATGCAAACAATTTGTTCTACGTAAATAAAATTTTAACTACATCAACATAAACAACAACAATAACACAAAAATTTTCTAGTGCAAAGAAAAAGGGCAATCACGCATAAATTATGATTGCTAAAAATACCTCTCACTGGTCCAATTAATACTGGAATTTACAAATTCGGTAACTATATACCAAACTACTACTCATAATAATAAATGCACCAAATTAGAAAGTACATAGTATACTCAAATATGACAAATATACTGTATAGAAATAAATAGCATTCTCTTATTCGTAAATTGTGAAATATATTAGAGTGATAAATTAAATCACAATTGAATCACAATTATCAGTAAATTCCATATAAATATCGAATAATTAACACATATACATACGTATTTCAGTGAGTAAAATACCAATCCTGGTCACGGCACCATTTTTTGTTATGATGTTTTTCATTCATTTAAAAATAAAAGGCCCGATCTTAAATTTTACATAAAAATGCTAAACAAACAAAAACTTTAATCTCTAAAGTAAACCAATATGTATTTACAAATTCATAATTTCTTCCCAAAAGAATACATTAACTTGCGTTGTATTCTTTAACAATAAATTAATGATAACAATGATAATAATAGTAACCCCAACCCAGTAACCCCCCCCCCCCCGAATGTAAAGTTCAGGGGCCTTGGCATGTAATGTACTCACCTTACCTAATCAAAAATTTCTGAAAATATTACTGATTTATAGAACCATATAATTGTTTTTATATTTAAACCATCAATAATAGAAATATTAAAATTTATATTTATTTATTTTTCAAATTTATATCTTTTATTAAATAAACACTGCTTAAACTAATCTTATTGCATGAGATAATATTTTTAATCCTAATGATTGTTATTCAATATTTTCAATACCTTCTCAACATTTATATCCTTAACAATATAAAAAAATAGAGCAAAATACAGATCTTAACTGATTAATTTACAAAAATCATTTTAGGTTTTAGCCCTTATAATATTTAATTTTAAATTTTAAATTTTAAAAATTTAATCTAATTAAATTCTTAGATTCTTAAAAATAATCTCATTATTATTATCATTTTTTTCATTACTATTTTATCATATCATTTAATGTCTGTAAAGAAAACTCTCCCGCTTTTGAATTTTAATTATAAATGATAAAATAAATTATGATTATTCAACAGTTGATTTAAATTGATTAGCTATAAATTTTATGATCAATTACAACACAAATTTAGACAAACAAATAGATAAAGAAAAAGGTCTATAATGTAAAGGTGAAAACTTAGAAATTTTATTTAATTATATATCAAACAAAAAACCAATGGCATGAACTTCAATTATCAAAGTATTTAGAATACGTCAAAGTATTCAAATTAACAAGGTTAATTGTCTGAAGTCAAACCTTTATATAGAAAACATTTACTTAAAAACAAAATCATTTTACAACTTAATAACAAAAGCATATTATTATTCATTAGTATTATTGTTTCAATGATATAATAGATATTTTCGTATACACCAGCAATAATTTAGAAACCAGTTCCATTTTTGATTAACGTTGTAATTTGAAATCAGAATCTCCAGGGAGCATCTTTAGAAACCGATGAAATTCTCCAAGAAAATAATTAAAGCAAAGGCCATGAAGATGAATTTCTGGGATTCAGAAGATAAAGTATAGTTTGGGTCCTTCGGTCACAAATCAAAATGGAATTCAAATCCAAAGTACTCCACTAAAAATTTTAGACCTGATTCACAGGTCAGCACTAGTGGAATCAGGTGTAAGGTCGGTGGCAGAACACTCTAAAGGAATCCAATCGGAATCCTCCGAAAAGGAATTAATTGAGCCCCATCTAAGAACGCCTTTTGCGTAGACCCCTGGGCCGTCTGTGAAGGACGCTCTTTCCGTCTACCACAGGTTTTCTACGGTAAATTTTATACTTCAAACATAAGTCCGCATTTGCAGAATTCTGCGTAGATTCAGTGACAGAATACTCCGATCTTAGCAAAAACCCTTGGCCCGTCTATGAATGAGACTCGACGGCCGAAAAATCTACGCTCCCGAAAAAAATATCTAGAGGCATCAGAGTCGATTCTAGCTTTTAGGACCTTGAGAATCTGTCTGCATTCGCTCACTGGTGGGGCAAGACAACCCAGTTTTCACTACGCCCACAACTAACTAAAATTCATAATACAAGAAGCGCGAAAAACAATTTTAAGACCTCCCTGCACCCCAATAATAAAAAGCAAACAAACAACGTCCGTTTCTACGCAACATGACACATTTATGGAAAAATGTGCATGCCAGAATTCGCGGAGAATAAAAAAATAATAACAAAACACAGCCCAGACCTCCCTGTAAACTTTTGATTCTCAAAGAAACCGCCTGTCCCCCGATATTAATATTGCATCTTGCTTACAGAAGTCAGTTCATTCACACCAGCGTTTGCTGGTACAACATTTCGAAGACTTGTGTTACAAAAAAAACCTCTTTTTTTCCGGAGAACTGGAAAAATATTTTAGACCACCCTTGCAGCTACATTGCAAAGGCTTTTATACCCTATCCAACATGAGCAAAAAAAAAAAAAAAAAAAATCCGTTGTCTTATTTGATGATTGTATAAATGTAAATCATAATACTAATTTAATTTAAAATAGACCTAACTTTATTTAATTTTCTTCCTAATAAAAAAAAAGACTAAATAATACATTCTAATTTTTACTGCTCATAACAATTGGAAGGCGATCGGATATTTCTATGAAAAGATATCGAGTTGCGTGCGTATGTATGTACCTACATACGTACATACATACGTACGTACGTGCATACATACATACAGAATATGTAGGTGCAGAAGCTCTTCGGTAATATCCTGTGAGCTAAAAACCTGCAATAAGACAATAAATATATAGTTCTTATCTCTTCAATTCGGTGGCCGCAAAACAGAGCATTTAAATAAGCATCCTGAAAAAAAATTATAAAAAAATGGCAACAATATGCGGAAGATTTTTTTGCAGAAATTGATACCCAAGACTATAACTAATACGATTATAATTCAAACATAGCTAGGCAAAGCACAGCACTTATCATTCAGCTGCTTTTAGAGAACAACTAAAAATTTGCTCACTTTAACGCCGATATCTTTCTGAATTTTTACGATATTTGACTAGATTTTTTTAATAAGTTGCTCCATAGAGTTGACTATTAAATTATATAAAATGATCCTTGTTATCGTTCGCGCATGCGCAGATAAAAATTATTTCATGCAACTGCTCATATTTCCTAAAATATTTAATATATTTATATTCCAAATACACTATATTGTTTCTACTATATTTTGTCAATTTTCCTGAAATCGGAGTTAAATTTGGTTGAAAACCCTGCATGTTATAAGCAAAAAACATGCGAAATTTTTAATTTTTTTAAACAAATCGCTATATCTCTATTAATATACAGTAGGGTGGGCCTAAAAAAACTTTTTTTTGAATTTCGATGATGGGTAGTGCGGAAAAGTGGCCACTAGTGGCACCAAGTTCACACAAAAAATTTGAGATTTTTAGGACAATTCCTATGTTTGCCGCTTTTGGCTTGAAGTTTTGCTAAAATGCTGATTTTTGAACTTTTTTAGCAAAAATTTTAAAAAATGTTAAATTAAACTTATTTTAATCGTATTTACTTGAAAAGGCATATTTAATGTTCCAAATGTATAAATATGCTCTGATAATGTATTATTTAATTGCTATGTGTATTTTAAATTAGACGATTTTTATAGCCTTTTCGTGTTTAAGTGAGCAAAAGTTGCATGTATTGTTTGAATCTTTCAATAGTTTCTCTCCTTTGTCTTGTTTATGTCCCTTGGTCTTCCTTATTTTTTTCGATGCTTTAACCCCTTGAGGGGCAAGGGAAAATGACTGTAAATATTGAATTCTCACTGGAATAATCGAAAAATTTTATTTTTAAATAAGGAAAAGCAAGATTGTAACAATTTTCCTCCAAAGTTAAAAATGTAAAATTCAGTAAAACTTTTCTGGTGAGAATCTTGTTTAAATTAGGTGGGATATCTTTTATCCCACCGCCTCTCAAGGGGTTAAGGGTCATATATTTGGGTGACGGACAACAGAATCGCCCAGAAACAAATCTGGAAGGAGAGAAGGGGTGAGGCGAGAACTTAAGCGAACGCAGTGACTCATCGCGATGTTGGGGGAGTGAAGGAGGAAATACAAGAGGGGAGAAAGTGCGATAAGTGATGTTTATTATTTTTCAGTGCTCAGTTTCCCTGTGACATTTGTTCAGTGTGAAAGTAAAACCTTTTTCTCGTGCAATACATTGCTTTTTGGATCGTTTAACATGACTTTACTGTGCTTTGTGCGTTTTATTACGACGAGTTTAGAAATGGCTAGTGCGAAAGTTCATGATCATGTAAAGACATGTGATAGCGTGAAAAGTAGCCATGTTGGGGCACCGTGCAAATTGAAAGACTTGCAATTGCCAACTATTGCTGACATCATGCGCCACTACTATTGGTTGCGAAACGATATAGAAGAAAATCGAGATATTTATCTTCAACCAGTGGATGATATTATTAAAATGGCAGGTGAAAAAGTTTCCGAAATCTGGATAAAATCTTCCATACCAGTGGTTTCCCAATTAACAATTAACGGAAAGATTAAAACTATTACAATGATCGTAGATCATTGGAGAAATCTTGTAATCATACGGGCGTTAAAAGCAAGGCGATCTGCGAAGATTTCGTACGAAATGCGGAAACTTCTCTCTTTGACATTGCAGCTTGCAAGTGTAGAGGCTTGAACAATTGTAGCTGCGACATCAGACGTAAAGTTCCACATCGGGAGGTGAACTTCTTGAAGGATCAAAGAACTGTTCAAAAATGTTTATCGGAAATATTGATTTAAAAACAAGCAAAACTCTTGCAAAGAAAATATCGCGGAAAATGAAGAGGGATACAATTTCAACGATTAATAGTGGTTCTGCGACAAAGTCTTCAACGAGTGGAGTTAGATCCAGATGGAAGACAGTTATATTGTTGGATGATTCAAGTAGTGGGAGCTTTCAAGCAAGCAGTTCGACTGAATCTGAATTTGAACCAGGCCCTTCAAATCCAAACACTCCTAAACGCATATTCCTGTCTCACACAGCGTCCGCCATGTCTCAGGGAAACGGAACACTGAAAATAATAAGCATCCCTTATCGCACTTTCTCCTCTCTTGTGTTTCCTCCTTCAATCCCCCAACATCGCGATGAGTCACTGCGTTCGCTTAAGTTCTCGCCTCACCCCCTTCTCTCTTTCCAGATCTGTTTCTGAGGGATTCTGCTGTCCGTCACCCAAATATATGACCCTTAAAGCATCGAAAAAAAATAAGGAAGACCAAAGGACATAAACAAGACAAAAGAGAGAAACCGTTGTAAGATTCAAAGAATACATGCAACTTTTGCTCACTAAAACGCGAAAAGGCTATAAAAATCGTCTAATTTAAAATACACATAGCAATTAAATAATACATTATCAGAGCTTATTTATACATTTGAAACATAAAATATGCCTTTTCAAGTAAATACGATTAAAATAAGTTTAATTTAACATTTTTAAAATTTTTGCTAAAAAAGTTCAAAAATCAGCCTTTTAGCAAAACTTCAAGCCAAAAGCGGCAAATATAGGAATTGTGCTAAAAATCTCAAATTTTTTGTGTGAACTTGGTGCACTAGTGGCCACTTTTCCGCACTACCCATCATCAAAAATCAAAAAAAAAGTTTTTTTCGGCCCACCCTAATATACAGTGGCGGTCAAAAGTTTCCGGCCAGTTAGTTTCTTTGATTTGCTTGATAGAACGTTTTAGTGAAGAAGAAGCACAATTGCTCCAAAAGTTATGAATAAGTAAAGTACCTCTGACCACGTGATCATTTTGATTGGATGCTTAAGATACTTGATGCAAAGGGAAGGAATTCGAAATTCGCGCGTGCAAAAGTTTCCGGCCATTCGTCATCCATTAGTTTTTTCTATCGCTAAAGTGATTTTTTGGCCATGTTTGTTAATTAATCAACGTGAATAATGCAGTTGAAATTCAAAAATGAAAATTTTAACAATTTATTGTTCCTAAACGAGTGATTTGTTTGTCGCTAAAGGGACAATCCTCTCGTGAGATTGCGGCAAAGTTGTCGATCTGAAAATTTGCTGTAAACGATATTTTAAAAAAATATAAAGATAGTCATGGCCTTCGAAACTTGCCACGGTCCGGGGGACTTCGAAAAACGACTATTCTTGTAGACAGAATTATCAGAAGAAAAGCAGTTGATGACCCGCTTAAAAATGCTGCTGCAATTCCACGCGATTTATGGTGTTAAATATTGCTGAAAAAAGTCTGTATACAGTATCAAGACGCTTATGTGACGTAGAACTTTATGGAACAGTCGGTGTTAAAAAAACTTTCATAAATAAAAAAAATCAGAGGGCCCGACTGGCGTTTGCCAAGGAATACAAAGACTGGTCAAGTGAAAACTGGAAAAAAGTACTATTTTCCGATGAATCGACGTTCAATCTTTTTGGTAGTGAAAAAAAACCATTATAATCGACGACCTAAAAACAAAAGATAAGATGCGAGATACATTGTTCCTACAATGAAGCACGGCGGAGGTCAAGTTATGCTGTGGGGAGCATTTTCTGGAAAATGCGCCTGTCCGTTATTTGAAATCTGCAGCAAGATGAATAGTGAAATGCATAAGGATATCTTGCAAGACCATTTGCTGCCTTATTGGAGGAAAAATTGTGGTCGCAACTATTTGTTTCATCATGATAACGACCAAAAGCATACATGCCAGCTCGTCAAGCAGTGATTTTCGCACAAAAAAATTCCGGTTTTGAAATGGACAGCCCAATCATCCGATTTGAATACAATAGAAAATCTTTGAAACTAACTTGAAAACGTGTGTGGAATTATAGATATTCAAATTCAGCAGCATTTTCACAAAAATTGTAAGAACCGTGGGCAAAATGTAACATTGATGATGTACAACCGTTCACTGAATCGATGTCACGTTGCTGCGCCGCAGTTCTTATTGCTAAATGTATGAATACAAAATACTAATTGTAAATGTTGTTGATCACTGTTATTTTCTGTTATAACACCATTTTTTCCCAAACTTGCAAAGGTGGCCGGAAACTTTTGAGAACATGCGTTTTCTTTAGCAATTAATTTTGCCAATTAAATTTATTAATATTTAATTTTTATTTCATAAATAAGTTCTTAACAGTTATGTCAATAAGGTGTATAAGTATCACTTTGAGCAGTTTTATAATCTATTCTTTTATAATGTCATATCATTCATAATCATCATTTGTTCTACCAATTTTATTTTCAGACATTAAAAACACACTAAGATTTCATAGTTTATCATACAGCCAAATAATAGCGTACATGTCATAAGTTTTAAAACATATATATACTTTAACACAAATATTCAAGATAGTTTTAAAAATATTTTCACCTCCTTTTTCACCGAGGCATCTTCAGTTATTGATGTTTTTCGTCTCACTATCTCGCTATTCCTTGCTTTCCAGATTTTTCCTGTTATTTTTCCCCATTTTCAAAATGTGTCGCCATCTATTGTCTATAACTGCGTGTAGTTGATCATTGCAGGTTTCCGATTTTGATGAGATGATTTCAATGGCTTCTCTTATTAATGCGTAATTTAAACTATTGTATTTTGCTAATTTCTCGACGTTTTTAAAATCTATTGTGATGGGGGATTTTCTATTGAGTCGTGCTATGGCCGTAGATGATTTATTAAGTCGTATATCCCGTTGGTGTTCTTTAATCCTGTCTTGTAGCTTTCTTTTTGTCATTCCTATATATGACATATCTTTTCCTTCATTGTTTTTTAAATTAATTTTGTATATTCCAGATGTCTGTAGGTGTGAAATTTTCTCAATGTCTGTTCTAATTAATTTAAATATTGGTAGGTCAGGGGTGATAGGGGTATTTATTCCTAGTTTTTTAAATTCACTTTTTATTTTTAATGAAACACCTTTTATGAAAGGGATTGAATTTGTAAATTTTATAAATGTTTTTAAAAACGTCGAGAAATTAGCAAAATACAATAGTTTAAATTACGCATTAATAAGTTAAGCCATTGAAATCATCTGATCAAAATCAGAAACCTGCAATGATCAACTACACGCAGTTATAGACAATAGATGGCGACACATTTTGAAAATGGGGAAAAATAACAGGGAAAATCTGGAAAGCAAGGAATAGCGAGATAGTGAGACGAAAAACATCAATAACTGAAGATGCCTCGGTGAAAAAGGAGGTGAAAATATTTTTAAAACTATCTTGAATATTTGTGTTAAAGTATATATATGTTTTAAAACTTATGACATGTACGCTATTATTTGGCTGTATGATAAACTATGAAATCTTAGTGTGTTTTTAATGTCTGAAAATAAAATTGGTAGAACAAATGATTATATCACTTTGAGATTCCTCTTCATATGGATATATCTAAAAATTAACCAAAATTTTTATGCTGGCCGGAAACTTTTGACCGCCACTGTACGTGCTATTCTTACACAAGAGAATGCACATATTGCACAATGTCTGTTTATTTATATTCGGTAGCGCTAGATCATTTCGTGCATTTTATTTTACAGGGTGATCCCAAGTATTATTTTTTTTTCTTTGATTTTTTGTTGGCCCCCTAATTCCCCCCCCCCTTAACAAATCGACAATGCTAAATATGAGGTCATACATGTTCTTTTTAATCCTGAAATTTCAGAAGAATCTGTCAAATATATTTCTAAATATTCGACAAAATGTCTAAAATTGAAAGTTGACGGTCATTAATGGCAATATAGTGTAGACATAGATCGATGCACCAATTAGTTAGCTATAAAGAAATATCATTTTTACAATTGTTGACGGAATTTTAATTTTTGCTTTCTTGGCCAGGTTTTTGGGTCAAATACTCCACTGTGCGCCGCCATCACGAACTTCCACCAGTAAATTTTAATAGAAATTTTCGCCTTGTTTAAACGCCAATATTCCCTTGGCAGTAATCAGTCCCAGATCCGATGTAAACAAACAACAGCCGCCATTTTCTGACTACCTCATCAGTTACTTTACTTGCAACCAGTACACAAGATACTGTATGCAGAGCTACCACTGGCGACTATTTTAGGTAGATTTCGTATGAAATACTACCTATTACATTCTTCCCTAAGTTGGAATTTCAGAAAACTTTTTGCAGATCTACACCGATCATGACCCCCAGAACCCAAAACCAGCCTCAGTAAAAAACTTTATATATCTATCTACCTATCTATATATATTTATACATATATATCACTTTCTTCTGGACACGATAACATCCACAATTCTGCACAAATCTCTTCCAAACTGATACATAAAATCTCGGTCAAGTTCGTTAATGGGCGAAATCGGACCAAGGGAATGGAAATATGGAGGGGTTTTGTGAAAACCGAAAAAACCCCATAACTTTTTAATTTTTGTACAAATGAAGTCAGATTAAAGATTTTATTACTTCTAAAAATAGGGCAACAAATTTATGTATCACAGATTTTTGATAAAATTAAAAATGGGCTCAAGGGGCGAAAAAATAGGGTTTTTGGGAGAAAAAAATGATAACCTCGTCAATTCTCAATATATCAAATCCAGTTAGTTTTATTATAAATCTCCTTAATATTATCTACAATTTTATATTCACAAGTTTTTGATAGGATCAATTCGTACCGCAAAAAAGTAAAAACGAAAACAAAAAAGGGGGGTTGAAGAATAAAAAAATCCATAACTCCACCAATTCACAAGATATAAAGTCCGTATGAATTTATCATATATCTTCTTAATATTGTCTACAACATTTATATTGACAAGTTTTTGATAGGACCCATTCTTACAGCAAAAACAAATTAAAAATACATAGCGGTTGAAGAAAAAAATCATCTTATTAAAGGTGTATTCAAATCCAAACTGCTTATTTTCTAACTCATCTTTAAATTAATTTTTGCTCTCGAGCGCATCCAATTGGTAGATTCTCTTATTCAGAAGCTATATATTGTACCGTAATGATCGATTTTTTGATAGAGGCAGAATATATTTCAAAAAATGATGTCAAAGTGGACAATTTGAACAGAATTTTCCGAAGCGATTGTATTTGAAGCGAAAAACATCATCCTACAGAGAAAATAATTGTTTATAAATCAAGTTTTAATTAATTGAACGAAAAATAAAAACACAGATCGCTTATAAATCTCTTCAAAAATCACGTAAGGAAATTTCATATTTTTTCTATTAAAAATGATTCTGAAAATGTGCCAGCAAATTTCGAGTTGTTGAGCATGGAAAAGTATTTTTTTAATACCTTCTTAACATGATTCGGATAAAACAAGTTATTATATAAAAATGAAACAGAAGCGGCCAGATAAAATTGTTAAAGTGGGTATATCTCTAATCATGATATAGTTTTTGTTGGTGAAATTAGTATACTTAACTTCGAAATCTACCTCCGCCTGTAGGCCGGACCGACAGGGATTTTTTATATTCTGTTCACACCATTATTTAAAAAAAAATAAATTGTGTAATATATTCCTCTTGCACATGTTGTCAAACTGTATGTGAAAAACTTTCGTTTTGAGAAAGTGGTGCGAAATAGAATTGAAAAATAGTCGCCAGTAGCTGGCCTGTATATGTCTCTTCTTTATTCATAGCTCCATTAGTCTAGCCCATCGCCCCCCATAATACTACGCCGGAGAACTAACACAAAACTGGTGACTGTTGTAGCGGATTTTTTTTTCAGCGTTTGTACGGTCTTTTGAATTTGAATACCAATATGACCATTTGAATTTAATATTTTACAACTTTATTTTTATGACATCAAGTTAGAAAAGTTTTGAGAAATGCTCTTGTATAAGTCTAGGGGACCGTACAAACGCTTAAAAAATCCGCCTACGACAGCCGCCTTTTTGTGTCAGCGTTCAGGCTTAGTATTCAGAGGGCGGTATCTAGGCGTTCACTGAAATACTTATGATTCTAGCTTTTCAGTTTTGGGCGTCACCGTACGTTTTGGTCAAAGTGCTCAAAAGTTTACCCCTTAACAATTTATTTTCACAATGTCCATCAAAAAAGTAACTTTTTGCCCTTTCTTCTTCATTTTACAGTAGCGCTCAAAAGTATTTTGACAACCTTATATTCTCTCTTATTTTATTTAATATAAAAATGTAAAAGAAAATATATTCCCTATAATTGAGAACATTATGACTGCAGTTATTCAAATGTATCAAGTTTCAATTTGTTTGTTTACATTCGTCGCAACTGAAGAAATATGACTCCTCCTTAGCTCAAAAGTATTTTGACAATTAGTTTGCATTTAATTGTTGAAGGTGTCAGTGGCACTATAGCTTCGATTAGTGTTTATATCGACTTACTGTGATTAATTTTAAGGATCAGGAATGCCGAAATGTAAAAAAATATTGAAGTGATTCTAGAAAAACCGCTGTAAATGCAATTAAGAAAGGTAGACTGCAAGCAGAACTAGCTCGTTCTTTTAACGTGTCTCGGCAATTTTTATTATATGGAATAAAGTTTTTAATAAACAGAAATACATCGAAAATAAGCCTCAAAGTAGCCATCCGAAAAAAAAACTTGCAATGTTGACTGTATTATAAAAATTATATCTACAAGTGATTGTCGTAAGTCCGCTGTAATAATAAAAAATGAATTGCAAGAAAAATACGGCATAGACTTACACGTTTCATCTGTCAAACGACGCCTAAATCTCTATGGTTTACATGGCAGAAGACTAGCAAAAACACGTTTGTTATCTACTAAGTATAGGAAGGCTAGAGTTGCACTTGTAAAACGGCATAACCCTTTCAGGTGCAAAGCAATTCCTTTGTTAAAGTGTTGAAATTAATGATTGACGCCGGAATTTGAAAACAAATTTATTTGCATATAAGAAAAAGCTATATTTCACACACGCAATAAACCGAATTTTTTTAAACCAAAATGCTGGTGTCAATCATTAATTTCAACACTTCAGCAATGCCATTGCTTTGCCCTTGAAACGGTTATGCCGTTTTTCAAATGCAACTCTAGCCTTCCCATTCTTAGTAGATTAGAAACGTGTTTTTTCTGGTCTTCTGCCATGTAAACCATAGAGGTTTAGGCGTCGTTTGACTGATCAAACGTGTATGTCTATGCCGTAACTTCCTTTCAATTCATTTTTTATTATTTAAGTGGACTTACGACAATCATTTATAGATATCATTTTTATAATACAGTCAACATTGCAAGTTGTTTTTTTTTTTTCGGATGGCCACTTTGAGTCTTATTTTCAATGTATTTCTTTTTATTAAAAACTTTATTCCATGCAATAACAAGTTGCCGAGACACGTTAAAAGAACGAGCTAGTTCTGCTTGCAGTCTACCTTTCTTAAGTGCATTTACAGCGGCTTTCCTAGAATCACTTCAATATTTTTTACATTTCGGCTTTTAAAAATAATCACAATAAGTCGATATAAACACTAATCGAAGTTATAGCGCCACTGACACCTTCAACAATTAAATGCAAACTAATTGTCAAAATACTTTTGAGCTAAGGAGGAGTCATATTTCTTCGGTGACGCCGAATGTAAACAAACAAGTTGAAACTTTATACATTTGAATAACTGCAGTCATAGTGTTCTCAATTATAGGGACTATATTTTCTTTTACATTTTTATATTAAATAAAATAAGAGAGAATATAAGGCTGTCAAGATACTTTTGAGTGCTACTGTATAATGATAAGTAAAAAAAAAAAAAAATTACAACTAATATTTCTTTGATATATTGAAAATTTTAAATTCATTCTTTCTTTCAAATTAATAAAACAATAAATCAGCTTACGTATTAAAACAACTTTTAATTATTTATCAATTAAAATGATATGAATATAATTTAGTGAATGATAATATTTCCTCTGAAAGTTTTATTTTCTTCCTACAAGAGTGCCTAACCGTATAATTACATTTACAGTTATGCATATAAAAAAAAAATTAATAACCAATGTATTTTTTATTAGAATTACTACTACTTTATTTGCATACCAAAAAAATCGAAATTACTCTAGTATCCAATTGCACGACGGCTTTTTTTTTTTTTTTTTTTTTTTTTTTTTTTTTTTTTTTTTTTTTTTTTATTAGCTTGTGAAAGCTTTTTTCTGAATACATGTTCCATATAAATAACATATTTAAATTTTAAGCACAAATCCATTTTGAAAACACACTAAAAACAAAAAAACAAAATCTGTGTACTTCAACGATTATGAGCTGGAAAAATAAATAAATGCATAAAAATAAGTAATATAATAAGTAGAAAATTAAAGTAATATGGAACGAAGAAAAGTGTGTGTGTGGAGGTAGGAGATGGGTTGATAAGACCAATGATCCATGACGGAGCCAATTCTTTTATCTAAGGAGTTTTCCTTTTTGGAATAAAATGTGGGATTTAACTGGTAATATGATTTTTTTGTTTCTTCCTTCTTTATTTTCTTTAGTCTAGACTGTTTAACCCCTTAACAGTGACATTTGTTTTCTCACAAAAAAATTAAAAATGGGCTGGACACCACTTTTTCCATACTAAAATATTTACCTTACTTAATCAAAAAATATCTGACAATCAATAAAGATAAATATACAGTTACAAATTAGTGGTATCAAAAGGCTTTTAATAACGAAGCAAGCAAAGTGTTCTTGCCCGAATCCAGTTCGGGTCACACTGTTAAGGGGTTAAGAATACTAGTACAAGATATACAATATATTTTGTTCAAGAAATTTTAATATATTTCGGCATTTTTCAAAATACTTTTCTGTTTTTTTCTATAATTTTTACTTTACTTTTACTTTTCTTTTTTTTAATAAAAAGTCATCATAACACCAGCTTGTTTTTATAGACGCTAATATTTGAATGAAAATGCAAAACATTCAGCGAAAGAAAAAAGATTTATTTTTAATTTATTATTATTCTATTAAAATGTTAACCCTTTGCTCTCCGTTGTCGCCGCTGCGGCGATATCATCGTTGTTTGCAAAATTTGTTTCCGGCACCAGTTATAAAGGCAAATAAAATTTGCCTTATTTAATCTGAGCATTTTGAAAATTGTGTACTTGAAGGAAACCTTTTTTAAAAAAGTGGTGCCGACCGAATAACATTTGTGTAAGAGAAGCCAGAGGCCAAAGGGTTAAATAATTCAAATCATGCTTCAAGGGAAGAAACTTATACATTCTAATAAGAAACTGAATGGTATAAGATATTTATTTTATATTAATATTAATTTCATAGTTCTTTAACCACTTCACCGGTAGCAGGTATAGGGAAATAGTGATTTAATCCAAGATTTATCTCGGAGTAAACGTTGAAGTGGTTAACCCTGTCAGGGGCGAAGTATTTCTATTCGTAAAACGCTGAAAAGCTTAAATGGCACTACAATTTACAAAAAAAAAAAAATTAGTTGAAAATAATTAAAGTATTTCCTTCACATAATGGAGTTATGAATAAAGAAGGGGAGGCATATCCCATATAGCATTTTACTTTTGTAGAACATTTGCAGCAGTCTTGCTTTGAAAACCTGCAAAGTTGCAGCAAACTCAGCATGATAAGACTGAAAATTCATAACAAGACTACAGTAAGATAACGCAAACGCTGAAGTCACCAAACTTTGAACTTGTCGTTAACTTGTCGTACAAGTTAAATTCATGCTGTATCAAATTTATTGCAAATAAACGGCAAACAATTAATCAAAATTACTGCAAAGTAATAACCTTTCCACGCCTCACTATCGGTTTTCAACTGTTACACTATAAGTTTAACCCCTTCGCAGGTACCCACAGTCCTGATCAGGTGTATTGATGTGCACATACCGTCAGAAGGGGCATACTTCGTTTTCATCGCCGTAAACGAGCTCAGGTAATGTTTGTACTTTTCAATACGAGCCTTTTTTTTATATTTGACAAGTATAGCGTTTAAAAAAAGCGGTACCAACCGAATAAAATTTCTGCAATTTCTGCGTATGTGCTGATTGTCTCTTCTATCGACAGAGGGATTTTTTGCTTTCGTCACTTTTGTGAATTAATGACAGGCTTGTCATCAGTTTCGCAACAAACTACTCATGCAAGTGGGGTATACCTTGCAGGAATTTTTCTGCGAATTTCTCAATTCAAATTCGTCACGGCAAGATAATGTCAGAAAAAATCAAACTTGCGGCTAATGTTCATGCTATCTGGGATAGTGTAGTGTCTAACACTTGGAGGTGAAGTAACTGAGGAGGTTGTCAAAAGATGGTGACGGCTTTTATGAAATCGGATCTATAATTTCTGATTACTGCCGGGACGAACTTCCCACCAGTAAAATTGAATAGAAAATTTCGTTTTATTTGAGCGTCTTATATATGGAAATATCTTCTCACAAATGTGTAAAAAAATTCTATTTACTTCTACTGGTGTCAGTTTGCCTCGTAAAACAGTCAGTTTGTTTCAATGGTTGTCACATTATGGCGAAAACGCAGGGCCTGACTACCGCGAAAGTAAACTTCCAAGAGTAACACTTGATTAAGGCATAGCTGCCAACTTTTACGCTTTTTTGCTACCACTAAAATTTAATAGAGATTTTCGCCTTCTTTAATCGTGAGATTTCTACGATTAAATAATAAAATATCTATTATAAAATTTTAGTGGTAAGAAAAAAGCGTAAAAGTTGGCAGCTATGTTATGGTTATCTTGATTAAGATTTCATTAAGGTTAGCTGGGTGAAAAAGTTCCACCAGATTCGTCTGGGATAGCTCAGATGGTAGAGCACTGGCGGCTTCAGCCAGGAGATCCCTGGTTCGAATCCTGGTCCGGGCATTTTTCGCCCAGTTGGATATTTAAATCTAATGTTAAACTAGTAAATTTGAAAATCGGTTTCTACCATTATTTATGACAGAAATTTTGCATTAGTGAGGAGTTTAAATAAGCAAAAAATTTCTATATAAACTTACTGGTGGAAGTTTCCGCCAGCGGTAATAACCCTCTGCGAAAGCGGTTACGGTTGAAGCTTCACCATTTTAAGGATATGCCAGTTCATTTTTATTAATAGTTCCATGCTTTACATACTTTATAAAAGAAATGTTTTGCTTCCAAAATTCTAGAGCCAATGTGGCATTTTACGTATTAAATTTAAGTGGTCCAAAAATGAAGCACCGCCCTTTAAAGGGTTAATTAGATATACAAATAAGTGATCTGCTGCTGGCATACTAATAAAATCCTATCTTTTCTATAATTGAGATAGCCTTGAGTAATTGCATCGGTGCCTATTATGAGGGGAAGATCCATGGCCCAAATGGACGGCCCAGATTACCCTTGCTTTAATCAGGTTCTGCTTCTGAAACAAACCCATTCTTGCTTTATGATCAAATATCTCCCCGCTTATTGAAGAAGATTCAGCGCAGTCAAACATGGCGCCAGAAATTCAGCATGGTCAAACAGTGCTGCAGAGATTTGGCGTGGTCAAACATGGGAACATATAATGCTAAAAAAAATAGAAAAAAATGGTCAAAATAGGCCTCTATTAAACGTTTCTAGTGTATTGTATTCAGACGCATAAAAGTGTCTTAAAAATATGACACTTTAAAATTTTTCCCTTTTGAATCATCCGTTTCAGACACTTATGTGTCTCAATTTCAAACATTTCAGTTTAAAGTGCGGATTGCTTGATTGGCACCACTTTTTCGAAATGGTATGAAAAACATTATTTTTGTCTTATTCAATCTGTCGTTAAATACGGCGAATTTCGCCATTTAAAAAAAAAAAAATTGTAATCAAGCAATCTGAATAATAATAAAAAAAAGTAGTCCACTGGCATCACTGTTCCGAAGTCTCCAAATATGATGTCAAAAATAGCTATTAGTAGTGAAAAGTTTTTTATTTCGTACACTTTAAAAAATGCAGATGGACCTATCAACAAAACTTAAGTATAGAATTACGTAATAGACGTTATTACTAATTGATTTGTGCCAATCGTGTTTTTATGGGATCATTTACGACATAGTTAGTGGGTGTTTATCACTTTTGTCTTCCAGAACTGTTTATCAAGCGGATAGAAAAAACATTTACCACATTACTCGCACCAGAAAATTCTTAAAAGAAAGTTGAAATATGTAATGCAAAACGTTTCCTTTTTCGTGCGGAAATGTTTGTTTTTTCAAACAATTGAAAAATAGCGGAACTTTTGATTCTGCTGGCTAGATGAAAATAAATTGCTTTTTTCGCTTTGTCCTAATTTCGTTCGAAGTTTATGAGACTAGGCATGGAACTACGAATAAAGCGGAATAGATAAATCCTTAAAATGGCAAACCTTCAATTGTAACCACTTCCCCTCGGCCTGATTACAGCCCGGGAAAACTTCACGAGTAAATTTGAATAGAACTTTCCTACTTATTTAAACTCCTTCTACATGCGAAATTTATGTCATAATTAATTCAAACATGATTCACATTCAATTAATTCAAATTGTCGCCAAAGCGAACTTCCACCATCAAATTTTAATAGAAATTTTTGCCTTGTTTAAACGCCTTATTAAACCTTTCCGGCGCGGTGTCCTTAAAAAAGGACACCAAATTTTAATTCCAAAACTGACAAGCGTCACCAAGAATATTTAATCCTCTGTCTACCAGAAGGGTCCAATGGACCCGACATGTACATTCAAAATATTTATTCAAACCAGAAATTTCTTCAAAACAAACTAAATGTATAAATCAGACAATAATAAGTTAAATAAACAAATTAAACAGTTTTAAGTAAAAATTCTGGTGTAGAATGTTTTTATAAAACTTGAGTAAAATTTCCGGTAGTTCTAGGGTTAACTAAAATTTTCCTATTATAACGTGCATGAAAATAAGCAATTTCATATTTTCTAATAAATTCGTTTAGAAATTGCGGTGTCAGTCCATTATTTCATCAGTTTATAAACAGAATTATTCCGCGCCGGTAAGGGTTAATGCAGAAATTACGTCATAAATAAAGCAAAATATTCTATTTTTTTTTTACTGGTAGAAATTTGCTTTGGCAGTAATCAGCACTGTTCACATGTAAACAAACAACTGCCGCCATCTTGTGACTACCTCCTCAGTTGCTTCACTTTCAACAAGTAGAAACTATATTATATGCAGGTTTGCCACTGGCGACTATTTTCATAGTCTATTCCATACCTGCCAACTTTTACGCTTTTTTTCTACCACTAAACTTTAATAGAGATTTTCGTCTTGTTTAATCTTGAGATTTTGACGATTAAATAAGACAATATATACTATAAACTTTTAGTGGTAAGAAGAAAGCGTAAAAGTTGGCAGCTATGCTATACGCACCATTATTTAAAAAAAATAGATTTTGTAGTATATTTCTCTTGCACCTGTTGTAAAAGTGTAAGTGAAAGATTCTAGTTCTGTGAAAATACTGCGAAATAGAATTGAAAAATAGTCGCCTGGGGCAGCCCTGTATATGTCTGCTATTTGTTCAGCACCGCCACCGGTTTGTTGTAGGCCACCTCCCCCTGAATACTATGCCTGAGCACTGACACAAAAATGAGGGCTGTCGTAGGCGGATATTTTTTCACATTTGTACTGTCCATTGAATTTAAATACCAATAATTCTTTTAGAATATTAAAGCTTTATTTTTATGAGATTAAATAAGAAAACATTTGAAAACATTACTAGTGTCTAAGTTTAGGGCGCGGCTGTACAACCTGGCGCTCTCGATACACCATAAAATTCTTACAGATTTATTTGCCTTATTTAATCTCCGAAACTCTCCGAGCCCCACCAGTGGCCGAGAGGTTCTGCTCTCGAAGCTGGTAGACGGGAGGTGCTGGGTTCGATCACAGTCGCGCCCGTCGGCCTAATCGTTCGAAGTTTTCTTCGAACCTTGGTTTTCCAAGCGTAAATACGGGTTAGGTTCCCTTAAAAAGACCCCCACGGAGGGCACTTTCCCCTGAAGGCCTATATCCCTCGTGCTGATAATTGACCGTCATAAACACAACCAAACAACCAAACGAAAACCTCCGATTGAATAAGGAATTGATTTCAGAAAGAATTTTCTGGTAACCCCGGGCACCAGGTTGAACAGCCTTGGACTAGGGGACCGTACAAAAACTTAAAAAATCCGCCTATGACAGCCCGCAATTTGTGTCAGCGCTCAGGCCAAGTATTCAGAGGGCGCAAACTAGGCATGGAACTAGTATTAATAAAGAGGAACTGACATATCCTTAACCCTTAAATTCGCGATTTTCTATTTTGTTTCGAAAAAATTATAAGTGATTCTTTGAAAGTTTTATTACACAGGAAAAATAATGAAAAAAACCAGAGCTACATTTTTCACATAATACGTCAATCTTTTCTTTTGTTGCACATCTGCAATACAAGTAAAAATTACTGTCATGTGTCTGTTTTACGCTAAAATATTTCAAATTTGTAATTTTAATAAGTATGTCTCCAAATACCTTATTTTAAATAATTATTTATTTTATAAAATTAACATTTAACCCTTTAATTCCCATGATAGAATACGTTCTAGAAATTACGTAGTTCAGAGAATTTGACTTTACACGAGAAAGTTTCAATGGTTAATTTCGCTTTATTTAAATATGGAATTTCTGTTATTAATTAAATCAGATATTACTATCTTAATATTCTGGTGTGAATTAGGTATATAAGAATAAAAGAAATCTATTAAATTCAAAACACTGTTGTTTGCGTTTGTGCAAAGCTGCGCACTAAAGGGTTAAAATAGTGAAGCTCCAACTGTAACCGTTTTCGCAGGGTTTGATTACCGCAGTTGGAAGCTTCCATCAGTAAATTTATATACATTTTTTTCCCTTTTTAACCCCTTATTACAGTACAAAGTCTAAAGTTCGGACACCCAAAGTTCGGACTTTCCAGCAGCAGCATTCAAGAAAGAAGTGAAAAAACAAAATTGTTGAAACAAAAAAAGGTCTAGAGCAAAGAAGCTTTATTACTGAATCTTAACTCATGTCTATGTACAGAATAAAATAAAAACTTTTTAATGATATACCTAAGTTAATAAAGCAGCCCACATTAACTAAAATGTTCAATAGTTCAAAAAGTTACAATTTCTTCTTAAATTGTTAGTTCCCAACAAGCGCAAGACGTTTTGACACATTTACAAATTCATTTTTTAACGGAAAGTCTTGGAAGGCTTGACTATGGAAGCAAATTGGTTGTTGTTGTATTTTTGACGGCCAATTATCTGCACGAGGGATATAGGCCCGGGGGGAGTGCCCTTCGTGGGGGTCTTTCTAAGGGAACCTAACCCGTATTATCGCTTGGAAATCCAAGGTTCGAAGAAAACCACGAAAACTCCGAACGATTAGGCCGACGGGCGCGATTGGGTTCGAACCCAGCACTTCCCGTCTACCAGCTTCGAGAGCAGAACCTGTTAGCCACTGGTGGGGCGGAAGCAAATTGGAATCGAAATGTGTTTTCCATTTTTTTTAAAATACATAAATTACCTATTGGGTAATAAGCGATTTTGTTCATGTGACCAGGTCGTTTCTCAGCCTTCCTCGTACGGTTATTCTTTCACACGGCAATTCTGTTCAAAACGCCCAATTTGACACTATTTTCTGAAAGCTCTATTGCGTTTGCAAAAAAAAAGAAAAAAAAAAAAACGGAAAACACAGTTTGATTACATACTTTCTGAACAACAACATCTGCTACTTTCAAGCAACTCCGAACAAAAATAAATTAAAACTTATGTTATAAAATTGCCCTTTTGGATTTGAGCCTTAATTTTCAGCCTTAAATAAATGTTTTTGTTTTACTTTTTGTTTTGTTATGATTTATTTAATGAAAATGATTGTTTAATTTAGTATTAATACTTGTTATATGCAATTTTTAACCCCTTGAAGGCCGCCGATATATTATATATACCACTTAATTTTAATTCCCAAAAGCCACATAAGCACCAGAATTTTAAAACTAACTTCTGCTTTATATTTCATTGTCAAAGAAACGTTTTTACTTAATTTGATGTAAATTTTCTTACAAATACTGGTGTCAGTTAATCATTTTAACATTTTAGTAACAGAAGTAGCTTGCCCCTGATAGGGTTAATATATAAACGTCATATCTTTCCCTCTTATGTAGTGAATTTTCTGTTCCTTTTTATTGGAAAAGCAACATTTTTCAAGACCCAAAGTTCGGAAAAATCCGAAGTTCGAACTTGGTAAAGTCCCGAAGATTCCGGACTTTAGACTTTGCGCTGTTTTGGAAAATTTCAGTCATAAATAATGGCGGAAACAGATTTTCATTTTTACTGGTGGAAGTTTACTTTCTCGGAAGTCAGACCCTGAGTTTCTGCCATATTGTGACAACCACTGAAACAAACTTAGAGTTTTACCAGAAAACTGACACCAGTAAAAACAAATAGGAAATTTTACTATATTTGTGAAAAAGTATTTCCTTCAATAAGACGCTTAAATAAGACGAAATTTTCTATTCAATTTTACTGGTGGGAAGTTTGAGCCGGCGGTAATCAGAAACTATTGATCCGATTTTTTAAAGAACCTGCCGCCATCTTGTGACAACCTCCTCAGTTACTTCACTCGTAACTGGTAGACAGTACACGATATGTCTCCTCCTCTTTATTCATAACTCCATTTGTCTAGGCGTAGCAGAACTTATGATTCTAGCTTTACAGTATTGGCCGTCACCGTTCGTTTTGCTCAAATCGCTTAACCCTTAAATGAGTGATTTTTTTTTATTTTGTTTCGGAAAAATTATTGAAATTTAAAAGGTTTATTACACAGGAAAAATAATGAAAAAATATCGGAGATATATTTTTCATATAATACGTCAATCTTTTCTTCTGTTGCATATGTGCAATAGTAGTAAAAACTATTCTCGTGTGGCTGTTTAACGCTAAAATATTGCATATTAGTAAATATTTTAATAAGTATGTCGCCAAATATATTATTTTATATAATTATTTACTTTATAAAACTGATTTTTTTTAATTGTCATGATACAGTACGTTCTAAAAATTGCGTGGTTCAGAGAATTTGACTTCGTACCAGAATGTTTCAATGGTTAATTTTGCTTTATTTTAATACGGAATATCTCTTATTAATTAAAGTAAATACTGCTATTTTAATTTTCTGGTGTGAATTAGGTATATACGAATTAAAAAAATTATTAAATTCAAAACACTGTTGTTTGCATATATGCAAAGCTGCGCACTAAAGTGTTAACACATTGCCGACCGGAGTTTTTTTTATCAAATTTGAATTTTAAAACAGTAGAAGCTCCTCTCTGTTCTGAAAGTCTTTTGTAAATTGGTGTTCTAGATAGGTTTCCCAAGTTTATGCATCGGTAAATATCTTTCAATGTACGAATTTAATATAAAATGTCTTACAAAATAAAAATATACGGACAGCATGATATAAATGCATTTTCTGTAAGGTAGAAGTATTAAACTTTGTCAATGATATTCTCTGAATGAAAACAAGAATTCTCGTTTCCCGTCGTGAATGTGTTAAAAGTTTACCGCTAAACAATTTTATTTTCATAAGTTCCATCAAAAAAGACACTTTTTGTGCTTTTTGTTTATTTTACAGGGCTGACACAGGCGACTATTTTTATATTCTATTCGCTCCACTATTTTAAGAAAATAAATGTTATAGTATGTTTCTTTTGCAGAAGTTGCCAAAGTGTATGTAAAACTTTACTTTTTTGTTATTACAAACTGGTGCGAGATAGAATTAAAAAAATAGTCGTCTGTGGCAGCCCTGATTTTATAATGACAAGTAAAAAAAAAAAAAAGATAAATATTAAGACTAATATTTCTTTGATAAATTGAAAATTTTAATTTCATTCTTTCTTTCAAATTAATAAAACAATAACTCAGATTAAATATTCAAACAACTTTCAAGTATTTAGCAATTAAAATGATATTGAATGCCCTTTAGTAAATGATAGTATTTCTTCGGAAAATTTTATCTTCTTCCTATATGAGTGCCTAACCGGATACTTACATTTACATTTATGCATATAAAAAAATTACAATTAATAACCAATGCATTTATGAATGAGAATTAATACTACTGTTTTTACATACCCTTGTTTGTTTTTCTTTGAATTACTAATTTGATATCAGAATAATGCCTTCGTGAAATTTTAAATTTTTTATGAGAAATTTTAAATTTTTACTAAGGAAATTAAATTTTGTTGTTGTTGTTGTTGTTTAAATATTAGCTTGTGAAAAGTTTTTAGAATACATAATCCATATCAATAATATATTTAAATTTGAAGGCACAAAGCCATTTTGAAAATTCACTAAAAACACTGAACCAAAATCGGTGTACTTCAATGATTATGAGCTGGAAAAATAAATAAATACATTAAAATAAATAATATCATAAACAGATTATAGTCCAGGCAATAGGGAATTTTACCTAGCAAAATAAATGTAGTCCTGGAAATCGCCTTACTTTATGTTTTTTGGGTCGCTGAATCCGAATTTGTAACTTCCTACCAAAATTTCCCCCGGCAACCCCCCCCCAAAAGATTTTTATTAAAAAAATCAATATTTTATTGTTTTAAGGGAAAAGTATCTAGAAATTCAGAAAGTAGACAAAATTTGCAACAAATTAGATACATGACATTATGACTTAGGATGAAGAGGAAGGGGGATCTGCCTCGGAACAGTGTTGGGCACGCTCACAAAAAAAAAAAAAAAAAAAAAAAAAAAAAAACGAACTAATTCAAACTCGAATTCAATTTCTCAAAAATGAGTCAAGTTGACGTTCAAATTCAAAAATTTTCAAACGAACTCGCTCAACTCAAACTCATCTATGAAAGTGAGCAAAGTTCACTAAAAACTCGTTTTTTTTTTTTTGTTTTGTTTTTTTTTTTTAAGAATTTCTCGTCCAAATTAACAAAATTTTGTGAACTTTTGGTTATTCGATGTAAGAGTTTTCATGGGCCCGACACATTTTTCCTTCCCGACACTCGGTCCGAGCTTATTTTGGGGATTACTTTTTTCTAGAAGTTCGCACCAGAATTTATTTTCCAGCCCAAGTCAGAGTTGGAGTGCATTCTTCTTGAGCTCTGAACAGGCGGAAATTTTTAGTCTTGGTTCCAACCCAGCTCATATGAAAATCATTCGACTGCACGGCCCTGCCCTGTACAGTAAAAATATCAGTAAAATTTGGCCCGGCCAAACTATTCGATGTAACAGTCTTGATGGGCCCGACTCATTTTTCCTTCCCGACACTCGGTCCGAGCTTATTTTGGGGGTTACTTTTTTCTAGAAGTTCGCACCAGAATTTATTTTCCGGCCCATGTCAGAGTTGGAATGCATTCTTCTTGAGCTCTGAACAGGCGGAAATTTTCAGTCTTGGTTCCAACCCGGCGCATATGAAAATCATTCGACTGCACGGCTCTGGCTTGTACAGTAAAAATATCAGTAAAATTTGGCCCGGCCAAACTATTCGATGTAAGAGGCTTCATGGGCCCGACCCATTTTTCCTTCCTGACACTCGGTCGGAGCTTATTTTAGGGATTACTTTTTTCTAGAAGTTCGCACCAGAATTTATTTTCCGGCCCAAGTCAGAGTTGGAATGCACTGGCCTGCACAGTAAAAATATCAGTAAAATTTGGCCCGGGGAAACTTTTTTTTTTTTTAATGCATGCATTTTTAAATCGCTATTATTCCACAAATAAAATTGTTATATTTATTTATTTATTTATTTATTTTTTAAAGATGGGTAGCTGCATTTCTAGGCAATAAAATTAAAGTACAGTAAAACTTGTGGAAAAGTACCTGCCTACAGCGCAGCCCCAAATTTAACAACAGCAACAACAATAAAATGAAATAAATAAATAAATAAATAAAATAAATAAATAAAATAAATAATAAAAAAATATGTTGATCTATGTAAAATGAGTATAATAGTACTTGTAAAAAGAACATAATGAATTTACAACAGTCGATGAATCTGCTAAGAGGGAATCTGCCTGGATTTTTCTCCTTTCCTAGGAGATACCGTCTTAGAAGATTTTGTTGATAGCATTTCACAGTTTTTCAATATCCAAGCCATAGAAAATGGATTATCCATATTAACGGTAACTAAGACATTTACATATAACCAGCAATACATTAAAAAATAGATATCACAGATAAGGATATTTTTTTTTAAATAAAGAATATAAACATTAAATAAAAATATAAAATAAGTATTTTTTTTGTTAAAACTTCTCGTACAAGACAATTTAAACCAGATAGGCATAAAAACCTATGGTCAGCCAGTCCAAGCTCGTTCGGGCCGATTATTATTATAATTATTATTATTATTTTGTGTGTGTGCAGGCTGGGGCAAAATTTTATATTTTATATCGGGCTGAGTCAATAATTTGTTTGAACGGGTCCAGCTAGGCTCGGAGCAGTTCTGGCCGAAGTTTGAAATTTTGTACCGGGCTAAAAAAAAGATTGCATACTGATCGCACTCGGCCTGAAAATTTTTCCCCGGGCTATTCTTCCTCTATTTATATTTGTTAATGAAATGATTGTATATAAAAAGAAAGAAAATAAAAGTTGACATCTAATGAGCAGAGGAGATATATTTTCAAACGTTCAATGGTCTACAAATTTATTTTTAACATTTTGTTTTTGATACTTTTCATTTATACAAAATGGCGATAGCGTAATAATTAGAATTATCGCTTTAGTTTTCATGGATTATTTGATATGTACAAATAAGATATGTACAAATAGACACAGTTTCGGAGCCTACCACCTGTATTTTGAAATTAAATTATATTTTATTTGTCTCTATTTTTTTTTTTAAAGGTAAACTTTATTCATTCTAAGTAACTTAAAATAATTAAACAACAGAGAGAAATTTACAGTACATATACATTTAACGTCTGAATTTAAAAACCATTAAAACACCAAATAAAATAAACTAAGACAGACTTGAGCACAGTTAAAAAATAAAATTTATAAAGACAATAAAAAACAATTAAAAATACAATATGTAAACGTTTCGCCAAGCGACACGCAAGGCATCATCAGTACAAAAAATATCCATTGCATTTCAAACGTCAGAACAAATCAAGAACAGTTACAGTTAGCTATTTTAAAAACAAACTATATTCGCTAGGGACAGAACGAGCATCATTCAAAGCATGCGACCGCAATTCAGTGAACCAAGCCTCAAGGAGCAATCTACCATGGTAGTTGTTGCAACCAGATTTCAAAATACTGGCGTTCGCAATGAGCGGAATGTGATTCGTTTGAAGTGAATGCTGGAGAATTTTTGAATTCAAATTACTCTTTTTTTGCACCAGTATGTTCTTTTAGGCGAATTTCCAATGATCTACCAGTTTCACCAATATAAACACTATTGCAATATTTACAAGGAATAATATAAACAACACCGGGTAATTTAGACTTATCATATTGAAATTTATGCTTATTGAAAAAGGAACTCAATTTATTAATAGGTTTAAAAGAAACCCCAATATTGAATGATTTTAGAATGCCAGAAATGTTTTCAGATATGTTCTTATAATAAGGGATACAGATAAAGGAGCTAGGTTTACTACGTTGAAAAGGGGGGCGGGAGTAGAATTTGCAAAATTTAAAGTTTTTTTAAAGGTTTTTTTAATAAGACAAATAGGGTAGTATAGCTATTATTAACCAAATCACGATAAATTTTACATTTCTCTATTTCAAAATCATTACTGGAACTGCAATATTTATAAATAAAAATATATATAACCGTTATTAAGACTTTAGCCTTCAGAGCCATAAAATATTGCAGTTCCAGTAATGGTTTTGAAATAGAGAAATGTAAAATTTATCGTGATTTGGTTAATAATAGCTACCCTATTGGTCTTGTTAAAAAAATCTTTAAAAATACTTCAAATTTTGTAAATTCTACTCCCCCCCCCCCCTTTTCAACGTAGTAAACCTAGCTCCTTTATCTGTATCCCTTATTCTAAGAACATTTCTGAAAAAAATTCTGGCATTCTAAAATCATTCAATATTGGGGTTTCTTTTAAACCTATTAATAAATTGAGTTCCTTTTTCAATAAGCATAAATTTCAATATGATAAGTCTAAATTACCCGGTGTTGTTTATATTATTCCTTGTAAAGATTGCAATAGTGTTTATATTGGTAAAACTGGTAGATCATTGGAAATTCGTCTAAAAGAACATACTGGTGCTTTAAAAAAGAGTAATTTGAATTCAAAAATTGTCCAGCATTCACTTCAAACGGATCAGATTCCGCTCATTGCGAACGCCAGTATTTTGAAATCTGGTTGCAACAACTACCATGGTAGATTGCTCCTTGAGGCTTGGTTCAATGAATTGCTTTCGCATGCTTTGAATGATGCTCGTTCTGTTCTTAGCGAATATTGTTTGTTTTTAAAATAGCTAACTGTAACTGTTCTTGATTTGTTCTGACGTTTGAAATGCAATGGATATTTTTTGTACTGATGATGCCTTGCGTGTCGCTTGGCGAAACATTTACATATTGTATTTTTAATTGTTTTTTATTGTCTTTATAAATTTTTTTTTTTAACTGTGCTCAAGTCTGTCTTAGTTTATTTTATTTGGTGTTATAACAGAGAGAAAGAATAACAAAAATTCTTTTGGCATGATATCTCTGCTTCTCATCTTATCCTTTGTCCCCAGAAAAGACAATTTTTATTTTATTTTATTTATTTATTTTTACGTTCATGCGCTTCAAATTTACATTATACGGTAACGGAAAAAAATGAAGTGTTTCATTTTCTAATTTTGAAATAAAAAATGGTATACACTTATTATTCAATATTACATGTTTCTTAATTGTTAGAATTTCTGAAATGCTCTTGTGAGTTTATTTGTTTAAAACTGTTTTATACGAGGAGTTCTAAAATAAATCCTACTTTAGTTTATTTCATGTTCTTCGTTTTAAAAACCGATCTGAGCTGCAGATTACAGCAAACACATTTCCAAAATTCCTGTTCCCTTTCCCGTGCATTTTGTTCAGCCGAACGCTGATAAAAATTAAAATTCTGACAAAAGAAAAATAAATTGCCTCTTTCATTTTTGCATATGAATGCATAATTATGAATTTGCACGTTTAATTCCTTAAGAATCGAATAGACTTTTTCATTTGCACACGAAGTTGGCGCACCTTTTATTTTTGCAAATTATTACTGTTCGACGACAGCTCTTCACAGGCTGCCAAGTCTCGAAAATGACTTAAACACCTAATTTGACAGCACTTTCTAAAAAATTCTTTAGATTTATAGAAAAATAAAAAACTGCTCAATTTTTTTGCTATATTTGAATGAGAATTATACATTTTTTTTTTTTTTCAAATTTATAAATGAAAATGAATTAAACATAGCTTCAGAAATCATTTATTACTTTAGAAGTTAAATTCTTTCGATTAAAAACATTTACAAACATTACATACCAAATCCGCACCCCCCCCACCCCCCACCCCCGCGCACACACACACACACACCGAAAAAGAAATTCAAGTATTCCAGGTCTATGGCCCATGTTTTGATTAATTTTTTAAAAAATCGCATTTTGATCTTTTTTTCATTTTGATGCATTTATAATAATATTTTGCAGTTTTCGCAATAAGAGTACAAATTTTAATCTTAATAAATTTGTGAATGACTCGTATTTCGCAGCAAAAAAGATGCTTTAACAAAAAACAACTATTACTCGGACAGTTTCCATCGTAGAAGAATGAGACTTTTTTTGTCTTACTTCTTAGAGTAATAGGATATTTTACTAAATATAAATTATAGGATCGAGAATTCATATTTGTTTAAAGAAATGTTTTTATTTGCTCAAATCGCTTTTAAAATACTTCTGTATCTCATTTATCATCTTTGTAATTGGAACTATATGTCTATGTCTAACGGCTTAGGAATTAGGTATGGGACACCGTTGACAGTGGACACTGTATAGTAAAACCTCTGAATAGCGGATACCTCGGAATCCATGAATTTGGCTGCTATTCGCAGGGTCCGTTATTCAGAAATAAAAATTAAAACATACAAATGTATGAAGTTGTTATAGGATTGAAAAGTGTTCGCTAAATAGAGGTGTCAAGGTAAAGAAGGAAATGAAACAATGCAATGTTTTATCGGGTTTTTTTTTTATATATATATAAAAGTCCCGGAATCTTCATAAAAGATCTAAGGCCCGGTGCCGGTTCAGCACGGAAAGAACTAAATCTAGGCACAATTCGAATCTTCGGAAAAATCATGTCCGCCCCTGCTTGAAATCAAATGATATAAAATTAGCTCAAACACGGGCTTCGGGCTCGTTCAGACATCTACCCTCTTCCTCCTCCCAGAATTAGGAAACATCCGAAAGTAAAGAAATATTTATTTCATATTAGAAATTTTCTAAAATCAATAAGATTGCAAAATATGTCTGAAAGGTACATATAGAATAATTGAAAGACAATCATTAAAAAACTATGCTATAGTGCAGATATATCAAAATTACTGATAGTAATAACTAATAACACCCCCCCCCCTCCTTCACCTCCTACGAAGTCCTACTTAGGTATGAAAATTAAATAAACGTTCATTCATGATGATTAGGTTAACGCAACAATAAAATTGTTTTTCTTCTGTAAATACTTTTGAATATAACCTACTTCTCTCTCATGCATATAATCATTATATGTACTACATGAGACTGTAGTCAGATAATATCTTTGAGACGAGACAGTCGACAGAAGAGCTGTTTTTCATATGTAACTTCCTGTAATTTGTTGTAAAGACTTTTACCGCCAAAGATCTTCTTACAAAAAAAGAGTATTTAACACAGAAATGTACAATAAAGTTTCCCCTTCGCGCTTTAGGCAGTATCGAGACTCAGGTTCGAGACCATAAAATAATCAATCTTTTATCTGACATGTTTGTTGTTACAGACGTTCGTCTGTGATACCCTCCCACTTCCCTTAGTAGTATAGTAGACTACATTTTTGCTAAGGATGAGATTACTGAATAGCCAACGTCCTGTTCTTTCTTTTCTTTTTTTTCTTCCTTTTTTAAAAATGGCCAAAAGAATGTGACCAAAAAGGATTGTTAAGGAAAAAGGTTGTCTTTTTCCGATCTTGATTCGGACTCTTATCATTCTTTATAAATTATTACTGCTAATGCTATAAATTATTACCGCTAATTTTTTTTAATAAATTATTACTATATTGCAACTCATTAAAAAATTCCTTTAAATTTCATCATTTTTTTCACTAATAAAATTTTTCTTAGGTGTGCAGTCGGAAGTCTGGGGGGGGGGGAGGGTCAACCCCCAACCTTCCTACGCCCATGTAGCACACATGTCACGTGTGTGTGCATAAACTATCCCAAATAATGATACATGTCTGTTTGTTTGTATCAAAAATGAAATATTGGCAATATTTTTCATATTCAGGGAGAAAAAAAAATAGTTTTTAACAAAACCGTAAAGAAAGAATAATCTATGGTAACATTTCCTACACATTTTACTTCTCATGCTGTAGTTTGAATATATACTCATTCAAACTCAAAAACGCATTTATTTTCATCTGAAACATAGTTGTGCTCAAACTTTTTGAGAAAATCGAAACAAACCGATTTGCAAAAAACCCAATTATGATTCACAAGAGTTATTCTAGGCTGAACCCAACCCGAGAAAAGAAAATTAAAATCATTAAGGCCGAAAACAGAAATTTGTGGATAACCTGACCCGATGTAGGACTCTATTCAATGTTCCCGAGGTGTCCACTATTCAAAGGTTTTACTATACTTGAAAATCCAAGATTGAATTTTATGAATATCTGTATATTAAAAATTTGTCCTTTTTTCCATAAAAAAACATAAAATTGGTATTAGAGATATAATTGTAGTTTACTTTTCATAAATAAAAGTAATCTAAAATTATATAAAATAATCTAGGAAAATAAATTATGTTAATGCAAATTAAAACATAATTTACTTTACTATTATTTAGGGCTCGCGTCGGGTTGCGGGTCAAGCATATTTTTGTCGGTTTCGGTTCACCTTTCGGGTTGACTTCAAGTTGAATTTTCGTGTTCGGGTCAAGCTGTATCTGATCCGTGCAAGACACTATCTCTGATTTGGAGAAAAAAAAAAAAAAAGAGTAAAATTTATTTTTGGTAAGTGACGCATAAATATTAAACACCAAGAAAACCAAGAAGGAGAAGTTTCGACACGGCGCGGCGTGGCGCTTTGCGCCCTGAAGATCCCGTGGAAGACAATTTTTAATTCTGTTATTCTTTCTAGGTTTATCCGCTTAAAAATTATCTTAAGCATTCACTTCAGGAGGCCAAGTAGAGTTCTGAGCAGATCGGGTTGTATTCGACCCGAACCCGAAAATTCCATTTGAAGTCAATCGTCAACCCGACTTGAATCTGAAAAAAAAAAAAAAAAAGAAAAGAAAAGAAAAGAAAAGAAAAAAGAAGGAAAAGAAGTTCTTTGGCTCGCAGCCCGACAAAAAAAAGTTTCGACGACCCGCAAACCGACATATTTGAATACGCATCTGATTCAAACCCGAAATACATCAACCCGCATCAGGAACCGAACTCGAAATTTAAGGAAAGTAAATCATGTTTTAATGCAGTCATGGAAAATAATCTATACTTATATGTCTAATACCAGTTTTATCCACCCTATATATATATAATCCCAATGAAACGAATTTATGAAACGGAAGTATGAATCGACTGATTAAACAACTGATTATGTTTCACGGCGATTTCTCCTAAAATATGGAATACTTTGCGATGAAATTAACACCAAAAATCAATATTGATCCGCAGATTTCAAAACTGGTATTAGAATCTTTAAATTCTAATTAGTTTTTGAAATATTATTTTTTTTCTAATTTTATATACATTTTTCTAATGATGGCAACTCAAATTTTAATACAACAGATATTTTCTTTTTTCAGATTTTAGAAAAGGTTACTATTTTAAACTAATTTGGCGAGAAGATTGACCTCCCTTAGATGTATGCTAAGAAATGTATCATGTTACTTTCATTCATAATTCAATTTGTATTTGATTATCATTTTATTTAACCCCTTGAGGGGCGCCGTTTGCAGTTTGCAAACGGTTAATTTTAATGGCGAAATTAACAAATGGGACCAGAATTTTTTTAGTACACTTTCGATCTCATAATATACGTGAAAAATAGCTTTTGATCATTTGCAAATAAATTTGTTCTTAAATTGCGGTGTGAATTAAATATTTGAACATTTTTAGAGCAGAAATGCCTTGCCCCTGAAAGGGTTAATACAAACAGAGACATTTAAAATAAATGACTTTCACTTCTTTATTTTTTTAAACGAAATAAAAAGAAAAATATTAGTCACAGATGTCATATACGCACCGGGGTACCTAATCGGCGCCAAAAAGGCATAACGGTAACCCGACTATTGTTGTTTATTTAATAATAAATGTTTATTTACTTTATTTTCTTTTTTTAAATTACATAAATTGTTTTGTTCTATAGTTAATTATGTTTTTGGTTATTTTCCTTTAAAAATAAAAAATAATTGAAAATAATTAAAAAATACGATACTACTTAGTTATTCCATCGACCCATTTCGCCAAATTATATAAATCGCCAAACCACTCGCCAAATTATACAAATTGACATAATTTTTATTTTAAATAACGAAAGAACAAATAAAATAGTATAACATTAATAAGTATACAAATAAAACGTCGAAATAAAAATCCCTTGATGACGTAAAGACGTGTAACTTGCTTAAAGTCAAGTGAATGTGACCTTTACGATCAAACATAATTGGCATTTAATCTTATAGTTTGGTGATAGATTTTTGGTCGACGGGATAACTAAGTAGTACCAAAAATACATATGTAACTGGTATTCGAAAACGAGGATTTCGCCAAATTTTCGTAAAAAAAAAAATCACGTCAAACCGGGTGCGTATATGGCATCTGGCCAAATATTAAATTATGTAACAAACGATGACATTTAATTTCAACTTCAAAGCAATCTTTTAATTTACCACTCGAAAAATGAAAAAAAAGTGCTAACTGACGAGTTGAAAAATAGTTATTGGCGAGATTTGCACCTGGCTAGCGTAACAGTACCAAAAATTCTTTGCGACAATGGTTTTATGTAGTATTATTAAAAAAAAAATGATTTTTTTAAATCGAAATGGAAACCTTTCGGCACAGCTGCCACATACGGTCCCATATTGGCGCTATTTTTTTCTGATGCCAATGTCATATACGCAATGGGTACTTAACTGGCACCATATTACCGTTATTTTGCTTGATTTGATAAGACGGATGTTGTTGTTTATGCTGTTGATGTTTTCTCCAAATTAGCGTCGGAAAAAAAATCGCGCCAATATGGGGCCGTATATGATATCTGGGCCAAACTTTCATATGAAAAGCGAAGGGATCAGAGCGTATTTATTTATGGCAGTTACATGACTTGGACTATTATAATATAGATGAAACGATGGCGATAGAATAATATTTGGCGATTTATCACCTGTACCTGGCTAATATTAAAGTACCAAAATGGCACCAGGAATATAAAAAGCGAAGTGGTTCTCCCGGAACTGATAGTCACATGACTTTGGCTATTGTTATAGAAATTGTTTTAAAATACCGAGAGACAAAGACTCTGTACACTTAATTCCTTTTATTTTAGTTTCTTTTCAAACATTTAACTGATCCTCTTTAATCAAACACTAAAACAACCATTGGATGTCTTAACAGCAACTGATTCGGCCTTAATTTTTTTAAATCAAAGGAAACTGAATGGAAACCCGTTTACAGGGAGATCTGCACAGCTTTTTTCAGTACAATTGAATCTTCTATAACATTTTTTAAACCGATTAGATTAGCGTGTTTTCAGATTCTGCGGTGTCTGAACGGGGGTTCGCGAGCGTAGCTTGCAGGGGGGCAGAGCCCCCTAGTCTTATATATATATATATATATAAAAGTACAAATCTATATTTTTTAACCCTTTCAGGGGCAGGGAAATTCTGTTCGTAAACTGATAAAATAATTGACTTACACCAGAATATTCAAAGGAATTTCTTAATAAATAATAAAACGCTATTTTGCACTTTAATTACAAAAGCAACATTTTATTAAAATATTCTTGGTGCAAGTAGTCAGTTTTGGAATTAAAATTAGGTGGCTAGACCCTCTAGCCACCGCCCTGAAGGGGTTAATATTCAAATATAGTGACACTTGTGAATAGCAAATACCTCGGGATCGTTGAGTAGAGTCCTGCATCGGATCAGGTTGTTTGTACCTATGTATGTATATATATATATACATATTATTCGAGGTGAGACTATTCTAAATTTCTTTCTGTAGGTTAGGTTCACTCTAGAATAATTCTTATGGGTCAGATTTAAGTTGATTGCTAGTCGGGTTGTCGGGATCCTAGAAAGTTTGAGCAGAATTATATTTCAGATAAAAATTGAGTATAATTTAGTGCTTGTGAAACAAAATGTATATAAGAAATACAATCATAGATTAGTTTTTCGTTATTGTACAGTTAACAATCATTTGCTCTTCTCTCGGAATATGAAAAATATCATGAACAATTCGTTTTTGACACACTCAAAACACATATACAGTAGTTGTAATGGTTTATGCACACATAGACATATTACGTGTGTATACACTACATGGCCAATGATGATTGGCCACTTTCGATTTTAGACTTTTTTAAATACCTAGTAAAATGCATGAGGAAATATCCTGAAACTCCAGGTGTGTAAACAGAATAGTATAGGTCCTATATTTCCGCAAAGATTTTTTCCCGAAACCCCATAAGGGACCGTCAACAAATTGAAAAAAACTAATATCTTTTGGACAACCCTGTAAAAACTAATGCAGCAAAAGCGTTCAAACTGTAGAAAATGATTAAGAGGCTTTTTGTAATAAACTGTGTTATAGCATGTATACTAGTAGAGAAATTAAGGTTTTTATAAAAACAGTCCCAAATTTTGCCAAGTTTTTTGCTTATAATTTGCAGCGTTCTTAATATAATCAAATGTTCTTTTCAGAAAACATGACAAACAATATTGCGCACAATATCCTGCAATCAGAATTAAAAAATAATAAAAATTGGATGAAAAATGAGCAGGTTTACTAAAAAATGCTTCACTGCGCATGCGCGAATGCAATAAAAATATAATGTACATAATATAATTTGCAAAAAATGCATTCATTTTTAAATCACATTATTCAACAATTAAACATTAAAATTTATTCTCTATAAAGAATAGTACATTTCTAGGCTTATTAAAATGTAGCTAAATTAAAATATAGTAAAAAGTGTGAAAAAGAACCTGCCTATGACGGAATTCTGTCTTAACTTGAAAAGTATGTTGATCCATGCAAAATTAATGTAAGGAAATACCTAAGAAAATATTATAAAATGCATTTACACCTACTAAGAAGGGAACTTTTATATAACGCACATTTTTTCTTTCCTATGCAATTCCGTCTTAGAAGATTTTACTGTATAGCATTTTTCAGATTTTTAAGTCTCCAATACATGGAATACGGATTAACTATATTAATGATAACTGATATATTTATATACAGCAAATAGCGATACATTAAAAAAATAAATACCGCAATAACTTTTATAAAAATATAAATATAAACTATAAACATGACAATAAAAAGCAAAGGTAAGTATTTTTGGTCAGAATTCCTCGAACAAGACAAGTTTTTAGCCAAATCGACGTAAAAATCAATGTTTTGTAGATCAATGTCTCGTGCCGGGCCGGGCCGGGCCGAGATTTTTAACTTTTCTCCGGGCCGAACTTTCAGTTGTTATACCGGGCCGGGCCAATATTTTATTTGTGCGGGCCGGGCTCGGAACGAAATTTTAATTTTTATACTGGGCCGGGCCAAATTTTTCTTCTATGGATCCGGCCGGCCCTGGGCCTTGAAATTTCGGCAGCAGCAGACCTCTGCCATAGACTGCATAGTACAGGGACCTTCGATCCAAAATACTGTTTCACTACATTTCTTTCTGTATGTCCTATTGTAAACTATATTGATTTTTGAATGGATCTCTATTTGTTTGTAAATATCTAAATTATTATTAATACCATTACACGGCTTGGAACCTAAAAATTTGAAAAGTTCCATATCGAAAAACCTTCTAAGACGGAATCACATAGGAGAGAAAAACAATCGTTATAGTTTAGTTCCTTTTTTACCGCCCCACCAGTGGCCGAGAGGTTCTGCTCTCGAAGCTGGTAGACGGGAGGTGCTGGGTTCGATCCTAATCGCGCCTGTCGGCCTAATCGTTCGGAGTTTTCGTGGTTTTCTTCGAGCCGTGGATCTTCCATGCGTTAATACGGATTAGGTTCCCTTAGAAAAGACCCCCACGGAGGGCACTCCCCCCGGGCTTATATCCCTCGTGTAGATAATTGGCGGTCAAAAATCAACCCAACCCAACCCAACCCTTTTTTACCAGGTCTGTGTAGTCTCTTGCAAAATATTTTTTTTATTTTCAAACGAATTATTATATCTATTTTGCACCGATCAAGAAATATTCCCGTTTAAAACAGGATTTGTCATACACAGATTCTTAAAAGAGGTTTTACAGTACTGTATACCCCCCCCCCCCTCCTAGAAATGTAAATGTACTTTCTTTGAAGAGAATTTTAATTGTAGAATAATAGTAATTTAAAAACATATGTATTTTCGGTAAAAACTGTTGACCCAAAGAGGTTGTTCCTTAAAAAGATTTTTGCATAAATCAGACAGGGACAGATCAATGATTTTCATACAAGCAGGGGCGACCGGGCCATATAATTTCTGTCGGGGAAGACTTCATAAAGAATAAAGCACAGGTAGAGAAATAAGGTCGGCCCGGCCCGGCCAGAGCCTCCAGAGAAAGCAAGGTCCGGGCACGACCCTGAAAAACTGATGATCAGCCTCGACCCGTCCCGAGTAGGTTTAGGCCTCTAAATGGCATTTGAATGGGAAAAACGTGTTTTTAACGGCTGGAAAAATTTAAAAATATGTTATGAAAAAATTGAGTTTGAGTTGTAAATTTCGTTCAAACTAACGGATTTTTTGAGCTTTCGTTCAGTTCACGTTCATTTATCAAAAAGTGAGTCAAGTTCAACTCAACGTTCACAGAAAGTGAACTAAGTTTGTGAACTTTCGTCAATGAACGCGTTCAAACCCAACACTGCCTCGGAACATACGCGCGGTGCTGCGTGGATTAAGTTGCGCAATTCCACTTAACCACTCGCACGCTTACATTCGATCTCCTATCTCCCCTCCGAACTTTCCTTATAAGGTTTACTTTAAGTTTTTTGGGTCGCTGAATCCGAATTTTTAACTTACCCCCAAAATTTCCTCCCCCCCCCCAAAAATAGTTGTTATTAACATAAATTTCTTATTGTTTTAGGGGAAAAGCATTACGAAATTAAGAAACTAGACAAAATTTGAAACAAATAGGATATATGACATTATGAAGTAGGATAAACGGGGAGAGAGGGGGTTGCCTCTGACCATTCCCCGCGCGCTTTTCTCAAAAACCAAATTTTTTCAAAAAATCTATTTTTTGGGGGGTTGCTGGGTGAAATTTTGGTGGGAAGTTACAAATTCGGATTCAGCGATCCAAAAAAACATAAAGTGAGTCGAAATCCAGAACTAGTATTAATTTTGGCAGGTAAAATACCCTGTTGCCTGGACTTCATAACTTAGTGCACGTAGCGCCGCAGTGCATGTTCAGAGGAAGCCCTCCCCCTCCCCGTTCATCCTACGTCATAATGTCAACTATCCTATTTGTTGCCAATTTTGTCTAATTTCTGAATTTTGTAATGCTTTTCCCCTAAAACAGTAATAAATTTAAGTTAAAATGAACTATTTGGGGCGGTTTCGGGGGGGCGGGGGTGCGGGGAGTTAAAATTCGGATTCAGCGACCCAAAAATCTTAAAGCAAACCTTATAGAGAAAGTTCGGAGGTGAGATGGGAGGGCGAATGTAAACGTGTGAGCGGTTAAGTGGAATTGCACAACTTAGTTTACGCAGCACCGCGCGCATGTTCCGAGGGAGATCCCCCTTCCCCTTCATCCTAAGTATAATGTCATATATCTAATTTGTTGCAAATTTTGTGTACTTTCTGAATTTCTAGATACTTCTTCCCCAAAACAATAAAAAAATTGATTTTTTTCATAAAAACCTTTTTTGGGGGGCATTTTACCAAAATTTGGAGGGGGGGGGGGTTGCCGGGGGAAATTTTTGTGGGAAGTTAAAAATTCGGATTCAGCGACCAAAAAAACATATAGTAAGCCTTTTTCCAGAGCTACCATGAATTTTGCTAGGTAGAGCCCCTATACGGTCTCTATTGCCTGGACTAATATTAAAATAATATGGAATGAAGAAAGGGTGTGTGACTGTGTGGACGTAGGAGATGGGTAGCTAAGACTAATGGCCTATGAGAGAGCCAATTCTTTATTCTAAGGAGTTTTCCTTTTTGGAATTTAATGGGGGATTTAACTGGTCATATGAATTTTCTCCCTTTCTGCATTTTTTCTGTACTCTAGACTGTTTAAGTATGCTTTTACAAGATATACAACATAGGTTGTTCAAAAAATTTTAATATATTCTGTCATTTTTCAAAATACTTTTCTTTTTTTTTTCCTATCATTTTTTCCTTTTTTTTTTTTTTTTTTTTTTTTTTTTTTTTTTTTTTTTTACTTTACTTTGACTTTTCTTTTTTTTAAATAAAAAGTCATCATATCACCAGCTTGTTTTTATAGACGTTATCATTTGCACGAAAATGTAAAGCATTGAGCGGAAGAAAAAAAGCTTTATTTTTAATTTATCATTACAGTTATTTTATTGTTCTATTAAAATTAAAATATTAAAATAATTCAAAGCATGCTTTAAGGGAAGAAACTTATACTTTTTAATAAGAAACGGAATGGTACAAGATATTTATTTTATATCAATATTAATTTGATGGTTCTTTAACACCTTAACTGTTTTTTTTTTTTTTTTTTTTTTTTTTGACACATTAAATTAAAAATAAGGACTCAGCACCACTTTTTGTTTACTAAAATATTTTGCTTTGTACAATCGAAAAAGTTATGCCATCTAACAAACCAAAGGTTACAGTTAAAATTAAGTGGTATCCAAACACTTTTTGTATCGAAGATAGCAAACTCATTTTTCCCGAACGCTGTTCGGGCAAATCAATTAAGGGGTTAATCCCTTCAAGGGCGATGGTTAATTTTTTGACCAGGGAAATAAAATATATAACGAATTATTTTAGTATTTGAATAAACCATTTGCGCATGCGTAAAACATAGTTTCCAAACTTTTTTTTTTTTTCATCAATTAAAAACTGAAATTTGTGTAAAAAAAAAAAAAAGGAATTAAATTAAGAGCCACATTTTTCTTCTTATTATTTTTGGTTCAAATTCATTTAAAAGAATATGATGACTGGCATCTATGTTCTTTGCGTTTTCGTGAATGATTCCTTCGAATATCAATATCAATCTTTATGCCCTTCACTATATATGCGTGTATTTCAGGAATTTATTTTTTTTATTCAGAAATACCAAATCCATAACAAAAGTTCTGATTAGTAATATTTGCTTATCTAGTTGGCCTCGGAGTGGTCTCTTTTTATAGAGACTAAATCAAAACTTTTACCACCAGTATTTCCTTACGAAAATTTTCATTTTAGATTAATCTTAGAAATATCTCAAGAACCCGCTCCGTGGTGAGCTTTTCTATTCTAATCCTTGTGGTAACGTTCCATAAAAATAATTTTATAAAATTAGTGATGGTTAAAAAAGTAACCGCTCCGAGGCTTGATTTAGTGACAGACGTTTTAAGATTACTTAAAGTAAGGTTAGTTGGGGTAACTGGGCCAAGATTTTACAATGTGACTCTGGAGCTTCTGACAATTCAGCTTCAAAAAGCTAATGTTCATTTGAATTAAAGTCTGAAACCCTGTAAATGTGTTCAGTTAGGTTCCCTCTATCAGACAAAAATGCTCAAAATTACATTTTAATATTTAAAAATATAAAAATATGTACATTTCATCTTTCTTTCCTCATGGATCCAGTTACCCCCAAAAATGGGGTAACTGGACCAGGGGGGGGGGGTATATGTTCCACACGCGTTTATAATTTTCCATATTGGATATAGGGTCCTGACTGAAAAACTTTAAACAACTTAAAAAAATTTAAACCAGGCAGATCATGTAAATTATATGTCAATAAACAGCATTGTAAGGGAAACCTTTGCTGTCAATATGTCTAAAAAAAAAGCACTAAAAGTGAAAATATTAGATTTACTTATACTAAAAACATAAAACTTAAGTAAGTGCTTATGTACTTTAGTATAGATAATAAGTATAAAAGTCACATGGGTATTTTGAGGAAAAAAATAGCAAGGTGAACAAACGGCTACATAAGTACTTTTAACCAGGAGTCGCATTATATAGGGAAAGCTTTATTATTCCTACCAGAACCCTTAACCCTAGATCTACCGGGAATTTTATTCAAGTTTTAATAAAACGTTCTACACCAGAATTTTTATTCAAAACTATTTAACTTATTTATTTATTTACCTTATTTTTGTCTGGTTTATATACTTAGTTTATTTTAAAGAAATTTCTGGTTTGAATGAATATTTTGTATGTACCTGTCGGGTCCAATGGACCCGTCTGGTAGACAGAGGGTTAAAGAAAGGTGCGATGAAGATATTATTTTCAAAATAGTCGTAAGAACGATAAAAGTTTCCTATAGAATACGAACCCTGATTATAGTACAATTTCAAGGTCTGGCTATCTCACTTTCAGGGACAAGGTACTTGCTTTCGTAAAATGTTGAAATAATTTACTGACACCAATATTTACAAGAGAATCTATCTGAAAACATGTAAAAGTATATGTTCGCGTACTTAATAAAAGTGAAATTTTCATTATAAGATTCAGGTGCCAATGTGGCAATTAGGAATTAAAATTAAGTGATGCCATAACGGCATCACTGCCTCTATAGGAGTCAAGAAATTTGGTTTGATACCACTCTATATGCTTTTTTTAAAATTTCATTACGTAATTTTAATAAGGTATTCTGTCATTTTCTTTATTGTGAGCAAAAAACAATGGAGAAATTTACTTCCCGTAGTAAGAGAAACACAAAAAATTATTTATAACTATTGGGGTAACTGGATCCATCATGGTCCAGTTACCCCGGATACATGTCCCAGTTACCCCATTCTTGAAAAACTTTAGGGGTAACTGGGACACCGAGCTTACATTTGAAACATGAAGTAAATATGTATAGATACCTAATAATGTTAATGTAGTTATATGCCTAATCTTAAAAAAAAAAAGATTGTTTAATAAATGTACTTACAGTATTTTAATAAAAAGCCGAGGAAGTTCAACCATATTGACGTTGTTTTTTAAAAAAGAAACGTAAATATTTGACTAACTATCACAGCAAAGTGACAGTTATGATTGAATTGATGCACGTTGTTTTAGGAAGTAGAGATTAAGGGGCATTGTTCACAAAAGCTAAAACTTAAAAAACACCAACAGTTTTTTATAAAATAGCCTATGGCCCAGTTACTGCACGGATCCAGTTACCCCAACTAACCTTACGAATACTTTTTTTCGGAATTTATGGTACGTAATTTCTGAATTCTGATTCGTAATTTCTGAATGAAAAATAAAATTATGATATGCACGCATATGGGGCATTCTCACAATCTTTTGACTTTCAGGAATAAAAATCTGGTGAAATTAAACTTGCTAAAATAACATTTTAAACTTATAGACGAATGCCTTAATGATTCAAAATAAAGAAAAAATGGTCAGCAGCGAAATTTTTTTTTTATTTAACTGAGGTTTAAGTTAAACTTGCGAGTTTAATTTTCCTTACCATTTTACCGCTATAACTTTTTATTTTCTTCTTCATTTTTACTTATGATGAATTTCCATAGTACACACAGGAAATTCTAATAAGAAATGATATCAATGTAGTATTTTTAGTAAAAAATTTTGGTATAACATTGTCTTAAAAGGGTGTTAAAGAAGGGACTGTAAGGGAAAGAAAGGGGACGGTATAGGAAAAAACGGACGGTAATGGGAAAAAAAGGGATGGTAAGGATGGGACGGTAAGGAAAATTACCACCTTTTTTTAGCCAAATCGTGTTAAGACTCAGTGATAGACACAATGTTCATTGACCTTAAGAAGCAGTTATTTACATTGGATTAAATTAAAAAAAAATTAATTTACCTCGAAAAGTGCAGGAATAAGCCTTGGGGACGGTAAGACTACCAATAAAGCCACGATGCTTGAAATTGATATTTAAATACTGATTTAAATTCTGCAGTAAATTTCCTGTCAAAGAATTTTAGACATTCTCTCTCTAGCATAATTCTGCATGAGAAAAAACTTGAAAAAAAAAATTCTGTGACTGCATCTAAAATGATCTTCTGTATAATTTTAGAAGATGCACGGCAAGGAAACTAAAACCGAGGGGCAGAGTTAAAAAATAATAATAATAACCGTAAAAATGTGTGCAGGTTAATTCTTTGCTACATGTTTATATAAAGCAATAGTCCCAGTTTCGGAAAAAAATTACATTGAACTACTTTTATTGAAACAATTTTATAAAGACAGCTCCAAACTTAAAAATCAGCATCAGGGACACGGGACGGTAAAGGAATTTTCTGGATATTTGGATCCCCAACATCGTCCAAAACTTATTTATCTCGTTAATATTGATATGCAGTTATTCAATGGGATGTTTCCCAGTACATGAAATAAAAAAACCCCCACAAGAATATGTACTAAAATAAAAATTATTATTCAGGGACGTATAAGTCAAAAGACTGTGAGACTGCCTCATATATACACATTAGTGTACAGCTCATATTCAAAATATTAGAATAATTGAGAAAAAATAATATGAAAAAATTATTTTTCATTTATTTATTTTTTATATTAAGTAAATGCAACTAATTTTTTTATTAAATCTGGGATGTTTAGATAAGATTTTTACATTTACAAAATATAAAATACAGTACAATAAATTAGGTATACAGCTTTCTGAAACACATAAAAATATTTGAATAAAATTTAGATTGGTTCAAAATATTAGAATATTTTATTTTACGCAATTATATTACCTTATGAATATGAAGTAAATGGTAGTTAATATTTTGCAGCATCCCCTTCAGCTTTCATAACAGCTTACAATCGATCTTGCATACTATATACAAGGTGTTTACAAACATTTCTATCAATATTAGCCGAAACAGACTTTATGCGTGCCACTAACTCAGTTTTACTTGAAGGAGGATTTTCTTACAGTTTTCTCTTCATTATATACCATTATACCTCATTATACGCCATAATTGTCGATGGGATTAAGGTCTGGCCAGTTTGGTGGCCAAGGAAGTACCTTAATGTTGCATTGGCGGAACCAATTCTTAGTTGACACCGATGTATACGGTGACGCTAAATCTTGTTGAAAGATGAAATCATCTTCAAATAAATCTTCTGATGATGGAATCATGTAATATTCCAAAATTTCTTGATATACCTTAGAGTTAACCTTTTCGTAGACGATGCATGACTTTCCAGGTACTTCTGCACTCATGCAACCCCAAACCATGACACTAGCAGCGAAATTTACGGAACGTTTAAGGGAACGGAACGTTATCAAATGCTTCTTGCTTCATTCTCCAAACTCGAATACCTTGATTACCATATGAAGCACAAAACATACTTTCACCACTAAATAATATATTTTTCCAACCTTTTTCGCTCCATAAACGTCTTGATTTACACCAATTCAGACTTATACGCTTTTGTTTTGCAGTCATGAGAGGTTTTTTTTCGGTACACGAGATTCAAACTTAAATTTATAGAGACATCTTAATGTTCTCGATGTAGCAACTTCAACTCCTTCTTCTTTCCATTTTCGGTGCAAGAATCGCACACTTTTAAAACGTTTTTTTTTTTTTTTTTTTTTTTTTTTTTTTTTTTTTTTTTTTAACTATACGCTTCAATTTCCTGTCATCTCTAGCAGATGTTTTTCGTTTTCGGCCACCATTCCGGCAATTATTTTGAAATTTTCCATTTCTTTTAATATTGTATTAGTATTTTACTAACGCTTAATTTCAGACAATGTAAATAATTCGCTATATAACATTGATTTTTACCGTGCTGATACAAATCAACCATACGAAGTTTAATAGATTCAGGAATATCACTCACACGACCCATTTTAAGACGAAAATGCAAACAAACTGCAAAAAGAATACAGATTTTAAATAAAATCGTCTGAATTTAATCAATGACGCCACCAGTTATGAATTAGTGATAATTAAAAGAACATTAATGTGAAATATTCTAACGTTTTGAACCAGTTGAATAAATATTCTAATATTTTGACTTTTCAAAATAATTTTTTTTAATTATTCTTTTCAAAAATGATATTAATTTTAAGATAATAAACAAGTTTAATAAACAAGTTGAGTAAATGAGTTCTTAATAAAAATATCGTTTGCATATTTGCATTAAAAGACATTAAATTACCTAACGATATTTTCCATTTGTAAAAATAAAAGTAATTATTCTTATACTTTGAATATGAGCTGAATATATGGGGCATGATGCAAATGGGTTAAACAAGACAAAAATTACTATTCAAAACTTCTGTATCAATGCGAAATTTCGGAGAAAAAAAAACGGGGCAAACCTATACAGGAACTCTGTTCCGCTTTAACAGTGTTGTTTGTTCTGTAAGATGTCGGTGTTTTGTTTCGTACGAAGAATCTCTGTTTCAATTTAACATGATTAAAAAAGGTGGTGTAATATATATAAAACGTATTTTTAATCCTCAAATTCCGCATTGGCACCAGAGCTTTGAAGAAAAATTTAGATTTATGATGTAAGTGAAGAAAATCTTCTACTTATTTTCAAATAAATTTGTTCGTAATTCCTGAAATTTCAAAAAATATATAAGCACTTTGTTTACAAAATGCTTATTAAGCTGTTTATAAAATTTACTTATTTATTTTATTACAATAATAATCTAGTTACCTAAAAAAATAACATATTTTGTTAAGGGCTTATGTTAAGATCTCTAGTTTATCCAATTCATTCCCTTTTTGAATTTTATCATAAGTATTACGAAAGAAGTTTATAAATTGATGAGCTGTTTTCGTTTATTATACCTTGAAGAACTAACAGCCTTCATCTAAGAAATCAAAAACAAACTTATAAAGAACGCAGAAGGTCTTTTCCTTAAAGTCTTTGAAGCTCATCTAGTGCAGTTAATGGTACTTTATTTAGTTTTGAGAGATTTGCATAACAAATACTTTTTATTGGCCTTTGTTTATAGATAAAACAATTAGGAATAAAAAAGGCGGAGGTACCACCAAATTATCTTTCTTTTCGTAATTACTGTCTTGTACTAATCCTTTATAAAGTTCTAGAACAAATACTAGTTTGTTTAAGAACTTTCAATGAATTATTAAAAAGAAATTGTTATTTTTATGCAGTCAATAAAGTACATTATTTTATGCGCTATTAGAATAAATGTCATTACATTAGAAAAATGTCTTTTGTAAGCCATTTTAGAAAAAAATGAAAAAAACGCAAAGCTACAAAATATAGCAGTTAATGGGAGGATTTGCTGTTTTTAGCCTGAAAAGTTGATTTTTCTTTTTATGCATTTTTCGATTCCCTAAAGTCTGTCTATTTTCCGTGTACAACGATTTAGCCGAATTCGAAGTCCTTTCATAGTTATTTAGTTCTCTAGCACAAAGCGGTCATAGGCTTGCACTGATTTGGAGCATTATAAACGTATTTAACGCAAAATGACTTTTTCAAACTAGGTGGGATCAGAACGCAAAAACTATTAAAACGGTTTTACAATTTAAAAAAATAAAAATAAAGATGATTTATCTTATTGGAGCTTGGACCATTTTCAGACACATTTTTATAAAAAATAAATATTCTAGAAACACACCAAAGTGCGAATGCATGGATCAGAAATAGACCTAAAAAAAATCGCTGTCACTTTGCTGATTTTCAAATTTTGGACGTTAACCCCTTAACGGTCGCATTAAATTACGGTTTGAATATTCAAATTGCTTATTGGCACCACTTTTTTGAAAAAGAAACATTCACCTTACTTAATGACAGGTAAAATAATACCACGATAAAGCCGATTACACTATTTTATAAAACTGGTGGTAATCAAACAAAAAAAGAATAAAATGAATAAAAGGCACAGCCCTTGAGATCCTAGAATTAAGGGGTTAAACTACTTGAAACTCCGGACACTATTATCTACTTTCATAATCATTAACGCCTTAACTGTTTCTTTTTTTTCTTTTGACACAATAAATTAAAAATAAGGACCCGGAACAACTTCTTTTTACTAAAATATTTGGATTTGTTCAATCGAAATAGGTATGCCATTTAACAAACCTAAGATTACAGTCAAAATTAAGTGGTACCCAAAGGCTTTTAGTAACGAAGATAGCAAACTCTAACAGTTAAGGGGTTAACGGAAATTGTTGGCAAATGATTTATCGGAGTCCGCCTTCTTATTGGAAGTGCACGGCGCGCACGTTAGGGCATCCACCCACGTAACTTGAGCCGTAAATATATGTTTTTGACCATAATTATGTCTGAAATTCTAAATTAATAATGCGTTTCAAAGCGATATAAGTAAGCGTACAAACTTAATACTGTAATCGGGCGTAAATTAACACAGTTGCGCCATCTTGTGGACGGAGTGATAATCCACATAAGCGGGCTTTTAGTGTGACGTCATATATGACAGGATATCTACTATCTGAGCATATTTTCTTAATCTTTAGTCACTCATGGAACTGAATTTTGTTGACCATACTTATTGCAAAATAAGGGCGTAGCGAGAGGGGCAAAGCGATATAAGTAAGTGTCCTATCTTAAATGGGAGAGGTAACCGCAAGATTAAAGGCGAGGCCACAGCAATCAAGGTCGCACGCCACGTAGCGGATGGGATTAAACTGCAAGAATATACCTAACTGTTTTCTTACTTCACACCACTAAAATTGTAAAGTTTTTTCACCTTGATTAATAACTGAATTGTATCTTACAGGGCGAAGAAAACTTCGTGGTGTCAAGTGCATCTGGACGCTCCTCTTGCTACGCCGTTATTTTGCAATAAATGTGGTAAACAAAGTTCAGTTCCATGAGTGACTAAAGGTTTAGAAAATATGCGCTGATGGTAGATATCCTGCCACGTATGGCGTCACACTAAAAGACCGCGTATGTGGATTATCACCCCGTCCACAACACGGCGCAATTGCGTTAACTTACGCCCGACTCCAGTATTAAGTTTGTACGCTTACTTATATCGCTTTGCGAGAGGGGCGCCCAGATGTACTTGACACCACGAAGTTTTCTTCGCCTTGTCCGAGGCACTTCAGCTATTAAGCAAGGTGAAAAAAACATTAAAATTTTAGCGGTGTGAAGTAAGAAAATGGTTAGGCATCTTCCTGTAGTTTAACCCCTTCACGCTCGAATTAAATTGCGGTTAAAAAATTCAAATTGCTTATTGGCACCACTTTTATGAAAAAGAAATATTCACCTTATTTAATGGCAGGTAAATCGATACTAAAATATAGCCAATTTCACTATTTTATAAAACTGGTGGGAATCAAACAATCTGAGTAAAAGACGCAGCCCGTGAATATGACGGGAGCGAGAATTATGGGGTTAACCCCGTCCGCTACGTGGCGTGCGACCTTGATTGATGTGACCTCGCCTTTAATCTTGCGGTTACCTCTCCCATTTAAGATAGGACGCTTACTTATATCACTTTGATGCGTTTAAATAAGGAGAAAATTTATATTCAAATTTAGTGGTATAAGTTTGTCATGGAGGTAATGAGCCGCTGCGAAACCGGTTACAGTTCAAGCTTCATCATTTTGAGAATATGTCAATTCCTCTTTAGGCTATTTCCATGAGTACTTGTAGTGTAAGTCACATGCTACGATTTTTGCCTACCAGTACTTTAGAATGGAAAGTGTGACTTATTTTATGGGAGATATCTCATTAATTGAATAAGGCCAAGCAAACTTTCCGAACGGTGGCCAAAAAGCATAGCAATTATCAGCTATGTGACTTGCACTACCAACACCCATGGAACTAGCCTTTATTCCGAGTCCCAAGGTTCGTTTGAGAATTACCGTTAACCTCACAAGGACGAACGTTTTTAACGACATTTTAATCTTTAATACTAGCAATTGTGTACAGCACCTTTAGCCTTTTATAAAAGTAGAATTCTACAATTACTTAAGGCATAGATTGCATCTGTGGTGTCCTCGGTTGCGCTACATATTTTTTTTATCATGATTGCTTGATTGCTACGATTTTTCTGAAATGGTAAAATATTCGTCTTATTAACAGACATATAGTATGAGGAGAAAATAAGTGGAATAATACGATTTCAAAAATTACTATCCATCAAGAATCTAAAAAAAGTAGCGGACTGGCAACGCTGTACACATGAGCTGTTCTGCAAGGCTATTATATATTAAGCTTGAGCAGATGACTGGAAGAGATTTCAAAAGTTAAAAAAGCGTCCGCTTACGACAATGGAGTTATGAATAAAGAGGAGGTGACATATAGTGTATTGTCTACCAGTTGCGAGTGAAGTAACTGAGGAGGTTATCACAAAATGGTGGCTGCTTTTTAAAAAATCGGATATACAGTTTTTGATTACCACTAAAGCAAACTTCCCACCGGTAAAATTGAATAGAAAATTTCGTCTTATTTATGCGTCTTATTCATGGAAATATTTTCTCACAAATATAGTAAATTTTTCTATCTACTTTTAGGGGTGTCAATTTGACCCGCAAAACAATCGGTTTGTTTCGCTGGTTGTCACAATATGGTGAAAACCCAGGGCCCGACTTCCGCCAAAATAAACTCCTACCAGTAAAAATGAAAATCTGCTTCTGCGATTATTTATGAATGAAATTGTGCATTAATAAGGCGTTTAAATAAGGAAAAAAATCTATAAAATTTTACTGGTGGAAGTTTCCACCGGCTGTAATCAACACCTGCAAAAGCGGTTACAGTTGAAGCTTCACTATTTTAAAGATATGACAGTTCCTCTTTCTTAATAGTACCATGCTTACGACTGATAGCCTTTTCGCATGTCGAAAAATAAAAAGGTTACACGAGAAAAACCACAACGAGAATTAGCAAATATAATCCAGATAAGGAGGAAACACTAAATCAAGCCTAGATTTGATCATGGATTGACACCCCACACTGCCAGTGTTGCCACTGGGCTACTTTTTTTTTACGGAGATTTCTTGATGGGCACGACTTTTTTGAAATGGTAAAATTTCGCCGACAAATTAATTAAAGTGAAAACAAAGGGAATTTTACCATTTCAAAAAAGATCTGCCTATCAAGAAATCTGACTTAAGTAGCCGACGGGTAACACAGCACACTGCTATAAAGTCAATGAGATGGATTATGAAACTTAGTCATTCTATCTTCCCACAAACTTTTGCTTTTAGTCCAGTAATATTAGGTCCAAAAAGGGCTTAAAGTGGAAAATTCTGCTGTAATTGGTTTTAGTATCTTACTTTATGTTTTCGAGGATGCTGAACATGAATCTGAAGTTGTCCTACAAAACATTTCTCGGCAAATATGAAAAATCATGAAAAAAACACTAAAAATCGCACATTTTTGGGGTTTTTGGCTTATAACTTGCAAAATAATCTTTTTACGCAAAAGCTGACCCTACGCAGCAAACACATACCTTTCGGCCCACGATTGAACCGCAGCCGGCAGTGTCGGTTAAGTGTCGGCATCGACACAGTGGTTTGGTGAAGTTTCGGCAGCATATCGGCAACTGAAACTTAAGAATCTGCACTTTTCGACTGCCGGTTACCGTAATTGGTCCCCTTATGGTTACATATCGGCAAGCGACTTATACCGGCAAGTGACGCAGGACCGATATGTGATATCTGACAGTGGTACGATTAGATGAATACCAACATCGGTCCGAATTCGGAATTTTTAGTCTTAGCCGACATTTTTTCTTTTACTTAATTTTGTGTGAGTTTGAGTTTTGATAAGAGTTATATATTTTACATAAAATTCTAATAGTGATAAACATAAAAATTGTCAAAAAAAAAAGCCTATATTTATTTATTTAAAAAAATGTTTTGAATTCATTTTTAAAAGGATTTGCAATTTTTTAATCATAAAAAGATTTTTTTAAATCGTTCCTTAAAATTATTATTCAGTATAAACTTAACCGTAGAAAGAAAAGAAAAATACTTCATAAGTTAATTCAAATTATTTTCCAGTTATATATTCATTTTAAAAATAATAGCTAAGTTTCTTATTTTATTTAAAAATCAAATTATTAAAAAGCTTTTAATGTTATTTTACAAGCTATGAAAATATAAAAAAATCTACACAATTTTTTTTTTTTTTTTTTTTGCATTAAAATTTAAAAGAAAAGATTCCGAAATTTCTCCCTTCTAAAAAAAAATTTACTAAACGAAAAAAAAATAATAATATTTCTATTTTATTTTAAGATTAAAAAATGCTCATAGGTAAAAGAATAAATATTGCTACATTGTCATTAAAAATATATTCTACTTTAAATCATCAAATGACAGATAATGAATTCTTATTCTAATTAAAAATTTAATTAAAGTCATTAATTTCAAACTTTATTTATTAAAATAAGTTTTTTCATGTTAAAACTAGTATTTTGTGGCCATCACAAAACTTTCTTCTATATAAATCACGTCAATTAAATCATTTAAATAGTAGAAGAAATTACATCAATTTATCACCAATTCATATCAAAGTATATCTGAATTTCAAATTTGATGAAAATTCGTGCATTAGTTCTTAAAATAGAGCTATAGCAGAAATTCTGAAAAAATGTAGCATAGCAGCGCAACCTGTTGAGCGATTTACACCAAAACATAAAAAACACCAATTGATATCAAGGTATAAGGTATACCTGAGTCTGAAGTTTGATGAAAATTCGTGCATTAGCTATTGAGATAGAGCTATAGTGGAAATTCTCAAAAATTCAGCATAGCAACGCCACCTGTTGAGCGATTTGCACCAAAACATAAACAGCACTAATTCATATCAAGGTATACCTGAATCTGAAGTTTTATGAAAATCTGTGCATTAGTTCTTGAGATAGAGCTATTGAGGAAATTGCGAAAAATGCAACATAGCAGCTCCCATGAAATATTGACAAAGACACATGCCAAGATGGCTAATAGATGGCGCCATCAAAAAAGATTTTCTTTTTCAATTTATGCTACTGTCGGGGTGCAGCCGGCATAGTATCCTGCCGGCAGTCTCGCCGATCTTACCCGACCAAGTGCCAGCCCAACGGACCGACTATCGCCCGTGGGACCACAAAAGTGTTGGAACCGATATCGGCAACCTGATATCGTGCCGTTACCGCCTGAATCGGCAAGCGGCAGTCGCCGATTGCTTTCCGATAGCTCTGTGTTTGTTGGGTATATTAAAATACAGACGAGAAAATTATCTACAATTCACGTCCTTATTATTTTTTTTTGTACGTCGACGTACGTAATACCAATCCAAGCGTATTTGGCACCTCTGATTGTGTATAAAAAGTGAACAATTTAGGTATGCACTTTTTGTACACAATTCATACACTTATTATACATAAGCACAGGTGCCAAATACGCTCATTTTTTGTACACTTTTTTCGCTAACTTTTCCTAGCTGGGTGTTTATCAATAATCTACATGGTATAGCCCTATTGCATAACTTATAAAAATGTCTCTTGACGATTACTGATAAAATATACTGGTAAGAGCAATAAACTTTGTCGCATGTGCTGCGACCCCTGCGGTCACGATAATTCCAGATTTTCTACGTTATACTGTGTATTAATAGGTTTAGATTTTCTGCGAGTTCTCAGTTGTTTAAGTGGAAAACAGGCACGAGAGGATGTGGATACATTATTGTCACCACAGCAAGGGACCTTGCACAACAACATAACTCTAGTTATCGTGGGTGAAGACATCGATTTGCTAGATATCATGATTTGTCGCTGTACGTGTGTATATTCAAATGTATACTTTCTATAGCCAGGCAAAGGGACAGCTTCACCACCCATATTTTCATCTGACTGCAAACTTGATCAATCGATTGCTGACAACATATTACTTTTGCATGCCATGGGAATCTGCGATACTACTTCAGCCTTGTTCAAAGTAGGAAAGATGAGGTTTCTTCAGACTCTCAAGAATAACCCTGCATTAACAAATACCATTGAGATTTTTAAAGACCCTATGGCAGATGCTGATGCAGTTACTGATGCTGGCAATCATTTTTTGGTCTCATTGTATAATTTTCATACAAGGAAGCTCCGTCATTAAACAAATTGATGTATGTACGTTACCTTAGGTCTGCATACAAGACATCGATCGCTTTGGCGTCCTTACCTCCTACTGAGTCTGCAGCTCAGCAACATTCCTTGAGGGTGTATTTTCAAGTTCAACAATGGTTTAGGAATGAAAAAGATTATGAACAATGGGATTGGAAGAAAACGAAAGATGGTCTGGAGCCAGTAACCACGCTACAGCCACCAGCACCTAAAGCCGTTTTGAAACTTATTTCTTGCAAATGCAAGAAGACCTGCAAGAAAAACTGTGGATGCAAAAAAGCAGGCCTCAAGTGCTCCAATATGTGTGTGAACTGCGAAAGCAGTTGCAATATCATGCCTCTTTATTGAAATCGAAGAAGACGAGGATGATTCGGAATTCCCTGAAGTACTTGAAGCTAACTATGCATAAATAATTTCATTTCACCTTTATTTTTTCACTAACGTTTTTATTTTTGTGATCAAAATATGTATCTTAATACAGTGTATATAACTATTTAATTTTCAAACAATTAGAACTAAATCATTTTTTTTTTTTTAAACGGTGGTTCGTAATAAAAAAAAGCTAATATGTTTCCTAAATTCGGGTCCAAAAGTAACCTATTCATGACAAGAGTTGTAATAGAGGACTAACAAAAAAAGGTGTAAAAATCATGTTATCGGGGCTACCAAATGGTCCGCCAACTGAATACTAATATTATTTTAGAAAAATTTTCTTTTTAGATTTTCTTACAAACCGCCCCGGAATCACCTCTGTTAAAATTTATTGGGATTCAGTTGGCGGACCATTTGGGAGCCCTGTGTTATGATAAAATGTTGCATGAATCATTACTTACTTAACACGTTCACGCCGGCGCGGTGAGTCACACTCGACTGTCTCAGAGTTGTCAAGTCTCCGGCGTTTTGTATACCACTCTTATTTTAGAGAAAATGTTGTTCCTTTAAATCGCCCAATTGTTCTAATTAAATAAAACAACATTTTTTGTATTAAAATACTGGTATCCAAAAGGCCGGAGACTTGCCAGCTCCGAGAGAGTCGAGTGTGACCCGCCGCGCCGGCGTGAACGTGTTAATTAATTACAATTAGTTCTACAGTTTTTAAAAATACTATGTGCACCAGGGCTGCTCAAGAGCCTAAGCTTCGACCCTTGGGTGTTTGCAGCCTTCGCCTACGGCTGGGACAGCAATCTTCTCCCTCGGGACGAAAACGGCTCTTTCGTGCCCAGGTGCGTAAATAAATATTATATGTAATTGATTTTTTTTAGGTGTAGAAGATTTGGAAGGCATGCCTGCAATGATGCAACCTTTGGCCAAGAGGGTTCGGTTTGACTGACGAGTTTCATTTCAAGTCAATAATCAAGTCATTAATAATAAGTGTTGCATAAAAAAATACTTACCAACCTATTTTATTATTAATGTATAACATTAGACACTAACCGATCATTTATCACTTTTTATCTTTTTGTTGTATCTATATAACTTAACGTTAACGTTTTACATATCTGTGCAGATGTCTAATGCTGCATTTTGTATGTTTTTAATAAAGAGGCAACTGACAACTTCGTGCATTCGTCATTGTTTTTCTCATAACTATTCAAGGTCCGAAAAAATTACTTATACATAAATTGTAGAGAATTGTATCGATTTCGGAAATACTGTCTTGTTTCTTTGAAGATGACGTTAATTTTCCGGTCAAATTTATGTATTTTTTCGGTGATACCTTATCTTCTGCCAAGTTATCGTCCTCGTTCCTCTGAGCTGCTACCAGTGTTATCGAGGGCTCTATTTAGCACAGTGTCAGCGATCTCGCTGTCCGCTAATGCATCGTTTTTATGACATTTCTTAATTTGTAAATAATTGCTATTTTTACTTTTCCCGTAAGTTGGAAGTAAGAAAAGGGGAGTGAGGGTGGGGGATGACTGTGTTACCGGATTTTTTAAGTTAGCGGATTTTCGAGATCACACTATATACCTATATAATAATAATATATAACCTAATAATAAGTGAGTACGTTAGCAAATATTTACAGTGAAATGCTTACTTTTAGTGTTATGAACTGAAAGGGTATTAAAAGAATATCTTTTTTGCGATTTTTCAAAATTACTGGTTTTCGCCGATTTTTCAACGCCTCTACGGAAACCGTATGCCGAATAAAAAAATTATAAGAACATGAATTGTAGGTAACTTTCTTGTCTGTATTTTAATATAGGCCCAAGTAGCACAGTTTCGTTTTTAAATCGTTGAAAAAACGACAACACACATCGTTGGAAAAACGTTATTCTTTAACGTTATAAATTCGAAAATATGTCTCGTTGATTCGATTATTTTCCAACGGTAAAAGTACCTGCATTTTCAACGCAATAACAACCGTTTTTAAAACGTCAATGAAAGTTGCAATACCGTCGTTAGTTTTACCATTTTTTCAACGGCATTTTAATGCCGCAGAAAACGTTTAAAAATAGGAATAAGTCCGCAATATTGTATTGTTAATAGCACTTTTTACAACGGCATTTTAATGCCAGAAAAAACGTTTTAATATAAGGGAAAATCAGAAACATTAAGCCTATTAATCAATTTCCGAATTCCCCTGGCTAATGTTAAGTCTATGGCCGTGTAATGCACTCGTATATTAAAATATCTCCTCAAGAAATTAATATTTCTATTTCTTTTTTGTACTCTTCTCAAAAGATGTTTTATTTTTTTTCTCAGTTCTTAAAATTTTTCTAAAATCTACGCTTAATTTAATATTTTATGTGTTAAAAGATGACGAACTACGAGTAAAGTTTTAACACTTGACATAAAATTAAGTATATATTTTTTGATATACTTTGACTAATAAGGAAAAGGGAGACATCCTTTAAGAAGAGTACACAGAAAGGAGGTTTAAAATATTAATTTCCTGAGGAGATATTTTAAATATAAAATTTATCACACGCCAGACTTAACGTTAGCGAAGGGAAATCGGAAATTGACAAACAGCCTTAATATAAAATTACCTTTTTCGGTAGACTTTCTTATATATATAATTATAAACAGCAAAATTATTTTTTTCTAACCTGTTGTAAAAAGTTTTTAACAATTTTCTGTTCCATAGAAAGACAGATTAATTTATTTTTATTAAGCTTGGTTTTTCCCATACTATTTTTTCTTTTAACTAAACCTGATTTATTTTTTTAAGAATATATTTTTTTCTTTTTAGTAAATAAATGTAAAAAAAAAAAAAAAAAAAAAAAAAAAAAAAAAAAAAAAAAACACTTTTTTTTTAAACTTTTGAATTATTAAGTATAAAAGAAAAAGATGTCAAAAATATCTCTAGAACTTCTTTTATATCCATTTTTTCAGTAGAGTTCTTGATTTTAAAACATCTTTTAAATATGTGTTTCACTCTTCTTTTCTAGACATAACATTTAATTATAGATGTAATATTGTACTTTCTAAAAAAATTATAGTACTGTATAAGTAATAGTCTCAGTAGCATAAGTAATAGTTTTTTTTTCTAATTTTTCTTCCATGTTTTTATTAATTGCTAATTGTATTTATTATTAGCCTTTATTGCAGTTTGAATAAAAAAATATGAATGATTAATTAATACTCTAAACAAAATAAATTTAGCATTAAATCTGAAAAATATCTTCTGCAATAAGCAGACCTGCATTAACAAAACATCCCGTGTCAAAACTAATATAAAGAACTTATTACCAGTTTTATTTTTCCAAACAACACAAATTTGTTATAAACCATGCTAATTAGTTAATGATCTTTTTTTCTTCTACATCTGTCATTTTAAACAATCAATTAATAAAATTTCATATTCTTCACTTTCAACATGAAAATAGCAGCTTTGTTTAGGATTGTTTTTATGTGTCAGTTTTTAAGAAAGGTTAAAAATTTTGATGGGTATCAATATTTTGATATTATATAAAATGATTTTTTTTTCTTCACATACATTCAGATTTATTACAGGTACATTTGTACTTGAAATACCTGAAATCAATCTTAGAGATCAGATTATTCCCATTTAAGCAACCAATAAGTCCAAAAAACAATCGTCATTGTAAAATTAATTTCAAATGTTGTAAAAGATTACTATTTGGAAAGAGTGTTGGCCAAATAAGTGACATGCAAGTTTACCAGCCATCTTTATGTTCTCATGTCTCTTTCACGAAAAGAGGGGCAAAAAAGCAATGATAAAAATTATGAGTTTCAAATTTTAGGTAAGTTGGTAGCAAAAACTTATTATTTTAGAAATTACTGCTTTTCTATCTCAATTCAAATAAAAAATATCTTAAAATAAGAGGAGGGAGAAAAAAAGGCTTATAAAATAAGCATGTGTGCAGAATTTTAGTTAAAAAAAAAAAAAAAAAAAAAAAAAAAAAAAACTGCACTCTTTACAACACTGATTACTTTCTGACGACACATCTTAGGACCAGGAAAAAAACTAGAAAATTCATGTTATGTTGTTCAATTAAAGCTCAATTACATTTCTTAACACTTCCAATGTTGAGCTGTCTGGCCCCATTGTATTAAATGTCAGCATTTAATTGATAAGTGTTTTATCTTATAAATTTTCAAGAATTAAAACTGTAGTATTCCACTTAATCTGATTATTTTTAAATGTAATATGCAATTAAAAAAATAAAATAAAAATTTCATTGATAATTTACCAAAATTAGCAACTTTAAAAAAATAAATTACATACATTTTTTTATTTACATTATTAACAACTGAATCATATTCCATTAAAAAATAACACCTCTCCTTTTTTGGTTTTATTGCAGAGCTAAAAAGAATAATAAAATTTTTATAGACTTGCATGTAAATTTACTTAGATTAAGGCTATTGCAAACCAAAATTCCAAAAATATTATCTAAAAAAAAAGAAGTTTTAAAACTTTAACTTTAGAAAACTCGTGTATTGAGGTCACTCACAATACTTAAAATATAAATAATTTACATAACATACACTCATTTTGGATCCAAGCACTATATTCAAAAGCATTAGCATTCGAAAACAATACTGTTTCGTCTTTATTCAGTGCAATAAACTCGAAACTTGGAAATTATTCAATAAAACGAAATACTGTTTTGTAGAAATCGTTGAAAAGACCTGAATATTCGTTTAATTATTTTTTTTTCTCTTCTGATTATTAATGTATTAAAAAAAAAAATCACAAAAATCTCCATTTTAGCAGCTACAAAGAGTAAAAAGTAAATCATGAACATGTATTTTCTCTTATAAAACCTTTGTGTACTTACCTATAATTATGTACATTTACATTATTTTAATATGTGCACAAATAAACAAATGAAACGTTGCAACTAAAGATCTTTGAATTATCTGAATCATTGAAATATGTAATTTTAATTCTCAAACCAAAATTTTATAGGGTTTTTTTTTTTTAATATGAATTAATTACTCTTGAGATTCAAGCTAACAAGGAAGGATTAATATAAAGAGCTTTATGATTATAAGGTAATTAAAAAAAATTCTTAAAAAAAACTTCTTAAGAAAAACAACAAATTTATTAAATTTTATTTTTTAGAATATTATTTCTGCATTGCAATGTTGTTTGTTCAATATCAATTAAAAACATACCACAGTAGAATGTGTTAATGAAAGCACTAATGAATATTTTTAAAGCTAATTAAATGAAATTTGAAAATATACTTACATATTTCAATGATATTAAAAATTTTACACTTAAAAAAATATTAAAGAATTTTATTCGGCTGTACGTACAAAAAGACAACATAGTTTCTATCAACATTTATTTAAAAAATAAAGAAAAAAGTTACAAGAAAATAGATTTCAGTTTCAGAATATATATTTTTTAATAGGTCATATTTTAAGAATAATTAATGCAGTGTTCTACTATCTTTTCATCAAAGGATTCTTCTAATTTAGCCCCAACAGCATCTGAAAAGAAAAGTGATTGTGATGAATTATAAAATTATGAACACAGAACATAGGTAAGAATTGGTAACTGCATAAAATTACTTGACAGCAGCAAGTGCATTTTTTGAACAGACGAGTGAGTTTTAAGATCACGGATGGTGAACCTTATTTTTGAATGTGTGTATCGAAATCCACAAACAACATTTAACAACACTGCAACATGCAAAACATTTAATTAAACAGTTATTACAGCATGTGTGGATCAAATTCAAATCAGCCTCTTTTACACATTAAATAACCAAGAACAAAAATCAAAATGTAATGCTTCTGTATATTCAATTTTTATCAAATTTGAATTCAGAAAGGATTATATTTTCAGTATTTGTTTTTTTTATCTACTTGATATTATTATGTTTGCATAATGCAAACATAATTGCATTATTTGCCTGTATGTACTAAGCCTCAAACAGTGGCACACCCAGGATTTTATCTTGAGGGGGGGGGGGGGAGCATTGATGGCGAAACAAAATAAAATTAATAGGGGCAAAATTTCTCTAATTATGATTACAGTACGAAATTACAAGGACACCCTAAGTAATGATCAAATTACTGTAATTAATTCAGTATTTAATAATTAGTTATTTATTTTAATAAAAATTATTATATTTAAAATTTAATTAAATTAATAATTTAATTAAATTAATAATTTAAAAAAAATAATTTTGAATATATAGAAATTAAATACTTAACCAGATCCTAAAAACATTTACAGAATTTCCTATTTATATCTATCTGACTGTCAGAAATGTTGTAGTTTAAAGAAAAATATCCAAAATAGCCTAGACGAGATGGATTGAATTGGTCATTTCAAAAACCACATGAGTCACTGAATCAGAGCTTTTCAGAGAGAAAAAAAAAAAAAAAAAACCTGTATTATTCACAAGTAAACAAATTAAAATTTTTATGGATTTTTTTGGGCTGATTATAGCATTTCGACTTTATAGATATTGAATATAATTTATGAATAATAAAAAGATGATTAACATAAAAATTTTCCCGGTTCATGTTTGGAAAAAAACTTGACTTATGTGTTTTTTGAAATAACCGATTCAATAATTAATTTTATGCAAATTTTTGGGTTAGTTCATTTAAATTTTACTCATCAGTCAGAATTTTATGTGAATCCATAAACTAAAAGAAAAATTAATCTCTTTCTGGCATCACAGTTAATTCTTGTAAAGGCACTGCCTCTAGTCTTGGTAAGGGCCCCTGCCTTTACTATAAAATGTATTTTTTTTTTTTTTTTTACAAAGCTCTTGAATTATTTCAGTTGCAGTTACATTAATCTCTCTGTGTATAACATAACTAAGGATTGACCGAAACTGAAACCGAATTTCGGCAGAAAACGTCCTAATGGTAGTAATTAATACATATATAATAATGGTAGTAATTAATACATATATATATATATCCGTAAAAGTGGAAATTTCGTGAAAAGATTTTGCAAAAGGTCACGAGAAACGTGAATTTCGTCAAAAGATTGCGAAATTCGTTAAATGGTCGCAGAAGAATGCATATTAATTAGTGACGAGGGGGGGGGGTGTCCCCCTCAAAACTGTAACCTTTCTGAAAATTTCCTGTGAATTTATTTCATTGCAATTAACAGTAAAAATAAAATTTTTCAAGTGAGTGTAATCATATCGAAATGTAAGTAACTATATATAAGTAAATTACAATGTTGATAGTTAGAAAAAACACAATTTTGTATGGAGCGTGCATAACTTTGTTACTGGCCAGAGAAAAAAATCGGTGTACTGGCCAGTGGCCAGCAGGTAAAAATGTTAATTTTGACCTATAACACACACATATAGATTAGACATATACATATATATAGGTATACACATATATGTGTATAAATATTGTATATACATATATATATATATATACATATGTCAGGGACCTGTTTAAGAAGAAATTGGGTCCTTAAAGGACCCTTCACAAAATTTTTCATTTCAAAACAGGACCCTTCAAAAAATTTTTCATATCAAAACAGGACCCTTCACAAAACTTTTCACCTTAAAAAAGGACCCTTCACAAAAAAAAGTTCTTAAAAATAGGCCTTTTACAAAAATTTTCAGCTTAAAACTAAAATCTGGCCTGTCACTTTTACATATATAAAGAAAATATAGGTATTTTACATACATATATCTTCTTAAAAACATATAAAAGAGAACCTGAATATCACGATAATTTTAAATTCACAAAACTAGGACTAGATTTTTCACAAATGTTAAAAAGTGCTTCACAATTTCACAAAAAACAGGACCCTGAGAGAAAAATCTGGACAGACCCCTGTATGTACTAGTGTGTATATATAACACTGGAGCCCGGCTAACCGAAAAGTACCAAAATTAAGTAACAATACATTTTTTTAAAGTTTATAATAATAATAAAACAGCATTGTACATCTATGAAAAAAAGATATGAATTCTGATTTCTAATAATTCTGGAAAAAGACTTGAAACAAAAAGCTAGGGCAGATAGTTTTATTATATGCTCAAGGATATGCTCATCCTGCTTTTTTATCTTTTCGTTACTTTTTTCAATTTGTGAATGTTTTGTTTATTCATGATAACTTTTGTAAATCCTTCTGCTAAAGTGGGTTTCTGGTGAGCATATTTTGTTTAAATATTAAACATTTTAATAAAAATAATCAATGAAAAGTATATTTTTATGAAATGGAATTTTGTGAAAGGGCTTGTTTTATTAACAGGAATATGGTGAAGGAGCCTGTTTTAAATGGATTTTTGTGAAAGGGCCTTGAATAGGCCCGAAATATTACATAGATCGAACCCAGCATTACTAGTGCACTCACGCTATTTAGCAGTAAAATTACAAAATATAATTTAATTCACATTAAACAACTTTATACTGTTAATATAAGAATTATTATAGAAAGCTGCAATCATTTTAAACATAAACAAATTTGATATCACAAGCAGTGATAATAGGGTTGAAGAAACGGTTATAATTATTTTTAATTTGTTTACTTTTTATATCTTCAGAACTTTTAAAATAATGCTGCTTTTTAAAAACATTCAAAGTTCTGAATTGTATAGAACATATCATTAAAACGATGTATCTTATTTATTAAAAACACCAAATCATTTTACCTACCTTCCGTAAATGATAACATAATAAAATGAGACAAAAAAAAACTTAATGATAGAAACATTTAAAAAATATTATAAAATGATCTGTCTTAACTTACTTTTTCTAGAGATAAAGGTGATTTATCCAAATCACCAATCCAATGGCTTTTGGCTTATCCAAACACAGCTAAAAACAGCGAGCGTGTATTAGGTTTAAGCAATGGCGGATAAATTTCGTCTTCGTCTTGTTTTGCTTCTGAGAAGGTGGATTGGGTGGGAGGTTGGCGAATCGAAAGATATTCAGGTCGCTCAGCGTATTCTGAAATGAGTTGAGGAGATCCGGCGTTGTTTCAACGGATTTTTCCCTTTGGAAAAATACCTAGTAAATCGTTGGAAAATTGAAAATTTTCACTGAACTACAGGGAAATAGAAAACGGTTAAAAAACCTATTTTAAAACGACGAAGATATAACCGAAATATCTTAACTATAAAACAACGTCTTTTAAAAGTGTCTTCTATCACGGAATGAATTTCCAAATTCTTTAGTCTAAAATATTGCGAAATAAAGTACTTTTTTTCAACAGACATAAAATAACGAAACCAATTTTCAACAGTTCCGACTTATTTTCAACGCTATAACAACGTCAAGTGCTACCTGGGGGGTCATCTTTTCCGTAAAAAGATTATTTTGCAAGTTATAAACCAAAAATTCCTAAAATCTGCGATTTTTAGTGGTTTTTTTGATGATTTTTCATATTTGCCAAGATTTTTTAGGACAATTTCAGATTCGTGTTGAGCATCCCAGAAAAGATAAAGTAAGACGCTTAAAACAATTATACCAGAATTGTCCACTTCGAATTCTAATTTGACTGGACTATTAGGCAACTCACCGCAGGAAAGGAAGGTGATACTCATGTGCGCGAAGAAAATGTACATATTTTGCACTTGTAGAGTACTTCTGTTTTCACTACCGGCAGCAAGAGAGGAAATTAGCGCTAGTGTGCGCTACCAAATTTAACATGCACTGCTCACACTCTAAGTATAATCGCTCTGCTCTTCTGTAACTAAAATATAAAAACTATACGTATATATTACAATCGTCACCGCGCCCTGAATACGAGGGCTGAGAATGGAATTATGATAAAGAGAGGGAGACATCTAGTGTAGATTCTACCAGTTGCCAGTGAAGTAAATGATTAGGTCGTCAAAAGATGGCGGCTGATATTTTTTACATTGGATCAACAGTTTCTGTTTATCACCGAAGCAATCTTCCACCAGTATATTTTGAACAGAAAATTTCGCCTTATTTTAGTGGCTTATTCATGCAAAATTTCTCTCACAAATATGGTATAAATTTCTATTCGTTTTTACTGGTGGAAGTTATCCCGGATATTAAAATCTCCTTCACTGACACCGACAGCAGATTGTTCAGTTTATCACAATATACTGGAAACGCAGGGCCTGATTACCGCCGAAGTAAACTTCCATCAGTAAAAATTAATAACTGTTTTAGCCATAATTATGACTGACATTGAACATTAATAAGGCGTTTAAATAAGAAGAAATTGTCTATTCAAATTTACTGGTGGAACTCTGCCCCGGCGGTAATGAGCCTCTGTAAAACCGGTTACAGTTAAATCTTCACCATTTTGGGGCTCAGGGTTGCTATTTTGGCCTCTATTTTAATACAAAAATGTCAAATAGATACCGGAAATTCTGAAAGAAGAATTGTTATATTAAGTAATCTCGAAATGTTTGTCGTTAAATAAACAAAGAAATATTACGGGTAATTTTCGGTCTGAAACTAGCAACTCTGTTGAGACAAGTAGTGTAGTCGCAAAAAAAGAGCAGAGAGCATACGCTCTAAGCAGAGAATATACGCTTAAGGCAGATGATATACCCTACAGTGTATATACTATAGCTTTTTGAGAAACAGAGGGTATATGCTGTTCCTTAAAAAAATCCGTATACCCTCCACTACATCCCTGGTCAATTCCTCTTTATTCACAGTTCCATGGACCTAAGCGCTGACACAAAAATTTCAGCTGTCATAGGCGGATATTTTTCACCGTTTGTACTGTCCCTTGAATTTGAATGCCAATAATTGTTTTTTTAGTTTTTTCAGCTTTTTTTTTTTTAATAGGATTATATAAGTCAAAGAAAACACCTGAAAATTACTTGTTAGGGGATCGTACAAAAGGTTTTAAAAATCCGTCTACGTCAGCCGCTATTTTTATGTCAGCGCTCAGGCTTAGTATTCAGAGGCGGTGCAACCGTCTGAAGAGATTAACAAGAAATAGCGCCATAATAGAGAAAGGTTTTATGGCATAGCTACCAACTTTTACGCTTTTTTCTTGCCACTAAAACTTGATAGCATGTTTTGCTTTATTTAATCGCTGAAATCTGTGGATAGATGTAGCAAGAATTTCTGTTAAATTTTAGTGGTTACTAAATAGCTTAAATTTCGTCAGCTGTGTTAAGTCCCTCCTTTTCACAAGACTAAAGAGTACTTTTCACTCTTCCGATTGAAAGAACAATAGTTATTTGAAATTATGCGCCTACCAATTTTTAACACTAGAACGTCCATAGCTCTTGTTTTTACCTTTAACTCATTAAAGTCGGTTAGCAAGAAAACTTGACATGCAAGGCGAACAAAACTTTTAAATTTGAATACCAGTATTTTAGTTTGGAAATTTTCAGATTATCTAATTTCAAATTTTGCGCAGTTAAATATTTCATAATTACGATGTGGAAAAGACTAGTGTTGAAGAATTAAACGAAAGGTAAAAGAGGCTCGTCGTTAATGGGTTAACAAATAAACGACCCCCTTAACATTTCGATTAGAAAAAGTAATTTCTTCCTAAAATAAGTTATTTCTAAATAAAACGCGGAAGTAAATTTAAAAGTAACTTAAATAGATTTAAATAGAAATTCTGGTATAAAATATTTTTTATACACCTTGTGTAAAATTTCCAGTCATTCTAGTGTTAAATGTAAATAAATGTTTAGCCCTTTAAGGAGCAAGTAATTGCGATTCTGTAATGTTGAATACACACCGGGATGGATTTTCGATATATATATATATTCTTAAATAATGAAAAGCAATTTTTCAACTATTTTCCACAAAAGTTATAAAAGTAAAATTTAAATAAAAGTTTCTGGTGCAAATATTGATTAAAATTAGATGGGATTTATTATATTCCACAGCCCCGCAAGTGGTTAGTACAAAGAGCTTCCAAACGGTGGCGAAATTTATTCTTTTACTACCACTATTTCTTTTAAAGAAATATTTCCCTTATTTTTTGGCAAAAGACTCTGCCATTGGACAAGCTAAAGATTTCTTTTAAAAAATTATCATAAGAAAAGAATAAAGTTGCCCGCTATGAATTTAGTACCCCGAAATACAGGGCTACCACAGGCGACTATTTTTATATTCTGTTCACACCACTATTTTTAAAAAATACATTTTGTAGTATATTTTTCTTGCAATTGTTGTCCAAGAGTATGTAAATTATTTTTGTTTTGAAAAAGTGGTGAGAAATACAATTAAAAAAATAGTCGCCTGTGGCAGACCTGAAAATATGACAGTCACGAGCAGCCATTGCTTGAGTTCTACAGTGCCATTTTACCGAAGTTTTTTTACTAGAATTTATTTAGCACTTTCCAATTTATTTGATAATAATTTATGAATTCGATTTCTCTTTCAACCGTCTGGCGGTCTGCCATCTGTCCATGCTCTAACTGTCTGAAATGTACTCGGATTACCACGTAATTGATATATATTATTGACGTATGCTATAGTATGTTAGGTATTGAAAATGAAGCGTGTAGCATTTTTAGTTCGCTTACAGGGACACTCAAAATAATTCTTTTGCAGTATGGTCTATAAGAAAAAATCTTTTGCAGTGTATTTTAAGATGTTACGCTATTACAGACATAATCAAATCGATAATAAATTCAATAACTGAGGCTTACAAAAAATTGCTTTCCGTAGGATATGAGAGTGCAAAGCATTTATCATTCAGTTACAGTGACACGCAAAAATATTCTGTCACATAATTGTCTAGGATGAAAAACTGTTTACAGCGTATTCTAATGATGTTACAGTATTTCAAACTCAATGAAATTATATATAATTTGTAAAAAGAGCGTACGCTGTTAGAAATATTCGAACCATATATAACGGAGAGTGCATAAGTTTTAGAGACCATATATAATAGGGAGTGATTAAATTCTGTTTATCACATACAGTGCTGCACGAAAGAATTCACCCACATTACCAGATATGGACAGCAGATGCAGAACGTTTATTTTTACTGAGCTATTTTATTATTATTATTACTGCTTGCTTACATATCTGAATTCATTGTATGAAAAAATGAATTTTAATAATAATATTCTGCTAGTGTTGGAAATTGTTTCATAATGTATGCCTGATGCATGATTTTTCCTTCTTGTTACATTTAAAAAATAAAATATATGCTCTCTTAGAATAAAAGTAGAACACCATGGCAACTTTACTCCTGGAATTTCCAAGTAGCCTGCTACTACTGTTTTAGGTTAGAACATTTCTATTTAATATTTCAGTGGCAGAATCTGTATTCTCCACGCAGAGTTGAGACTCCACCAGAGTTGGAGGCCAGTTTGGCCTCCAGTTTTATTTAGAAATCTCAAATTCATACCTAAACTTAAGAATAGTACTTTGTGTTATATTTAACCCCTTGAAGGGTGGTGTTTCATTTTTGGCCCACTCATTTTTAATCACTAAATGCACATTGGCACCAGTATCCCGAAATTAATATTTTCCTTTTATCAAGTACGCGGATTAAAGTTTTCACTCATTTTCAAATAAACATTTTCTAAATTTTAGTGTCACTCAATCATTTCAGCATTTTACGAACAGAATTACTCTGACCCTGAAAGGGTTAATGAGAGACATTTAGTTATTATCTAAACTAAAATTTCTTCTTTCAAAATTTCCAGTGTGAATTTGAAATTTCGGATTAAATATGGAGGCCTGACTGGCAATCCTGGTCACCACGTTTATTCGTAGCACCTGAAAATAAAAATGCAATTAAGAAAGGCAAAAATTTTGTTTAATAACCCTGGTAGATCTATACAAACCCTGAACACTATCTTATTTTCCAAAAATATTTCATATTTATTGCTGTTCCTGCAAAGATATATATATATATATACAGGGTGGTTATAATTAAACTTCGCCTATAAATAGCATCCTACAACGCAAACGGGTGAACGGAATGCGGCGCAATTTGATATATGGGCTATACACGAGATGCGCTCACGGAATTTCGAAAAAAAAAAAAAATTATTTCCAAAATGTCCACCAGACGGCGCTTTTTCCGGAAAAAACATTCACTTTAACACAATAAACGGCCAAAACAGAATCCAAAAACGATATTAACATTTATTGACAATTCTGGATTCTGTTTGGCTGTTCCTTGTGTTGAATTGAATGTTTCTTCCAGAAAAAGCGCCCTCTGCTGGACATTTTGGAACTAAAAAAATTTTTCGAAATTCTGTGAGAGCATCTCGTGTATAGTCTATATACCAAATTTCGTTGCATTCCGTTCACCCGCTTGCGCTGTAGGATGCTGTTTATAGGGGAAGTTTAATTATAACCACCTTGTATATATATATATATATATATATATATATATATATATATATATATATATATATATAAACCTCAAATCAAATATCAAACATAGAACAAAACTATTTAAATTACCCTTGAACACCTTAATCCTAAGAATGAAACTGATTCTTTGATGAAGATTCTTAAAATACCGTTTAGGATATAAAAGTTAAATCTCTGTCCTAAGCTCCTATTTAGCAAGTCAAAAACTTTTCATTTATTATAACATCCTTTCACGCTACCGGAATCAGTGAGACTAGTTTAATTAATTTTGATAAGCATGAGCAAAGAATGGTTTTAACATATTCAAAACTTATATGTTGTCCTTTTAATTTTCTACGTCATTCAACTGAACTATAAAGCATTAATAACCGTATTTGTTTTCCTAAAAATATTTTTGAATTAATACTGACTCGTTATATTCTTCAATAGTAGATTTAATTAAATATACATGTGCAAAGGAATAAAATAAGAAGTATGATTTTGCACATAATAAACAGTTAAAGGATCATTTTCACAAACTTATAAACGCATATAAAGCTATCTTTGATATATTTGGATTTACTGTTAAAATCAAAATCGATCTTTTACCTGAATATTCATTTCTTTAGGAAAAGTAAATTAATTCATATAAAACAAATTCGAAATCTAATAATCTGTTTAACACTAGAATGGCGGGAATTTTTATCCAAGTTTTAAAAAAATATTTCACATCAGAATTTTTACTAAAACTATTTAACTTATTTATTTATTTATTTTTTTGTGAATCATACATTAATCTTATATTAGAAAGAAATTTCTGGTTCGAATCGACATGTATTCATTCAGAAAGGGTCAAAATGACACCTCGCTGCCATTCTAGTGTTAAAGTTCAAAAAATGATTCCTAAAAGAACAGCTATCAAGTATCCGAGTTTTGAATAGCACTAGTTTTCATTAGAAATAGTTATTTATTTCAGAAATTGTGCGATTAAATAATTAAAAGATAACTAGAAGAAAAAAAAAGGTATTAAAAAAAATGGCACATCTGCTATAAGACTTAACCCTGAAATACGCGAATGTTTATTTTATTTCGAAAAAATTATATATGATTCTCTGAAAGTCTATTACACGGCAAAAACAATGAAAAAAAAATCAGAGATACATTTTTCATATAATACGTCAATCTTTTCTTCTTTTGCACATCTGCAATATAAGCATGGCTGCCAACATTTACGCTTTCTTCCAACCACTAAAATTTTACAGAAAATATTAACTGATTTAATCGTCGAAAGCTCATGATCAAATAAGGCGAAAATGTCTATTAAATTTTTGTGGTGGCAAAAAAGCGTAAAAGTTGGCAGCTATGTATAAGTAAAAACTACTGTCGTGTGGCTGTTTTACGCTAAAATAATGGAAATTAGTAAATACTTTAATAAGTATGTCTCCAAATACCTTATTTTACATAATTATTTATTTTATATAATTTAATCTTTAACGCTTTAATTCCCATAATAGAATACTTTCTAGATATTACGTAGTCCAGAGAATCTGACTTTAGACCAGAAAGTTTCAATGGTTAATTTCGCTTTATTTAAATACGGAATGTCTGTTTTTTTAATTAAAGCAAATATTGCAATTTTAATTTTATGCGAATAAAAAATATCTATTAAAATCAAAACAGTGTTGTTTGCATATATGCAAAGCTGCGCACTAAAGGGTTAAACCAATGTAGTCCAAGTACAGCCCACGTGAAAGTTCTAGTTCCTTACCCAATCTTCGCCTTATTTAACCACAGAAATTCTGCCATCAAATAAGGCGAAATTATCTGTATATAATAATTTTCTCTACAAAATATTTAGATCATAACCGGTTTTAAAAATTAAGAGGAAATTATAAGGATAAATATAATATGACAGGTTCAACCAAAATTTTCTTCCAATTCGTAGTTTATACAGGAGCTCTCCAGAAGCAGATTCCATTGGACTGCCAAAAACACCCAAAATTTAATAGATTGAAAGACTTTATTTTACACTGAAATATGGAGATTAGACCTACTTTTAATATAATTGCAATTTCTTTTGAGACCCTATACTGTTATATTTTAGATTCCGATATCCACGAATTTTGCCGTCCTTGATAAAATCCAAATTATAACAACTTCTTCCAGATAATGCCCATTATGGAACCTCTTGACAGCAGGGAAGACTTATTGTATGAATAAAAATTACGTTCGTGCTTTAGGTGTGCTGCGTGATTTGTTTATATGCAAAATTGGTAAAAATTTAGTGCTTTGCGTAGCTCATGAGCATTGTTGCGATTGAAAACAACATCGCGTGTCAGTGTCCTATGTCGTTTACTTTGTATGTTTGGTTCTTTTTGTGGTTTTCTGTAAGTAATTGTCTGATTTGTTGAACAGTCATTTTATGGAGGTTCTGTTTATCCAACGTGATTTTATAAAGCAGTGGCTCGAAAATTGAACAGAATTCTCCGCGTGAATAATTGGTTCTTTTTAACCTTCTTTTTCTTAAATCACGGATGGATGGACATCAAAGATGGTCAACCAATGCGTTGTTTATCAAGTGCATTGACATATCCTTCGTTAAACAATGACACATATCATAATACGCGGTGTCCAAAAATTCATAGAATCATTTTAAAATTCGATATAAACTCAAGTAATTGTCGTACAGGAGTGCGGTTTGGACTAAAATGCTTCTTAGGATGAAAAGTGTTCTTCAAGCGAATGAAAATAATTAGTTCCAAATTTTGACCACAGATCCTTGTTAATTTTGACCCTTGTCCGTATTCAAACCTGCGTTTTTTCTGATTTTCAGATAAATTTTCACGGTGTGACACAGAAATGACGACTCCCAGCGCTGGAAGTCGTCATTTCTGTATCACAGCTACAATATTAATCTAAAAATCAGAAGAAAAAAAAACGAATGTTTAAAAGCAAACGTACGGACAAGTAGCGATTTTCTATGATCGAAATTTGGAACTAAATATTTTTATTTGCTTGAAGAAAACTTTTCATCCTGAGAAGCATTTTAGTCAAAACCGCACTTCTGTACGACAGTTATTTGATTTTACTGTGAATTTTAAATGTATCCAGAAATTTTCGAACACCTTGTGTTATTGAGTCACTCATGATTTATTCACCACCCCCTAACTCCAGGCCTGAGCGCTGACACAAAAATGGCGGCTACCGGAGCTTGATATTTTTCAGCGTGTGTACGGTCCCTTGAGTTTTGGTAACAATAATTTTTTTAAGTTTTTTCCGCTTTAATTTTCTGAAGTTAAATAAGACAAATAAGTCTTTTATAAAATACTGGAGTCTAAATTTAGGGGGCGTACATACGATAAAAAAAATCCGCCTTCGGAAGCCGCCATTTTTTTGTCAGCGCTCAGGCCTAGTATTCAGGGGGCGGTGATTTATTTATCATACCATAGCTGCACACTTTTACGCTTTTTTTCTTACCACTAAAATATAATTATTGAATTCCAGAGCTCGCCGATGAAATATGGAAAATTTTTCTATTAAATTTTAGTGGCAAGAAAAGAGCGTAAAATTTGGCAGCTGTGATCATACTCTTCACCGATTTAACAAAGATTTTCAGAAGCTGACACGTTCTGTACTTACGATAGCCGCACGGTGGAGATTTGTCGATTCTAGCTGGCCAAAAGTCGATTTTTAAAAGTTTATCCTAACGTAATTTATTTTTTGCCTCATATAGCTAATAGTTAGAGCGTTGTACCCTTCGGTTGGTTTTGCTATAAATATAATTATATGGTACATAGACTAGTGCAAAGCTGGTACTTCTTTGTTGGGAATTAATTAATCAATTTGAGTATAGTTCTTTAATCTGTTTCTTGAAGCAGAATAAAATATACTGCTCGATTATGGACGCTTCCAAATAAAATAGAGTAATTCCAGGATTTATGCCGCACATTTTTTTTGAATTTGTGTACAAAGTCCCATAGTGGACATAAAAAAAAAAAAAAATCATGCTGTGCTATTTAATGTTAAATATACAACGCGTGTACTGCGAAAAAGAAAATTCAAAGCAAATAATTAATATTTTTTAGCATTTTTTTCTAAAACAGTACACGGCGGCGCGTCACCCATACAGTCAGGCTGAGACGCCGCAATTGTGCGGTAGTTATGCTGCGCTTGTAATAAGAACAGAATGAAATTGTAATTAAAAATATTCAAAAAATATTCATATCTGGACTATAATTAACGATGTAATAACAAAATGAAACTAAATGAATACACTGAAACGTATTAGTAGATTCAAATTAATAGTTGTTTGCCTACTTTCACTATTAAATTCATCGACTGATTTTTTTTACATTAAATTTTAACTGTTATTTCAGCAACAACGTAGCATCAATGTATTAAAGACGGAAAAGAAAAAAGTGAAATTGTGTTTACTTAATTTATTTGTTAACCCTTTCGGGACCGGTGGCTTTTACACAAATTTTATTCGGTTGGTACCATTTTTTTGAAAGAAGTTACCTTTACTTAACTAATCATGAAAATGCTCTAATTAAAGAAAGCAAATATTAATTTTCTTTTTTACAGGTGCCAGAAACAAATTTTGTATGCTCTTTATGAAGGTGCTTATATGCACCTATGGTCACGAATGGGTTAAGTGACCTGTTTTTTCGACTACAATCTACAGAAAAAGTGTCGAAAAAGTACAGTCTTTATGTAACTACATTTGACACATGATGCAACGAAGCCATTTACATTTCCTCTTTTTTGGAGTAATTTTATAAACATTCCTTGCAAAGAACGTTTGCGTTACGCGTAATCCAATTTTTCATTATTATCATCTTGACATGCGTCTTTCTTTGCCTCCTTACTTTTTATTTTCCCCTTTTTTCTACTTTTGTTTTAGTAAACTTGATAACATGCCTAACATGGTTAGTCTGTGCAAAAAGAAAAGGAAAAGTTAATAACACTTAATCATCCCGTACAAAAGAAACTGTGGCATGCATACCGGAATTGCAGAGCGGCATGTATCCCATTTTGCATGGTGCAGACGTCGGCCATCGCAGTTACCTGCTATCGCTAAGAGGAATGGCGTAACCATACACACAGTACTCTATACATACGCTACATTTAGTTTTGACTTCGAAATCATACATGCATTTAGTAATTAGTGTATGAAAAGAATTTAAATATAACGCGTTTAAAAGTTTGGACAGTGAAATCATGCTTTATGGAATATAACGTCAAAATACTTGCGTCAAAATAAGGATTGTACTTCTACAAGTAAACATCGAAATGGGATTCACGCTATACACTGGTTAAAATAATCTAATTGCACACCTATACTGTGCGTTTGACGGCCATCTATCGATAATTACAAGAAATACAAGGTGTGCGGCATCTATCCCGGATGCGGCGACTCTCCCGGAGTTACCCTATGGACTTTATTTTATCGGATTTACACTCTAAATTAAAATGTCTGAAATTCAGACACTTAAGTGTCTGAAACGGTGTGTTCAATTTTCAGACATTTTAAAATGTCTGAATTTTTTCAGACATTTTTTGTGTCTGAATTTCAGACACTTCAAACGTCTTAATAGCATCCATTTTTTTTTTCAAGCATCATACGTAGCCATGTTTGACCACGTTGAATCCTGGAAAAATATTTGGCTGGGGTCCTGCCCCTCCCCCCCCCCCCCTACAGCCTGATTTTTTTGGTGCTCTCAATTTTGGTATGCAATTTTTGTTAAGCTGATAATTTAAATCTTTTACGACATTTTACTGATTATAATCAATATTTTGAACTTCAGGAGTAGAACAAGATTAAAACAAAAAATATTTATCTAAATATTAGATTTTTAAAATTTGTTTTATTTTTAATCTTATTTTACTTTAAAAGTTCAAATATTGATTATAATCAGTACAATTTCGAAACAGATTTAAAACATAAGCTTTACAAATATTGCACATCAAATTTGTGGGCACTAAAAGCGTAGGGGGGGCGGGGCACGGCCCAGTATGCACATTCTTTAATTAAGAAGTTCTTTTGAAAAAAATGCAACCCTGCATTATTGTTATCTAAATTGAGATGTCCGGTACTCGGGAGTATCCGTTGTGGAGGTTAATGGACATTCGAAGCATCTATTTAGCGAATACTTTTTTAATCCGCATGGCATACATATTTGTATATTTTTACCTCACAAAAGCAGACATCTCCGATTATCGGACAAATTCAACGGCAAGAGCTATTGATGGCTTTTAAAGTACATGGATAAATATATATATTTCTTATAATCTTGTCCTACTCTACTTCATATAATTTAAAAATAGATTTTTTAAAAATTTATATTGCCACATAGGCAATTTTACATATATATCAGATGATAATCACAACTATGAATAAATAAATAAATATTCTACTTTATCCCTTTGCACTCGAGGGCTCCGGAGCGGAGCCATTTAAAATTTGCCTTCAAACTCGAGGGCTCCTGTACTTAAACGATGCAAATAATTTTGTGATACCTGTCTAGAAAAGCCAAGATTACATGGTATCACAAAATTATTTGCATTGTCTCCGTAGCGGAGACCTCGAGTTTGAAGACAAATTTTAAATGGCTCCGCTCCGGAGCTCTCGACTGCAAAGGGTTAATATTGAGAAAAAAATTACTTCGGTATTTTGTTTATTTATATTTTGTGTTTTTAATCTGGTCCTACTCTAAAAGTTCAAAACTTTAATTATAATCAGTGCAAGATTTAAGGTATCAGCTTTACGAAAATTTCATACAATATCACCCCCCCCCCTCCCCGAAAAAAAATGAAAATCCTTATCATTTAAAAATTAGATTTAAAAAAAATTTATATTGCCACATTGGCTTATTGTTATCATTCCTATTAAACACTTTTCATTAGATATCTTTAAAGCAAAATAAAGCCGCAAAAAAAGAAGTTACCACATAATCACTATGATACACACTTGCGATGCTTATCAGTAAAGTCTAATTGGAAAATGACCTTCGAAGTGAAATATATTTTCTACACGCAGCAAAATCAAAATAAACAAATGATTTCCTTTTTCCTGACTATGTTACCTCTCTGATCATCTATGGGTTACATCTATGTTTCCAAGTCAAAAGCTTTGCACATTTAATCTACTCGGTAAAAGATTTAATAGCTTTAGAAATATATCTAAGAAATATTTGAGATAAATATTCTTTTTCAATTATATATAAATTTCATAAAAATCAATTGATTTTTTTTTCCAAAAGCGAAAGTCTATAAATATATTTTTTAGTTTCAGCTAAATATTGTTCAATTTGAAAAAAAAAAAAAAGGCAATCCCGAAAATCGGGATTAAAATTGAAGCGGGATCCCGGGATATCAATCCGGGATTGTAATCCCTAGCTAGGAAGTAAGAAAGCTTTAGGAGATCTTTCAAAGTTTTTTTTCTATTTCCTTGTGGTCGTTTAGTATGAGATAAGCATTAGTCATTGAAACTAAGAACTGCCATATTGAAAACAAAACAAAACAAGGGAATGAACTTAACTTTTAAATATGTCTGTTTTTTAGTGATGTTATTACTTTAAATTTGAGAAAAAAGATGAGAATAAATAATACATAATTTGTAATAAAAGACAACGTCATAAATTAAAAAATATATACTTCTAGAATTATTATTATTATTATTATTATTATTTTTTTTTTTTTTTTTTTTTTTGCAAAAAGCTTCAAAACTAATTAAATTTCATGTAAAATTTTGTTTAGTACAATAAATAAAATCATAAAAGACACTAATTTTAGTACTATAAAGAAATTATAACACTTACTTAAATCGTTGTTTGCAACAGGTAAGAAAAATTCCTCGATTTGAAATTTTAAAAACTACCACAACCACAGTGAGGGAGAAAGACTTGCACCAGTTTAAAAGGTAATCCCATAATACATCCGACTAGCCATATTTAAAGAATGAGATGTTTCATCCTCAAAACAGGACCTGCCAGACAAAAGATTCTTTTTTTTTTACCAGCTTCGACAGGACGAAGATGAATAACACAATATTATTTATATAAATTAATACGAGTTAACACTAAGCCCATTGCACACGCTTTGTAGAATTTCCGGGTGTAATCTTCAACCGTCGTCTACTTCTGTTCTCTGTCTATCCCGCCCTTATATCGACGACAGCTTCTAAGAGACATTTGATGTCGAGCACACACGTCAGATGTATGTATTCAATAAATAAATAATCCAAGTTAATACGAATTAAAATCACAGTACTTCATATTTCGCAAAAAACGAATTAAAATACACGCGTACATAAAAACAAACTTCGTTTGAATTACAACGTATACCACTTCGAAGGAAGACATCTAAAGCGCATGCGCAACTGGGAGTGCGAGTGCCCCCTGGTGGTTATTGCGTCGGAAGAATCAAAACGTCTTAAATTAAGACACGTTTAAAGCAATGAAGTGTCTTAAAATAAGACGTTTGCGGATATTTTAGACATTATTCTCAGTTCATTTGCACCATGGTCATAGTAAGACACTTATGTATCTTAAATTAAGATATGTATAATGTCTGAATTTTCAGATTAAGACACTTAAGTGTCTAAAATTCTTTTTCAGTCACATATGTGTCTAAATTTAAGACGCTTCTATTTGCAGTGTATGTGTATAAATTTTGCACATATCAGCTGTTATTTCATATTTAATGTCGGAAAAAGCTCTGTATTTTTTATACAATTTTTCAGTTTTAATATTGAAAAAGTTATTTGATAAAGCACGATTAAAATCAATTTTTGATAGGATTAATTAGTTTAGATTATTACCTTTTCGTTCCAATTTCATTTGTCTGCCCTTAGGTGACCCCATAGTTTTTAGAATCGTTTATAGCCTATTAAGTCTAAATAATTTTTTATTGAAATCTTAGTTCAAGTACCATTTTCTTTTTTTTATCAAAGACAGCGCAATTGAAGTTAGCCAGATAAATAAACTTTTGAAACATTATGCAGCCGCAACAAGATTTAAAATATAACAAGAATGTGAATTTGGCTGAAAATGTTTTGTTTATAGAGGAAAATTGTAATGAAGAGCACATGAAGTTTTGCAAGAGCTAAATATTTAAACTTATGACCAAATTTGGAGTAAAGTTGCCAGTTCTATGCCGATATCTTAGGACAAAATGATGTAAAATATATTACATGGCTACAAATTTCGAATGGTTAGAAAATTGATCCAGACAAATTCTCCAAATTCAGATTTGATACAATGCAAAACCTATTGTAGATATTTTTTCATAATATCTTATGATTCCCATTCTTTACATAAGGTTCCTTTGTGCAGAGATAAATATAAATATACAAAAGAATGTACAACACAGGAATTTTCATTAAAGCTGTCGAATGTTTGCTCCGTATCCAGAATTTTAGAAAAAGAAATTTTAGGATTCGTTATAATAATACAGAAATAGTTTTATCACATTAGTTTCCATACCGTTAAGAAAATATCATTAAAATTATCAGAAGAATGTAAAATCATGCGTCATTCAGATTATGAAATATTTTTTAATGCATTCGGACTACTATAATAGATCTTCATAACTTAATAAGGTGAAAAACGATGTCTAAGTAAAAATTTGTAAAATATATAACACGTTTGAAAACGCAATTTCAACAAAAGTCGAAAAACTAACTGATAATTTTGTAAAAACCTGTATATGAATTATAGATTTATCATATAATTCACAATATGCTAAAATTTAGAACAGTTAGTGAACGCATAGCACAGTTGAATATTCCTCGTCAGTAATTTCCGCCAATAAACGGAAATGTACTTCAGATGTTTTGCGCAGCCCTGTATACGATTTATAGAATTTTTACACACTCTGTAGTATGCAATTTTTATAATTTAAAAAAGTGTTCCACAACTGAAAACGCACTTCCATCAATTACTGTTCATATAGAAGGAACTAATAACTGATTTATTTTGTGGGCCCCTGTATATGAAAGATGAATGTTATGCACATCATATTCAATAGTAAGCATCTTTTAGAGCACCTCGGAGATATATATAAATTTAAATACTTTTGAAATAGTATAACATGAACAAAATACATCACAAACAATTTTTCTCCATAGACCGTAATATAACATAATTATTTTTAGTGTCCTTGTAAATGATCGATAAATGCTATCCATACTAAATTCTATAGCAATCATCTTATAGTGCACTTCATAGGTATGCGTGTAAATTTCAAAGTGTTTGAAATTATAAAACATCATTAAAATCACCCAAAACGTTTTTTCCCCATAGGCCGTAATGTAATGAAATTCTTTTGAATGCCCCTGTAATAAAATTATGACTGCTACACGCTACAATTTGCAACACCTAACATTCAATAGTGAATATCAATAACATTTTTCAATTTCATGGCGATGCGACTATACAGACGCTAAAAATAATTTTGGCCAGCTAGAATAGCAAAAACATCCACTGTGAGCCATGTGAATGCATTTCGCACACGGCGGGAGATTCGATTTTCCTGAAAAATAACACATCTCACTACACAGATCCAGCACCAGGAGTGTAGACATGGGATGGTCCAGAGGTTCTGCATACACCTGTTTCAAAGAAATATTCCACGCTTTATTTTAGAACCACAGAAATTTAAGATATTAAGAAAGCGAAAATAAATTTAGAAAATTTGTAGTATCCAGAGCATATGGACACGCTGATTACCAACGACGCAAACTTCCACTTGTAAAAATAATATAATTTTCGTCCCTTATTAATGATAGTAAGTTTGAATGAATAGATCTTTTAAACAAAGCGAAATTTTCTAATAATATTTGAAGAGCTCAGATAATAAAGGAGTTATTAGTGGTGGGCAAAATGAATGATTTTACTATCGAATGAATCATTTGGAACTGCGCAAAAACATAGTTACGAAACTTTGCATACATTTTTAATCAATTATCACCAGAAGGTTTGTAAAAAATAAAGACAAAAGCACAGTTGCCAGGCTTCGTTATATTTCTAATCCATAACTGCCAACTTTTACGCTTTTCCGTTGCCACTAAAATTTAATAGAGATTTTCGCCTTGCTTAATCGTGAGATTTCGATGATTAAGTAAGACAATATTTACTGTAAAATTTTAGTGATAGGAAAAAAGCGTAAAAGTTGGGAGCTATGCTAATCAATTATCTTCAGATATTTCGAATATAAAAAAAAAATAATTTTTACATTTTAATAGGGTGCTTAAATTATTTCTAAATAAAATAAGAAATTTTTCGATACGAAACTTCTTGTAGAAAGTTAATTTTAAAAATGACGAAGTTGGCAGCTGTGCTTTTGCGTATGCCCGAATGATTCATTCGAATAGTAAAATTATTCCTTCTCCCCATCACTAGGTGGTATGAGCCAAAATAATACAAAATTCAGTTGATCATGTGATTGAAGATAAGCAACGACCCTCTACCATCTGTTAAATTACTATTTGAAAAATATAATACTCACATAGATTTTAGTTGATAAAGGGGCATTTGACACAAACGCAAATAGATTCATTGAACTTTACAGCTCATTTTCTCAAAATGATGATTGTGTCACTTACCACGTTTATGATATGAGCTCTACATTTTATGGTAAAAGTCTTACCTGTTGGTAATCAGGCTCTGTATGAACAAACATGGCGTAGCTTATTAGCTACGCCAATGGCCTGAACTGCTTTTTTCTATAAACTGTTTTCTCTGCCTTCACAATAGATCCAATTACTCGGCATGCATTGAAACTGACACAGCGGCGTAGCCAGTGTGGGGGTGCAAATGCTCTGGATATCAGTAACTTTATAAAGTTTTCTTAGTCTTATCTAATCAGAGATATTTCTGCTATTAATCAAGGAGAAGAAAACTTTAGAATATTAGTGGTATCCAGAGCGTTTGGACCACGTCCCTGGCTACGCCACTGAACTGACATGCAACAGCTGAGCATTTGCGTACGTAAATTGGAAACAGAAGTTTCAACGTCACTTTTACAGTAATGTCACAATACAGTTCTTTCTTCTTTTTATGAAAAGCACATATTTTATAGCTGGGGTTTTGAAAAACCCAACCGCTGGTAGCAAAAATACAACAGTATCCGAATAGCAAAATGAACTTTATTTAATGACAAAAATTGGGTGGTTAAATATTGTTAAGATTACTATTCAGAAATATTGCTAACCAGGAGCCCGTTGTTTAGTTTATGGAAAACTTTATTTTATCATGTACGGGCAACATATTTTAAATCAAACGAAATTATTGTTGTTAGAAGTTGATTTGCCTTCCCAAAAACTAAAATTTCTGTATTCATGGACACGTCAAGATCTTCCAAAACTTAGTAAGGAATCTTAGTAAGTCTTCAAAATGTAGTAAAGCATTTGTAGATAAAAACTATGTTATCGAAAATCAAAAATAGATTTAATGGTGAAGATGAACCGGCCATTAAATAAAATAAAAACATGGAAATAAACAGGACCAAAAATTGCAGTAGATTAGATTCCACATAGTTGCCAAGTCAAATCACTATTATCTTAGAGAAAATGTTGTTCTTTTAAATCGCCCAACTGTTCCAATTAAATTAAGTAACATTTTCTGTATTAAAATACCGGTATCCAAAAAGCTGGAGACTTGGCAGCTCTGATTGTAGTAAAAAAAAATCTAATGTACTTTAAAAACAATTTTACAAGCAATAAATACACTAGTTTCCAAATATTAAGGAAAAATCACAAAAATAGCGATATCTCATTCAAAAAGAAACCTATCGGTATGAAATTTGTATATGTTGTTAAATAAAAGATGCTGAATAAAATTACAATGGTGGTGCTGCAATAAAATTGCGTCATCTGTGAAGAACTTAAAAATGCATGCTAGAGAGTATGGCTGCAAGCTTCGCTGTGATTATGAGATAAGAAAACTCAGATAGACAATTCATAAGTATGACTTCGAGGTATCAGTTGTCCGCTGAACTGCGATTTAGAGCTATTGTAAGATTGGAGGCAGGTCAAAGTCAGACAGAGGTGGCCAGATTGTTAAATGTGAGTCCTTCTGTTGTTCCCAGGCTTTGGAAACAATTTCAAACCACTGATTACCTTTCCAGAAGATTCAACAAAGGGCGAGCAAGAGCTACGACAAGCATCAATGACCAATGTTTGCGGTTATGTGCACGAAGGAATAGAACAGCAACCTCCTCTCATTTTTTACCCTTCTTTGCTGCAGCCACTGGAAGGTTGGTATGAACGTCTGCTGTGCCAGAAAGCTTTATGAATTTGGCCTTTACGCGAGACGACCAGTCTCGCGACCAGTCAGTTGTGTGCTGCTTACCCCACGTCACCGGAGGGAATGTTTAAGGAGGACACGTCAACATGTCCACTGGACGGCTGATCAATGAAGGCGTGTTCTCTACACAGATGAGTCCCGATTTAGCCCATAAAGCAATAGTAGGCGTTGTTTGATTTGGAGGTAACATGATATACGCTATCATCCATCAAACATTCGTGAAAGAGATTCATACGGAGGAGGCAGTGTCTGTGTATGGGTTGGTATCTCTTTCGGTGGATTTACAGACCTCCATGTCTTTCCACGTGGAACTGTGAATGCCCACATCTAAAGAGATGACATTCTTGATGATTATGTGCGCCTTTATGCCGGCGTAGTAGGCAATGATCTCCTATTACAGGACGACAACTCTACACCGCACATGACTCGCATCGTGGAAGATTGTCTTTAGCACCAAACAATTCAGCGCATCGAATGGCCAGCTCGATAACCGGACTTGAATATCATCGTGCACGTTTGGTATGCTTTAGGAAGATGTGTTGTTGCTCTCAATCCCCTCCTCAATCCCCTCCTCAAACCTTTGCCACGCTTACAACAGCTTTACAAGAGCAATGGCTCCCAGCGAGCTTATCGATCGCATAATTGACGATATCACACATCTTTATATGTGCTGTATTGTTTCTAGGGGTGATCATACTCCATATTAAAAGTACTTTTCCTATACCAAACTGACACATTTATCTTATTTATTTTTCAATTGTGTTGATATCTGCAACACCACAATTGTCTGGTAATTTCTTTTAATGTCATTTTATACCTTACTATGTGTTGCATATTGTGGCTCAGTTTTATTAAAATCTGCATGTAACATTTTGAGTAATCGCTATTTTTGTTATTTTCCTTAATTTTTGGGAACCAGTATAAATAAAATAACCATAGTAGATATGTTACTTACCATGAAATCACATAAAATATCTAATTTAGTCAAAAAATAAATAAACTATATTTTACGTATCTTGCAGCTACCATTCTTCTCTCTGAAGCTCCGATTAGAACTTTTTGCCTTCTGAACTGCTTGAAGCCACTTTCTATATGCTGGCGTGATTCCACAATTTTTATTTTATTTTTAATTATTCATTTGTGGACTCAGTGAAATTACGAATGTTTGAGGGTACTTGTCTTTATTTAACATGGTTGTGTGAAAGTTTAAGGGTACTTGTGTTTATTTACCATGACTGTATGTATAAGTAATAGTATCATTTAATATTGCATTATTATTATTCAGTTTTATTTTGTATATATGTATTTACTAAATATCATTTCAACAAATGTTTGCGACAGAAAATCTCCAATTGAGCAGATCTATAAAACTAAGGTTTTTATGACCATTTAATTTTTGGGGATCAGGGGTCAGATTTCATGTGAGGTCTGTGCACATGGAAAAGTCATCACGTGACTGCAAGAATAACACCGAATCTATAGGGATGCATGAGAGTATTGTCTTGGGCGCTGCCATTTCATACTCAAGGACAGAGGACACGAGTGTGACTTCATCACTAATCGACCGACTTCTCACTAGTGTTGGAATTCACACCGGAAAATTTTGAATAGCAATTTTCTTTCTTTTATTTATGGAATACTTAGCATCTTATAAAACAATCGCTAAATAGAAATTCAGCCAGATGCAGAATGTCACACAATTGCCGCATCTGGTTGATTCCAAATTCTCACCAGTAAGTTTAAGTTGTTATTATTGTTTTATAAGATGATAGATATTCCACAAATAACGTAAAAGAAAATTGCTATTCAAGATTTTCCAGTGTGAATTTCAACACTAATGAGAAGTTAGTCGATTAGTAATGACGTTGCACTCGTATCCTCTGGCCTTGAGTATTTCGATGGCAGCGGCTTGGAGCGTAGAGAAGCTCTCTATACACTGAGGCTTATTCGGGACGCGCCTGGCTTCTTCATGAATGGCCAGAGCCTAATTATGTGGCTCATGTTAATTACGGTCCAGAGAGACGCAAAGAGTTTCTATGCTAATTTTGGTCAAATAATATGGATTTATGCTGGATTGGTGAGAAGAGAAAGGGTGGAGATGACTGATTTTTTTTATCATTCTATCACGCTTCTTCTCTGAGGTGGGACATAAATGTCTGGTATTGTCAATTTTTGCAAAAATTACAAATAACCCTTGTTTTTGGCTGTGCCTAAATAAATATAAAAATTGATTTTTGTGTAGTTTCCCCATTATGCCAAAAATTAATATACTGGAGCCTAGGCTTAAATAAAGTCATCTAAAATGTAGTCATTTCAGTAACCATGCCTCAGATAAGGAGGCATGACTGAATATCATTCTAAATAATTTCGGAGAATCAGGATATGAATCTGGAATATTACTATGAGTATCATTTTGTTATTAAGATTTTATGTTTGTATAATGAACCCTATAGGAGGACTTGGGTCACCTGTAAGTAGGAATCACTAATTAATTTAATACAATTAAGGGATTTTAAAATCCATCTGTCAGTAACTTTTTTTTTATTATTTGTATAATCTTTGCGTATTTCATTATCTATTTTATGTATATATAATTATAAATAAATTCTTTGTTAGGGTTAAATATTTGGTTTTTGCAGTTTATAATGAATCCTTTTATTGCATGATTTAATTCAGATTTTTACGTTTTAAAAATAAAGTTAATAAATCGGTATTGCCCAGTTTGTTTCGTAGAAACCGATGGGCCCTTCCACTCCCGTCAAATCAAAGGCCAGAGGATAGATAAGCGCCAAAAATTTATCACTGCGCAATTTTAATTATATTTTTTGAAATGGTAGTCTTTATATTTTAAAACCATATGATATCTCTTGTCTATCTAGGTTGCTTTCGATCACTTAGACTTCTGAAACCATAAGCCCTGGGTGATACCAATGTTGCCAGATAGACTACTTATTTTAAATTCAGATTTCTTGATTGGCTCCACTTTTTTGGAATGGTGAAATGTGGCGAAAACAAAGGGAATCTTCCCGTTTCAAAAAAGTGGTGCACTGACAACACTGGAGGATTCAGGCCAAAAGGTTTAGGGTTCAGGGTTACCAAATCTTCGTTTAGGTCATGGTTGTCTGTTTACCTTTTAACGACATATGGTAAGCGACTGTATATTATACATCCCAAGCTTGCCAGCACTATAAAACAGGCAGCAGTGGTCTACTAACGTGTAGTTGGTGTCAGGAATCTTTATAACTGAATTTTTTATTTATCAATTTTATATCACAGTGCATTTGTACCTAAATTTATAATTTACCTATTACAGAGAAATATAATTTACCTATCGTGAACAACATTTTTTGTTTTGAGATACGATCAAACTTTTAATGACACCGTTATAGAGCATCCTAGATTTAACCAGAAAACGTTTAAAGTGCACACACACACAATGAGTAAGTCGGCTGTGCAGACAAAAATATCTGAAACCAATGAGAGATATTTTGATTGAGAAAAATAAATAATGGTAGACAAAAAATTCACTTTATAATTTTAACGTTAAACGTACAGGGAATTTTAATCAAGTTTTATAAAAATATTTCACACCAGAATTTTTATTGAAAATTATTTACCTTCTATTCAAATTATTTCTGCGTGATTCACATTTTATTTATTTTATGAAGAAATTTCTGGTTCGAGTAGAAATATATTCATGGTAGCGTTCAAATAATTAGTTCTTGGTATGTATTTAATGTTAAGCAATCGCGTTTACAGATAAAAACGCTTTAGCTTGAAAAATAACTTATTTTTTTAAAAACAAAAGATACAACCGCTTCCGTTTTTATCTTTGCTTGTACTTCTTCAGAATTTTTGTTTCATATCTGCGCACGATTGCTTTCTGATCTGATAAAATTGGCATTTACATAAGTTAAAAGAATTTCATTTTCACTTTCGGAGACAATTTGTGTTTTTCATAAACGAAACGGCTAGTGACAGTGTTATATATTTCGGTGTGTAGAGGCAATTATTTATCGTTTCCACGTTCACAGTACGGCATTTCGTAGTATATCGATGATACTCTACAAATTTGTCACTGAATGTTTTATCGTATAACTTATAGTTATCGAAATACGATTTTAACACCAGAGTTTACCTATAAATAGCACTAGCAGCCACCTCATAGTTTTGACAGGCAGAAAGAATGATTCATGCATGCGCAAAAACATGGTTTCCAACCTTTTTAGGAAAATACCATCAAAAATGTGTTTAAGAAAATGAAACAAAATCTGAGATGCCAACCTTCTTAACCCCTGTAGGGGCAAGTAATTGTGTTCCTGTAATGTTGAACTCACACCGGAATCTTTGAAAAATTCTATTTCAGAATAAGTAAAAGCAATTTTACGGCTTTTTTCCACCAAAGTTAGAAAAGTAAAATTTAATAAAATTTTTCTGGTGTAAAACTTTATGAATCGTAGGTGGTATATAATATATACCGGTGCCCCTCAAGGGGTTAAAGTTTCTAATCAATTATCTTCAGAAATTTTGAAGGTAAAAAGAAATTTTTATTTTTATGGGTTTCTTAAATTAATTCTAATTAAAATAAGAAATTTTTTTAAATTTCTTGTAGAAATTGAATTAAAAAAAAATCAAAGCTTTGCAATCATGGTTTCGGGCATTCCCAAATGATTCATTCTAAAAATAAAATCATTCATTCTGCCCATCGCTACCTCATAGTGAAGTGCATACACGTTTTAGTATACTTAAGCACCTCCGTCATGGCTGTAGCTGAATTAGTTCCCCAGTTATTTTATAATAAAACACATTTAAGATATTCTCCTGTATAAAATCATATAAAAGATTCATGTCAAGAAACTGCACAAATAAAGAAAAATATATCAAATTTTAAATTTTAAAATCCAATAAGGTATTTTCTTGCGATTTTTCTTAATCCTCTTTATAAAAGTCAAGAAATTCACCTGAATCACATATAATCATGATTTTTTGCTTTATTGAAATGATTATATAGCTTAAGTTGAAATAGGCATTTGTGTTTTTCCTAAAAACATTTCAGTATTTTCCGCATTATGGAAATGTATTCACTTTTAGAAATAGCATTAGGATTAATCCTTTATTTTAAAATATTAACTCGGGTAATTCTATACTGAACTTCGTTTTCAAGAAGTTATTTACTTCCTTATAAAATAATAATATTTTTTAAGAGTACTTTTCTTGTAATCCATTTATCTAAAAAGGATTTCATTTATAAGGGAAACAAAAGTTTATTTTTCAGTAGTAAAAATATATATGCAGAATAATAAAGAGTAAATCATGAGGATTTTTTATCTTAGCTTAGGAAAATTTTCCCTGAATATAGTCTCATGAATATTTTAAATTCTATCAATGCACTGATAACTTTATATTTTCGTAGAGAAGAGAAAAGCTAAAGCTGAATGTAATTTAAAAGCACACAATCGTAAATTAAGAGTATATTTATGCATTAATACTTTTCGCATGTAGCAAATAAATTAAACGGTTAAATCTGAAATGGATAATATGTTTAAGAAAAACCATGTTTTATTATACAAATATGTTTTACTTTAGAACAGTATTATATACATGGTGACTTTTTTGGCCACATCACACTAAAAATGTAAAAGTAACTTTCAATAGTTTTCAGAGCGTTTCTGAGAGAATAAAAGAATGTGTCGTGGCCCATTTCTTCCTAGAATTATTTCTCGAGGTTATATGCCTTTATAAGACTAAACATAATATTTTATCAACTAAAAAAATCTTCAACTACTTTTTTTCATGATTCTTTCTGAACTTGAATGTGTATTTTGAATACAATATTTTGGATAGAGAAGCCCAGTAGCGTAGTAGTCAGCACGCCTGTCTGCAACGCCACAGGTCGCGAGTTCTGCTCCGGGCTGGACAAGGTTCACTCAACCTTTCATCCCTTCGGGGTCGAAAAAATGAGTACCAAGCTTGCTTGGGAGCTAAACACTAACGCTCTCGCGTTGGGTTCACCACCTGGCAGGGGCACATGCTGCACAGCACCCCGGGGCCCAGGGAAAGTAAACAGAGTTGGGCTCTGTAGGCCCTGATCCTTCATGGATCGTACAGCCACAGGTTTAGTTTTTTTATATTTTGGATAGCTTAAGATACATAATAGGTTTTCTAAAAACACGCACGCGTAAGAAAAGTCACCTATGAATCGATTTCAGGTCATTTAAAACGAGGTTAACCTTTTAGTGCGCAGTTTTGGATACTTGCAAAATTTTGAATTTAATAGTTTTTTTCATTCGCATATGCCTAATTCACACCAGAAAATTAAAATAACAATATTTTCTTTAATTAATAACAGACAATTCGTATTTAAACAAAGTGAAATTAACTATTGGCACTTTCTGGTGTAAAGTCAGATTCTATGTAAGACTATGTAATAATTCTAGTCAGAACTATGTAATTTCTAGAACGTATTCTATCATGGGAATTAAAGAGTTAAAAGTTAAATTTTATAAAATAAATAATTATATAAAATAAGGTATTTGGAGACATACTTATTAAAATATTTACTAATTTGCAATATTTTAGCGTAAAACAGCCACACGACAGAAGTTTTTACTTGTATTTCAGATGTGCAACAGAAGAAAAGATTGACGTATTATATGAAAAATGTATCTCTGATTTTTTTTTCAGTATTTTTCCTGTGTAATAAACCTTTCTGAGAATCATATATCATTTTTTCGAAACGAAATTAAAAATCGCGCATTTAAGAGTTAAAGCATCTCAACCATTTTATTAATCTGAATATTTGTGGCAAATAATAAACTATACATTTTGCTAAAATGATGTGATCAAAAGAATTAATTTCTTAGCAGTTTCCCTTTTTTGGCACAATAAGCAAAATATATTGGTATAACACCACTTTTTCTGAACTAAACATTTTACCTTATTTTGTCGAAAAATTTCTGTCATTAAGTAAAGCGAAAATTACAATTAAAATTTAGAGGCATCGAAAAGCTTTAAGTAACGTAGCAAGCAAACTTATCTTCGACATACGGTGTATGGTCAAAACTTTCAAGGGTTAAACATGGCTCCCCAAATATTGAACTGACCTGCTGACACATAGATGGTGGTAGCCGCAGATGACTTTTCTTTATTTTGTACGGTCTTTTGAAAACAAATACCAGTATATTTTTAAAATATTCCTCGCCTTCTTTCTCTGAGTTTATTTCAGGTAAAGAATACTTAAAAAAATACTGGTATTAAAATTCAAGGGACCGCACAAACGCTGAAAAAAGTTCGCCTAGGATAGCCGCCATTTTTTTGTCAATGTGTCGACTGTGGAACTATTAACCCTCTCGCTGCGCAAGTAATTATTCGCGATGAGCGTCTTTTACAGAATTTTTAATCTTTTATCACCGGTTCTTTAAAGCAGAAATTTTTGACTATCATAATCGAGGAAAATGACCTGATTAAATCAGACAAAGTTTTAGCTAAAAAAATAACTGGTGGGAATAACCAAATAGTATTAATTAGACAGAAAAATGCATGCTCGAGAGTATCTCAGGCTGCGCAGCGAGAGGGTTAATAAAAAGGAATTTACATATCCTTAAAATAATGAAGGCTCAACTGTCAGCGCTTTCGCAGGAGTCGATTATCACCGTTTAAACTTCCACCAGTAAATTTAAATAGAGATTTTCTTCTTGTTTAAACACATTTTTAACTCAAAATTTCAGTCATAAATAACGACAAAAATAGATATACATTTTTACTGGTGGAAGAATACTCCACCAGCAGTCAGGCCGTGTGTTTCCGCCATATTGTGACAACCTAGACAATCTCCTGTTAGTGTCAGCAAAATGATTATAATACCTGGGAAATTTGAAACCAGAAAAAACAAAAAGGAATTTTAACTATATTTGTGAGAGACTTTTTTCTTGAAAATCTTTTTGCCGTTATCAGAAACTCTTTATCCGATTTAAAAAATCGGCTACCATGTTGTGACAACCTCCTCAGTTACTTCACACGCAATTGGTAGACAACACACTATATGTCTCTTCCTTTTTATTCATAACTCCATTGTGTCGACCTATTATTCATGGGGAGATGGCGCTAAAAGAATAGAGCGATGAATAAAGAGTAGGAGACGTATAGCGTAGTGTCTACCGGCTGCAAGTGAAGTAACTGAGGAGGGAGTCACAAGATCGCAGCTATTGATGGTTTGCATTAGATCAGTGTCAAATTAACGCCAATGTAATCTTCCACCAGTAAATCTATTAGAAATTTTTGCTTTATTTATCACAGAAATTTCGCACAAATAAGAGGTTTAACCAATTCAAGCGCGGTGGTTCATTTTCGGACCACTTAATTTTAATCCCAAAATGAGGCATTGGCACCAGAATTTCCGTTTGAAAATTTTCATTTTATTAAGTACGCGAGGAAACGCTTTTACTTTTTTTCAAATAAATTTGTTTGCAAATTCAGGTATCATTCATTCATTTCAATACTTTACTAATAGTTGCGCCTTGCCCCTGAAAGTGTTATAAACAATGCGGGAAACCTGTCAATTCAATCAATCAATTTGCATTTGCAGGTGGAAGTTTGACTTGTCGGCAATGAAATCGCTGACATTGACACAAGAATTGTTTGGGTTTTCACAATATGGCGGAATCACAGTGTTTGAATACCGCCGGAGCAAACTTCCACGAGTAAAAATGAATGAATATTTTTGCCTTAATTACACACTCAGAAATGAATGATCAGATTTCACGAAATTTTCTTTGTTTTTGACGAAACAGTTTTCTGGGAAATGCTCCGAGCGAATATTTCGTCAAATTGATGAAATTACTTTCGGGTCATTCCATGTCAGTTCAGGCAGGCATGTAACCCACCATCACAGATTTTGATGAAACTGCGTGTGTTTGTACCTTTTATTAAGATATGATTCCCAGTATTTTTTTTTACTCCTTGGTCAAATAGTTTCTGAGAAAAAAATTGTCAAAATTTTGAAAACTGCCATCAGTTGGCATTCTTGACTGCTCGATTTTCAAATGTAGCATGACATAAATATGATCATATTTCAATATCTATTCCACAAATCATCTTCAAATAATTTATGCATAATATATAGGGTACGTATTTTATGAAAAAAAAATACTGTTACGCTTATATAACATTTTAAGTGTGTCTAAAAAAATGTTTAATCTTTGAAGTCGTGATTTTTTTATGAAAAATAATGCATTACCTAAAATAGCATTATTAACAAAAGTCGGTATTTTTATTAAATTTATTTTTTGTGGGGGATATACTTAAAGGTGTCCTTTACCTGATTCTGAAATAAAAGTAGTGGGATTTTGGGTGTTTTTAGTAGTATTTCATATTTAAAAATATTTTGAGGCGTATTTCAAATCAAATCAAGCAGAGTCATTCCATGTCAGTTCGCCTAAGATATTTAATTCACTGTCACAAATTTCAATGAAACTGGGTATGTTTATAGTTCATTTTAAGACAGGATCAAGGAAATTAAAGGTGATTACAAGTAAAATATTTTTTAAGATAAAAAAAATATCTAAATTTTGAAATTTTTTAAAAAATGTTTTTAATGGCAGATCTATATTCAAAGACTGCATAAAAAAAAGTCATTTCAATATAAAATCACTAAATAAGTTTCAAATAATGTATATGTGACAAATAATGTAGGCAGATTATTATTTATTGTTGTTTGTCATGTTTAAATGCTAATAGTATGTTTAATCTTGTGAATTCTTAAAATCAAGAATTTTGTGAAAAATAATGTGTTAATCAAAAATTTATTATTAACCGAAGGCAGGCTGTTATTACTTTTTTTAATTGTACGTAAAAATATCTTTTCAATAGTTATAAAATAAAAATAGTGAAAATATGAGCAATTTTAACAAAATTTTCATAAAATGTGAATGTTTAATGATAAATATTGAAGCTTTTCATGCTAAGATGTACTACAATGACTACGATATCGTGTATTTCTACTCTTGCTTAAATATAATACATAGAATAATAAAATAACAAATATTATTTACAGCAGTAAAAATTAAATTAAATAGTACCAGTTCCTTTACCAACACTACATTGCTCAACAGCCGACTTAAAATCAACAGCCCGCACTCTTATTGAAAAATACTTTCAACTGTTCAAATAATAAATAAACTGCATTTAAAAATTTTAATATCAACTTATTATCTTAAGACGATAATAACAACTAAACAACATGATGAATTTATAAATCAGCTTTTAATTGAAAAGTCATGAAATGGTCCCTTTAAATATTGTTGTTCATCGAGTCAATCAAAACAAATTATATAAAAAAAATAGTGAGCCTAATATGCTGACTGCAATGACACTTCTAACAAAACTAATTAATTCATTACCATCTGAAATCAAACACGAATGATCAAAAGAAAAAAAATCATCTGTAGTGTGAATGTGACATACTCAGTGGTTGTTGAGGTATGTCTTTGTGACATTTTCACCTGTACTTCAATAAAATATAAACATTTTTTCATTCAATTTTTTCACAATTTTTTCATTCATCCAAATTAAGTAAAACAATTATAAAATTTTGTTGTCATTACACCAGATGTTAATTTTTTCGTTACATACTATTAGATAAGTTCTTTACTTTTAGACATTATTGACATAATATCATAAAATTTGCTATATGTATTTTCTGTAAGTGTATAAACAATATATATATGCTTTATTAAACATAAAGAATAATTTTTAAATAATTTGTTTGAGAACAGGGATATATATACACACATATATATGTTGAAAATCCATCTTTCAGCAATATTGTGATGAAATAAATCAAATTACCGTAATTTCCGGTGTATAGCCCGCGGATCATACAATCGTGTTTCGACCCAGAAATTTTTAAAAATAAAATGTAACTTTTTAGATCACAGTAAATATTGGTCTTCAAATACAGAATAAAATTTCTGGGTCCAAACTGAATTGTTTGATATGCGGGCTATACACCCGAAATTACGGTACATATCATTAGAAACTGAATAAAGTTACAAAAGTGCAACTCATTAAGTTTTAAATATTTTTTTAGATATAGTTATTAGAAAGATGTAAATATAATGGATTATGCATTTTTTTGCATATATTTAAAGCACAATACGTCAAAATTTTCTTCAACAGAGTGAATTTTTTTTTTTCAATATTAGCAGCTCATTGCTAAATTTACAATATTAACAGCCAAATATGAGTTTAAAGATTAGGACTGTCATTTTGAAAATTTCTATTGGGCGGTGAGGAGCTAGTGATTTTTCTCTTTTTTGGAAAGGGATAATTGCTCTTCGCCTTGGAAGTTTTACTAAAAAACAATATTGTTTATTTTTTTCCTTAAGAAACGAACATAAAAGATAATTTGAAAAATAAAATAAATGTATAAATAAAAATATTTCCAGGGATGATACATTGGATAGGTTTTACATTTGAAAATATTGATAATTTTAAAATATGATTTAAATACTACTAAAACCAACCAAAATCCCACTATTTTTATTTCAGATCCAATTATAATGTAGTATTATGTACAATTTAAAATTAAAAAATTAGTCATAGAAACCCGCCTCTGATTGATAAAGATTTTTTAATAATTTCATTATTTTTTGTAAAATATTTTTGATTTCAAAGATTATACACTTTTTTAGACACAATTAAATATTTTTTAACATTACAGCAATATTTTTTTCATAATCTACATACTTTATTTACCTTGCTTAAATTATTCGAAGAAGATTTCTTTATTAGTTATTGAAACAAGATTTTATATATAAAATGAGGCCTTTGAAAATTGAACAATCATTAATGGCAACTCGTGACATTTTTCCAAAATTTTGATAATTTTTTCTCATATGTTCACTATTTTTATTTTATAACCATTTAAAAGATATTTTTACGTACAATTAAAAAAAAAGCAATAACACCCTTCCTTCGGTTAATAATAAATTTTTGATTAACACATTATTTTTGACAAAATTCTTGATTTTAAAAATTCATAAGATAAAAGACACTCTTAGTGTTTAAACATAATAAAAAACAAGAAATAATAATCAGCCTACATTATTTGTCACATATACATTATTTGAAACCTATTTAGTGATTTTAAATTGAAATGACTTTTTTTTTTTTTTTTTAATGTAGTCTTTGAATATCGAACTGTCATTAAAAAAATTTAAAACAATTTTTCAAAATTTTGATATTTTTTATCTTAAAACATATTTTACTTAGAATCAAGAAAATTAAAGGTGATTACGTCTTAAAATAAGCTATAAACAAACCCAATTTCATTGAAATTTGTGACAGTGATTAAATGGATTAGGGGAACTGACATGGAATGACTCTGCTTGATTTGATATGAAATGCACCTCAAAATATTTTTAAATAGGAAATACTACCAAAAACACCCAAAATCCCACTATTTTTATTTCAGAATCAGGTAAAGGACACCTTTAAGTATATCTCCCATAAAAAATAAATTTAATAAAAATACCGCCTTTTGTTGATAATGCTTTTTTTGTTAATGCATTATTTTTCATAAAAAATTCACGACTTCAAAGTTTAAATATTTTTTTAGACACACTTAAAATGTTATAAGCGTAACAATATATTTTTTTCATAAGCTGCGTACCCTAAATATTGTGCATAAATTATTTGAAGATGATTTGTAGAGTAGATATTGAAATATGATTATATATATGACATGCTACATTTGAAAACCGAGCTATCAAGAATGCCAACTGACGGCAGTTTTTCAAAATTTTGACAGTTTTTTTCTCAGAACCTATTTCACCAAGGAGCAAAAAAAATTACTGGTGATCATATCTTAATAGTAAGAACAAACACACACAGTTTCATTAAAATCTGTGATGGTGGGTTACATATTGATATTTTACTGCCTGATTTGACGTGGAATGCCCCTTTCTTCTCTTGCTTGACGATATAAATTTCGTGAAAAGTTGGCTGGTGGCGCCATCTATCGAACAGTTTTGAACCTCCTTATTGACAGGGCGAAGAAAAAATCCACTTCTCGTTTCCTTCGGGATGATTCGAACCCGCGGACTTTGGCGTGGGAGACCGTTGCTCTTCTCTCATAGGAACACTTGTTCTTGTCTCTCATAGGAACACACGTGGGAGACCGCTGCTCTTCCAACCATGCTACTGGAGACTTGTATAGGTTTTCTTTTAGATTGACGTAATGAATTCTACTGTGTGTTTATGTTTTTATAAGGTAGATTGTAATTTTATCGGTGCTGCTATAATTTCTGAAAGTTTTAAGTAAGGTTAATTTATTATTATGGTTTTCTCATAGTCAATGAATAATTATAATATGGCTTAATTAAAAAATTTATTAGTGAAAATTTCTTTCCTCAATAATATGGTCTGGTTAATTTGTTGCTCAAAAATAACGAATTGTGAAGTGCATATTGCGTGAGATTTTATCACTTTGAGTAGAGGGATAAGATTTTAACACTTTACTGTTCATAAAGGGGAGAGGGATCAATTATGTTTATTTTTAATTTGATTGAAAACAGAATATACTTCTTAAATAAATAAAAAAAAAAAGATATCCTGGAAGTTTGAAATTTTATTGACCAAATTTTCTCTTTGAATGGTTTTGAAGAACAGATGAAATTTATTCTTTTCGAATAAAAACATAACGAGCAACATATAAATAAATAAATAGATAATAATAATAAGCATTCCTAAAAATTTTAACAGCTAAAAAAATAACTAATGAAGAAACAATAACTACCTACATTTCAGAATCTTCTGATAGGCACAAAAAAGTGCTGTTTTAAAATAAATTATTACAGGACTAATAAATATAATACATATAAAAAATATAAACAAGCAAATATCTGCTAGCTAAAATCGCAGGATTTGAGGAGGTACAGCAACTGTTTCCTTAAAATGCATTGAGTCTGACCGTGAGTGAAGGAAAACTTTCGTCAAATATTTGAGAGTTTACCTTTCGTTAAAAGTCACGTGATATTTATAGGAAATGATCGTCAAAAACGACGAAATACAGCTCAAGGATTTCTGAATCGTCAAAAGTGAGAGTTTTATTTCTGAGAGTGTATGACTGCATGATTTCACATGAATAAGATGTTTAAATAAGGAGGCAATTTCTACTTAAATTTACTGGTGGAAGTTTGCTCCGGCGGTAATCAGGCCCAGTGGAGCCGTTTACAGTTGAAGTTTCCCCATTTTGAGGATATGTCAATTCCTGTTTATTCATAGTTCTATGTAGATGACACAGTAGAGAGCACGTCGGACCACAGGTATATCAGATTCTCATTAAATCTTAAACCAGTTATTCTAGACCTTAAAAGATTTAAAACAAGATACTCAAATTTAAAAAAAATTAATTACATCTTGAAACCGAAAATTAATAATTTACTTAAATCCTTATCTGATACTAAAACTCGACTAGAACTGGATGAATGGCTTGATGGTTTTAACCAAGTAATTCTAGACACCTGTAAATCCTCACTAAAAACAAAAAGTTTCAAATTATATCCAACATTTGACTGGTGGACGGCAGAGCTGAAGGTCCAGCGAAATAAAATCTCAGCATTACGGAAAAGATTTAAATCAACAAATGACCCAAAGTGGAGAACCCTCCTACAAAGAGAAAGAGCAATATACAAAAAACGTATAAAACAACAAAAAACTAAATCATGGCAGAGTTTCTGCTCTAAAACAAAAGACAAATTTGGCCAAGCCTTTAAAATAGCAATGAATAAAAGACTCAAAAATAATCATTTCATACATACAACACTACAGGGTTCAACCCCATATACTACAAAATTAGACACTTTCAACATATTACTTAACCACCATTTCCCAATACATCAAAACCCGCATCCACCTCTCATGGACCCAGCGGCAGAGGAAGATCTTCCCCCCCCTCCCCCCCTAATATCTTTTAAAGAAATAAAATCAGCACTTAATGAGCAAAATAATTTAAAAGCCCCTGGATTTGATAAAATTGATGCATTTATTATTAAAAACATATACAATAATTTTAAACATCTAATACGTGACTTATATAACAAATGTCTTACTCTTAACTACTTTCCTAAATCATGGAAAATAGCAAATGTGATCTTCTTCGCAAAACGTAATAAAAATCCACGCCAACCTTCCTCCTATAGACCCATTTGTCTCCTTCCCATGCTGGGAAAAATCTATGAGAGGATTCTAAAACGAAGAATTAATCACTACTTAGAAAAATTAAATGTTCTTCACGGGGCCCAGTATGGCTTCCGTGAGAACAGAAGCACAATTCAACTATTAAACAAATTAAAACATAAAGCAAAAACGTATCTTGAAAAATATAAATACTGCAGCATTATCTCATTCGACATTGTAGGGGCGTTTGACAATATCGATTGGGTCACTTTGGGTCAACAAATTAACGAATTACCAATTCCGCAATATTTAAAATGTATCCTTCTTAGCTTCTTATCCGAACGAGAACTAATAACAAATTATTTATCAAATAACATTAAAAGACCAACTTATCAAGGCTGTCCACAGGGGTCGTGCCTTGGGCCGCTTCTGTGGCTAATCATAGCAAATATAATCTTAATAAACTTTTACAGTAAATTCGAAGACCTGTATGTTTTTTGCGATGACTTCAATATGGTTGTCAAAGCGAGGAGCAGACTCATCTTAGAGACCGAAACCAACCAAAAAATAAAACTTTTTTATAATATTTGCAATAACTTAAATTTACAGATTTCAAAGGAAAAAACGACTTTTATTATGTGGGGGAAAAACACTTTGGATAAACGTCCACCAACCTTTAAATTGGGTAACTATACCATCAAGCCATTAAAGGAAATAAAAATTTTAGGGATAATATTCCAGAGTACTTTAAAATGGGACAAGCACATAACTAGCATAAAAAACAAAATTTTACAGCTAACCTCATCCATTAAACGGGTCTTCTCGGCTACTTGGGGGGTGGACAGAGGCTATCTTAGAACCTGGTACATAGCAGTACTAGAAAAAATTATAGATTATGGTTCGGAGGTGTGGTTTGGAGACCTCAGGATAAAAGATAAATGCGCTCTCCAATCCATCCAAAGAACTTGTCTCACGTCAATAACCAAAACATATAAAAATGTAACACTGGAATATAAAAATCTAAAATACAATATTTTACACAATAAAAACTTATTACTTAAAGAACCCAAACCAATATGTAAAGATGATATAGAAAATAAAATCCTAAAATATGAAATAAATCCGGAAATTCATTTAAATAACTTAATAGTTACAGACAAAATTATCACAAAAACTAATCTTATTTCGATTTACACAGATGGTTCTAAGGTGGACTCTGGCACAGCATATGCAATGGTAGCCTACAATCATAACATTAAAATTTATGAAAAAACAGTCAAACTGAGAGCAGAAAATTCAATCTTTCAGGCGGCGCTGCACGCAATAATTTCGGCAATTAATTGGGCCATTAACTCCCCTTATACAAAATTCCAAATATTAAGTGACAGTCAATCTACTATTAAAGCCTTAGACAATTTATTTCCAACTAACCCTTCAATTTATTACATCCATAATTTAATTAAACAAAATCAAAATAAAATTTTTTACATTACTTGGATAAAAGGCCACATTGGCATAGCGGGTAATGAACTGGCGGATGAGCTGGCGAATGATGCCGCCCAGTACTGCGACCTACCAGTGGATCGAGGAGTTAAATTGCCTCGGTCCTATCTTATAAAATGTATTCGAACCCAATTACTGGACAGGTGGCAGTACAACTGGGATCACTCAGGGGGTGGCAGATATACGCACGGGCTGGTACCAAAAGTTCAGAACCAAATAATTTCAAAAGATAAAGTATCTATTTACTTTTTAACAGGCCGCGGCAGCTTCCCGTCTTTCCTTTATAATATCGGCAAAAAAGATGACGACCTTTGTAAATGTGGTGGTCGAGGAGACTCGATGCATTACATTTTCGGCAACTGCAAATTCATGAAGTTTAAATTTCACAGAACAGAAACGACAATCCTTCAGGACATCCTAAAAATAATTAATGACCCGGCACAACTTAAAAAACTATATAGTAACTACGATATTCTCAATAGCCATTATTCTTTTATTCAATATAAATACATTCAATAATTACCTCTTCTGATTGCCTGTGGTGGACATGTCATGGGTCCACGTGGTGTATGGAAGGGTGTTTTTGAGATTGTTTTATTTTTAAGAACTTAAATACCACTAGAAATATTGTAAATATGTATAAATATTTTTGTTTAAAAGGGTGAAAAAAAGGGAAAAAAATATTTCTTATCAAATGAAAAGATGAATGTAAATACTTAAAATTTTTTCAAATAGTACGTAAATTCCAAAACATATAAATCATAATCGTAATATATTTCTAGGCTCGCGCTGAAACAATAGGGTAGCCAATTGTGATTGGTAAAGAATCGCCATCTTAAATAATCATAAATTTTTACAGGCGGTCCGGGGACACGGCACTTGCCTCTTGTGCTCTCTTCGGCGTGTCAGGCGGGTCGTTCTGAAGTCTTCTTTCCCGGAGACTGGGGTTCTGGGCTTGTTTCCGCAGGTAGTAAAACTTTTCCCTGCCCTGGGCTTGGGGGTTACACCTAACCATAAGCCAAAAGCGGGTTCCCAGGGTGGGTGCTTACTTACTTACTTAAAAGCAGTGGCGTAGCGTCAGGGTACCAGTGTTGCCAGTTGGCTACTTTTTTTTAAAATTCAGATTTCTTGATTGGCACCAATTTTCTGAAATGGTCAAATTCCTTTTGTTTTCACCTTAATTAATATGCCATTAAATAAGGCGAATTTTACTATTTCAAAAAGTGGGGCCAATCAAGAAATCTGAATTTAAAAAAGTAGCCCGCTGACAATACTGCAGGGGATGCTGGATCTGTATACTACCAGCATTTTTGTATGCTAAATTTTGACTTTTTTATTCGCATAACGTTAAAAAAGTGTCTCGTAAGTGAATTTTACAAATTGCTGTCGTGATTGTCTTTAGGAAAATTATAACTAGTATTTCCGTAAAATAATCTTCGTCTTATTTGAAACTAGAATTTATCAGGCAGAAATACTGGTTACGAAAATCTATACACAACCACCTGTTCAACTGATTAAATTAAATTGAGAAAATCTTTAATATGCAGGTTAAAATACATTGATATTCTGAGATAAATATATTATTCCATGTCTAGAAACATCTTATTGTTATATTGCTATAAACAATTCTCGAATATCGGTGGATATTTCATTTATATTCCCTCTACGCAGTGCATAAAATTAATCTGTCAGCTATTTCATGATGAAGAGATTTAAAATGATTATGCATCTATTATAAGAAGAACACAAAAAAATTCTGGAATATCTATACAATATTAGTATAGCTTCCAACTTGTACGTGTTTTTCTTATCACTAAAATTTAAATGCAAATTTTGTCTAATTGAATCGTCGAAATCTAAAGATTTTTAACAATTCAACAAGGCAAATATTTCCGTTAAATTTTAGTGGTAAGTTAAAACCGTACATGTTAGCAGCTATTCACTGTTACCCTTCTTATCACTGGCCAATAGTTAATCCTAAACCGACAGTTTCCAATGTATTGTTCTAGTTAAAAAAATATTTTAGATGTTATTATTCATCATATTAAAATCTATTTATGACAAAATATTTATTTATGTTTTAAAGTAACACAGTTTAAATATTTATACGGTCCCGGTGTTGGTCTCATACAGTCCTTTATACAGACGTAACGTATATTTACTAAATCTTTCTTTATGCTATGACAAGTGAATCAGTATTTAGTAAGTTTTGGTAGTAGAAAAATGGCGCATTTTTCAATGGCGTTGTACAATTTTACTTCTACAAGGGAGAAGATATTTTTTATTCTTTTCCGACATTGAAAAATTCTGTTCGTAAAATGATGTAATGATTGACTGACACCGGAATTTACAAACGAGCTTCTTAGGAAGCGAAAACTTGTATTTTAAAGATTTCATTACAAAAGTAAAAGTTTATTAAAATATTCTTGGCGCCGTTCGTAAGTTTGGAATTATAATTAGGTGGTCCCGCCGTGGGATCACTGCGCTGGAAAATGCTAATGTAACTTTTATTACCCAGAGACTATGGTAAAATTTAAATTTAGTAATTAAAAAAACAGCTTTATGTATAAATAGATTTCCATATGATGAAGAACAACAGTTGAAATATTTCGCCTTTGTAACTATATTTATAAAATCAAAGGTTCAGGAATTAGTTGTGGATAAACGTTTAGTAAACTCTCTGTATAATAAAAATAATTTTGTCCTAGACTTATGATATTCATATTTAGTTGCCTACTTTTAAAAACTTCTAATTTTAATAAAAAACGTTACTTATGATAATAATTCTAGCTGAGTTAAAAAACACAACGATTTTTAAGAAAACATCTTTCAATAACAAACGCAATTCTCATCCCTGAAATAGCAAAAGGATAATATATTCCGACGCATACACGTATGATAAGAAAAAAGTAGAATTTGTTTTGCTTTGGTTCTATTTTCCTTTCCCAGTTTCTTTCAATTTGATTTTATTCCGTGGCAATTGTGTATGCAGATACCAAGACGTTACCGTGAGTGCTTTATCAACATGTCAGCAATTGTATGAGCTTTGGAAAAATATTTATTTACTTTGAAATTTAAATTTCTCTGAAAAGAGCGCTATTTGGCATACACCAAGCATACATAGTTTTAAAAGAAGTTCGATTTCTGTTATTTTTATAAAGAAAAGCTGTATAATATAATTTTAATACCTTCTTTTTTAACACACGGTTTAGTAAAATTCCCCTTTTAAAACTTAATAATAATCGTAATAGCTTACAACATGTATTGAAATGTTGGAGAATTAATTTGATGAAACATATTTTTTATTTAAATATCATGTTTTAACACTGTCAACGAGGATTAATACATAAACAAAATAAATATTTTCATGAAGTAGCAATGCCGAAATATGTGACGTTCATAAAAATGTAAAGAAAACAAAAACGAACAACCTTAAAAGATACATGTGTTTACTTATTTATTCACAAAAGTTGTAGCTGCCAAATCTTACGCTTTTCTGTGCCAAAAAAAATTAATAGAAATTTTTGCATTATTTAATCGGCAGAATACGGTGAATTAATTAAATTTTTGTGGTACAGGAAAGTGTAAGATGTTGACAGCTATGTTTATATATTGTATTGAAAAGTTTGAAATACGGTTCACCGCTATACAATTATACAGGACTGCCAATCCGTCCATTTTCTTAACATCACTTTTTTTCAAAGGAAAATCTCCATAATAATTTTCGCCGAAGCTTGTTATGGAAGGCGTTTTTTTGCTATTGTTTCAACAACATAACACAATTGTTTCTCTAAAAAAATACTGCATTCAAAAAAGAGACCAGTGGAAGTCCTGAATTTTAGTTATAAAAAAAACTCTAAAGAGAAAATGCATGGTTTATTAAAAATATTCAGAAAATGATACCACGAATTTTTCTCTTAAAAAATACTGGTATTCAAAAAACAGACCAGTGAAAGCCCTGAATTATAATTATAAAAAGACTTTCAACAGAAAATGTATGGTTAATTAAAAATATTCGGAAAATGATAATTCAATTAGAATTTCTAGTTTGTCCAATTGAAACGCAAAAGTCTCTATAATAACACTCATACGCTTCGTACAATCTTGCCACAATTTTCCAATAGAATTTTTTGCCATTCTTTAACCCCTTAACTGTCGCATTAAATTACGGTTTAAAAATTCAAATTGCTTATTGGCACCACTTTTTTGAAAAAGAAATATGCACCTTAATTAATGACAGGTAAAATGATACCGCAATAAAGCCAATTACACTATCATAGTTGCCAACCTCCCGATTTTTTTCTTACCAATATTGTTATTCTAAAATACTTGCTTTATGCAATCGCACAATTTATGCAACTAAATAAAGGGAACGTTTTTGTAAGATTTTACTGGTATCCAAAAAATCGGGAGGTTGGCAACTATGCACTAATTTATAAAGCTGGTGGGAATCAAACAATCTGAATAAAAGACACAGACCGTAAATATCACGGAAGAAAGAATTAAGGGGTTAGTCTCAGAACGCCATTACAACTTATGTAATATTTTTATAAATATTTTTCACTTGAAATAAAAAATATATTCGGCAAGGATTTCTAATCTAAATTAGTAGCGTCCCACACTTCCTGAAAGTTCTAAAGATTGTACGATTGGTAGAATTTTTTTTTTAAATATTAACCCATTTGAACTCGAGAAGTGACTGTTACCAACGCCCCTAGATATTTGAGAAAGCCTTGACACGCGTCACGAAAACGTTACAATAAGCTGGCAAAACAAAGAAAAAAGAAACCTCATTGGCTCGTAGATATCAACGAGCCAATGAATGATATTTTTTCTTTGTTTTGCCTGCATTGTATGACGTTTTCATGACGTGTATCAAGGCTTTCTCAAAAATCTAGGGGTCGTTGCTGTTACTCATTACTAGTATTGCCAGGTATCCCACGTAAATCGGGGCTTGAAATGCTCTGAAAATAAGTATTTTAAAGTAATTTTCTTTACCTTATCTAATGGCAGAATTGTCTGCGATAAAAGATAAACTTTAATCCATTAACCCTTTATCTACTGCATTATGATCTACTGCAATTTTTTTCATGTATTTTTTTTCAATTACTATAATGAAAATTAAAGGATAAACATAAAAATAATACTCACCCGCGAGAAATTTAATTATTTTGAGGCAATTAATTAAAGTAGTACTTTAAAGTACCGACAGTACACTATGACTAAAAATATCGTAACAGAAATACCACAAGGCATTTCAAATGGCCCAAGAAAATATTTTCGATTTAACAAGCAAGCGGAAACGCTGGCCCCTTTTCTAATTTACAAATAAATATTTTGGCAAATTCCGGTGCCAATCATTTATTTCAACATTTTAGAATTGAAAATGCTTTGCCCCTGAAAGGATTAAAAAAACTATTTTCTTTTTTAGGTTTCGATCTTGTTAGCAGTCTTTTAGTTATGCGACGTCTATATTCCAGTGAAAACATGTTATCTCGCATCCCCTCATATGCAATATATGAATTTACATACGCCATTTCTAGCATAGCAAAAACGACCCGGTGCCACAACTTTTCGATTTCCTATAAAAAAAATAACAATGAAGCAGATAAGAAATACCAGGGAAACCATTACTACACTACATTTTAGTAATTACATTTTAGAGCAGATGAAAATGATGGATAACTACGCAGACGAAAAGTAAACAAGACGTTTTTCTCCAACACTCAGTGTACTGACGATACTTATTAGTACCACAGAGTAATTCAACTGTTAAATCAAATACATACACCGTTCACCTAAAATAGGTAGTCAAACTGTATTCTAAGATCATAACAAACGCATAAAAAAATCCAACACTTATCTTATATCCTTTACATTGTTTGCAGCAATAAATAGACGAGCGTGACAATCTGTACACAATGACGGCACAAAACACATCGGCTGTGTCAAAGATAGCCTCCTTCTTCGCTAAAATGACAAACCTAGGACTACTGCTGCCATGTATCCGGATAAAGTGGAGTTAAAAAGTTTTTTTTGCAAAGTACTATTAGAATATTAGTAACATTCACTATGGGATGAAAGTTTAAAGTGAGTAGTACTTATAAGTACCGCCAGTAGATAAAAGGTTAAAGATTGACGTTGCGTTTTCGTAATATTATATTTGTGATTTTTTTTTTTTTTTTTTTGTAAACTAGTAAATGATAAAAAAATGGCTTTGTTTTATCAGCATATTTTAGCGATTCTTAAAGTAAAAATAAGTGTTTAACAAAAAGTGGTAAGAACTGAATAAAATTCCTGCAAAACATGCTGGTCCTTAATGGTTTAAAAAATTAGTTGTGTCTAGAGCTTTTGTGACACCGATTTACGCGAGACAAATGGCGACACTTGCGGTGAAATATACTTTTGCAATTTCAACTTAAATTTTAATTCAATGAAAAGTATAAGCTAAAATGAATCTTCAGTCATAATTTATTTGCATGTGATTTAACGAAGAAAGAAACATCATACATCAATCATTACACATCAATAATTGAACGCTTTACAAAACAATCTGTTATAAATATGTTTGAATATTGTAATAAAACTTATGTTTATACAGTAAAAAACAAATATCTAAAAATACAATTAATAAAACACATAACAATTGAGTTTAATTTTCCGTACATTTTAATATATTGAAAAGTGTATAGGTTCTGCTCAAAATTACATAGCGCGTAGAGAGTGAAGGGGAACTATCAAATAAGCTTTCAACAGCAGAAGATAGCATCGATAATTAAAATGTACTTAAACAGAGAAGTGGTGCTGGGGTTGCTAGCCACAGTTTAAAGTCATCAATCACTGTTGCCGTCTGATCTTCTTGGCTCTTAGCACAGAAGTAGGCGGTAATATACATTGCGCTACATTACCCAACCACTAGAATTTGCAGCCATACTAGGTATTCATTTGTGATTTAATATGTACATAATTTTTATTGTTGATGGCTAGTGACAATGGATATATAGAGAAGGACAACTATCAAAATGCGATAATTTTTGGATCCTAATAAAACAACATTTTCATATTCATTATTTTAAAGTATTTTTTTAATAATTGTTTACAGAGAACATAGAACTTTTTTTTTGTTATTACTAGAATAATATTTTTTTCATGCACCTTTCTTTCTTTTATTTTCTTTAAAAGTTAGAAAATGCTGCTGTTTAATATATTTTTTTCTTATCAAAAATAAAAAAAGAAATAAATTGAAGATATAATAATCCTATATCCTACAATTCTTTAAACAGATTTTTATAACTTACAATAAATAGTTCCCGAAGATAACAATAAGTTACACTCTTTTAGTTGGCTTGGAGTTATTTTTTATTTACATTATTTTTGATCTGTTATTTGCATAGCTGCCAACTTTTATGCATTTCTGTCATCACTGAAATTAAAAAAAAATTTTGCTTTGTTTAATCGCAGATTTCATAAATTAAATCAGTCAGAATTTACTATTAAAATTTAGTGGCAAGCAAAAGCGTAAAAGGTGGCAGTTAAGCCTACTCCACCTGTTAGTCCTAAATAATTTATAGCAGTGTCGCTGCTTTACTTTACTACAAGCATTACTATATACTAAATTTTGTCTTATTTAATCTTTAAAAGCGATACGATTAAATAAGGCAAAATTTAGTATATACTAACATTACTGCTTTATAAAAAAGAAAGACGAAAAATCATGCGTCAAACATACATTATGAAACAATTTAAAACTCTTCCACAATACTTAAACAAAACTTCACCGTTTAATAAGGTGAATGATGAGGTTTGGAAACGTATAACATATTTGAAATCCCAATAGTAGTATAGAAAAGAAAGTTCGATTCAGACGGACGGTGGAGTGTGGAAGAGCACGGAGCCGGAATCATACTGTATTAGGAGAGGGTTTGAGAGAGATGTTTGTTAGGTTCTTATCAACCGAAAATGAGATAAGAAACGATAATCTGATAAGATATTATTAATCATACTATAGTATGATAGAGAGATAACGTTTTTTTTTAGATAATTTTTCAAATAATCTTAGTGTTTGAATGAATGACCATATAAGGTGGTGTCGTACTATAACGTAGAGGGTTAGGTCTTTTTGAGAGAGAGTATGACGGGGCTAAATTTTTAGAGGGACTTATTTTTAGGAGGGCTTGAGGGCTTAAATATTTTTCGATCGATTTAGAGTAGGAATGGAAATAAGACGATAAACTGATACTATAACATAGAGGGTAGGTCTTTTCGAAAGGCAGTATGGGATGGCTAAATTTTTAGGAGGCTTATTTTTTATTTTATTTTTTCGAATCGTATTAGAGTTAGAATGAAGATGAAAATTTCCTACTAACGTATTTCGAAGAAAGTTTTTTGATACTGCCATCTTTATACTTGCCATCAAACGTTTGAATGCTCATTGCGCCTTTGGCCGTTTAACCGGATTGAAATCGTCTTCTTAGGGGAGAGTTTTAATTTTTTTTAAATAATAATTTAGATTATTGTTTAGACTACAACTTTAAGAATTACTTTAATGTATACGATTTTTATTTTTAGAGTAAAGGAATATTTATCGATACTGTTATCGAGAGTATAATCATTTTACCAAATCTTGGTTACGAAACCGTGAACTATGATTTAAATTTCATTTTCTCCTAACTAATACTGATACGTTATCCACTGTCCAAACCACCTCCCTAATGTTTACTTGTATACTTTTAAACACTTGCTGTTTTCTTTGGAATTTACTTATGACCATATGCTAAGCTTGTAATTCCGTCCGACGAGAGATAACATTTTTGAAATAATTTTTCAAGTCGTCTTAGAGTTAGAATGAATGACCATATAAGGTGGTGTCATACTACAACATAAGGGGTTAGGCCTTTTCGAGAGGAAGTATAAAGGAGCTAAACCTTTGGAGAGGTTTATTTTTAGGGTACTTATTTTTATGAGGGCTTAATGTTTTCCAATCGGCTTAAGAGTAGGAATGGAAATAAGACGATAAACTGATACTATACCATAGAAGGGTAGATTTTTTCAAAAGGAAGTATGATGAGGTTAAATTTCTAGTGGTTTAAAAGTCACTTTTTTTTTTTTTTAATAACTGATATGCTATTCAATGTCCAAACCGCATTCTCAGCGTTTACTTGCATGCTTTTAAACACTATCGTTCACAAACATTCAATAAGTAATCAGCTTTTTCAACAGAAACTAACTAATATGTAAATAATGATAGCCATTGACTTTAGAGGAGATTATTTCGCCAGTACAGAAATTTAAATTTTAAGAAAGAAGATTTTTTAACATTCCAATTAAATTAATTATGTACATTATTTTTTAACATACCATTGTAATTTAAATATATTATTTAGTCACTATCCCACATATATTTTCAAAGTAAAAGTTATAGAAAAATCAAAGAAATATATCTTATTTCAATTAACTTAATTTTTGATTGCAAAACATTCTGCATGTTTTTGTAAATAAGTCCTTTGGGAAGTGTACAACAGTTTATTTTAAAGATCATTAAACTCAAAGCCTTCCAATTTATTCCTGATTTAATTAAATTTCTATCACAAATGTTTAACTTTTATACAATTCATATTATTGAAAAGTCTTTATCAAAGTCTAATACTAATTACCGTAATTTCGCGCGTATCCGCAGCAGCTTAGTTAAGTCTTTTTCAGACCGGAAATTTTATTGAAAAAAAGAAGTCAAATACGTTCTAAGCAGAAGCAAGTCACATTTTATCTAAAATAAATTCTGGTGGGAAATCGAATTATCTGAGGTGCGGCGGATACGCGCGAAATGACGGTACTTTTATAGTTGATTTTATAAATTAAAGAATGAAAAATGCTTTATTCATACAGAAATAATTTTACTTTAGAACTGTTATTCAAAACTTTCATGCATAGAGTCATGATTTCCTTGTATATCAATAACAAATGTTTTATACATTGAATTACATACTTCCAATTCAAGTGAAAATTCCTGAAACCTGTATACATACAAGTATGCAAATTAAAAATTTTGAAAATACAACTGACTAATAATATGAAATAAAACTAACAAATCATTCAAATTTTAAAAATAAAATAAATTTATTATATATAAATATAAAAAATATATATATATAAATATTAATTTATCAATAAACAATAATTTTTAAATGAAATAGATGAACTAGTAAGACATGAAAATTATCTAAAAGAAACTGCCTGATTGAGTTAATTTGAATCTTAATACAATTTTATAACAACACAAATTTAACTTAAAAATATTAATGAAACTTTCTAAAAATGTTATGCATACAGAAAAAATATGCTAAATATAATAATTTCAACTAACAGATCATCTACATTTTAAAAATACATACAGTAATTTCAATGTGTCAGTAAATTCTAAGTGCTACATTACTATCCTGTCTTAAATTGGACGATAAATAGTATGAATTTTGCTTTATTTTTTAATGCTCAGTTGGTTTACCGGCGCGGAGTAATTCTGTTTATAAACTGGTGAAATGAAATAATAGACTGAAACCAGAATTTATAAACGACTTTATTAGAAAATATAAACGTACTTATTTTCCCGCAAGTTATAAATGGAAAATTTTAATTAAATATTCTGGAGGCCAGTAAAATAAAAATTAGGTGTCCATTTTAAGGACACTACCCGCAAAAGGGTAAACTTATTTCTTACAAAAATTTAACTTTAAACGTAGAACTAACTGAATGAAATATATGAATAAATGTCCCTTCTCGGGCTTAAAAAATGTAGAAAATAAACTCATTTGTTTTTAATTTGTACTGCAAATTACGTTTTTGTTTATATATTTTTTCCCATTTCTTATTTTATTGTAATAATTAATAAATAATTAAACAATTTTCTGCATTATCCTTCCCCCATGAAAATTAAAACGTCTTCCACCCCAGAAAATAATCAACAGAGCTAAAAGTGTTAAATTATATTTTAAATTCAAAAGTTTAATAAATCAGAAATTTTCAATTGTTTAAAATTATTAAATTTAAAATTATGAACAAACGTTAAAATAGAAAATATTTTAATTTACAAAAAAAATATTACATTTATTGTAATTTTTTAAATGTTTTCTGCCTTACTTACTATTCAGTAGTTGCAGTAACTAATCAATCATCAAAACTTATAATCCCACCCCACCTGAGATTTACGCTACTTCCCATCGTTTTCTCAGTCAGCACAAAAAGATTTTGTATGCTTTTTTTTTTTTTTCTATATGTTCTATAGTAATAATTTAAAGAATCCATACACCTCCAGTAGCCCCCGAATTAAATGATTTTTTTAACAGCAGAAGTCATCTAAACGCAAAATATCAACACACCCCGCCCCCAAATAATGAAGACTATAGTTTTTCTGTTCGGGAGGGGAGGTGCATATTTACTCGTTAAAAGATCAAAATACGCAGGTTATTATTTTTAAATGATCGACTGCATAAAAAATACAAATAGAAAACTAATTTAATATATTTCTATTAATTTTTATGGAAAAAGCATATAAAGCTACATAGAAGCAATTTCCACTGATGGTTTTCGAGAAACGCTATTCCCTCAAAAGACGGCTACTTTGACGTCAAAATTTCTGGACAATCAGATTTCGAGATGTCAAAACCTGGTTGGGAAAACCAAAACGTGTATCTGTCGAATTTGCTCGATTACACCGTGATCAACGAGCATCCAAAATTGCGTGTTTTAGTCCATAGAATCCGAATCTGCAATAAAAAAAAGGGGGGGGGGGTATCATTCAAGATTTCGAAGTTGGACTCCCTCTGACCCCACGAGAGTTGGTTGCGGGGTCAAATTTGGTATCACTGAGTAGCTTTTTTTAAAATATTCAACACGTGTTTTTTCGTTTTTAAATCTGATATGTATTTCTCGAGTTATTCGATCGTTTCCAAACTTTTTGGACACTCTGTATATTATACATATATTATACTTATATATCAACAGTGTTGTCAGATGGGCTACTTTTTTTTTAAATTCAGATTCTAGATTGGTACCACTTTTTTGAAATTGTAAAATGCGCCTTATTTAATAATTAATTAAGGCGAAAACAAAGGGAATTTTACCATTTCAAATAATTGGTGGCAATTAAGAAATCTGCATTTAAAAAAATAGCCCACTGGCAACACTGTATAATAAAAAAATCGCTTTATCATTAAAACAAAAATGCAGATTTTTAGTAAATAATTATACAATTAAAATGCTTTTCATCAGTAGCAGAACATTTAAGATATTAATTAAATCTTAGAAAATATTTGTTTTCATTTATAATTTAATAGTCAATAAATGAAAAAAAATATATGGAAAATAATATTACTTGTAAATCTTTAAGACTATACATTTCTCAAACCATAATCTATGCCTGATAAAATAAAAAGGAATAATGTTGTATTATTTCTGCCCCATTAAATAAAACGCACCATTTTTTATATGATTCAGTTCAACTGACATATCGATAATGTAGAGACCACTGCGTCAATGTCGTAACCTGAAATCTTTTCAGCAGTTTATTTTAAACCTGACATGAACAAGATAAATCGATTGTGGGGACAAGAAGTTTTTATTTTCTTTCAAATCTGTCACTTATTCTATGCTAGAATATTTTAAACACAACTTCTTGACATTCTGGATTGTTAAGTTAATTTTCTATTAAGAAAATATTCTCATGCTCGTAATACTTTTCTTTCAATTTTCTTTGTGTTGACACATTTAACACGAAATTACACGCGCAGGCCATGACATAACTATGCTGTGTAGGGTTTTTACATCTGTCTTCCCCATTGTTTTTTGAAAAGGAATCTTCAATTTATTTATGTTATTGCAGGATTTGTTGCAAATGGCTACGGTTAAATAAGGTAAAGACTTTTGTTTGAATTTATTAGTAGCAAAGAAAAACAAAACATACATACCCGAATGAGTGTTGACAGTGGGCTACTTTTTTTTATTCATATTGCTTGATTGACACCAGTTTTTTAAAATAGTGATATTCGTCTGATAGTGACAATGGCAGATTAAGCAGCACGAAAATGCGGTTTATTATATCATTTCAAAAAAGTGGTGCCAATCAAGCCATCTGAATTGATAAAAAGTATCCCACATGGAACACTGACCCGAACAATGAACGGGCACTTCTAGGTTAACCATTATCTCACAGAATCTTTTTAGACAGGATTCGCCGCTAGGTTTCAACTGCATTCAGTAAATATGCGCAGGTCTGCTACAAACAACCATCTTTATATTCTACTCGCACAACTACGTTTTAAAAATAAATTTTGGAGCAAGCGTTTGTTGTACATGTTGTCAGAGTATGGGTGAAACTGGTGCTTAAAAAGAAGTGGTATCAACCGAATAAAATTCATGTCAGAGATGCTGGTCAGGGTTGCCAATTTCGTCTCCATTTTTATTCAAAAAATCGAAATTCATACCAGAATTTAAAATTAGCATTTTTTGCTTTGCTTATTGACAGACATTTTGTTATCCCTTTAAGTAAAAATTTTTCTTTTGAAATTTCCGGTGCGAATTTGAAAATTCGAAATAAAAATTGAGACCAAGCTTGTGGTGTTCCCGAACAGGTTAATCTTGTCACCTTACACGTGCCATACGACAAAGTATCGATGTCACATGGGAGGCGATATTATGGAAGTATGAATAAAGAGTAATAAAGAGGAACTGACATATCCTCAAAATATTGAAGATTTCACCGTAACCGGATGCACAGTGAGTCATTGCAGCCAGGATAAACTTCCACCAGTAAATTTGAATAGCAATTTTCTTCCTATTTAAAGGCCTTCTTAATGCAAAATTTTAGTCAAAATTATGGCTAAAAATTTATTTATTTTTACTGTCGGAAGTTTACTTCGGCGGTACTCAATTCCTGCGCTTCCGCCGTCTTGTGATAACCTCAGTCATCTCCTTTTAGAGTCAATGACAGAGATTATAATACCCAAGCCAACTTCAACCAGTAAATCAAATAGAAATGTTTATCATATTTGTGAGAGAAATTTGCTTGAATTAGCTGCTAAAATACGTTGAAATTCCCTATTCAAAATTTAATAGTGTAAGTTTGTTTCGGCGGTAATCAGAAACTGCTGATCCGATGTAAAAAACCAGCCGCCATATTGTAACAACCTCCTCCGTTACTTCACTCGCAACTGGTAGACTCTACACTATATGTCTCCTATTCTTTATTCATAAATCCATTTGTGTAACAGGACCAATAAGGGTTATTATTATTTTATTTATAAATTTATATTTATTGTTTATTTACATATGCATCTGTTTCTCAAGAACACACACACACACACAAATGAAATTTATTATCCAAGTGTAAAGTGAATCTATTACATAAAAATATGACTGTGTGTTTGTATCTCACAACTAATTATTCTAAAATACAGGGTAAGTCAAAATGAATATAGCGATTACAAACGGCTATAATTATTTAATGGAAAAGAATTTATCGATAAGATTAACACAGAATGTAGACGGAACTTCAAAATTTCTTTACGTAAGGCGCAGGCGCAGTGAGACGGAAGCCTACGCATGCGCGAGTTGAAACTTCGCAATGACAAGAAACCTGTTCATTGCAGACGTATCATTAGTCAAAATGGCGAGTCTCGTGCAGAAAGCATTCTGGGTGTTAGAATTTAACAAATGTCATTCTGTTATCAAAGTGAAGAAAGATGGAGCACCCCCACACTGGAGTACGGACGTTCGCACACTTTTAAACCAACATCTTCCAAAGCGTTGGATCGGTGAAAGTGGAGATGCCGGCTATGCTCTTGGCCACCAATATCTCCGGACTTAAAACCTGCAGTGTTGTGCTTCTCATGCCCAAAACAATTGAAGAACTCAAAGTACGCATTTGCAATGCGCTTGTGTCGGTGACTGAACAAATGCTTCAGAATGTATGGCGTGAAATGGACTACCGCCTAGATGTTGTCCGTGTGACCAAGGGATGTCACATAGAACATCTATGACATATGTACACAAAATTCTGAAGTTCCGTCTACATTTTGTGTTAATCTTATCGATAAATTCTTTTCCATTAAATAGTTATAGCCGTTTGTAATCGCTATATTCATTTTGACTTACCCTGTACTTTGGACGATAAAAATCGTGGATCCGAGCATGTCATAATAACTCCCAGAATTTTAAAATTTGAATATGTTTTCGAAATATGAACTTTTGTACTTTTCATGGCTGCCAACTTTTACGCTTTTTTCGCACCACTAAAATTTTACAGGAAATATAATCTTATTTAATCATCTTAATCTCGTGATTAAACAAGGCGAAAATGTCTATTAAATTTTAGTGGTAGGAAAAAAGCTTAAACGTTGGCAGCTATGACTTTTTAACAGCGTTTCTATAAAGGTGGCAACTAAATTGTTCTATTTTAGTCGGTAATAGAATAAAAAAGGGAAAAGGAATCGGATTAATATATATTCTATGGACGTCCTTTTTTTGTTAAACACGAAAAGAGAAATTATTTTAAATCTTAATAGGTAGTGGAAACAATCTTCATTAAATTACATTTTCCAAATAAATTCGAAGAAAGATAAATATATATTTACATTTCCACATATTCAGACTTCATGAATAATTTTTTTCTAAGGAACAACAATCGTTTGTCAATATATTGATTTTTAGAATGAATTGCACGGTATAGTCCATCTCAAAAGTTTATGCACTCTTCAAATATGATTAAAAATAATTGAAGAAGATAATATATGAAGCCAATTTACAATAAATACTCTATATTAAATCAAAATAAAATAAAATAAGCAGTTTTAGTTGGTTAAAATAAATATTATATTTAATTTTTATTTAATTTACTTTTTATCTGGAAGAAACACAGTCTCAAAATTTTAAGCATTTTATGCAAAATTTTTTAGAAACACGGAATTGGATGGGTGTAATGAGGCTGCATTACGTCATTTTCCAATTTTATAAAAATATAAAAGTGAAAAAAACATTTCCACTCCTTTTAAAAATGCCGAAGGGCAAAGAATTCACAAAAGTTGAGATTTTTAAAGTTTTTAAATTGAAATGACAAAATAAAACTGTTTCTTAAATTTCGAATATTTTAAATTGATCAAAGCAATGTATCTATATCAAGTACTCTCTAGAAATGATAATTTCAACAGGAAACCAAGATGTGGACGATCACGTATGACATTTGTTTAGACGGGTAGGAAAATACGGCCATTCCTGTTTAGATAAAATATGTCTATACAGCAAATTAAAAATAATCTCGGCGTACAGGTGTTCAAAGATACTGCACTTAGACGAATTAAAGAATGTGATTACATCATACTAAATAAAATGGCGTACAAACCATGTCTCAAACTACATCACTAACGAGAAAGAATGAATTGGGATAAAAAACATATGTCCTGCGGGGGACAAGTGGCTTACTATTTTAATCAGTTATGGTAATAAATGGAATTTAGATGGCACTGATTGGTGGAACATGTATTGGCATGCTCTCCGAAATGAACCAAAAAGTCTTTTAAACTGGCAGCAAGGCGGTAAGCCTGTTATGGTTTGGGGGGGGGGGGTATTCGGTTTCAACAGCCTGCCCTCTCTCGATTTTCTAAACGGAAGACAAAATTCCAAAAATATCAAGAGACGCTAAACCAACATTTCTTTCCATTCAATGACATTTTGGGGGGCCCTGAATGGATCTTTGAACAAGTTAATGCCTCAGTGTACATATTACATGCTACATAACCGTGGCTTTCGCAGATTTCTTTTTAAATTCTTGATTCGCCAGCTTTAAGTCCTCGCATAAACCCGATTGACAATGTCTATGGCATTTTAACCCTTCATGTTTACAGCAATGGAAAACAAGTATGGCACTCTTGAAAAATTCAAAGAGATCATAGAGAAAGCATGGTACGATTTGCCACCAGAAACCCTACAAAAACTAATAATTTCGATATACGAGTATTTATTTGATCTAATCCGAAATCACGGAAGAATAATCTGTATGTTTTGTAAAAGTGATAAATGCAGTTGTTTTTGCCATTGTGCATAAACTTTTGGGACAGTTTTGTTTAAAAAAAAAAATTAAATTATATTTTTTACAAATATTTAATTTAAAATTTTCTACTTTTATTTATTTGAATGAAGTTGCGAAATACACATATAAAAAAATGCTATTCATTTTATCTTTTTATTATTCATTAAAAATTAGCATTTTATGCTTGTGCTTAAACTTTTTAGATAGGCTATAGATTAGTTTCAGCTTTACATTCAATGGCATTTAGTACGGTGGTGATAGCCATCGGCAGTGCTACGCACGCTCCAGTCAGGTTTTGTTTTATATTTTTAAAAGAAAATCTTCGCAAATGAACCCAATGCTGAGGACTCCACTGTTAATCCTATATGAACCATTTTTATTTTCAACTGATTAACTTTTCTCCCTAAATCTCATAATTTCTTAGCCAAATTCATACTCGATCATTAGCCAAAAGGTTTGTATATAGTATTGAAATTTCAGTTAGATTATATAAAATTAAGTTTTTTCTTTTCAGAGACTATAGGAACAAACAAATAAAACTCGCGGGGCGTCACTTTCGGAAAAGATTTTTTTAACACTTTCGGGGGCAAAGTACCCTCTCGTAAAATGCTGAAATGATTGATTGACATCAGAATTTACAACCAAATTTATTTCAAAATTAGTAAAAGCTTTTCTTCATGTATTTATACTTACTTTCAAATAAATTTGTTTGAAAAATCAGGAGTCATTAAATCCTTTCAGAATATTAAGAATTACTTTCCCCCTGAAAGACAAAGAGTTGAGCAAAATGCCATTTTTTTGTTCGACTGCATATTGTGTAATAGTCAAGTGTTCCATTTTAAATAAATTTTATACTTCAGTTGTTGTGTAGTTATGATTTGTTAACTTTGCTATTTAAATGAATGTAGATAACAGATAATTTTTACAATTATATCGTTGTTAAAAATAAACATTTGCATAGTAGAAACAGTTTTTTTTAATGTCAATATTGTAGTGGCACATCCAATGTGTTGAGTCCACATACTCTGGATACCACTAATTTTGTAAAAGTGATTTCGCTTTGATTAATCGCAGAAAATTCAGTGATTGGATAAGGCGAAAAGTTTTACATAAATAGTGATATCCAGAGCCTCCGGGTATCTGCCCTGTCTGCGCCATCACGAAATATATTATTTTTTTTAAGTTGTCTGTAATTTTTATATGTTATTAATCCGGGATTATACACGCAGGATATGACATATTTTGGGTGCGCACGGTTATTACATTTATCACCAATATTTTTCGAAAAGTAATCTTGAAATTATTTTATTGCAGAATGTGGGAGAAATGTCAACGATTAAAGAAGACGACGAATCATATTTGACTTTATTGGTGGTAAAGTATAAATTGTACATATCCCTGAAATGCGCCAGCATTCCCGGGTTAAGGATTACTATACCACGATTGCTACTAAAAATAAATTGTGTAACATTTATACTTCGTTTACAGGGATAGACAGGGGTTAATTATTACATGACGGTCAATAGGAAAAAATCGTTTCAAATACATTTTAACTATGTTACACCATTTCAAACATAATGAAATTGATATGCATTTATGAAGTGCACTGAAACACGCAATTTGTGGAATATTGGGAGCAAATAATTTATTATTCATTTACAGAGCCACTCAAAAGAATCATGTTACATCATGGCTAACGAGGTAAAACCGCAGCGTATTTTAATTGTGTTAAACTACTTCAAATATAATGAAATTCATACACATTGCTGAAGTTTGCTACAATTTAGTAGCTGTAGAACAGCGGTGGCCAACTGTGGCACGCCGCATACCACTATTTTTTTAAAGAAATAGCCCACTTCTTGAATCGCAGTGATTCAATGATTAGATAAGGCAATGATTACTATAAAATTTTAGTGGTGTCTAGTGTGCCACAGTTGGTCACCCCTGCCGTAGAATATGGTGAGCATAGCATTTATCATCCATTTACAGAGACACACAAAAGATTTCGGATACACATCTGTATACGAAGTACCGCCTATTAGCGATAACTGCTGGGAGTAATGGCATGGGGAGTAACTGCTGGGAGTAATAAATAATGGCATGTTTTTTTTTTAATTTTAACTAAATTTTCGCATATTAATTGATGCGTATAAATTCAATAGATCATACATAGGTCTACGCAAAAGAATTCGTTAGCGTTACTGAGTATGATTGCCCAAATGTAGTTTTTAATTTCGTTATGCTTTTTTTAGCAGAATGATATTTGTTATACTAAGAGTTGTTTGTAGAGTATAAATAAAATAATATTCAGAGCAAGGCTAGATACATGGCCGCCAAGGGTTGATACTTTCTGGAAATGTGATTTCAGTAGTTTAAAGCGTGTTTGAGTCTGAATTAAATTTTAGCTAAATATGCGGTGAGTATAAAAATCTGTAGGTATTATACAGGGCTGTACAAGATAATTTGTAGAAATCTATTTCTATCCGTCTATTTGTAGAAATTGCTAAAGGTGAATGTTTATCATATAATGCGTTTTATTTCTAAACTAAGTTTTAGCTTACTAGGGTGAAACACCCAGTTATTGATACCTAACCAGTAACTGATACTTCAGCAAAAATCTAACTCAAATAAAAAATTTTCCTGTAAAATTCTGTAAAATAAAATCATCTAGTTCATGGGTGACCAACTGTGGCACGACACATACCACTATTTTTTAAAGAAATACCCCACTTCTTGAATCGCAGAGATTCGATGATTGCATATAACCATGATTGCCGTAAAATTTTAGTGGTGCCTAGCATGCCACAGTTGGCCACCCATGATCTAGCGATAATTTAGACTCTTAATTTTATTTTGGAATCTATTTATTCACCAATAGTATGCAAGAACACATTGCATAAGGAAGGTACTTTTAAGAACACAAAAAGTGCCATTTTCAGGCAACCGTCATCTTTTTAATAATAAGGTAGTGTTTCTTTTACTCTATTTGAATGCAACCATCCTAACCTTTTTCTTAAAGTTATACTTGTAGAAATTAGTTTACCCATTAAAGATTGACGTTGCGTTTTCGCAACATTATGTTTGTGATTTTTGCACATTTTTTTCTACCAGTAAAAGAGAAAAGTAAAATTTGACTTATTTAATTAACACATTTCTGTGATTCATAAAGTAAAAATAAGTGTTTAACAAAAAATGATGTGAACTGAATAAAATTCATGTAAAACATGGACGGACCAGGTATATCCGGACCGATACCTAGCTGACATAATTCACTCTTATTAGTTGGACTCGGCTGCGAACTGCAGCGCTAGTTTCATTTATCCGAGCTATGACTATAGCATTTACATGATGAAACTACTCGGAAACTCCTGTATACCATGTAATTAGGTCATAATGAATGTCTTAATAATAAAGGAAATAATTAGGTCATTCATTATGACCTAATTACATGGTATACAGGAGTTTCCTTGTTAATAGTAGTTTCATCATGTAAATGCTATAGTCAGAGCTCGGATGAATGAAACTAGCGCTGCAGTTCGCAGCCGAGTCCAACTAATAAGAGTGAATTATGTCAGTTAGGTATCGGTCCGGATAGCCTAACAGGTAAGGCATTGGCACGGCACGCCAAGTATCCAGGTTCGATTCCTGGTCTGGACATTTTTCGCTCTGTTGGAATAAACTTCAACTGTGTACTCCAGCCTTGAATAATATATTTATAATAGTTTAAGTACAAACGGATTTTTTTTCGTTATCATCTGCACGCGATAGAGATTGATTTTTTTTTTAAATCATGCTTGAAAATTACCTTTAAAACCCTAAAAAGTGTGTAAATTGCTATGCAGCTTTCGAACAAATTGCATTTGAAAGTAGACGGTGTATCCCATTCGACGGTGTAAAAATTGAAAATGTGCGATATTTAGAAGTTTAAAAAATTCCAATGAAAATCAAATTTAATAGTCTGTTGTTGCCACCGTCAAAATGACGTCAGCGTTACGTACAGACACGTTGTCCTTTATAATATAGATAGATAGATATGAATTGTTTGTTTTTTGTGCCGCGAATTCATAGATGGCTAGTTCCATGAGTTTTTGTAGTGTAAGTCACATTGCTGATAACTGCTATGCTTGTTGGCCACCGTTATTTTCGAAAAATTCGCTTGTCCTTAATTAATTAATGGGAGATCTCCGATTAAATAAGTCACATTTTCCGTTCTAAAATACAGGTAGACAAATCGTAGCATGTGACTTACACTACAAGTGCTCATGGAAATAACCAGTTACTGCTTTTTGAGAATAGCACTAATTCTTTTCGCAGTAAAGTTAATTAAAGATGTTTTACTCGATGTGAAACCGTCCTCTAACCCTTAATCTAAACTGTTACAAACGCGATTTCTTTCATGTAATACTTTTTTTTCGTGGCTTATGTGAACACTTAAAGTTACTTTTTATAATTATGTAACAATCTGTATATAGAGAATTCATCAAAGGAAAGTATACTACTCTCTCTATATATGCAAAATTTTGTTTCAAACATTTTTATTTTAGGATCATAATGTATATGTTGCTAGAGCTTCTTTGATCTCAAACTATAGAGATAATTATTTCAGTTCGAAAGAAAACGGAATTTCAACTTTGACTATAACTATTATATCTCCCTAAATATATGAACTATAAAAGTTTCGATTATTCTGCGACATTTAAAGCACGTTTCAGCTATATATATTTGACATTTTAATGAGCATTTCTGTGCAAACTTTGACAATTTACTCTTCTGTGTATATTTAAGTCCAAAATCTTTGTTGTAAAGATAGCAATCAGCAAGTTTGAAAATAAACAGCAAACGATTTGTTAAAGCCTAAAACTTAAAACCATAAAATGAAAATGTTCGTTTGACATCATTGGAAAAAAGTTTCTTGGAAAGAAATTTTTAAAAACTTTAGTTGATTTAAAATTCATTAAAGAAAATATGCTATAATTAATTATATTTATATTATATAATCATTTATTATACATTAATTATATTAACATTATATTTAAATTTTCAGATTTGTTCATATTACCTGCAGCGCTTAACACCAAATATGCCAACAACCTGTCATTTGACCGGTACTAAATGAAAATATTTCGATTCAAACCACAAATTTCTTCATAAAATAAAAATAATATGGATCACACAGCAATAAGTTAAACTGTTAAACAGTTAAGATAAAAAATTTTTGTGAAAGATTTTTTATAAAACTTGAGTAACATACCAGATATGTTTAGTGTCCATGAAGATTTTCTTGTGAATAATTTATTTTCCTCTAATTCAAACACAGAACATCCATTTTTACAACTAAATTTTCAAATAAGGAAGTTTTCAGTGAAATAGCATGTTATGTATATTTACACATTTTCGGACAGTTTCAGTAGTGGAAAAACATATTAACCCTAGATCTACCGGGAATTTTATTCAAGTTTTAATAAAACGTTCTACACCAGAATTTTTATTTAAAACTATTTAACTTATTTATTTACCTTATTTTTGTCTGGTTTATATACTTAGTTTATTTTAAAGAAATTTCTGGTTTGAATGAATATTTTGTATGTACCTGTCGGGTCCAATGGACCCGTCTGGTAGACGGAGGGTTAATTACATATATCTTCTTACATTAGAAATATGTTGTGATAATGCCAATATATCAAAGACATTTCTATTTCAGATATTTTCAATATCTCAAAAAATTGACAATATCAATTTTAATCAGTTTGCGAGATACTGCCAATATATGAAAACCGTTGCTATCCAAATACACTGAGGAAAAAAAATCCCAACACCAAAAAAGACTTGTGTTAGATAAACGAAATTTGGTAGGCGTGTTTATACATCTGAAAGATGACATCGATTCAAATTTCGTGTGGCGCTAGCAGCGCCACTCAAGACTTCCAAATTTAGTTTTCTTTAAATGTGTGCTGGAAAGTTTGTGAGCGTTATTTATCTTCGAAATTTAACGTATTGAGTTGATGTTAGCCTAGAATGACTTTAACCCTTTCCGGCACAGTGTTCTCGGGTCGGGATACTTAATTTTAATTTCAAACTTACGAACGGCATCAAGAATATTTTAGTAAAATTTTGCTTTTACAATGATCATTTAAAGTAACATATTTTTAACTTTTGAAAAAGTCTTTTTAAAATTCCAGTGTCAGTAAATCATTTCATCATTTTACAACAAATATTGCCTGTTCCGGAAAGGGTTAAGAAGACGAAGAAGCCATTATCAACAGCTCACTGAGTTGGAACGAGGTCGTATAACAGGGCAACGAGAAGGTGGATTTTCATTCCGCGATATTGCAGAAATACTTAGACGGAATGTATCCATTGTGCATGATTGTTGGGCGTAGTGGTCAAGAGAAGATTTTGCCTCAAGAAAACCGGGATTCGAGCGGCCACGTGGCACTACTGAGAGGGAAGACCGCCGTATTCGGCGTAGGGCTGTGGCGCATCGTACTGCGACTGCGGCAGAAATTCGAGCTGCAGTTGAATGATCAGTTGCAGTTACCACACTGACACAACGAACTGTTAGAAATCGTTTACTTCAAGAATAGCTCCGAGCCAGGCGCCCTGTAGCGTGCATTCCACTGACTCCAATCCATTGCCGTTTGCGACGCCAATGGTGTCAAGCCAGAGCTCATTGGAGAAGGGAGGGGTGATTTGTTGACTTTTCTGATGAAAGCAGGTTCAGCCTTTGTGCCAGTGATAGCCGTGTGTTGGTCAGGAGACCAGGGGAACGCCTGCAACCAAACCGTCTGCAGCCTAGACACACTGGACCTAAACCTGGAGTCATGGTCTGGGGAGCAATTTCCTGTGACAGCAGGATCACTCTAGTGGTTATCCAAAACACACTGACTGCAAATTTGTACGTCAGTCTGGTAATTCAACCTGTAGTGCTGCCATTCATGAACAGCATTCAAAGGGGAGATTTCCAATAGGATAACGCTCGCCCTCATACCGCTGTTGTAACGCAACGTGCTCTGCAGTGTGTCGACATGTTACCTTGGCCTGCGAGATCATCAGATGTGTCACCCATTGGGATATCATTGGACGACAACTCCAGCATCATCCACAGCCATCACTGACCGTCCCAGTATTGACACATCAAGTACAACAAGCATGGAACTCCATGCCACAAAGTGACATTCGGCACCTGTATGACACAATGCATGCACGTTTGCAGGGGTTCATTCAAAATTCTGGAGGCTATTAATGTAACAGCATTTCACATCTGAAATGCATTTTCTTGAGCTTAAATTAACCTGTGATCTTGAAAATCTAATCACTTAAACATGTTAAATAGACAAATGCATTGTCCAAATTTCATTACTCTGCAATAATTTTTTCTTAGTGTTGAGATTTTTTCCCGTCAGTGTAGATAACCCTTCCATTATAGATGCTGCTCTATTTAACCAATTAAGGACCTGCATGTATTACAGGAATTTTATTCACTTCACGCCACCTTTTGTTAAACATTTACTTTTACTTTATGAATCACTGGAATGTGTTAATTAAATAAAGCAAATTTTACTTTTACCTTTTTCTGGTATCAAAAAAATTTAAAAAATCAGAAATATATTGTTCCGAAAACGCAACGTCAGTCATTAATGGGTTAAAATGGAGTTTCCCCGTTCCTTGCGTTTATCACAATCTACTTCTCTTTCCAATATTAAGATTTTTTTACCTTAATTTCCAAAATCCGTAGTTTCCATTGCTAAAATTATGAAACAATACGATTTTTAAATGATTTTCACCTCTGCCAATAAAATCCCTCCCTTAAAAGTGAAAGACTTTATTCAGACTTCCATATCCCGGGATATCTCTATCATTATTTGACGCGTGGTGTCTCTTACATTAGACAAACCAAAAGTTATTTTCAAATGACAGAGAACATTCAATATATTTGGAAACAAGATTCTAACAAATTGGCCATTGTAAAATATTGCTGGGTCATTCCATGTCAAATAAAACAAATTTTCTATGGCTTGTAACATATCTGCAGGGATTTTAAGGAATTTTTACATGCATACTAACCTTATCATGGTACAAGCTCATACAAAAGAAAAATTTCTAGACCTCATAGTTTTTTATTTACATGAGATCATTTTTGGGTTTTATAATAAATCATGTATTTCTGAGCCTGTATTTTTATACTGCAGTTCAATCTTTAAAAAATGTTTCGCTAGATCTAAAATCTGTATTAGCTTGAACATGTTACTGTAAATCAATAAAAGTATTCAAATTTTAATATAAAATATAAAAAATAAAAATTTGTAATTTTCATAGGTAGAAAAATTAAAACAAAACTTAAATTTATGGGTTTTTTTTCTTATACTTTTTCATGTTATGAAGAATATTCTCCCCAAAAAGGCAAATAAAAATTGTGGCACTGTAAGGAAGATTCACGTTTACTAATAAATCAAACACATGTAATCATGGAACATTTTATTTTAATACGAAAATCGAGTTATATATATTCAATGTGTTCCCATCGGCACATGGCTCCCACTCGGTCCGTTTTTTGAACATCACTATTTTTATAAGAAAAATCTCCTTTATAAATTTCGTAGAAACTTACCAGGAACGGCGTTTTCCCTCCAATTGTTGCTTAAACCTACTACGAAATTCTTTCTTTAATAATACTGGTGTTCAAAAAACGGACCAGTGGGAGCCAGGCATCGGCAGCAACGCATCGTGCTTTTTGCAAATGTGTCGTTTGTGGAAACGTTAAACATATTTAATTCGATTTTCATAATAAAATAAGTTTTACTTTTTTTACATTTGTTAGTCACCTTAATCATCGCTCCCAAGACATTCACGAGCAAATTGAACTTGAAATGAAAACTGCGACGATTAAGGCGTAAATGTGCACCTGACTTCTACTGGCATGCTTCTCAATGCCACAGCCCCCTGAATACTAGGCCTGAGCGCTGACATAAAAATGGTGGCTGCCGAAGGCGGATTTGTTTCAGCGGTCCCTTGTATTGTCGTATCAATAATTTTTTTAAGCTTTTTCTTTTTTTTCTGCGATTAAACAAGGTCAAAGAAATATTTTATGAAATACTGGTGTCAAAATTTAGGGGACTGTACATATGTTAAAAAATATCCGCCTTCGACAGACGCCATTCTTGTGTCAGATCTCAGGCCTAATATTCAGGGGGCGGTGTCAATGATATCCATGACGTATTCAGGTTTATAATAGGATACAAAAAATGCATTTCGGGACTTCTAGTACAGTTATTTCTGCATGTAAGACATTATTTCATGCTAAATCGATAATCTCTAAAATTTTGTAGTCGACATTTTTCTCGTACATTGACCGTTTTCAATACAGAAAGCTAACTCTGTAGTTTGCCGAAAGGTGGCGTTGTTAGTAGTCTCAACATCTAGCGCACAACCACTTTACCATACTTAGGCCATGAAACAAAGAATAAAGAGGAATTGGCATATCTTCAAAATTGTGAGGCTTCAACTGTTACCTGTTTCACAGTGGCTCATTACCGCCGGGGCAAACTTCCATCGGTAAATTTGATTAATAATTCCTTATTTAAGCGCCTTATTATGCATAGTTTCAATCAGAATTACGGCCGAAAATACATATTTATTTTGACTGGCGAAAGTTTTCTTCGGCGATAGTCAGGCCCTGCGTTTCCGCCATATTGTGACAACCTAAACAATATTTTGTCAGTGTCAGCGAAAGAGATTATAATACCTGGGCCAACTTCCAACAGTACAAACGAACACAACTTTTACCATATTTATGAGAGAAATTTTCCATGAATAAGCCGATAATATAAGGCGAAATTTTCTATTCAAAATTTACTGGTAAAAGTTTGTTTAAGCGGTCTTCAAAAACTGTTGATCCGATGTAAAACAATCCGCGACACCTTGTGACAACCTCCTCAGATACTTCACTCTTAACTGTTAGACTGCACAATATTTATCTCCTTCTCTTTATTTATAACTCTATTATTTAGATACCCTGTACTAAGATCACCCACTAAGCAAAATTTAAGTAAATAATTTATGATTGCTAATCGGCTGGTACCATTCATATTCTTACACGATTATTTGAAATAGGGTTAGTATGTGCGTTTCTTTTTTATGCGAACTGTACATAACATGTTCCTCCACTAATAATAAATATATTTTTCCAAGTATAAGTTGAAGAACATACTATGAGCGAACAATCGTTACAATCATCATTGATTAGAAGAGTTCATAAGTACGTCAACTAAATCGCAACATTCTAAATGATATTTTTTCAGAATAGTACCTTAAAAACATTGATTGAGTGAATAAGGTAAAATAAAAAAAAAACCTATAAACAATAACCCGACATTGCACAATGATTCATATATGAATCAATTACAATTAAACTTTTAGTAAATAAATTCGGTTTCGAGCAACCACTATATATAAATAAATATATTCGCCTTATGTAATCACAGAAGCCAAAATGCCATCTAACATGTACTTCTACTAAGATCTTAAATCATATTTCCATTTAAAAAGTTAAAAAAAAGTTTTTAAATATTTAAAACCTTTAAAGCTAAGTTAAGAATTAAAAAATTGCATTTATCCAGAATAAATATTCAATGAGCAATTGAAAAAATGGTGTAACATTAAAAACTTTATAATTAACCCTTTTTATCCCAAATTATGAATTTAAAAAACCATCTCCTCGAAACTTTTTTCCTTGTATTACTGTGAAGAGTTGATTGATTAGAGATTACAAGACATTACAAGATATATGCACTAAAAATAAAAATAATTAATTTTTTCGTTAATTACGGCTAATTACTAGATGTGGTACTCCAAAGAACCATTAGGTCATAGTTTGAACAAAAGACATAGATTGGACCCTTGTTAGCGTGGACAAAAATCGAGACTTAAAAAAAAAACCTATAACCAATTGTTTCTTATTATTTTAATGTGACTTATCATGCATATATCTAGGGTATACAAGGCTTCCACAGGTCCGTTTTTTGAACACCAGTATTATTAAAGAAAGAATTTCGTAGTAGGTTTAAGCAACAATTGGAGGAAAAACGCCGTTCCTGGTAAGTTTCTACGAAATTTATAAAGGAGATTTTTCTTATAAAAATAGTAATGTTCAAAAAACGGACCGAGTGGGAGCCCTGGGTATGTAGTGTGTCCACCTATAACCTGACCGACCTTTATTTTCGCAACCGTTGGTCCTAGATGCATACTTCCAATTACAAAAATTACGAAACTTAAAATTTTATATGGTCCCCCGGTCCTATAACTGATATTTACTAAAAATTTACTGTGACACTAACAAGTAAGACAAAAAAAGTCCCAATTCATCTAACATTAAAATTGACCAAGTTATGAAACTTTGAAATGCATGACTTATACCAATTTTTTGCATATCAAAACAGATGATTTCGACCATGCTTTCAGGGGTCGTGTATAAAGTACTTAAACTTATTTCACGGTATCTGCGCTTTTAAAGAAATCGTACAAATATTACGATTAACTTTTATTAGTTAAGTTTCAGTTTAGTTAAAATAATTGTATTTTAACATATGTTTTATTTTGTAAGGATTTGAGGCTATGATTTCTTTTAACTAAAATTAGGTTATTTTCATAAGGTTTTATTTAACTTGCAATGGTCGTCTTTCCAGTTTAAAATTTGTACTCCAACTTTAACTTACTTTTAAATGTCCGATCGAAGTTAAATTTTACATACTGACTTAAATCCGATGACAATGCAATATTATTACGATTTTCGAATCTTAGTATCTTATACATACTTATGTTAGAGGATAACACAAAAAAATTTGGATAGATTACGGTCAAGAAGTTTAAGAAAGAGTTTTAGATTAGTTAACGTAAACCTGCGATGGTTGTGTTTTTTAACTTTTATAATTACATTTTATGCATTTTTTAACGCTGAATCAAAAAATTATCTTGACTTTTAACCATCATGTCAAGATTTTTCGCAAATCGTAAATTTCAAGGTTAAAAAATAGCGAAAAATCTGATACTATAAAATAGATCTAATAGTTTTTATTCAGTTTAATTTTATTTAATTCAATAATTTATTAGATTTTTTGGCTTATATACTGGGTTTCTTACAGCTAAACAGCTGGGGGATCCGATGAGGTTGAGAGGGGAAGGGGGATCAAATTTAACTTTTAGCTTTTTAACTTTGAAATTTTCGATTTAAAAACATTCCTGACGTGAGGGTTTTAAATGAAGGTCATTATCGGATTCAGTGTTAAAAAATACATAAGAATCAATTTTCAAAAGCTAAAAAACATACCACAACCCAAAATTTGAAAAATAGTGTAATCTAACAGCATTTTAAAATATGTATCATATTGTAAAGAATTGAGGCTGTTGTTTTTCATCCTTTTATTTAACATAAATCTGTTATTTTTATCCTCTTATAATGTTCGGTACAAATTGTACATTTTGCAGTAATATATCAGAATGATTAAAGATTTCAAATTTATATTGCAATGCTAATTTTACTCTCAACCATTTCTTTAATATATCTGACGAAATTATATTTCTACTAAATTTGTGAATGCCCCCTAATATTCAGCAAAAAATATACTCCAACTTTAAACAGCTATTACTCGGTCAATTTTAATCGTAGAATAGCGGGACTTTTTTTGCCTTACTTGCTAGTGTAACAGGGAAATTTTACTAAATATAACTTATAAGACCGGGGGACCGTATAAAAATTTAGATTCTGTAATTCTTCACTAAATTGTTTTTTCGCTTCAAACTTTTTTTTATCTTAAACCTGCACCTAATTTTAACCATTTTTGTAATTGGAAGTATGCATCTAGGACCAACGGTTGCGAAATTAAAGGTCGGTCAGGTTATACGTGGACACACTGTATATGTCTATGATGTATATATGACTAGATGATGATGCTGTTGTATCAGTGAACATTTCGCCATCAGAAGAATATGCTACATTTGTAACACTATCGTTCGATGCAAAGCATATCTGAAAGAAATTTCCAAACTTTTAGTTGTAGAAAACTCAAAATATTCATGAAAATGCTAAAAGACATTTATAGATTTTTTTTTTTCTAGTTTGTGATTTTTCCATTTTGTTTTATAAAAATACAATATTTTTTCTAAAGATAAAAATAACATATTTTTTGCTTTATTATTCATCAATTTCATACATAAATCATGCAATAGCTTCCACTACAGGGTATCAAAATCCACCTGACTAGCACCCACGCATTCCTAGTAAATATATACGTTTTTATGCACCATATGTATTCAAACGATAAAAATCTAAGTAAAAGTCCTGTTCATTTTAGTCCCGACGGCACTCAAAAGTACCACTTTGAAAATTGCTTCGTAAAGTAAACAAACTGAAAATGAATTTTTTAGCATAACATATTGTCAAGTAATCTATTTAAAACAAGAAAAACAATATGATAGCCTTAGCTATAAAATTTGAGATGTTTCCAAGCAAAAGTTAGGGATTTTATATCATACAAGAAAATGGAAGCAAAATTGACTCTCACCTGCGCCAAAAAAGGTACGTGAACAATTTTCAGCTTATTGGAACTGCTATTTAGTGATGGCCAAAGAAGTATTTACTATGGTTTCCTAAAAATATCGTTTCGAATGCATTCAATGAGTGTCTTTTAATTGGGATAGAAAACTGTGGTACTTTAAAGTAACTTCGTGGCATAAAGGGTCAAAGTGCGTAAGAAAAAGTAAGTAAGAAAATTATAAGAAAATTAGCGTTAGTGAGATCTATATAATCAATCAAAAGTAACGTCGAGTTTGATATTGAATTAACTACACAGTGTAATTATTAGCTGCCACTAAGAAACTGCATTTAAAAAATATTTTGTGATAAATTACTTACAAGGTGTATTATGAACAAAAAGAATTACAAAAAGGCAATTGCGTAACTGCTATAAAATCAATTATTAGAAAAAAATAGTGCGTCATTATTTCTCCACCCACCCCCCCCCCCTCCTTTTTTTCTTTTTTTTATGAGGTCAGGATATCCTCGGAGATTTTCCCTGATAAAATTTAAGTAAGGCAATCATAATTTTACTCATTAAAACCCAGCGACGTGTCACTTTGCAATTATCTTCAAGCCAATATTTATTGCTCAATAAAGTAGCATTATGAAACTGTTATTCTAATTAGTAATTTCTCTTGCTATCCCAAATGAAAAAGCATTTTTATTATTCTAAAATACACTTGTGTATGTCGAATAAGCTTATTACTGTGTAAAAGGAGCATATTTTTTTTATAAAAATTGTAAAAGAATTTAAGCAAGCATTAATAAATTAAAAAGAATATTCTTAATTTCAATATGTAATCTGATACATGCACAGAGAAAATTACATCTCGCATTCTGATTTTCCATATTATTATATAAAAAAAATTGTTTAATATAAAAACATTCATTGAAACAGAAATTTCTATTAAGAGTAATATACCCAATGCGTGAAAAATATCTTTATTCAATTCTTTAAATTATGAGAAAACATGAAATGATCTCATTAATATAGTCTGGATACAATGGCGGTCAAAAGTTTCCGGCCAGCATAGAATTTTTTGTTAATTTGTAAGTATACCGATATGAAGAGGAATCTCAAAGTGATACTTATACACTTTATTGACATAACAGTAAAGAATTTATTTATGGAATAAAAAATAAATATTAATTAATTTAACTGAAAAAATTAATTGCAAAAGGAAACGCGTGTTCTCAAAAGTTTCCGGCCACCTTAGCAAGTTTGGAGAAAATGGTGTTATGATAGAAAATAGCTGTGATCAACAACATTTACAATTAGTATTTTGTATTCATGCATTTAGCAATAAGTACTGCAGCGCAGCAACGTGGCATCGATTCAATAAACGGTTATAGATCGTCAATGTTAAGTTTTTTCCACGGTTCTTGCAGTTTTTGTAAAAATGCTGCTGAATTGGAATGTTTATAATTCCACACACATTTTCGAGTTAGTTTCAAAGATTTTCTATTGGATTCAGATCAGGTTATTGGGCTGTCCATTTAAAAAACGGCATTTTTGGGGGGCGAAAGCCTCTGCTTGACGAGTTTGCATGTATGCTTTTGGTCGTTATCATGATGAAACAAATAGTTGCGACCACAATTTTTCTTCCAATAAGGCAGCAAATGATCTTGCAAGATATCCTTATGCATAGCACTATTAATCTTACAGGGGATTTCAAATAACGGACAGGCACATTTTCCAGAAAATGCTCCCCACATCATAACGTGTCCTCCGCCCTGCTTCATTGTAGGAATAACATATCTCGAATCTTATATTTTGCTTTTAGGTCATCGGTTGCAGTGTCTTCTATCACTCCCAAAAACATTGAACATTGATTGATCGGAAAATACTACTTTTTTCCAGTTTTCACTTCACCAGTCTTTTTATTCCTTGGCAAATGCCAGTCGGGCCCTCTGATTTTTTTTTACCTATGAAAGGTTTTTTAATACGGATTGTTCCATAAAGTACTACATCACCTAAGTGTCTTGACACGGTAGACCGACTTATTTCAGTGATATTTTAACACTGTAAATCGCGGGGAACTGCAGCGGCATTTTTATGCGGGTCATCAACTGCTTTTCTCCTGATAATTCTGTTCACAAGAATAGTCTTTTTACGGAGTCCCCTGGACCGTGGCATGTTCCGAAGGCCATGACCATCTTTATATTTTTAAAAATATTGTTTACGGCAAATTTTCGATCGACAACTTTGCCGCAATCTCACGAGAGGATTGTCCCTTTAGCACAGACAAATCACTCGTTTAGGAACAATAAATTGTTCAAATTTTCATTTTCGAATTTCAAATACGTTATTCACGTTGATTAATTAACAAACACGGCCAAAAAAACACTTTATCAATAGCAAAAACCAACGGATGAGGAATGCCCGGAAACTTTTGCACACGCGATTTTCGAATTCCTCCCCTTTGCATCAAGTATCTTCAGTATCCAATCAAAATGATCTCGTGGCCAGAGGTAATTTACTTATTCCTAACTTTTGGAGTAATTGTGCTTCTTCATCGCTGAAACGTTCTGTCAAACAAATCGAAGAAACTAACTGGCCGAAACTTTTGACCCCACTGTATGTGTATAATGTGCATAAGAAAAATTACGAATTGTATAGTGAATACTTTACAAAAGTCAGGTATCGCTAGATTTAAATTTTTTTTTATTTTATAAAAAGTTCAGATTTCTTACCGATTTTATACAATTAAAATTCATTTATCTTTCCAGTAATTTAAAGGAACAGCTAAAGCATAGATTCCAACTTTTACGCTTTTTTGCTACCACTAAAATTTAACTGAGATTTTCCTCTTGTCTAATCGTGAGATTTCGACGATTAAATAAGACAACATTTACTATAAAATTTTAGTGGTAAGAAAAAAGAGTAAAAGTTGCCAAAAATGGCTAAAGGAATATTCAAAATAAAAATGTGTAGTCAGAAGTTCGATTCCTATCAAAAAGCGTAAAAACAGCCAATTTATGTCAAATAGATTAATAACATATTTAAGGTTTTTATTCAGATTCGATCTCACTATACTTTTTTTCAGAAAATGAATATGCATTTGGATTAAAGGAAATTATGAGTTAAAATAAAAATCGATTTATTTCATTTGTTAAACGTTATTAATAAAATACGTTCTGCTTTTTTGATGATTTAATATTACAAGTAGGGGAAATTTACGATAAGAAAATAGTGAGGAAATTCTATAAAAACATAAAATGTCAACTTCACTTTGCGGCACAGAAATTTAAATTTATCAAATAATAAAAATAAACTGATATAAATTAAAATAAAAAAAACCTTACATAAATCAGTTTATCAAACAATATCTTTATAAGTAGAATCGATGTTTGTTTTATTAATAACACTTTTTAGCAATATTTGAAGCTTTCAAAAAGTATACATATAAGAAATAATTTTAAATTTAAGTTTTAATTTTCTATTTAAAATGGTTGGCGTTACTTTCATTTCCATGTAAAAATGAAGATATTTATGGATAAAGAATAACCTTCTATAGTTTTAATATCCTTATTTTGACGAAGTTTGAAAATAAAAACTATTATCAATCACATTAGAAAAAGGGCGTCTATTAACAATCTCGCCGCGCGACTCGAGATTTCCTCGGGGATTCATTTTTCTCTACTGGCGACTATTTTTTAATTCAATTTGGACCACTTTTAAATACCAAAAATTCCATATGGACTTTAACAGCATCTACCAGAGAAATGTACTTCAAAAATGTTTTTCTAAAAATAGTGAGCGAAAATGTAAAGATAGTTTCCAGTATCAGCACTGATTTAAACTTTATCTACATTACCATCTACTGTAATTTTTTTTCTGTTACTGCAATGAAAATTAAAGGATAAACATAAAAAATACTCACACGTGACAAATTTCATTAATTAAACTGGTACTTTAATGTACCGTCAGTACAGTATTTCAAATGGTACGTGAATTGCGGTAAAATGTTTTCGACCTAATTTGTGAAACATAGCTTTTTTCTTATTTACAAATAATTTTTTGGCAAATTTCGGTTCGAATCATTTATTTCAACACTTTCGCGTTGAAAATTCTTTGCCCCTGAAAGGGTAACAAAAACTATATTTTTTTAGATTTCGAACTTGTTAACAGTCTTTTAGTTATGCGACGACTATATTCCAGGGACAACATGTTCTCCAGCATTTCCACATATGCAATATATGAATTTATATATGCCATTTTTAGCATAGCAAAAAAGAGCCGTTGCCACAACTTTTTCAATTTTCTATAAAAAATAACACTGAAACAGGAAAGAAATACCAAGAAAATTATTACTACACCACATTTAAGTAATTATATTTTAACGCAGATGAAAACGATGGATAACTACACAGACGAAAGGTAAACAAGATGTTTTTCTCCATCACCCAGTGTACTGACGGTACCTATAAGTACCAGCGAGAAATTCAACTGTTAAATCAAATGCATACACCGTTCATCTACAATAGCTAGTCAAATTCTATTCTAAGTTCAAAATGAACACATAAAAAAAATCTAAAACTTATTTTATATGCTATACTGTGTTTTCAGCAATAAAAAGACGAGCGTGACAATCTGTACAAAATGTCGGCGCAAAACGCATCGACTGTTTCAAATATAGCCTCCTTCCTTGCTAAAATAACTAACCTAGAGCTACTACTGCCATGCATCTGGATAAAGTGGAGTTAAAAGAATGTTTTTGCAAAGTACCATTAGAATATTAGTACTATTCACTATGGGATGAAAGTTTAAAGTGAGTGGTATTTATAAGTACCATCAGTAGATAAAGGGTTAATTATCGATTCAGGTTTGGGTTAAAAAACTCTTTTACAAAAAATGTTTACATATTTAAACTCTAAAATATATATAGATTTGAAACATGTAATAAGAAAAATGCGCTATTTTTGAACCAATTTTGATAAAAAAAAAAAAAAAAAAAAAAAAAAAAAAAAAAAAAACACGCAGCGAGAGGGTTAAATAAAAATAACGAAAGGCGATTATACTCAGGAATATGCTCATAATTTATTTAGTGAATTTTCCATCTTTGAAACCTTAATTCTTCATTAAGCTCACTTCAGAAATTAGAAAAAGGGTAATATAGCGAAACCAATTTATTTAGATTATAGTTTTATCTTTCAGTTATATATATTTTTATAGAGAAAATTTACAATAAGAAAATATTCAGAAAATATTGTCTAAACATAAAATGTCAAGCGAACATTGCGGCACAGAAATTTAAATTTAGCAAATAATAAAAATAAATTGAAATAAAACAAAATAAAAAAATATCTTACAAAAATCTGTTTACCAAACAATGTCTTTGTAAGTACAATCAATGTAATTTTATTAATAACACTTTTAGCAAAACTTCAAGTTTCAAAAAGTATTGTATATGGTATGATTTTAATTTTCTATTTCAGAATGATTTTCGTCGCTTTCATTTCCATGTAAAAATGAAGATATTTGTGGATAAAGTATAACCTTCTATAGCATTAATATCCTTATTTTGAGGAAGTTTAAAAATAAAAACTAGTATCGATCGCATTAAAAAAAGGACGTCTCCTACATAAAAATAACATCAGGAGATTGTATAAAGAAACAATGAAGTTATGAATAAAGAGGAGGAGACATATATCGTGCTGTCTACCAGTTTCGAGTAAAGTAACTGAAGAGGTTGTCACAAGATGGCGGTTTTTTTTTTTAAATCGGATCGACAGTTTTTCATTACCGCCAGGGCAAACTTCCCACCAGTAAAATTGAATAGAAAATTTTGTCTTATTTAAGCGTCTTATTCAAGGAAATATTTTCTCACAAATATAGTAAAATTTTCTATTTATTTTTACTGTTGTCATTTTGGCTGGTGAAACATTCAGTTTGTTTCACTGGTTGTCACAACATGGCGTAAACGCAGCGCCTTACATCCGCCAAAATAAAGTTCCACCAGGAAAACTGAAAGATTGTTTCTGCCATTATTTATTACTGAAATTTTGCATTAATAAAACGTTTAAATATGGAGAAATTTTCTATATAAATTTACTGGTGGAAGTTTCCACCGGCGGTAACCAACCCCTGTGAAAGTGGTTACAGTTGAAGCTTCACAATTTTAACCCCTTAATTCTCACTCCCATCATATTCACGGGCTGTGTCTTATTTTAGATTTTTTCAGATTTGTTTGATCCCCACCAGTTTTATAAAATAGTGCAATTAGCTTTATTATGATATCATTTTACCTGTCATTAAGTAAGGCGAATATTTCTTTGTCACAAAAGTGGTGCAAATAAGAAATTTGAATTTTTAAACCGTAATTTAATGCGACCGTTAAGGGGTGAATGATATGTCATTTCCTATTTAATAGTAGTTTCATGACAGAAACATGCTTATAATTAATTTAGTGAATTTTACATCTATGAAACATTAATTCTTCAGTAAGCTCGCTTCAGAAAGTAGAAACAGGGCAATGTAAGAGAAACTAATTTATTCAGATCAGGGGTGGCAAACTATGGCACGCTGGACACCACTAAAATTTTATAGTAATCATTGCCTTACCTAATCATTGATTCTCTGCGATTCATAAAGTCGGCTGTTTCTTTATAAAATTAGTGGTATGCGGGGTTCCACAGTTGGCCACCCCGGATTTAGAATAATAGTTTTATCTTTCCGTTATTTATTTTATATATAGGGGAGACTAGGGAGGGTTGACCCACTTTTTACAAAAGGATTTTTTATTTTTTAAATATTAAACGTAGAATAAAGTTTTATATATCATTTTATTCGTTATACAATCACTTATCAAAATAAAATTGCTACATAAGTGTAATATATAAGAAATTTGAAAAATGATTGATTTTAATCATGAGAAAATAATGGGTCAAAGCTCATCATGTACGGGTGGCTTGACCCACTATAATGGAGGCTTGACCCACTTTGTTTTATATTGAAATATTTGTGAAAAGAAATAAAATAAAATAAAAAAAATGTAAAATAACTTTATGCTACATGATTTAATTAATATAAAAAAATATTTTTGAAAATATGAGGCTTCAACAAATCTGTTTAGGCGCAATCTCATGTCAGAGGGGGGGGGGGGGGGATTTTGTTTTATGCAGGATTTTGTCTGAGCAGGTATAATTCTACAACAGGTAAAATGAAATTTTAATATTTAAGACTTTATTACGTTAGAGACAGGTTCCGTTTTCATAGGGTTTCACATATTATTAAGTCCGGTAGAAGCAACTGTCGTGCTTTTTATTTGTGTCCTTGCCCTTACTTTCTGTGACATGCGATCTGACAACTCTAGTTGTCACATAGTTTGGCCTCATCTCACTCTATACATTGTGTTGAAATTTGTCTACATACCTTCCAATAGTTTTTCGATTCTTGCTATGGTCTTTTGCAGCCGCATGAGTACTTAACTTATCATTAACATCTTTAAACCCTTTCAGAGGCAAAGTACATTCAGTACTAAAATATTGAAATAAATGACTGGCACCGGAATATACGAACAAGTTTATTTGCAAATATGAAACAGGCTATATTTCACATACTTATTAAAATGAAAAGATTTTAGCAAAATTCTGATGCCATTGTGGAGTTTGGGAATTAAAATAAAGTGTTTTCATAAACATACCACTGCCCCTGAAACGGTTAAGACTGCTGCTTTCGTACTTTCTAGTATTTTCCACTGTTTCTATTTACCTATTTTAAGTAATATTTAAATGAAACAAAGTTCCTATCAACATTCCCATTTATATTTCATTAATTTTTTTCGTGCGGTACAAATAGCAATTTTTTAGATCTTTCTTTAATCAGTTTTAAACGTTTTCTTTTTCATCACCCCATTTTACTGTACCTTTGGAGAATAAATTTACATTCATTTTCATATAGAACCATTAATCATTCATTATGCACAGTATCTAATAAAAGATTCCCAAAATCCCTTAATTAACACATAGCCGACGGGCAATTTTTATCAAATCTGAATTTTAAAACAGTAGAAGCTCCTCCCTGTTCTGAAAGTCTTTTGTAAATTGGTGTTGTAGATAGGTTTCCCAAGTTTATTTATCTTTCAATAAACGATCTTAATAAAATATCTCTTGCAATCTAAAAAAAATATAGACAACATGATATAAATTCATTTTCTGTAAGACAGAAGCCACGCCCTTAGTCAATGGTGTTTTTTGAATGAAAACGAGAATTCTCGTTTCCCGCCGTTTGAATATGTTAAAGAGGCCTTGAACATGTGGTCAACCCTCCCCACATAGCCTTTTTCTAAAGAATAGCACATTGTTATGTTAAGCCTAACTTACTGTAGAATCTTTATGCCTGGAATGAAAGCTCGATATTTCTGCATTACGTAAAACCTACTTACTTAAATTCCTGTGATATATTTTATTTGAAAAAAGCTTACAAAATATTTCTAAAAAACACAACTTTTAGGTTGAAAACGACTCACAATTGATTTTTTCCACACTTATCTCGATTGTCTCTATGAAACAGAGACTGTTGTTTGGGCATTCTGGTAGCTTTGATTAACACCTAATGATAAAACTCTTTTAAATATGAAAATTGATGGGTGGGTCAAACCTCCCGTATGGTCAACCCTCCCTAGTCTCCCCTACACTATATGGCCAAAGGTGACCGGCCACTTGCAATTCTGGATGTTTTGTTAAATATCTAGAAAAATACATGAGGAATTAATCTGACACTGCAGGTGTGTAAACAGTATAGTATAGGTGATATATATCCGAGAAGAGTTTTTTTTTTCCCGAGCCCCATAGGGGACCGCCAACAAATTGAAAAAGAACGAATATCTTTTGAAAAACCATGTAAAAACTAACGCAGCAAAAGCGTTCAAACTGTAGATTATGATTAAGTGGTTCATTATAATAAACTGTGTTTATTTTTTATGAGAATAGCCTCTATACTCATAGAAAAATGAAAGTTTTTATAAAAAGAGTTCTAAATTTTGCCAAGTTTTTTGCTTATAATTTGCAGAGTTCTTAATATAAAAAAAAGTTCTTTTCACAAAATATGACAAATAACATTGTACACAATACCCTGCAATCAGAATTAAAAAATAATAAAAGTAGTATGAAAAATTAGCAGGTTTACTAAATAATGATTTACTGCGCATGCCTAAATGTAATCAAAATATAATTTGCATACTGTGTTAGCTAAATGTATAGAGCAACTTTTGTGAAAGTCTCAAAAACACGGTACTTAGAATACACGGTAGGGTTCACGAGCAAGATGCGCAGTAGATCGTCCAGTTCGTGACGTCACTGGCACCCATCGTTCAAGCACTCCCTGTGTGCTTCCATTTATTCGCTTTGCTCTCTTTCTCTTTTCCTGACAACAAATGTTATTTATTTTTTTTTTCATATAATCATTTTATGTCTTATTTTTATTGTTAGATTTGAAAAGGATTTGACATTAAAATAATTAGCAACGCATTAATTCTTCTAGATATTCCAAATGAATTCCATTTCATCTTTTTTAACAAATACTATAGCAAGAAAACCCTTTGCTGCACGCATGCAAAAGATCAGATAATTTTAGCATTTATTATTCAAGAGTATTTTCAATTTACTTTAAAGAAACAGATTTGTAAAAGAATTTAAAAGCAAAACAGCTTAATTTTAAACCAAACCAAATTGTAAGATATAAATCAGTTTCCACATAAAAATTTTCAGCTCTACTACTACTTTAGTATTACTTTTCACGAATGATATTGCTGAAAAATTAAAGAGAGAAGAATGAGTTGTCAAGATACATGAAAGGAAATAAACTTTTTCTTAAATAAAAATGAATGTGATCAGCAAGTTAAATCCAATCCTGATTTATCTTATTTTTCTCTTCAAGTATACATGATATCATCATAAAAATGAACGCAGATTATTAGATTAAGCCACTTAATCATAATCTACAGTTTGAACGCTTTTGCTGCGTTAGTTTTTACAGAGTTATCCAAAAGATATTCGTTTTTTTTCAATTTGTCGGCGGTCCCCTATGGGGTTTCGGAAAAAAATCTTCACGGAAATATATGAACTGTAATATTCTGTTTACACACCTGGGGTTTCAGGATAATTCCTCATGTATTTTTTCTAGATATTTAACAAAACGTCTAAAATCGCAAGTGGTCAGTCACTTATGGCCATATAGTGTATAAGTTTTATAGGGAAAATTTACGATAAGAAAAGTATAAGGAAATATTATATAAACAAAAAAGGGCAACTTCACATTGCGTCATAGAAATATAAATTTAGCAAATAATAAAAACAGGGCTGCAATAGGCGACTATTTTTTGTTCTATTCGTACCACATTTTTAAGAAAATAAATTTTGTAGTATATTTCTCTTTTAGATGTTGTCAAAGAGTATGTGAAAAATTTTTGTTTTCAAAAAGTGGCGTGAGGTAGAATTAAAAAATTGCGCCTGTGGCAGCCCTGTAAAAATAACTGAAATAAAGTAAAATAAAAAATGTTACATAAATCAGTTTATCAAACTATGTCTTTATATGTCCAATCAATTAATAGCACTTTTTCGCAAATCTTGAAGTTTAAAAAAATATATTTATATGGAAAAGTTTTAATTTCAAGTTTTAATTTTCCATTTCAAAATGATTGCCGTCACTTTCATTTCCATGTTAAAATGAAGATATTTATGGATAAAGAATAACCTTCTGTGGCATTAATATCCTTGTTTTGACGAAGTTTGAAAATAAAAACTATTATCGATCACATTAGAAAAATGGCGTCTCTTAGATAAAAATAACATCAGGGGATTATATACAGGAACATGCTTATAATTCATTTAGGGAATTTTCCATCTTTGAAACATTAATTCTTCACTAAGCTCGCTTCAGAAATTAGAAACAGGGCAATGTTAGAGAAAACAATTTATTTAGATTATAGTTTTATCTTTCAGTTATATATGCTTTTATAGGGAAAATTTACGATAAGAAAATAGTGAGGAAATATTATACAAACATAAATTGTGAACTTCACATTGCGGCACAGAAATTTAAATTTAGCAAATAATAAAAATAAAATAAAATAAAATAAAAAAATCTTTTATACATCAGTTTATCAACAATATCTTTAGAAGTACAATCAATGTTAGTTTCATTAATAACACTTGTATCAATACTTGAAGTTTTCAGAAAGTATATATGTGTAGTTTGTTATTGCAGTCGACAAATCCAGCCGACTTTTGCGCAGATTGTTGGTACAGCTAATATCAGTTCGATAGAGCGTAATACCTCGGCTTAGGATGCTAATTTATTCCAGTTATGCTAAGAATATTTCCATGTATAGCTTCAAGTTAGAAGACAATGTGGTTGTTTGCAGTCGTAACTAATTCATACGGTCATGGCATAAGTACAGACAAGGCAACGGATTCAAGAATTCGGTGATTTCTCCATATAATAAAACGTCATTTTGTCGTTCGAAGGCGTTTATTCATCAGACATAAAAATTTAAACAACTCCAGATTGTAATGAAAATTCAGTAAAGCATTTAGGCTTCGGCATGAGTCTCTATATCAGGGGTGGCCAACTGTGGCACGCTCCACACCGCTAATATTTTACAGTAATCTTTGCCTTATTTAATCATCGAATCTCTGTGATTCAAAAAGTCGACTTTTTCTGTAAAATTTTAGTGGTATCGTGCGTGCCACATTTGGCCACCCCTGCTCTATATCATTCTATAAGATCTTAAGGGTAAATTTAGAAAACTACAAAACTAATAGACATCACATAACATTTTCATGAGAACTTCAAATAAAACAGAAATCTGCGCTTCAAATTCAGTGGATCTGCTTTTTGTTAAATTCCCGTAGGAAAAAAAATACCGACGCAGCACGGAAACGAACAAATCCGTGAAAAGCGCACTCCTAAGATGGGCAACTAAGCTAATGACGCTAGAAGGAGTGGCTTAAGGGGAAGGAATCCCTTACCAAGTAGAACAGTTTTTTTGAAGTATAAAACCTAGCGTCGAAAAGGCGCGGGAAACTAGATTCGTGGTAGAAAGATTGAAAATAAAAATAACAAAATAGCTTTTTAAAACATTCGAAAATAAAAACTGGCTTTTCTCAGAATAGATAGATTGGATAGCTTATAAAAATTTACGAAGGGGCTAAAATCTTTAGATTAAGATTTTGAATAAGATAATTATTAATATACGCGTTGTAATACTTTATCTACTGCATTATGATGTACTGCAATTTTTTTTAATAATATATATATTTTTTCAGTTACTGCAATGAAAATTAAAGGATAAACCTAAAGAAAATACTCACCCATGAGAAATTTAATTATTTAGAGGTAATTAATAAAAGTTGTACTTTAACCCTAGATCTACCGGGAATTTTATTCAAGTTTTAATAAAACGTTCTACACCAGAATTTTTATTTAAAACTATTTAACTTATTTATTTACCTTATTTTTGTCTGGCTTATATACTTAGCTTATTTTAAAGAAATTTCTGGTTTGAATGAATATTTTGTATGTACCTGTCGGGTCCAATGGACCCGTCTGGTAGACGGAGGGTTAAAGTACCGTCAGTACACTATGACTAAAATATCGTAACAGAAAACCTACAAGGCGTTTCAAATGACACAAGAAAATATCTTCGATTTAATACGTATGTGAAACCTAAGCTTTTTATTATTTAGAAATAAGACTTTTGACAAATTCCGGTGCAGACATTTATTTCAACACTTAAGAACTGAAAATGCTTTGCCCCTGAAAGGGTTAAAAATACTTTTTTTTAAGGTTTCGATCTTGTTAGCAGTCTTTTAGCTATGCGACGTCTATATTCCAGGGACAACATGTTCTTTCGCATCTCCACATATGCAATATATGAATTTATATATACCATTTCTAGCATAGTAAAGACGAGCCGGTGCCGCAACTTTTTCAATTTCCTACAAAAACAACAATGAAACAGAAAAGAAATACCAGGGAAATCATTACTACACAACATTTCAGTAATTAAATTTTAAAGCAGATGAAAACGATGGATAATTACACAGACGAAAACTAAACGAGAACTTTTTCTCCAACACTCAGTGTGCTGACGGTACTCATAAGTACCACCGAGTAATTCAACTGTTAAAACAAATACATACACCGTTCACCTAAAATAGCTAATCAAACTGTATTCTAAGATCATAATAAACACATAAAAAATCCAACACTTATCGTATATCCTTTACAGTGTTTGCAGCAATAAAAAGATGAGCGTGACAATCTGTACAAAATGTCGGCATGAAAACCCATCATCTGTGTCAAAGATAGCCTCCTTCCTCGCTAAAATAACAAACTTAGAACTACTGCTGCCATATATCCTGATAAAGTGGAGTTAAAAGAATATCTTTGCATACTACCATTAGAATATTAGTAACATTCACTATGGGATGAAATTTTAAAGTGAGTGGTACTTATAAGTACCAGTAGATAAAGGGTAAAAATTAAAGGGAAATTAAATAGTAATAAATAATAGATATTATTAAGAAATAGGGAAATAGTGAATACGTCGGAAAATTAGAATATTTAAAGGAATATCGCGAAGTAAAATTTATATATATATATATATATATATATATATATATATATATAAATTTTACTTCGCGATATTCCTTTAAATATATATATATATATATATATACATGGAATAATTTTATAATTTTAATTTCAAGTTTCAATTTTCTATTTCAAAATGGTTACCGACGCTTTCATTTCCATGTAAAAATGAAGATAATTGTTGTTAATGAATAATCTTCTTTAATATTAGCCCTTAACGGACCAATGCCTCTATATAAGCGGCATTGGCACCCTTTACCAAATATATTCTCTCGGCGCCAGTTTTTTTTTTTTTTTTTTTTTTTTTTTTTTTTTTTTTTTTTTTTTACAAAAAAATATTGTATTTTGACAAAATGTGCAAGGGAGTTTTACGAAAAATTTACTTTTAAAATATAGTGGTGCGAATCGAATATAAATATACAATCATGTATTTAACCCTTTCATGGGCGGTAGTATGTTTATGAAACCACTTAATTTTAATTCTCAAATACTACAATGGCGCCAGAATTTGGTATAGTTTTCCCTTTTACTATGTATACAGGGTGCAAAGGAAAGTCCCTTTAACTTGAGACCACTTGCGAATGGAGAGAGTTACAGCTATGCAAGTGAGGTAACGGTATAGTAAAGCAACTACGCCCGATTTAATGCAAACGACAGCAGCGCCCCCTAGTGGCGAAGGTTGGAATACAGCCATTGTAAATCTTAAACGAAAAGACATAGAGCAAAATTTCCAATTAGAAAGTTTTAGAGCATCAATTAGTTAGTACGAAACGACATTTGGTTTACATGAATAAGATAAATCTTTGCCTGCATACCCAAAAATGCCCGAAATTGATGCACTCTATTTTGTGTAAAAGTTTGAATGGAATAGCCAGAAGTTTGAATGGAATAGCCAGAAGTATGAATAAATACGCACAATTTATTGTATAAATACGTACTCATCTCAATAAATTTTGGATAACATCACACAAAAAAAACAGAAAAGGCAAACTGTCTCACAGTGATAAAAAGTTAATATTCAATATGTTCGAAAAGTTCGCCATTGCTCACGATACACGTTTCTAATCCTGAGAGTAAATCTGCATGCACATTTCTCAGCATGGAACGTCTATTGCGAGCCTATTGAATACGACGACATAGATTTAACCCTTTTAAGTGCGGTGGCTAGACGGTCTAGCCATCTAATTTTAATTCCAAAACTGACAATTGACACCAAGAATATTTTAATAAAATTTTGCTTTTGTAATGAAAGTGCAAATTAGTGGGTTTTTACTTTCTAAGAAATTCGTTTGAATACTCTGGTGTCAGTCAATTATTTCATCATTTTACGAGCAGAATTCTTCTGTCCCTGAAAGGATTAAACTAAAATTTTAAATGCGTTGGAAGTTAAATTTTTACAGACATTACAGTACAGTACAACGTCACAATTTGCAATTTGCGCACTGCTGCATATCCTAAATGTGAATATGCAAAGTAGAACTGTTGCTCATCGATTTCGGACATTTTTGGGTATACAGGTGACGATTTACCTTATGCGTGTGAACCAAATGTCGTTTTGTACTAATTAATTGATGCTGTAAAACTTTCTAATTGAAAATTTTGCTCTATCTCTTTTCGTTTTCGATTTGCAATGGCTATCTTCCAAATTTCGCCACTAGGGGCGCTGCTATCGTTTGAATTAGGTCGGGCGTAGTCACTTTAATATACAGTTACCTCACTTGCATAGCTGTAGCTCTCTCCGTTCGCAAGTATTTTCAGGTTAGAGGGACATTCCTTTGCACCCTGTATATAGGTGCCACCCTCAAACTAATTTTCCGTAATAGGTGCGTTAATTTGACCCTGGTTTAATGCGTTTCAAACCAGAATTTTTTTTGAAGAAATGAAATTAAGTACGTTCCATGTAGAAACCTTGAAATAAACAAATAAAGATTCAGGAAATATTTTATCTGGTTCGTAAGTGGTTAATCTGGGTTATACTAATCCATATATTACGGAAGATTAGTGGAAGGTTGGCAGCTACGTGTATGAGAAAAATAGCTTTTTCTTATTTCTTAATAAATTTTGTTGTAAATTCCGGTGTCATTCATTCATTTCAACATTTTAGCTATGTAAGTACTTTATCCCTGAAAGGGTTAAGACTACGGTACTTTAAGGGTTAATATCCTTATTTGGATGAAGTTTCAAAATAAAAACTATTATCAATCACTATATAAAATAGGCGTCTCTTAAATAAAAATAACATAAGGGGATTATATACAGAAACATGCTTATAATTTATTTAGTGAATTTTCCATCTTTGAAACATTAATTATTCACTGAGCTCGCTTGAGAAATTAGAAACAAGGCAACGATAGAGTAACCAATTTATTTAGATTATAGTTTTATCTTTCCGTTATATATTTTTTCCAAATGCTTGCAATATCTTCCCTTAGAAATTTCTCCGAGGAAAGTTATTTTGTTATTTCATCCTATTAGTGAACATTAGAATGCGCTTGTGTACACTACAATACAGAACATGGACTTTTCCTTTAAAAAAATGGAAACATGGGATTAACAATTTATCTAGCAAAACTTTTACGATTTTTAATTTCATAAAACCTAAAATAAAAAAGACAAAAATGTCTTACGTAATCTCTTAATGAATTTTTTACAATATGTATCTTAATATTTTATTTTTCTCAAACCTTGAAGCAGATAATATATGTGCCACTTAGTCATATTTTTAAGGCCGTATTGTTATGTTTTTCTTTCAAAATTGTTTTATATGGAACACAATTTATCATTTGTGGAGACAGAATATGTTTGAATCGTGTGTTATGTAAATCATGAAATAAACAACTCAGTGACACTGTTTGAATTCTTTTGAAAAGTCAATTAATTTTCTACTACTGAGGTTATTCTTACTGTATGAATCTTTTTAGTCAATCTTTTTTATTTCCAAAAGGTTTTTTTTTTTTTTTTTTTTTTTTTTTTTTTTTTTTTTTTTTTTTGCTTTTTACACCCGAGATATTGGATTTTTAAAACACATTGTAAGATTTGGTGTTGATATATTTTTTTCTTTTTATGGCTGTTTTTTACTTGAAAAAATAAGTCGAAATCTATGGGAAAACAGCATTAAGTATCAAAGTGCGTCCACTCCTTGCAATTTCAAAAAAGCCTGGCTCCACTATTTAAGACTAGAAAATTTATATTTTATATTTCAATTATAGATTTCGCAATCGTAAGCTTTGAACATTTTTCTGCAGTTAAATAATGCAAAAATATCTATTAAAAATTATTGAAAAAAATGAAGCTGTAATTTATTTTCATTTAAAATAGCTTTAAGATTTTAGTTAATTTCGAAAACTACTATACTGTGTACTGTGAGGATAAAAGTAAATGAGACAGTAGCATTTGAATTTCTAAAATGTTAGCCTATTTTGTACAAATTTCAATAAAATGAATTTGCTCATTTTTCCAAAAAATATGGCATTAACATAGGTGCTACATGTTATGGAATTTAAGTAACGCTAAATAAAAGATTGAAACGGGATTCTTTTTTTAAACCTTTAACTCTCTCGCTGCGCAACCCGAGATTTCCTTGGGCAACGTAAAAGTAGCTATATTTGCGCAACCCGAGATTTCCTCGGGGATGAATTTTTTCCGTCTAATTAACCATCCTTGATTATTCCCACCAGTTATTTTTGTATTAAAAATTGTGTCTTATTTAATCGGAACACATTCCCGATTAAATTAGACAAAAAATTTTGTGTTGAAAACCAGTGAGAAAATAAAAGACGCTCGTCGCCAGTATTGCCAGATGGGCTACTTTTTTAAAAATCAGATACTTGATTGGCACCACTCTTTTGAAATGGCAAAATGTGCCTTATTTAATAGAATATTAATTAAGGCAAAAACAAAGTGAATTTCACCGTTTTAGAAAAGTATTGCCAATCAAGAAATCTGAATAAAAAAAAAGTAGCCCACTGCCAACACTGCTCGTCGCGAAGGGGTTTTAACCCCTTGAGGGGCGGCGGTATATATTATATACCACATACGATTAATGAAGTTTTACACCAAAAAAATTTATTATTTTATTTTTCTAACTTTGGTGGAAAAAAGCCGTAAAATTGCTTTTACTTATTTTGAAATAGAGCTTTTTCAAAGATTCCGGTGTGAGTTCAACATTACGGGATCGCAATCACTTGCCCCTCAAGGGGTTAAATACGCAATTTTTGAAGCTATTTTGATAAAACAATACGCAGCGAGAGGGTTAATTCTCGCTCCCGTTATATTCAAGGGCTATGTCTTTTATTCAGATTATTTGATTCCCACCAGTTTTATAAAATAGTATAATTGGCTTTATTATGGTATCATTTTATCTGACATTAAATAAGGAGAATATTTCTTTTTCAAAAAAGTGGTGCCAATAAGCAATTTGACTTTTTAAACCTTAATTTATTGGGACCATTAAGGGGTTAGTGTGTTAAAATCATGGAACTGTAAATAAACAGGATATAACATATCCTTAAATTATTGAAGCTTCAACTGTAACCGCTATCGCAGAGGTCGTTTACCGCTAGTGAAAACTTCCACCAGTATATTTACATAGAAACTTTCTCCATATTTAAACGCCTTAATATTGAAAATTTCAGTCATAAATAATGGTGGACAGAGATTTTCATTTTTACTGGTAGAAATCTACTTTGGCGGTAGTCAGGCCCGCCCTGCGTTTCCACCATATTGCGACAACCAGGGAAACAAACTGACAGTTTTACAAGAAAAACTAACACCAGTAAAAATAAATAGAAATTTTATCACATTTGTGGGAAAAAATTTCCGTTAGTGAGACTTTTAAGTAAGACGAAATTTTCTATTCAGTTTTACTGGTGGAACGTTTGCCCCGGCGGTAATCGGAAACTGAAGATTCGATTGAAAAACAGCAGCCGCCATCTTGTGACAACCTCCTGAGTTAATTCACTCGTAGCTGGTAGTCAGTGCACTATATGTCTCCTCTTTATTCATAACTCCATTGGTAAAATTTACGATAAACGCGAAAAGAAAAAGTAAAAATACGCTTTGGGACGATTTTTGAATTTTTCTTTTTAAAACAAAAAACATTCTCCAGTAAACTGTGCTACTGCCGAGATTAACTTCAAATTATAAGAATCTCAAATCGGCTAACAAGGTGAACGACGATGCTGAAAATTTTAATTTAATATGCTTCTAAATAAAAAAAAAAAAATCACAGCCCGTTTAATTCGAGACCAAACCTTAGAAGGCGTACGGATATACGCTGCCGAATGCCGTAGGATCCCCAACGCCAGATTCATTTAATTGGAGGTTCGTTTCAGAAAAATCGACCAGCGAAGCTTCGATCGTAAATTAAAGAAAAGTTATGGAAAAAGTGCAATGCGTCTGAATTCTTTTTGTCGCAATTTCAAAAATCTTTGAGTGTTACACTCCATATCTTCAAGAGAGAAATTGCCATAATAAGCCTCAGTAATATATTTTGTAGGGTTTCAAATAATGCAATGGCATACATGATAGACTCGGAGGCGGCTGCACAGAACAACACCCATAGCTGCCAACTTGTACGGATTTTTGCTACCACTAAAATTTAACAGAAATTTCAGTCATATTTAATTATCAACATTCACTGCAATTCGGCGATTGAATTTGGCAAAATTTTCTATTAAATTTTAGTGGTAGCAAAAATCCGTAGAAGTTGACAGCTGTGAACACCTCATCGAGTTGGTCGCTGAAATTGAAGGATTAGACAGAAATGGACTAGCATATTAAAATGCAACTGGCCTGCCAATCGTAAGTTGGTGAAAACCACCTGGAGACCCGACTTTAGTTGTTGATCGTCAGGTTTATCATTATGTTTCCCTGCAGCCACAGGTATGAAAACATGGAAGACTGGGTCAGGAAAACACAATGGTAAACCTACCAGTCAACTACTAAAATCGGGTTTACATGTGTTTCCCACCAAGACATGACTTAGCAGACAAGTTGCATTTTAATATGCAAATAGAGTTTTAACTAATCTTGGAATTTCTAACATAAAATATTTGATGTATTTATTGCCCATCGAAAGTAGTGTAATCGGATTCGTTTGTGCGGCCCTTTAAATTAACTATCAGTGCTTTGTCTTCAAGACAATTAATACTGTTTGTGACTATAAAAGCATACTAAAATTATATCACCATCAGTATTCTATAAACGCAACATTTAAATGTCTCAAGTAATTTTCATAAGAACGTTACACTACGATTATATGCATATTGGTACATAAGGTACATTCACAGGAGTTACTCCTAATTTCTAATTTGAATTTGAGTGTGTTTCTTGAACCAAGAAAACTGCATGCATATTGCATAAATAATCTCTTATTTAATTGTTTTGTAATATTCTTATATCTACACTAAATAAGCTTTATATTAATAGAGAACAATGCTGTATCATATATAATGCATATTTAAAAATAAAATGGAATATTTCTGAAATTGTACCCTTTTCTAAACATGCAAAACATATTTTACCCATGCTGAAATTTAAATTTTCAAGTAAACAAATACTACCTTAAAGTTTGAACAATTGCTGACATGTTGACAAAGAACTTAAGGTAACGTCTTGATAACTGCATATTCAATAGTCACTGAATATGAATCATGTCAAAATGCATAGAAAATAAAACAGACTATGTAAATATTTTTTCTCATATCATTTATTTTTATTATATTTCATTTTTTGCTATTGAGAACGCTTCTTTATAATGAGTGGTATTTTCTTTCTTTCATTTCATATTTTAAAATAGTATAAGAAAACATTATTTGGATGCAGTGTTGAGACATTAAAATTGGTTAAACAAAATTACTATTATACATCATAAATCAAAATGCATTTTAACTCATGTTTCTTAATCTATTATCCCTTAAATGCATAGTGATACATTTCTGCATTACATTTTATTTAACGTTTAGCAACCACTATATTTATATAGAAATATTAATTCTGTAAAAATTACAAAAAAATCCAACTAAATAAAGTTAAAAATCTATCTTAAAATTTCTGGTGTCTAATCCTTAATATAAGAATAAAAAACACAATTCTAAAAGAATAATGCATGCATTTAAGGGTTAAGTTTTACAAAATAAAAATTTATATAAAATAAGGTATTTAGATTCATACTTATTAAAATATTTACTAATTTACATTATTTTAGTTATGACAGTAGTCTTTACTTGTATTGCAGATGTGCAACATAAGAAAAGGTTGACGAATTATACGAAAATTGTGCCTCTGATTTTGTTTTTCATTATTTTTACTGTGTAACAAACCTTTCTGAGAATCATATATAATTTTTTCGAAACAAAATAAAAAATCATGCATTTAACCCCTTCAAGGGAGGTGGTTAATTTTTGGACCACTTAATTTTTATTCCTAAATGCCGCATTGGCACCAGAACATTGAAATGACAATTAACCTTTCATTAAGTACGTGAACAAAAGCTTTTGCTTAATTTAAATAAATTTGTTTGTAAATTCTGCAATTTATAAATTTGTTTGTAAATTTTACGAATACATGTACCTTGCTCCTGAAAGGATTAAGGGTTAATACAAATTCCAGTTGCTTGCCATTTTAGAGCACTTTCTTATATCTATTAAATAAAGGAATTTTTTCTATTAATTTTAAAATTTGTTGTCATGGAATTTTAACATATCTCTAATTATGCTGAATCCCTAATGCGTTATAATCATCAAAGTTTACAGCCTTCGATCCATCTTGATTAACTCTTTGAAGGGCAGTGGTATCATATATATTAAACCGCAAAGACAGAAACTTAAGTAGATCGAAATCGATACATTTGTGCATTCGTCTACTGTTTTTCGAACCTCTTGAATTTAGAGAACGAGTTCTTGCAGGCGCAGTGATCTAAAGCAGCTGTTTAAAGCTCTGAATTTTTGTAGAGGACGCAGGTTCGATCCCAAAGCCCATCAAAATGATTTGTGTAATGTTTTTGGCGATAATTCATTTCAATAATGACATATTTTATCAACCCTTATTAATTAGGTGTCCTTAAAAAAGGACACCTAATTTTAATTCCAAAACTGACAAACGGCACCAAGAATATTTAACTATAATTTTCCTATTATATTGTACATGAAAATAAGCAAGTTCATATTTTCTAATAAATTCATTTATAAATTGCGGTGTCAGTCCATTATTTCATCAGTTTATAAGCAGAATTACTCCGCGCCGGTGAGGGTTAAAATGAGAAGTTATATGATTTTTAATTTATAATGATTGTTATTTGAATGCTTTATAATTAAATGAAATTTAATACACAAAAATTGTTTTGAAAAATAATAATTTTGTATTTAAAATATTTAAGCTAAAATATTTTGCATGTAATTATCAATTAAATAAATTGAGCTGATCTACAATTTATGTTATATTTTCTGACCACTATCAAGAATATATATGTGTGTGTGTGTCAGAAAGAAAAGTTTGCCATTTTTTTCCGTTAAAAAATAAAAAATAAAACGTAAGAAAGAGAAATATTCATATAAAAACTATAAAAGAAATTGCCTTGATATCCATGGTTTAGTATTTAAAAAATGTATAAAACTGTAAAATAAGATTCAAGTAATAAAAAATATGAATTATAAATCATTAGCTGCATCAAGTCTCAAATTTATGCTTTTAGAAAATGGGACTGATAAAAATAAAATTCATGCCACTTTTAAAGGTCGTGTACCTAAAAAAATAAAAATAAAAATATAAATAGGTATTGTTATTTTATTTAAAAATATAGGAGACCGTAGTAAGTAAAAATAAATGCTCTACCCAGTGTTGCCAGACTGGGGACTTTCTTGTCCCCAGATTGTTGATTGTCACCGCATTTTTTAAATAGAAATATTCGACCTATTTAAAAATAGATAAAAAATTCTGAAAAATAAGTTGAATTATACTATTTTTAAAAAGTGGTGACAGTCAAATAATCTGAATTAAAAAAGCCCTCAATCTGGCAACACTGGCTCTACCCAATAAATGGATGTAAATTATAAACTTAAAATTCTTCCACTTCATTGAATAGGTTAGACTACCAGCACTATCTATCGCCTTAGAAACAGGAATCACTTATGCAATATAGAAATTTATCACGATTTCAATGATTAGTTTAAAAGCAACTAATTGAAAATTTGAGAATTTTTCTAATGAAACATTCAAGTTATTGAGTCGTTCGGAAAGTCTTGTACGTTTGGGAAATTCAATTCGTACCAGAAAATTCTACCATTTAATTATTAGACAATGATTCCGATGTCTAATAATTGCCGGGAAGATTTTTCCAGTACGGATTGATTTTCCCAAACGGACACGACTTTCCGAACGACACAATATTTACCGTGAAATCTTGACTGGTACCATCTAGTATTATTTAATTCAAAGTACCGCATTTGCACGAGAACTTTTGATTAAAATTTTGCGCTTTAATATGCGTAAAGAAAACCTGTCATTTAAATATGAAATCAATTCATTCGAAACTTCTGGTGGCATGTAATCAGAGAAGCCTGCCTTAAATGCACGGTTTCAGGGCTACCACAGGCGACTTCTTTTATATTCGGTTCGCACCACTATTTAAAAGAAATACATTTTGTAGTATATTTCTCTTGCAAATGTTGTCAAAGCGTAGGTAGAACTTTTTTGTTTTCGAAAAGTGGTGCGAAATAAATTAAAAAAATTGTCGCCTGCGGCAGTCCTGGGTTTGCAAGCTAAATCCAAAATTTTGTTTTGAATATCTATTTCGGTATTGGAAATTTGACTTTGTTTAACACGTTGAGTGCCACGGTGACAGACACTGAAGCTGAAAAATTTGCAATTTTTAAGTAATTTTTAAGAAAGTATAATTCTGTAATAAATAAAAGGTAATTAAATTTTAAGTAATTGCTTAAAACAATCCATATATTTTTAGTTTTATATCATATTTTGGACCGTCAGTCATCGATAAATGACGCGTTCTAAACGGAAAGTTCAGTATCGGCCACCGGTAACTAACGTGACGCTTAACCCCTTGAGGGCGCGCCGGTATATATTATATACCACCTACGATTAATGAAGTTTTACACCAGAAACATTTTATTAAATTTTACTTTTCTAACTTTGGTGGAAAAAAGCCGCAAAATTGCTTTTACTTATTTTGAAATAGAATTTTCAAAGATTCCGGTGGGAATTCAGCATTTCACAAACGTAAATGCTTGCCCCTCGAGGGGTTAACGTGCTAACCGCATGCTGTTTCAATAAAATCAGACGAATAATACACAACGAAAATAGTGGTATTAAGAATAAAATTTTAGTTTTTTTTTATGGAGAACCTTCTTACAAAGTTGCCCGTTACGTTCTAAGTAGGATTACGGCATAGCTGCCAAGCAGTGTTGCCAGTGACTACTTTTTTTAAAAATTCAGATTTCTTGATTGGCAAAACTTTTCTAAAATGGTAAATTCTCCTTATTTTCATCTTAATAAATACGTTATTAAATAAGGCGCATTTTATTATTTCAAAATTGTGGTGCCAATCAAGAAATCTGAATTTAAGAAAAGTAGTCCACTGGCAACACTGCAGCCAAGTTTTACGTTTTTTTCGTACCACTAATTTTTAACAGAGAAATTTGTCTTAGTTAATCATGGAAAACATAGGATTAAAAAAGGCAAATTTTTCTGATGAATAATACTAGCAAGAAAAAAGCGTTGGCAGCTATGATTCAAGTCATTATTATTAGAATAGGCAGAAATATTTTATTGAAAGGTCCATTTATATTAGAATTTTTACTAAAAATATTCTTTTTTTTTTTTTTTTTTTTTTTTTTTTTTTTTTTGTCAAGTTCTATAATTTTACAAAAAGTATAAGTTTTAAATTGCGCATGATACCAAAATAATGTGAAATGCCAGATCTTTTTATAAAATGAAAAGTTTTACCGAATTTCATTCCGTATCGTGTAAGTCAGAAACAAGAGATTGTGCGTCAATTTTTCGACACCGAGGTTTTGATATTAAAACTGAAAAGCACCTACACCGAAATAAGGGTAAATATTGGTATTTTTATTTAAAAAAGAAAAATGTCTGTACAGGTATCAAAATAATAAACAGGAATTATTTCTTTTACATGAACGCGGTGTGTGTATTTAATCTCAATATATTGCTGAAATAATCATCCCTGCCGTAAACCTCAAGTTGATAAGTTATTTTGGGTGTAGTGTAATTTTATTAAAACGAAAACTCATTTCGTTGTTACTGAATAATTTATGGCGACATTAAAAATTAGCTTTATCTGAAAATATTTGAACTTCAGTTAAGTTTTGAATAATTGATGGTGTAAAGCATCACTATTTATATTTTTTCTTCTCAAGAAACTTAGTCTAATGCAAGTTAAATATCAGTAAAATTTAATGAGCTCCTCCAACTTAGCGTAAATTATTAAACATTTTAAAACCTGGTCAATAAAAATTGTTTATCGTCCAAAACTTTCTCTAAAATATCTCTCATGCTACGCCAAAATATCAGCGCTCAAGTTAGTTTATTGAAGAAGTTACGGTGGAATGAATATTTTCTAACGTTATCAAAAGGTTAAATGTTTAAATAAATTTTCAATATTTTGGTGGTTTCTTGGAAAGTAAATCAATAATTATATGTAAGCGTATTAAGTTTTTTGTGTCGAAATATCAAAAAAACCTTATATTTTGTAAAATAATAATAATAATAATAATAATTCATGAATGTACGATATCAAATCTTTTTAATTTTAATTATGAATATTTCTGAAAAATAATCATTGTTTAACCCCTTGATTGGCGGTCGAATATATTATATCCCACCTAATTTTAATCAAGAGTTGCACCAGAAACTTTTAATTACGTTTTACTTTTATAACTTTTGTGAAAAAAAAAAAAAAAAAGGATTGAAAAAATGTTTTTTTCTCATTTTGAAACAATTATTTTTGAAAATTCTGGTGTTAATACAACATTACAGGAACACAATTGCTTGCCCTTGAAAAGATTATAGAACTATTTTAACTAGTGTTGTCACATGTCCTGCGTCAATCAGGTCTCCAAATGCTCTGGACACCACAAATTTCTTACAGTTTATTTCGCTATCTTTAATCGCCGATAACTCTCTCCTTAGGTAAGGCGAAGAAAATTGCTTTAAAATATTGGTGTCCAGAGAGTTTAGAGCTCTGATTTATGCGGAACACCTGGCAACAGTAGCTATGGCTTACGGAAACTTAGTGAAGCATTAAAATTTTATTTAAACTTAGCATATATATATCTGAAAAAAAGTCGAAATAAATGAGCGTTTTAATATAAAACTGCGTTTCGTGACTGAATACCTTTAACTTTCTTTTTCATATGTTAACATAGACCAAGGCCTCCACAGTTTGAGACAAGGACTACTGTTATAGCATTATTTTTAATGGAAAAATTTTGAATTTTTAATAATTTTTAATAGAAAGCAATTAGCGTCTAGTTAACAGTTGAAAATCGCGATTAAATAAGGATAAATTTATTTGTATATAAAAGTAGTGTGGTTGAACCCCATGGCCTCATCCTGGGAGCATACAGGCAGCAAAGTAATGTACGGGTACACTCAAATAACTCTTAAAAAGATAACGCTATGGATGTGGAACAAGACTCTACTTATAGTCGTTTTACTATGTGCTATCATATAATAGCAGCGTCCCTAATTTATGTTAATGCCAATATTTTACGGTATGCTGAAAAGCAGCCTAAATGTTTAATTTTTCACTCATTGCAAGCTGATCTTTCAATTACAGGTCAGCGTAAGTAATTGTGAAGGTAACAATTTAACGACTTATGCAATGCATTTTTTTTATTTTATCTACTTTTAATTAAATAAATATAATTTGATTACATCTGCGTAATTATCAAGATATTGGATAGCTCTTCAAATTTATATCAGGTTCACAATTGTGGCCTATTAAAAAATGAAAAAGAGGTCGTTTTTAGGGTTTTAGGGTTCATCTTTTATAACTGAAACGTAATTTCTACAAGAAAAAAAAATCAAAATCATCTTTTGCTTACACATCCACCAAGCAAGACGGCCATGACCAAATGGCTCAAGCCAACTGGATGTCTCGTGGGTCTGGACGTGCCCATATTGTATGTTATAGTCAAATTAACCTTCCATCTACCAGACGGGTCCATTGGACCCGACATGTACATTCAAAATATTTATTCAAACCAGAAATTTCTTCAAAACAAACTAAATGTATAAATCGGACAATAATAAGTTAAATAAACAAATTAAATAGTTTTAAGTAAAAATTCTGGTGTAGAATGTTTTTATAAAACTTGAGTAAAATTTCCGGTAGTTATAGGGTTAATATACAGTTTATATGTTATAGTCAAATTATATACAGTTTACATGTTATAGTCAAATTAATATGCAGTTTACATGTGATTTATACAATTTACATAATACATATGTACTTTAGATAATATACAGAGGCTGTTCGTACATTTTTTAGACGATTTTGGTTTGCGGTAATAAAAAATCGTTTGCTGCAAAAGAAATAATTGCAATTGTACTATGTTTTAAAAAGTCAAAATTATAGTCTGCGGCTTGAGATTTTTGTTTTAATTCAAAATGGCGTTTTAACGAAGCAGTGGTCCGAAGGCTATATTTACGCCCTTTCCGAAGAGAAATATTCATGTTCCGTTATCCAAAAACGATGATAATGAACAAAAATGGAAAACAATTGTCACAATAGATGAATCATGGGTGTATTTAAATGATTGCAGCAAAAAAAGTGTCATTCATTATCATAAAAGGGGGAGAAAAATATTTAAGTACATGGTTCAAAGAATCGAAAGAAAGTTTTTCTAAGGGATTCATGATTGTTGCTGGTTTTTCATATAATGGCAAGTTAAAAATAAAGAGAGTGGGAAAAAATTTCAATATTAACTCCAAATACTATCAGGAACATATTTTATCGCCAATTTTTCTGAATGAAATACCTTCGCTTTACCCAAAGTTCCATCAATCTATAAAACTCCATCACAACAAAGCTAGCAGTCACATATCAAAATCCACTGTAAATTTCCTAAAAGAAATGGAACACAAAACCAGTACCAAGGCCATACCCTTCACTGATATCCCTACTAAATCTCCCGATGTATCACCTATGGATTTTTGTGCTTTCGGACTTTTAAAATCTGCATTATCCAAACGTCGTCCCACAACCCTTACAGGACTCTGGACAGCTGTTCAGGAGGAATGGGATAGAATACCTCTTCTGACACTTCAAAAGGCATTATTATCCTAGAAATTGCGGTGTCGAAAGATAGTTCAGAATAAGGGCCGTCAAATAGAACATTTAAAATATAAGAATTTTATGTAATTTACCGTAATTTTATGCGTATCCGCTGCACCTCAGATAAGTCGATTTCCTACCAGAATTTATTTTGAAAAAAAGAATGCGACTTGCATCTGCTTAGCACTTATTTGGCTTCTTTTTTTTCAATAACATTTCCGGCTTGAAAAACACTTAACTAAGTCGCGGCGGATTATATATACCAGTTAATTTTAATCGCCAAATGCCACATTGGCACCCGAATTTAGTAATTAAATTTTGCTTCGTATAACGTACGCGAAGAAAATCTTTTACTTACTTTCATATAAATTTATTCATAAATCTCGGTGTCATTCAGTCATTTTAACATTTTAGCAACAGAAGTACTTCGCTCCTGAAAGGGTTAAGCGTCGCGCTTAAGTGTAGGCTACTTTTTTTTTAAAATTCAGATTATTTGATTGCCACCATTTTATTGAAGAAGAAATATTCACCCCATTTAATGGCCGATATAATGATGCGAGAATAAAGTCAATTACACTATTTTAAAAAACTAGAGAGAATAAAAAAAAATCTGAATAAGAAAAGTAGCATACTCTGCACGTAAAAGTCACGGGGGCAAGAATTACGGGCTTAATAACATTGTCTAAGATGGGTGTACTGGCTAGGGCCAATTTCTCCTATTACACTAGGACTGGAGCAGGTCGGGTTATATATTTTTTCTGCAGACTTGTACCCGGACAGGTCGAGCTATAACTTTTTCTGCCTACTTGGTCCGAGTTCGTCCGCCGCTGCATTTACCCTGGCCCTGTAACATAGGACTTTTTGCGATTTTTATTCGGTTTTATTTGTTAAAGCGAAGTATTTTTAAGTCTGCTTTCCTTTTGTATTGCGTCAGAATTATGACTTTTAATCAATATTCCTTTAATTCTAAATTACATTAAATATTTTAAACGCCCTCATCTCAATGTAATTGCATCTAAAGTTTCTTTATTATTCTAATTATGCGTTCAGTCACTTCCGAACATATAATATGAAAATCAATATAGTTTAATTTTTTTTTTCAAAAATATGGATGCAGTATTCTTTTAATAAAATTTTAACTGTAGGATGGTGTTGGTTAACCCCTTAACAGTGACATTTGTTTTCTTACAAAAAAATTAAAAATGGGGCTGGACACCACTTTTTCCATACTAAAATATTTACCTTACTTAATCGAAAAATATCTGACAATCAATAAAGATAAATTTACAGTTACAAATTAGTGGTATCAAAATGCTTTTAATAACGAAGCAAGCAAAGTGTCTTTTGCCAGAATCCAGTTCGGTCCACACTGTTAAGGGGTTAATAAATGTTGTCATATTTTTTTACATAATTTTGATTCAGGCTGTGTCGGTTCACGCATGTTTTCATTGATTAGTCACACCGGGACAGACTGAATTTCGAAAGAATAAATTGGCCGAGTTTCAAAATTTTGTCCTTTCCATTGGCATGTAGAATGTGAATGGCGCAGATGTAACGTGTGTGACAAAAAAATTAAATGTATGTTGGACAATAGACTTAACGAAGATAATTTTAACTATTAACATCTGGTTTTGCTTTGACGCAACGGTCAAATTAAATACGTGGGAATATTTACTACCAAGCTATCATTATTTAAAAATAAAAGAAATTATTTTATTTGATGACAAAACCTTTGTGAATGAACAAAGAGAAGATTACCTCTCAGAATTTGAGTGGCAGGCGGGATTCAGTAACAAGACGGAAGACACACACTTCTTTTTACGAAAATTAGTATTCGCCTCATCGCCTAACATAAGTTCTCCGATAAAATAACTTAAAGATTTCTATTTAAAAAAACTGGTAACTCTGTGTGTTACCAATATTATACCAACTAAAATACACAGTGTGGAAATCGGCTATCCCTGTAATACTTAAAAAAAAGGCTAAAATATTGTATCCCTTAAATGTGCAATGAAGCTGCTGCAATATTCAGATCGCAGCGACATCTGCAGGATATTTTCTAAAACTGCAAGATATTACTAGTCTATACAATGTAATACGAAAATCTCGCAGATGTCGCTGCGATCGACTCTTTGTATTTCAGCAGTATCGTCGCACATAGGCGACAGTGGACGTTCAAAAACATTTTCTACAGTTTTTGCTCAATTGTTTTGAAATTTAATACACGCATAATTTGTGCAATAATTAAGAAAATTTCTTAATTTCATTAAAAAAAATTAATATGCAAATGAGTAATTAATTAATAATATGGTAATTAGTGATACAAATTAAAAATGCTCCATGCGCATTAAATTTTGTTTCAGAAACTTGTAATTTTTTTTTAGGATAGCTTTATGATATTATATCAAAAGTTGCTATACATTTTAAAATTATACTAAATTCCTTGGCAGAAAAAAATTAAAAACCTATAATATTGATCATTTTGGATAAAATTCAATAATAAAATATTACTTTTTGACCTTTATATGAAATAATGTACACATTTTAATAGCAAGTTTTGTAATAAAGTATATCAACAACAATATTACCAAGTATTATGAAAATTGGTATAAAATTAAGACGCATGGAGCATTTTGAACTTACTCAGTCGGCGAAAATTCTCATTTTGAGAAAACTGGATTTAAAGTTTTATTTTAAGTGTAGATTAACGATTGTTTACGTTAGAAAAACAGCTGTATCTCTGCAAAAAATTATCGGATTTGAATAATTTTTATTATATTTGAAAGTAGAAGATTGCCAGAACATTTTTTTCCATAAAACAAAAAATTGATCTTTTTAATGTTTTTTGCGATTTTGAACGTCCACGGTCGCCTTAAGGGATACAAATTTTTTAGCATTGTTTGGATAGCATATTTCCACACTACGGACCCACCAGTGGCTGAGAGGTTCTGCTCTCGAAGCTGGTAGACGGGAGGTGCTGGGTTCGATCCCAATCACGCCCGTCGGCCTAATCGTTCGGAGTTTTCGTGGTTTTCTTCGAGACATGGATTTCCATGCGTAAATACGGGTTAGGTTCCCTTAGAAAGACCCTTACGAAGGGCACTCTCCCCTCGGGCCTACATCCCTAGTGTAGATAATCGGCCGTCAAAAATCAACCAACCAACCAACCACACTATGTACTCTAGACGCTGTACCAATAGTGTTGTCAGGTGTCCTACGTAAATCGGGGCTCCAAATGCTCTGGACACCAACCACTAATTTCTTACAGATCATTTCGCCCTCTTTAATCGCAGATAATTCTTCCATTAGGTAAGGCGAAGAAAATTGCTTTAAAATACTAGTCTCCAGAGCATTTGGAACCCTGATATACTCGGGACACCTGGCAACACTAGTTAGCAACCGCGTATGAATCATGGAACTATGAATAAAGAGGAAATGACATATCCTTAAAATAGTGAGGCTTCAGCTATAACCGGCTTCCAAGTAGCTCATTACAACCGTGCCAAATTGTCACCAGTAAATTTGTATAGAATTTTTCCCCATTTCTTTATGCCGAATTTTAGTCATAATTATGGCCAAAAGCAGATATTTATTTTTACTGGTGGCAGTTTACTTCGGCGGTAGTCATGCTCTGCATTTCCGCCCTATTGTGACAACCTTCTCTCAGAGTCAGTGAAAGAGATTACAAAATTTCCTGTTCAAACTTTATTGTTGGAAGTTTGCTTCGGCGGTAATAAAAAAACAATTAATCCGATGTAAAATAATCCGCCGCCATCTTGTGACAATCTCCTCGATTACTTCACTCTCAACTGGTAGACTCTACAGTATATATCTCCTCCTCTTATTCATAACTCCATTGTGAGAGTACCTATGGTTATGGCGGTTAATGGTTTAAATGAACTGTTTGACAATAAAACTAACTAAAAAGCATACCATCAAGTTCTAATTACAAAATTACAAAATCATTCACAAGAAATACACGAAAACTTCATTCTTTAAATTTTGAGGTATCATATATATGGGAAAACTGAAACTTATGTAGCTATTACACAAAATTACAACGGACTTATTATGTCAAGGGTGGTCAACTGTGGCACTCTAAATACCACTAAAATTTTATAGTAATCATCGCCTCACGTAATCTTCTAATCTATGCGATTCAATATGTCGGCTATTTCTTTAAAAAATTGGTGGCATGCAGTGTTCCACATTTGGCCACCCCTGCGTTACGTGAATGTTTAAAATACTGCATGTTATCATAACAGTGTAAAAAGAAAAAAAATACGTAAGTGATCTTAAATGTTGCTTAAAAATAATGATAATATATCGATCTCCTTATTTTCTCCACCTACCTGCTAGTCTGTGGTTAAGATAGTAATTACTAGATAAAAGATGCCGAGTCCGAATCCCGAGTTGTGCACGGATGTTTGAAGTGGTTCTATTCCCCTATGGAGGTCACAATCTATTTAGTCCTGGTGTGCAAAATATGAAAGTAGCTCCAACCAACGGCAGTTTCCCTGCTAGCCGAATGAGCGTAAAAAACGTAAAACGTCCGTTTATTTTAAAAGAATACATATTAAATGGTTTCTAAAGAATTTAATTTCCTGATCATTTAATCATATATATTATTCTTCGAAATGCAATACTTAACTTTAAATAATCCAAAATAATGCATGGAATTTGAAACAGGTTTGCCGGAAATGCTTTTGATAAATTCTCAAATAATACTTCTTACAATAGTAAATGGTTATTTATTTTTTATGAAAAAAAAATATTTTTTATTAAAAAATTATTACTTGTCCATTTTTTAAAACTGACTTTCCATATGTTGATATCGTTTAGCTCATTTAGCTTGATTTTAAGATATATCGGAGATAGACAATTGCCACCCTTTTTTCTGAAAAACAATCTTCGATTTATTTAATTAAATAAATTATGAGATTAAATAAGGTGAAGTAAACTATTCATAAAAATACGGACCGATTGGCCTTCTGGCAATCGTGTTGCTGTCCCTGGTAGAGTTGCCAGTTTGGCCTCCCTTTTTATTTCGAAATTTTAGATTTACACCGGAAATTTTGAAAGAAGAATTTTTCCTTTATGTAATTACCAAATTTATGTTATTAAATAGAGCAAAAAATACTATTTTAAATTTCTGGATCAAATTCGTATTTTCTGATTAAAAATGGAGCCCCGGTCCCTTGGCAAATATACTGGAACACAACTATTCAAAAGGCAAAGAAAAACATGCTTTTCTTGAAATAGCGTTATTGGAGGATTGGAAAATGGAGCTATGATAAAGAAGAGGAATCATGTTTGAAACATGCCTGAGGCGGAGAAAGATATTGTAGTGTCTAATGGTTTCGAGTGATGTAACTGAAGATATAAGATAGCTGTTGTTTGTTTATATCGGTTATCAACAGAGCCTGATTAGTCCGGGGCAGACTTCCACAAGTATATTTCAATGGCATTTTTTCCTTATACATGCATTATTCATGCAATATTTTATACCAAAATAAGGCAAAAAAATTTATTCATTTTTACTAGTGGAAATTTTCCCCGTCTTTATTAAAATCTCTTTTACTGATACAGACAGTAGTGACGGGCAGAAAGAATGATTTAACTATTCGAATAAATCATTCGGGCATGCGCAAAGACATTGTTTCCAACATCTGTGTATATTTTTAATCAATTACCACCAAAAAAAAAAAAAAAAAAAAAAAAAGAAACAAAATCACGAATGCCACCATTCGTAATTTTTTTAATCAATAATCTTTAGAAATTTTGAAGGTAAGAAGAAATTTAAAGTTTTATCACTTTCCGGCGCTGAGTAATTCTGTTTGTAAACTGATGAAATAATGGACTGACACCAGAATTTATATAAACAAATTTATTAGAAAACATGTACTTTCTTATTTTCACGTACATAATAAAAGGAAAATTTTAATTAAACATTCTTGGTGCCGTTCATCAGTTTTGGAATCAAAATTAGGTGTCCTTTTTTAAGGTCACCGCCCTCGAAAGCGTAAATGGGCTTCTAAAAATTCTAATTAAAATAAGAAACATTTTTTCCGATGCAAAATTTCTGGTAGAAAATGAATTAAAAAAAATAATAATGAAATAATAAAAGTTGGGGCTACCCTTTTATGCATGAACAAAAGATTCATTCTGACAATCACTAATAGACAAGAGGATTGTTTACGATATCACAACATGGCGGAATAGCTGGGCCGTACTATCGCCGGCTTCTTGCAGTAAAATAGAATACATAAGTCTCCCTTAATTAAAACAATAATTCTGCGCAAATATTGCGTTAAAACACGGATAGAAATGCTATTGAAATTTACTGGTGGATGTTTGCTCCGTCAGTAATCAACCCCAGCGGAACCGGTTACAACTTCACCATTTTGAGGATATGTCTATTCCCCTTTATTCATAATTCCATTGTCTGGAAATTTAATTATGAAAGATCTAAGAAAATGTGAAAAATACGAATTACGTACATACACAAGGTGAGCAGAAATCTGGAGTGTGATTATCTGTCCCACAGAATACTACTGTTTTGTAATAGTAGTTTTAATCTTATTTGATTGCAGAATTTCTGTGATAAAAAAAACAAAGATTAATATTAAAGCATAGTGGTGTCGTACGGGCCACTTGTTGTTACACAAAGTAATTTCAGTATTTGTGGATTATAAAGTCTTGACGTAGATGTAAAGAAAATATTATGCATTTAAATTCAGTAAAAATTATGTCAATAGAAAATAAAAAGTACTGAACAATATATTTTCATGTAAAAAATAAATTTTACAATGTTAAAAGAGAGAAAAGCTTAGTTTGTATTTATCGAAGTATTAAAAATTTGAATTCAGTTTTAAATTGATACATTTAAAAAAAAAATGAAAAGAAAAGAAAAGTGAAACTGGTGAATGAGAACTGAAAATGTATGCAATAATTTATCTTGTTACTTACAAATAGAAAACATGAAATTTTGGTAATGAAATGTAATAAGTATTTTCATGTGTAACGATAACGTTTATTGATTGGAAAATAAATTTGTTATAGGCTTCAAAACAATAGCAAATGGAGTATAAAATCGAAATGAAAACGAAATGTGTTGTGCATAGAAAAGTTAAATGTTTTCCTGCCCGATTTAGCAAGTTTTATTGTTTGTTGTACTTTTAAGATTTTAAAAGGAAATGTAGTATTTATGGATTATCGATTTAATAAGTGAATATAAAAGAAACAATAATATGTTTCGAATTTCAGTTATAAATTACATCCAGACATCTACAGTGTGTTCTTAAAAGAATGTCCCAGCTATAAATTTTACTAGTATCAACTGTAAGCATTGTAAGTGTTTGTTCAAGGTCACAAATAAAGAGTAACTCACACAGTTTTAGATAAGAGCATGCGCGAGTACCGCTTTGTTACTTACTCTCTTGCAGTTCCACATACGCAAAATGGCTACTCCTGAGCATGAAGTGTTATTGCTGGGCAGAAGATTTAAAGACGTTAGAGCCATGCGTTTTCTTCCTTTGGGGCTTTATAAGAGATCGTGTCTACGTTCCCCCACTACCTAATGATTTCTCAGAGTTGAGACACAAAATTGAAGAGACTATTGCTTTCGTTACTACGGACTTGTTAACCGAAGTGTGGGAAGAATTGAACTTTAGGCTGGATGTGCGCCGTATAACTAAAGCATAGCTGCCAACTTTTACGCTTTTTTCGCACCACTAAAATTTTACAGGAAATATAATCTTACTTAATCCCCTTAATCGCGTGATTAATCAAGGCGAAAATATCTATTAAATTTTAGTGGTAGGAAAAAAGCATAAACTTTGGCAGCTATGCTAAAGGTACACATATTAAACATTTGAAAGAAAACCTAGGTTAGTTTGCCTTCAATTCGATGTATGGTTTATTGTAAATAGTCTAAATTAAACTGTGATAATATACCATTGAAACTGGGATGAGGGTTTATGGACACCATGTATTATACCATAAGCGGCGACTTAACGGGAGGCTACCAATAATAGAGCTATCAGACTTCGGAGCGGTCACTTTTGTACCCACCACTAATTTTAGAAACATTTTTATGGAAGTTTACTACAAGAAAGCCAATAAATAGCCCACAACGAAGCGGGTTGCTCCGACATTTACAAGAAAGATCTAAAACGATAATTTTCGTAAGGAAATAGTGGTAGTAAAAGATTTGATTTAGTCTCTATAAAAAGAGACTGCTCCCAGGCTTGAGCTACGAATAAGGAGGAGCAGAGTGATGGTGTAGTGTCTGTTGGCTGCAAGTGAAGTAACTGAGGAGGTTACACAAGATGGCGGCTATTGTTTGTTTACATTTGATCAGGTCCTGATTAACGCCGAGGCAAATTTCCACCAGGAAAAAATAATTGAAATTTTAAATTTATTTATGACACAACTTAGCACGAATCAGGCGTGTGAATAAACGAAAATTTTTATTAAAATTTACTGGTGGAAATTTGCTTTGACGGTAATCCAATTCACTGACATTGACAGGAGAATTGTTTAGATTGTCACAATATGGCGGAACCACAGGGCTTGACTACCGCCGGAGCATACTTCCACCAGAAAAAATGATTAATGATTTTTTTCGGCATTATAAGAGGCTGATTTCGCATAAATAAGGCTTTAAAATAAAGGAGGCAATTTCTGTTTAGATTTACTGGTAACAATTTCCTCGGCGGTAACCAGACTCTGTGTTACCGGTTACAGTTTAAGTTTCACAATCTTGAGGATTTGCCAATTCCTATATGTTCATAGTTCCATGGAGGCAATAAGCAAACTTCCAACTAATTTTAAAAAGTTATTTTTGTCTTAGCACATTATGGACCGGCAGTTTTTTTTTTTTAAATATGGGTTTTAAAACAGAAGAAGCTGCTCCTTCTACTAAAAGTCTTTCGTTAATTGGTTACATAGATAGGTTAACCTATCTAACTTGAGAAATTTCTCAAGTTTATACACCAATAAATATCTTTTAGTGTACAAATTTAATACAAAATGTATTACAATCTAAAAAATGTGGACAACATGAAACAAATGCATTTTCTGTAAGGCAGTAGCCACGCCCTTAGTCAATAATGTTTTCTTACAAAATACGAGAATTCTCACTCCCCGCCCGCAATGCGTAAATTAATCACAATGATTAAATAGGACTAAAAACATTTTAAATTTTGCGGTAGAAATTCACCTTGTTGGAAATTTCGCCTCCGTGAAGTCGACGCCTGTGTATTATAGTGAAATCTGACTGTGTGTTTGTATGTCACATCTTCCCTGCCAGAATAAAATGAATTACCCTTTGAAAAGAATGCAAGCAATTTGTTCGGATCTTAGGGATTTTCAGAATAACTCTATAGATTCCGAAATTTAAATTAACTTGCGAAATATTAATTTTTTAAAATATTTAATGCAATCTCTGTACTAGTGGTTATTTTGTTAGTCTATGCTTGTGGAAAAAACGAAATAATATAAATTTTCAAGTTTTTGTTTATAAGTTCTTTTTCAATTTAAAATTAAACTCTTACTTTTCTGTTTGAATACTTAGTGAAAAACATATTGTTGATTAAATTACTTTTACAAAGAAAATTCAAGGGAAAAACACAAAACCTAACTTTTGTATTGCAAAATTCAAGCTTCGTGAACTAATTTATTCTACAGAACAAAAGAGTTCCTGTTTGCAAATTGACATCTTGTAATCCTTACACTGCAGAATTTTTCAGTTTTGCAATCAATCAAAGAGGAGGGGTTTAAGCTCTTTGACTAAGCTGAGGCAATTATTGCCCCCTTTTCACAAGAATTGAAAAAAAAGCTAAAGAAAAAAATCATAGATTTTTAACTAATTAATTATTTCTCAAAGATGGCGGTTAAATCTTTCCACAAGGGAGTTCAAAGGGGAATGATTTATCGTGTAAAAATCGATATAATTTTTTATGTATTTACGTTAACTCTTAAAAACTGAAGAATATTTGTTTAACCCTTTCAGGGGTGCCATTTGCAGTCTGCAAACGCTTAATTTCAATGCCCAAAGTGCCAAATGACACCAGTAATTTTTAGCACAGTTTCGATGACATAATATACGTAAAGAAAAGCTTTAGATTATTGTCAAATAAGTATATACGTAAAATGCGGTGTGAATTAATTTTTGGAACATTTTTTGGAGCAGAAATAACTTGCCCGTGAAAGGGTTATGTTCGACCAAATGAGTCACCTTTATCCCTTCAGTTTCCAGATTAGACATCATATCTTAACTCTTTCAGTGGCGCGAAATTTTGTTTCTTTTATGTTCCATTAACACGTGAATTTTCGTAAAATTTTATATGAAAACTAGGAAATTAAATTTTACAGCTTGTGTTTTCACCAAAATTATCAAATTAATTTTTTTCAAAAATTTTGAAACAAAAGTTCATTAAATTTAAGTGGTATAAAAATATCCCATTGTTTAAAGAAACAAAATACATTTCACAAAGAAAGTCATTAAAAATATGACGTAAAAAACTGAAATAATTTACTTTAATTGAATAAAGAATTACACATGGTTGACACTGGTGACAATTTTTGGAGCATAATTCCACCACTAGTTACTACAAATTTCTTCTACAGTAAATTTATATTAACATTTTCCTAAAAGCGTATAAAAAATTATTGTTTTGGAAAAGTGGTACGAATACAGTAAAAAATAAACCACAGTGGCAGTCCTGAATGAAATTTGAAAAATGTAATTTTCGTTATTTCCATTTAACCACCCTTGTAAATATAAGTTTCGTACTTTACATTTACTATTTCTTAAAATTAAAATACTAAATCTTTTCCAAACCTACAACAAAATTGGATTTTCTTCCCCCAAGATATCGAAAGATCTCAAAAGTAGTGCTAATTCAACGCATCGAGTTGCCACTCAGCTAGTAAAATAAAATCTTTTGAACAATATTTATATCTCTGTGTAAATAATAAATGCATCCGACTTAAAAGTGAGAAAAATTTAATTTGTATTGAAAAAGGAATAAAGATTTGAATATAGTTTTGAGTTACTGGTGTATGAGAACTAAAAAGCTAGGAAATAAGTAAGTTTATTACTTTCAAATTGAAAACATAAAATTTTAGTAATGAAGTGTGATAAATATTTTCATGTGTGACGATAATGTTCTCAATTGGAAAATATGTTTAATATAGACTTCAAAGCATTACCTAATCGAGCATAAAAAAAAATGAAAACGAAATATCCTGTTCGTAAAAAAATAAAATGTTTTCCTGTCCCATTTAACAAATTTATCGTTTGTAACTGTTTGATGCGTAATTTTCCAATTTTTTTGAAAAGCCTACCTAAATATTAACATAAATCCGTTCTAACACAATAAAGTGAATGATTTAAGGAAAATGAAATATTACAGAAAAACTAGTTGTAACGTCTATTTTCTAAAACGTATTAAATTATGCAGATATGTTTTATTTAGTTTTTAATGACGCACCATTACTATCTGATTTTAATTAGTAATATTTCATTTTTAACAGCGAGATATGAAGGAATAACAAGCAAGTCAACTATTTAAAAACATTCAAATGAATCAATATATGCGTATTTATAACAAGAGGCAGCTCGTGACTGGCATTTAGGGGGAAGGGGGCACTAAATGTATGGCTGTCACATTAATTCTTTTCTTACCATTATTTTTTTAAAGAAAATTTTGCCTTGTTTAATGAAAAAACGTTATGACCAAAAGTAAGACAAAGGTTTCTTTTAAAAAAATTGTGGTATAAAAAGAATAAATTTAGCGTCCATGCATTTAGTGCTCCAAAATAGCTAGTCGCAAGCCGCCATTGTTTTCTACTCTTTCAGGTGGAATTAGGGTTATTGGTGTTAACAGGTGTGCCGCGTAAATCGGGGCTCCAAATGATCGATACATCAGTATTTTAAAGCAATTTTCTTTGCCTTATCTAATGGCAGAATTATCTGTGATTAAACATGGCAAAATAAACTGTTAGAAATTAGCGGTATCCAGAGCATTTAGAGCCCTGATTTACGTGGTACACCTGGCAACACTAGGTGGAATATATTTCTATTCGTAAAATGTTCAAATGATTGAATTACACCGGGATTTATATTACAATTTATTTGAAAATAAGTAATTTTTTTTCTTCACGTACTTACTAGTAGGAAAATATTCATTCATAAATTTAAGTGCCAATGTGACACATAAGAATTAAAATTAAGTGGTCCGAAATGAAGCACCGGTCTTCAAGGGGTTAACCCTTTAGTGCGCAGATTTGCATATATGAAAAAAAACACTGTTTTGAATTTAATAGAATATTTTTAATCGCATATACCTAAGTCACACCAGAAAATTAAAACAGCAATATTTGCTTTAATTAAAAAAACACACATTCCGTATTTAAATAAAGCGAAATTAACCATTGAAACTTTCTGGTGTAAAGTCAGATTCTTTGAATTACGTAATTTCTAGAACGTATTCCATTATGGGAATTAACCCTTTATCTACTGACGGTACTTAAAATACCACTTACTTTAAACATTTATACCATAGTGAATATTACTAATATTATAGTGGTACGTCGCAAAAATCGCTCTTTTTACTCCACTTTATCCGAATACATGGCAGAAGTAGTTCTAGGTTTGTTATTTTAGAGAGGAATGAGGCTAACTTTGAAGCAGTCGATGTGTTTTGTGCCGACTTTTTTGTGCAGATTGCCACGCTCGTCTTTTCATTGCTGCAAACACAGTAAAGGATATAAGATAAGTTTTGGATTTTTTTTATGTGTTCATTATGATCTTAGAATACAATTTGACTAGCTATTTTAGTTTAACGGTGTATATATTCGATTTAACAGTTGAATTACTCGGTGGTACTTATAAGTACCGTCAGTACAATTGGTGCTGGAGAAAAACTTCTTGTTTACTTTTCGTCTGTGTAGTTATCCATCGTTTTCATCGGATTTAAAATGCAATTACTAAAATGTAGTGCAGTATTGATTTCCTTGGTATTTCTTTTCTGTTTCATTGTTATTTTTTATAGGAAATCGAAAAAGTTGTGACACCGGCTGTTTTTCGCTATGCTAAAAATGGCATATGTAAATTCGTATATTGCATATGTGGAGATGCGAGAGAGCATGTTGTCCCTGGAATATTGACGTCGCAAAACTAAAGGACTGCTAAAAAGATCAAAACCTAAATAAAATAGGGTTTTTTTAAACCCTTTCAGGAGAAAAGCATTTTCAATTCTAAAGTGTTTAAATTAATGATTGTCACCGGAATTTACCAAAAGATATATTTGTTAATAAGAAAAAGCCTATATTTCATATATTTATTAAATCGAAAATATTTTCTGGTGTCAGTTGAAAAAAATTGTGGGTTTTCTGATACGATAATTTAGTCATAGTGTACTGACGGTACTTTAAAGTACCACTTTAGTTAATTACCTCTAAATAATTAAATTTATCATGGGTGAGTATTTTTTTAGGGGTTTCGTTCATCTGACGAAACCCTATTCGTCTCGCTCCTCTGTCTGTCTGTCTGTCCGTCACAGAGCCCGTTCTCCGAAACTATACATGTTGGAGACTTGAAATTTTGCATACTTATAGCTGAACACCAATCAAACGACAAATCATAAAATTTTGAAAAAGTCGTACATTTAACCTTTTGGGCTCCCACATGTGTATTTTAAACAATTCTTTCTAAGTGAGCTCCTAATTAGGTTGAACGCGTGAAATTTTGCGTATTTAAAGCTGGGCACCTCAGATCAAATGACGAATCATAAAATTTTCAAAAAAGTCGCACATTTAACCCTTTGGACTCCCACGTGCGTATTTTAAACAATTCTTTCTACCTGAGCCTCTAATTAGGTTGGAGGCGTGAAATTTTGCATACTTATAGCTGAGCACCTCACATCAAACGAAAAATCATAAAATTTTGAAAAAGTTGTAAATTTAACCCTTTGGTCTCCCACATGTGTATTTTAAAGATTTTTTTATAAGCTAGCCCCTAATTAGGTTGGAGGAGTGAAATTTTGCATAGTTATAGCTGAACACCTCACATCAAACGACAAATCATTAAATTTTGAAAAAGTCGTACATTTAACCCTTTGGGCTCCCCCATGTGTATTTTAAACAATTCTTTAAAAATGAGCTCCTAATTAGGTTGGAGGCGTGAAATTTTGCATACTTATAGCTGAACACCTCACATCAAATGGCAAACCATAAAATTTTGAAAAAGTCGTACATTTAACCCTTTGGGCTCCCACATGTGTATTTTAAACAATTCTTTCTAAGTGAGCCCTAATTAAGTTGGAGGCGTGAAATTTTGCATATTTATAGCTGAACACCTCACATCAAACGACAAATCATAAAATTTTGAAAAAGTCGTACATTTAACTCTTTGGGCTCCCCCATGTATATTTTAAATAATTCTTTCAACGTGAGCCCCTAATTAGGGTGGAGGCGTGAAATTTTGCATACTTATAGCTGAACACCTCACATCAAATGGCAAACCATAAAATTTTGAAAAAGTCGTACATTTAGCCCTTTGAGATTCCACATGTGTATTTTAAACAATTCTTTCTAAGTGAGCCCCTAATTAGGTTGGAGGCGTGAAATTTTGCATACTTATAGCTGAACACCTCAAATCAAATGACAAACCATAAAATTTTGAAAAAGTCGTACATTTAAACCTTTGGGCTCCCACATGTGTATTTTAAGCAATTCTTTCTAACTGAGCCCCTTATTAAATTGGATATTTGAAATTTTGCATATTTATAGCAGAACACCTGAGGCCAGGCAACAAATAATAAAATCTTGACAAAGTCTTACGTTTAACCCTTTGAACTTCCGCATATGTATTTTAAGCAATTCTTTCTAAGAGAGCCCCTAATTAAGTTGGAGACATGAATTTTTGCATACGTATAGCTGAATACCTCAGACCACACGACAAATCATAAAATTTTCAAAAAGTCTTATATTATTTACTCCTCCTTGCTCTAACTTGTGTATTTTAAGCAATTTTTCTAACCTCCGGCCTTTTCACCTGGGGAGCACTTTTCCAACTTTTGCCGACACTCCTTTCATATTATGCACCATAGCCTTACATATTTTAGTTCCACTTTTTACCACCAGGGGCGCCTACTTATCTCGGGTGCTATCGGACCAATCCCCTCGACTAATATATCTACGCATAGTATATAAAACAGAGTTTCGTTCGGATAGAGGTTTGTTTAGAATAGATTGCGCCCCTGGTTGCGAAATGGGGAACTAACAGATTTTTCAAAAGGATAAAGTGTTTTGAAAGGAATATTAAACGAAACCCTCTGTGCGATCTGTGATCACACTTACCCACTTGTTTATGTTTATCCTTTAATTTTCATTGTAGTAACTGAAAAAAAATTATTGCATGAAAAAAATTGCAGTAGATCATAATGCCGTAGATAAAGGGTTAAAGGGCTTAAGAGTTAAGTTTTATAAAAAGTAATTATATAAAATAAGGTATTTGGAGACAAACTTATGGACATCAGACAAACCGACGGCCGCGGCGAGCGGCCTCTTTTCGTCCGCAGCCCTTTATTCTTCCATTTATTCCGACTCTCTTGCGGAAGCAAGGTTCATAGGTCCTCAGCCACGTCCCGAGTAAAAGACACTCTAGCGAAAGCCACGTTGGAAAAAAAAAATTCAAAAATTGAAACCGGACAAATTTAAAAGGGAAATTGCACAAATTAAAGTCACCGAAAAGCGGGTAAGGGAGGGCTTGGGGCGATGAAGCTACCGAACGACTCCTGCTGCTTCTAACTTATTATTTGTCTATATTATTTTGTATTTACTAATTTGCATTATTTTAACTTAAAACAGCCACACGACAGTAGTTTTTACTTGTATTGCAGACGTATTATATGAAAAATATAATGTTTTTTTTTTCATTATTGTTCCTGTGTAATAAACCTTTCAGAGAATCATATACAATTTTCTTGCAACAAAATAAGAAATACGCGCATTTAAGGGTTAAGTGTTAAAGAATCCTATAGAGTAGAATGGAAGTGCTTAGTGATATGTTTCCTTAAATTTCATTATATTACGTCTATTTATTAAATACGATAAATTTCGTGTATGCAGTATATTTTATACTAATTTTTTTTATGTATAAGCTCCATACTGCTGGCCTCTCACTCGGTCCGCTTTTTGCATATGACTTTTTTTAAGATTTTTCTTATAAATTTTGTAGAAATCTACCTGGAAGGTCAATTCTGAGCAAATGTTGTAAAACAGTACCACAAAAAGTTTTCTTCAGAAATACCGCTAAACAAAAAACGGATTCGAGAAATTGCATAGTATTGTTTTATTCTTTACTTATTTTCCATTTTAAATAAAATAAAAAATATACATTAAGAAAAGTGGACAAGTAATGGGCAACTATTTTCAAAAATGAAATATAATCTTTAATATAAAAGCCACAAAGAATTACAGCCGCAGATGATTGGTTAAAACCACAATCTTCAAATACAGAAAACAGAAGAATAGCTATAATGGTGCTTTTCTGAAGTAGTGATTAAAAACTGATAAATTATCCCCTTATAAATGCTTTTCTTAGCTGGTGAGTTCTAAATTCGTATATTTTTCAGTTAAAGGTGAATCCAATATTGTATAAAATGTCTATTTTATATTTCGTTGGGCATTCCGTAACTTTGAAATTATAGTATTAAACATAAAATAAACATATTATAACATTAGAGGAATTGAGTTTCAAAACGTGCCTTATCCAAAATTTAAAAAATCGAGTTTTCTCTATCAATCTATTGCAGCGGTGGCCAACTGTGGCACGCCACATACTACTAATTTTTTAAAGAAATAGCCGACTTCTTGAATCGCAGAGATTCGATGAATAGATAAGGCAATGATTACTATAAAAATTTAGTGGTGTCTAGCGTGTCACAGTTGCCCCCCCCCCCCCTGATCTATTGTATTGGTGAACCTGAATGGAAAAAACACTCCAATATTCAAAAAGTCTAGTTTTATCATGTATTTCTGGAATTCAGGGGTCGTACTCTTAAGGGATATTTTCAGGAAAGTTATCGCTATTTGTTCATAGAAAAATAAATTTAGGTTAAACACTCGAAATTTCGCCTTATTTAAGAAGAGATTTTTGCATAAGAAAATACTGGTATCGAAGAATTTCCTAATCGTGAAATTTCAGGACAAGTACGACCCCTGCTGGCATTGTAAAATCTTGGTTTACTATGAAAACCAATGAAAGCAGTAGGAGGTTTTTCGCGATTTCACATATTAGGTGGGATATATAATATCCGACTTAATTTTAATCAAAATTTGCACCAAAAACTTTTAATTAAATTTTATAAAAAAATTGCTTTTTCTTTTTTTTTTTTTGAATTTTCATTTTTTTTTTTTTTTTTTTTTTTTTTTTTGAAAATTCCGGTGTGAATCCAACATTACAAAAACACAATTTATTGCCCCTGAAAGGGTTAACATCTTCAGACCAGAAGCTAAAATAATGCTACAAATACTCATTCATTGGTTTTTCACAAACAAAATGACATCATAAATGGATAAAACCAATTATCTTTGTGCTTTTCAAGATTTTTTTTCGTCATTTTTTATTATCTAGATTTTACTAAATAACAATAATATTGTTTAAATATATATTTAAGTTGCACAAAATTGGCATCCGCACAGAAAAAAATCAATTTTACACTTAAAATATAACCTTGCAAAGTCATATCTAGCATGAAAAATGTAACCTCTGTTACTGGACAGTATTTGCTTAATTTATGATATAAATATTTCAGCAAAAAATATAACTTTTATACATTACTTTAGCAAAAATGTCCTTTAGTTCAAAATAATAGTTTTAGAAAGATGAATAATAAATAATAAAATTTAATTATCATTACATGTGTAATTTTATCTCGTTTAGAAAAAAAAAAAAACTAAGTTTAAGTTCATAATTACCACTTATTTTAGTTTTAAAGGAAATATTTTTTTAATTGTATTTAAAGTACATAACATATTCCTTGTTTTAAATACATTTGGTTTACTATCAGTTTATAATTATTAAAAAGAAATAGGAAAATTCTTCAAGTAACAGAGGTTACATCCAGTAACAGAGGTTACAAAAATTTACAAGATGTAAACAAACTGACTTTTCAGCAACTAACAAAGGAACACTCAATAAATCAGACATAATTTTATTTTTCAAAGAAATTTCCACAATTTTTTAACACTGCAATTATTTTCCAAATGCGTCAGCAGGGTGGGGAAACTTGTAAAATAATCTGCCCTCTTTCTGTACTGCAGTTCGCATGGGCAAACATTTTTAGATCTGTTTGAACTGTATGTATGCAATATCATTGTCATGTAATTTAAAAATAGATAATGCATCATCACCAGCGTTATTTCTTTAATTTAATTTTATTCAGCAGTAGATTCAAAAACTTGAAAACTTGTTTTCTTAGGAGACATTTTTAGATCTGGAAAATACCACAAATAAATAATACATGCTACTGCTAAAATAAATATAAATAAGTAATAAGAATGACAATAAGTACCATAAAAATGTACATTCTGGGATAAAATGTAACCTCTGTTATTTGTATGTAACATCTGTTGAAAAAGTTGTAACAGAGGTTACATTTAAGCAAAATCAATTTTTTTTCTTAAATAAAAATATTCTAAAAAATAACTATGTTATTTATATAAACTTATTTTACTTAGTGTTTTGTAATTTAAAGAGAAATTTTATTTTTAAAACAATATTTAAACCTAAAATTGGAGTAACAGAAGTTACAAAGAGAAAATACACTCACCTTAGAACTTCATTATACTGCTCTATACTCTAAACATGTGGCACACAAAGTGAAAATGGCACTTGACTTCTATTCTAGAAAGTTCTTTGAGCAATACAGATTAGTAGCGCCCTTTGTTGGACAAAATTTTTATTATTTATTCTGCTAAATCAGGGGTGGCCAACTGTGGCCCGCCCGATACCACTAAAATTTTACAGAAAACGCCGACTTCTTGAATCGCAGAGATTCGATGATTAGATAAGGCAATGATTACTGTAAAATATTAGCGGTGTGGAGCGTGCCACATTTGGCCACCCCTGTGCTAAATGTAAATAAAGTAACAGAGGTTTCATTTTCATGGACAAATGTTAAATTAAACTTATGCAGTTACAAAATACATGTCTTAATTCATCAGTACAAATTTATTAAACTACTATATCTGTTACTTAAACAAAAACAGATAAATATTGTGTTGTTCATAATATTTAGAATTGTAGTCTGTTTAAAGTTGTATCTCTAGTCATTTCGACAGCAAATTTTCATGGCCAAAAATGGATAAATTGCATAAATTGTGCAATAAATACAATAAAATTGACTAGAACAAACTTTAGACCAGTTAAAAATAGTTTTTTTTCTAAAAGATGTCATAAAAAATTTGGAATTTCTTTGTATATTAAATGAGAAAGAAAAATATTAAAGTTTTGGACATGAAAAGCACAAGTATTTTTGGTTTCACCCAAATGACAGAAAAAAGAAATTTTATGAAATTGATATTTTAGTTTACTAGTAATTTAGGTTCACAAATATGGATTACAAACACCTTTAAAATATCAATTTAGGCTAGTTTGATGGGTTTTTGAAGCGTAAGTCACATAAAGTCTTGCCAGATTGGGGGCTTTTTTGTCCTCAGATTGATGATTGTCACTGCTTTTTTGAAATAGAAATATTCGGCCTATTTAAAGGCAGATTAAAAATTCTGAAAAATAAGCGAATTATACTATTTAAAAAAAGTGGTGACCGTCAAATAATCTGAATTAAAAAATTCCCCAATCTGGCAACACTGGTCACATAGCTGATAACTGCTATGCTTGTTGGCAACCGTTACTTTCAAAAAGTTTGCTTCGCCTTATTCAATTAACGACATATCTCCGATAAAATAAGTCACATTTTCCGTTCTAAAATACTACTAGACAAAAATAGTAGCATGTGACTTACACTACAAGTACTCATGGATCTAGCCTATAATTATCACTAACCTAAATTACCACAATCACAAATTTAAGGGCTTTAAACAGGTGACTGATACACGAGTCCTCAAAAATTTTCATTGTAAAGGGTTTAACTTAAATACTTATGAAATTTTCTCACTTTCTTGGCCACACTGTCTGGAAGGCATTTTGCAAACACAGATGAAAATAACATTCGTTTTATGAAAAAATTAGCATACATGTTACCATTTATAGGTGTGCTTTTAAAGCAAAAAACATTCTGCTATTAAGAAGTGAAGTCAAAATTAAAAAAAAAAAAATCAAACAGTGTAGTTTTTATGATGAAAAGAATAGAGGCTGACATATGTGTACCCACGTACCGAAGAGCTTAAGAGCCCACTTCAGTCACGGGAAGAAAGGAAAACGCTATGGGAGCGTTATTTTCAGATTTCTCGCTCAAATTTTCAATATTTTTAATGACTTTTTCTGCATAGGATAGCTGAGGACGATTTACAACCGGGCTAGTTTTTACTTTTTCGATTTTGGTTATAGTTTTTTTTTATATAAGGGTAGTTTCGATTTCAGAACCGGTTCAAACCGGTTCCGAAAGTAAAAGAATTTTTTTTTTAAATCTGAAACCAAAATCAAAAAAGTAAAAACTAGCCTGGATTTAGATCGTTCTCAGCTATCCTGTGCAAAAATCATTCGAAAATATCAAAATTTAAGCGAGATATTTGAAAATAACTTCCCCATAGGATTAACATCCGGGTCTTTTGGAGTGATGAGTGTGGCTTCTTAATGAAAAGAATAGTTGATTGGATCATAATATGGTGGTATGTATAGGAGATACATACTTATTGTTCGTTTTAATTTAATTTCCGATTAGCTGTAAAAATATGTTTAAAATTCGTATATACTGCTTATGATATTCAGACTATTTTATAATACCTCTAATAAATGTATATGAGAGAATCATTACCATTCTTATGCATAACATGTTGCATTGGAAATTTAGAAATCTCCCAAGTGTAATTGCCGGAACAGCGACATCCTGCTTTATGGGATAATATAAATCTATAAATTTAATTAATCTGCAAACATGGATTTTAATTAACGAATAAATAAAATTACTTCGGTACGTTCTAAACTCATCTCTAATTTCAGATTACACATGCATATTTGAACTGGGAAAAATAAGAAAAAAGTAAAAGTCTTCTTTAAAAAAATCATCTAGAGAAATTCTGATTATTAACATCTTTTCTAAATAAAAACATGGAAACATTTAAAATGCTTCATTTAAAACACATTACTACATAGGTGTGATAAAAAATATACAAATGTTTTTTAAAATTAAAAACACTAGATGTTACAATGATAAAAAGCTACTCCGAGCGCTTTCGGCTAACCTTAAGCCTTTGTCAAGGAGAAGAGAATTGACTGATAAAAACACTCGACGCTCGATGTTCAGTGCTACAGATTGACCGGAAACTCTCTTCAGGAAGCCCGCAGGTGGTCGTATCAATTAAACTGAGGGAGGGGAAGGTAGAGAAAGCTCAATCCTCCGAGAGACCGAACTCTCCAGTAATATTAAGTAAATTAAACCAGATACGCGGAATTTGGTATGATAATACGTCATTACAACAATTTTCTGCTTGCGTTAAAATTTCCAAAGACTCTAAAATAGCACAACTATTAAAATCAGAAGCCTGGATAATGACTTTTGCTCTATTGAAAAGGATGTCAATATCTTTAGTTTGAAACAGCCTTGAGAGGGTGGTAGCCGGTCTATTTTTATTAATATCCTGCATATGCTGTTTAACTCTTGTTTCGAATTTTCTTGTGGTCATACCAATGTAATTGAATATTTTATTTGTTTCTTTACTTCTGTATGGGATGATATAAACTCCTGACTTATTTTCCATACTAATAGGATCAACTCTTTTTTGCACAAGATTAATTAATTTGGTGTTATCTCTAGCTATTAACGTTATACTATATTTCCTTAGGATGTATTTTAATTTTTCATATAAACGAGGAATGTAATCAACTGCCATAAATTTAACTTCATTTTTACTAATACACTCTATTTTAGCTGGTTCTGCGTGCTTAAACTTATAAATTAATTTATCAATAAATTTAGTGGAAAAACCATTACTATTAGCAATTGACTTAATTTTATCCAGTTCTTCTTGCAGGTGAGTATCAGAGCAAACTTCAAATGCACGTCTAATCTAAAACTGGTAAGCTGAAACTTTATAATGAAATGGAGAGTGGCTATTATAAGGAATTGTGTTGTTTGAACGACAAGATTTTCTGTAAACTGTCCTATCAATGCAATGAGTTAGTTCATTCTTAGTAAGGGAAACATCCAAAAACGGTAACGTTCTATTTATTTCTAATTCCAAAGTGAATTTTATCTTATTGTCACTATTGTTGGCATGTTCAAGAAAATTCATAAGTGCTGGAAGGCCATGATCCCATATAATTAATATGTCGTCGACAAATCTGACCCATAAACTTGGTTTAAAAACGGAATTTGAAATAATCGCGGTCTCCAAAGGTCTAAGTTTTAACTCGGCCAACAAACCAGAAATTGGTGACCTCATGTGGTCCCCCTCTGTCTGTTTGTAATAAATATTGTTAAACACAAACACATTATTATTGGTAATCAGGTTTAAACCAGATATAACGGTATTTTTCATATTGTCACTAAATCCCTGATTGTTATTGATCGAATTTATAATATAGTCCTGCACTTCTTGTACATCTATACAAGGATAAGGTGATATTATGTCAAGGCTGGCTAAGATGCTATTGTCATTAAGCTTTATATCTTTAATTATTTGAATAAGTTCAAATGTAGACTTAATAACATATTCTGAAGGAGGGAGGATAGAAGTTAAAAAAAGTACATATGCTTTCTCTAGAAAATATGTAGGAGCGGTGCACTTCGAGAGTATTGGCCTGATTCGGAAGTCCGCCTTATGATCTTTCAATCTACCATAAATACGAGGTGTTACAGATGTTTTGTTTAGCTTTAAGTTCTTTTTTAAATAATCGGGCCATGTTCCATGTTTAACCAAATCTTGCACTTTCCTATCAATAGAGGAATTAAGATCTTTCTTTTGAATAACGCAATTTAAATCCTTTATACAGTTTTCCATTTTATCAATATAATCATCTGATGATAAATCCGCGAGTTTGTTAGACTTGTCCGAGGTATGATGGCATAGTTAGAATAACATTTGAGTTGTTTAAATAATATTGTGCTATCGTTAACATCCCTGCTATTCTAGGTTTTCTTAATATGTCTTTGAACACTATTATGCAGCAAACCCCTTATTTCATCTTTATAATTAAGTGGTGCTCTATTAGCAATCTGTTCACAATTTCTAATTAACATTTTTGGATTAATATTTCTTGGAACCGAATATTTCGGCGCCAATGATAACAATTTATGCAACTTTGAATCAATTTCTTGTCCTGTAAGGTTAATAAGGTTAATGGAGAGTTCGGTCTCTCAGAGGATTGAGCTTTCTCTACCTTCCCCCTCCTTCAGTTTAATGGATACGACCACCAGCGGGCTTCCTAATAAGGTGTTTAACTAAGGAGAAAATTTCTATTAAAATTTACGGATGGAAGTTTGTCCCGGCGGTAAAGAGTCATTGCGAAACCGGTTACAGTTGAAGTTTCACCATTTTCAGAATATGTCAATGCCTCTTTAATCATAATTCCATGACCCGAGCTTCTCGGTTAAACCTTTGAGGGGGAAGGTACTTCTATTTGCAAAATTTTGAAATGAGTGACTGACACGAGAATTTAGAAACAAATCAATTTTCGAATAAGCAAAGACTTTTATTCACGTACTTAATAGATGGACATTTTTCATCCGAATATCCTGGTGCCAATGTGGCATTTAGAGATTAAAATTAGGTGGTCCAAAAATGAACCACCGCCCTTGAAGGGGTTATTAGAACATAAGTGGAAGTAGTGATGGCAGAATGAATGATTTATTTGAATGAATCAGAATCGCTTAGATTGACTTCCATTTTCAAACTGGAAATACGAATCCACGCTAGAATTTAAAAATCGTACTTTTAGTTTTAATTCATACCGAACATTTCTCGATATAAAAATTCTTCTTTCAAAGTTTCCGGTGTGAATTTGAAATTTCGAATTAAAAATGGAGGAGAACATGGCAACCCTTGAAATTCGGGTATGAGCAAAAGCATGGCTTTTTTTAACTCAATATCTAGGGTAGACCGGGGTTAGTTGGCAATAGGGGCATGTTGGCCCAGTCGCAATATTTTTTAAACTATGCATTAGATGACATCGTCAGTCCATCGTTGGCCCGCCGGGCCAACTTGCCCCGTAGGAATTTGTCTCTGGGGTCTTGGAATTTTGATAATTTTAATGAATTATTTTCATAAACATTTATTATTATTATAATGAATTTATTATTAATTAATAGTGAGGAATTATTTTATTAATCGAATTCCTTTTTATTCCAGTCAACCTTTTTAAAAACGAAGTTATAATGTTGTTTATGTTAGATAAAAAGTGAAACTGAAGGTAAATAACAATATTCACATTCAATCACAAAATAAAGATAAGGTAAAGCTCCTTACCTTTTAATTGTAGATCATCCACTTCGAAGTAGGTAAGTTTCTTCTTTATATACATTTAATAGACGTATCCAATTTGTGATGAAATATCTTTCTGATTTATCCTGTAATAAAAAACTTTTTTTTTTTTTTTTGTAATTAATAAGTGTAATTTTAATTCCTAATGTATTTGATGGATTTTTCAGGAACATTCAGATAATCCTGGTTAAACTATAATATTTTATATCATTTTAAAATACAAAATTGGAGCATACATCTTTGCTCCCTTCTGATTACATATCTAAAAGCACACTGATCAAAAATATAACTTACAAAAAAAGGTTATTGATAAATGATTAAAATAACAAATAAAAAATTTTGATTATTAATATGAATAAAATACTTAAAGTCATAAATTATGTAAATAGTTCTTATATAAGTCATAATAGCAGTCATATAATTTGAATGTTTATTTGTTTCTTATCCACATATCTCACAAACAGGAAGTAATCTTGTAAAGTAATAAACAAGTCTTTATTTATGATAGGTAAAGTGTTTTTGAATGACAAAAAAAAAACAGTTTATCTTGATTAATGATGAGTTTATATAATTTTGAAAGAGATTACTTTGTCTAACATGATTGATAACGTTTATCCAATTCTGAAAGAGATTAGTTTTTTCTAACATGCCCCTTAATCTCTTCGGATTGATGAGGCAAACAAGTTCATTGAATTTCTGTGATTCACTAATTCAGGTTTGGGGACTGGTTTAGTTAGTGCATCAGCAATCATATATTTCGATGGACAGTACTTTAATTGAATTATTCCATCTTCTTTGAGTTGTTTTATGGTATGGAAACGAATGTCAATATGTTTGGTTCTTTTTGAAAACTTCTCACTTTCAACCATTTTAATACAACTCTGGTTGCCTTCATATAAACAGATAGGTTTTGTTTGTGCTAAGTCGAAATCTTTCAGGAGTTTCAATAAATAAGTAATTTCTTGCCCTGCACTTGCGGCTGAGACATATTCAGCCTCTGCTGATGAAAGGACGATACATGACTGTTTTTTGTAATCCATTGAATTGGATTATTTCCTAAGGTAAAAAGGTTGCCACTGGTTGATTTTCTTGTACAAGTATCACCTGCCCAGTCAGCATCCGCAAAAGTCTTTAAAATCGGTTCAGATTTCGTGTCAATGCGCAAGTTTAATTGCTTAGTACAGTTTAAATATCTTATTATTCTTTTGACATATCATTCTCTCGTCCTTTTGACGCGGGGATTCATTTCTTCTGCTTAATATATTAACTGCAGCAGAAATGTCAGGTCTACTGACAGATGCGATATAAAGCAATGAACCTATCGCCTGTCTGTATTTAATATTATTCGGCAGTAAATTGTCGTCATCTTCTAATCTATTAAAATTAGGTTCCATAGGAGTACCGACTGGTTTAGCTTCCTCTAAATTAAACTTTTTTACTAGTTCTTCTATTTTACCCCTTTGATTTAATTCGTAACATTCTGCTGTTTTCTCTATTTTGATTCCTAAATAATAACATAGTTCTCCTAGCTTTTTTAATTCATATTCTTGCTTAAGTTTTTCTATTATCTCTTTAATTTCGTCATCTTTTCCCGCTATCAAAATGTCATCCACATAAACAATAATATACGTTTTTCTTTCTCCTTCATTTCGAATATATAAACATGTGTCCGAATTAGACTGTTTAAAATTTAAATCATTCAACGAATTTGTTATCTTAGTGTGCCATGCACTGGCTGCTTGCTTCAACCCGTAAATGGATTTATTTAAGCGGCATACTTTGCTTTCCTGATTTGGAATAATATAGCCTTCTGGCTGAGTTATGTAAATTTCCTCATCTATGTTTCCATACAAGAAAGCCGTCTTGATATCGACATAAGTAATTTTTAATTTGTGGTAAGCTGCTGCTGCTATAAAAGATGTGAGTGTTGTATATGAAACAACAGGGGCAAAAGTTTCTTCGTAATCTACGCCATATTTTTGATAATATCCCTTTGACACTAATCTCGCTTTGTATTTCTGTATTCTTCCTTGATCATCATATTTGGTTTTAAAGATCCATCTGGATCCAATTATTTTTTTACCTTGTGGGGGATCTACAAGTGTCCATGTTTTGTTTTTATTAAGAGAATTTATCTCTTCTTGTGTCGCATTTAACCATTCCTTTTTTTCTTCTGGGTTTTCAATATTCATTATGTCATGAAAATTTTCTGCTTCTTTTATATGTTCGTGTGTTGTCATGTAAACGAATCTGTCTGGAGGGATTCCTTTATTTGATCTATCTGACCGCCTTGGTTCTGGTGTTAATTGTTTTGGCTCACTTGGTGTGTCTTCAGTGTTTGTCACTTCAATTTCTACTAAGTTTTTATTCTGTGATTTGTCAATTTCATCAGATTGTTTTTCTCTCAAATTTAACTGTGTTTCTACCTTCTCGTGTGTATTTTTGTTTTCTAAAAATTTCACAGTTCTTGCGATTATTATTTCTTTACCACTTGTGTAGATGCGGTACACTTTGGAGTAATTGTCATAATCGACAAAAATACCTTCAACTGCCTTATCATCTAATTTTTGTCGTTTATTTTTTTGACATATGCAAAGGCTTTACAGCCTAATACTCTAATGTAATGCAAGTTTGGTGAACGTTCATTCCAAAGCTCATACGGGGACTTTTCATTAGCTTTTGTTGGCAAGCGGTTTTGCAGGTGATTCGCTGTACTGATAGCTTCACCCCAGAATTTTTGAGGCAAGTTTGCTTCGCTAAGCAAAGCTCTTGTCATTTCAATTAAAGTTCTATTTTTACGTTCAGCTACGACATTTTGGCTTGGAGAGTACGGAACAGTGTGTTGGTGCTTTATGCCGTTTTTTATGAGATAATTATCCAAATCATTGTTAAATTCCCCTCCATTGTCTGTTCTTATATTTTTCGTCTTTTCGCCAAATTTATTACTAACTAAGGCAACAAATTCCTTAAGTTTTTCATAAACTTCTGATTTCTTTGATAATAAATACAGAATTGTGAATCTGGAATAATCATCTACAAATGTTAAGAAGTATGTTTTTCCGCCTATGGTCGGTGTCTGGAAAGGCCCACATACATCAGTGTGTATCAACGCTAATCGTTTAGTGGCTCTATAATCTGCTAATTTTGGGTAAGGTGCATCTGTTAGCTTTGTTTTGATACAAGTTTCACAAGTTGTGTTATGTTTACAATTATTAATTTGTATTCCTATTGCTAGGTGTTTTTCTTCGATTTGTTTGATAGATGCAAAATTTTTATGGCCAAACCTTCTATGCCATAATTCTATGCAATTATTATCCTTACAAATGTAAGTCTTATTTACATAGTTTATGTTTGAGTTTTCATTTGCTGTTTGAATTTCATATAAGTTATTTTTCTTTACCGCTTCCAGGCGAGTTATTCCATTATACGTTAACTTACATTTATCCTTTTTAAATAAAATCTCGCATCCATTTTCTGTAGCTTTACTAACAGAAAATAAGTTTGATTCAATATCCGGAACAAATAACACATCTTTTAGTGTTATGTTATGTGTTTCCCCGTCTGGAGTTAAAGTTTTTATTTGTGTATTTCCTGATCCATAAGAAAATAATTTGTTTCCGTTTGCAATGACAACATTAGTTTTTTCATTTGATTTAATTTCTGTAAATAAATGTTGATCATTTGTTATGTGACTAGAACTGCCACTGTCAACTATCCACTCTTTGTTATTGCGCGGTTTTATTATAAACGCACAATGTTTATTACCTTGATGACTTTCAGATTCATTGCAATCGGCATTTTTATCCGAATTTGATACATAATCATTTCTTACAGTTTTATCATCCTTTTGGAAAACAAGCGAAGAATTAAAATTTTTCTTGTAGTTTTGTTTATAGTTCGTATGTGAAGAATTGTTTTGTTTATTTTTATAATTGTTAATATGCCAGCAATCTTTAGTGTTATGGTTTTTTAATTTACAATTTGAACAGTATTTTTGTTCCTTCTTGTATCCCGAATTATTGAATTTGTAACCCGCATTGTTAAATTTCTTTGTATTTTTAAATGCTCTTGCGGTGTTTTCAGAGGGTTCTGAACTATCGCTTCTGCGATTATATTCATCTATCAATTTACTTTTAATAAAACTAGGTGTTAATTCTTCTTCATTACGGGACTCTAATGCCGTTATTAATGTATCATATGAAGCTGGTAAGCTACACAGTAACAACGCTGAAATATGATTTTCTTTTATGGATTCACCTATTGCCGATAATTTATCTATCAACTCAAGTATGTTTGTGATATGCTTTACCATATCACCACCTTCAGATAATTTTGTGCTATACAACTTGCGCAAAAGGCTTACTTGATAAATTGCTGCGTTCATGAATTGCCTTTAATGTGTTCCATGTATCTTTTGCATTTTGAATATTTTTTACGTGCACAATCTGGCTATCCTCAATGCTGAGGTTAATTATAGCCCTCGCCTTCCAGTCCTTTTTGGACCAATCGGTCGTAATTGGGTTTGGTGGTTCATCAGTAATGATCTCAAAGAGATCTTCTTTGATGAGAAGCATCTCGATTTTAAATTTCCAAACATTGTAATTAATAAAATTAAGCTTCTCTATTATCTGTGCATCTTTTGATGTCGTCATTTTTTACTTATATTACCACCTTTTAATTTTCAAATAAACCCTTTAAATTATCATATACTAATATTTAATATTTAAGGAAGGCAGCGCGTCAGTCTCATAATCATTGTTAGATAAAAAGTGAGACTGAAGGTAAATAACAATATTCACATTCAATCACAAAATAAAGATAAGGTAAAGTTCCTTACCTTTTAATTGTAGATCGTCCACTTCGAAGCAGGTAAGTTTCTTCTTTATATACATTTAATAGACGTATCCAATTTGTGATGAAATATCTTTCTGATTTATCCTGTAATAAGTGGCCGCCCCTCCGGGTGGTTCCGACCCGACCCCTTGAGTGGGGGAGGTGACCGGAAGCTCGGCAGAGTTCGTTGTGTACGAATGCGAGGGGGCCGGATGGGGACGATTCGCCACCTCCTCGAGAGGCTCATCTCCGACAGGCGTTGAGCACGGTGGCCACGGTTAACGGACGTTGTGCATGGGTGCAATGCCCTTCGGTCGTCCGCGGGAGGGCGCACCCCCGGCAGCCGGGTTCTCTGGCCAAGCCGGATAGCGACGCTCCATAGGTCGATCCCGGTGCCGGTCTAAGGGCCGGACGGTGTCGCCGGGCAAAGACTAGCTAAGGCGATAGGACCCCATCCACCATTTGACTAAGAGGGAGCCTGAAGTATGAGTGAGGGCTTTGTAGAGGAAAGTCCTTGGTGCTCGCTAGTGACGACGGGGCTCGCGGGAACGCCATGCAGAGACTCCCGGAGCAACCGAAGGGCGAGGGTTACGGACAGCGCCCAGGTTACTTTATGACTTGGGTGGCTCATCCCTCCGAGGACCTCAGCTGGAGCAGTTGGGAGCCGACCCTTAGGGTGGTAGGGTTTGGCGGTGCCCCCGTTGACCAAGGAGCGGTCGCGTGGGGAGGCCAGTATGGCTCTGGTTGCTCCATGTCGTGCCGTGACCCATGGGAGGGGGTCGGCCGGCAGGTCCACCATCGAACGCTATTCCCGCAGGGAAACGGGCCGGAGGCTCGCCGGTAACGCGGCGGCTCATCATGCCTCAGGTGAACTCTTGGTCCGATCCAGGTCCTCCGTGTCTATGCGGTACCGGAGTTTGCCTCGCCTGGTGATGAGGACCTAGAGGTGTCTCCACCTAACTTTCGAACGCACTAACAAAGGTAGCGGTCGGTCACTGCACGGGGTCAGGGGCCTTCGGGCCTGGGTACCCTCGACGGCCGTGAGGTAAGGTAGTGGCGGGCGGGCTTCCGTCGGCCTCCGCTGGCTTCTCTGTCCTAGGATGGAGTCGAGTCGGTGGGGGCTGGCGGGACTCCGTTCCGTCCGACCCCCTAGCGAGGCGGAGTCTATTCCGTCTAGGTGGAGCTTTCCGTGCCCGCCTGGGGTCGCTAACGGCACCTAGCCTGGGCCAACTGGCTCCCGGCGTGATCCGCGAGGGGTTCCGTCGGTTGAGCCGGGTGGTTTGGGCGAAAAGCCAGGAGCTGGGTCGCTTTACGGCCGGAGGGATTTTCCCCGTCCTCCCTGATTTTCAAGCTAGGGGCTCCTCATTAACTTTCCTATCGGCTGGCCCACAAAAATGTCTCTGCCGGAAAATGGTATCTGATCTTGGGGGCCTGTCCGTAAATTAAATTCGGGTCGGGAAGCCTCGGTTCAGTCCGTGGGCCCAGCGTCTTTATAGGCGTCTGGTTCCTGCGATGGCTTGCGGGGTCTACCGGCTCGAGTAACCAAGTTTAGGGACCACTTGGTTTTCTAGCTGGGTGGTGAGGACTGTCGTAGCGGCCGTTCGTCTCTTCTTGGGAATAGCCGCCACCGTGTGCGCTGGGCAGCGGTGTCGGTTTGGCCGGAGTTTGCGTTGGGTTCCGCTCTGTTGGAGCTTGTCTGGCAGCGATCTTCGGGACGCGTCGCGGGGCTTGCTTCACGGGTGGTTCCTTGCGTCGACATATGGGCCTGAAAAAGGCCTGGGACCGGAAGATGAACCCCTCATCTTATCCTGTAATAAAAAACTTTGTTTTTTTTTGTTATTAATAAGTGTAATTTTAATTCGTAATGTATCCGATGGATTTTTCAGGAACATTCAGATAATCCTGGTTGAACTATAATATTTTATATCATTTTAAAATACAAAATTGGAGAATACATCTTTGCTCCCTTCTGATTACATATCTAAAAGCACACTGATCAAAAATATAACTTACAAAAAAAGGTTATTGATAAATGATTAAAATAAAAAATAAAAAATTTTGATTATTAATATGAATAAAATACTTAAAGTCATAAATCATGTAAATAGTTCTTATATAAGTCATAATAGCAGTCATATAATTTAAATGTTTATTTGTTTCTTATCCACATATCTCACAAACAGGGAGTAATCTTGTAAAGTAATAAACAAGTCTTTATTTATGATAGCTAAAGTGTTTTTGAATGACAGGAAAAAACAGTTTATCTTGATTAATGATGAGTTTATATAAATTTGAAAGAGATTAGATTGTTTAACATGATTGATAACGTTTATCCAGTTCTGAAAGAGATTAGTTTTTCCTAACAGTTTACCTCCTTCCCAAATTAAATCAGCTGCTCCTGTTGTACAAAAACATTTAAAACTTTCATAATTATAGAAGACTACCTGCTGGGTTGGCCTGCAGGCGCAGGTAGATTTCGAAGTTAAGTACTAATTTCACCAAGAATTTAACTGATTAAGAGAAATGTGATTTTTTTTCTTATATTACCCCCCACACACACACACACACATACACTTTTTTGTTTTTAATTTCTTTTTGCTGTAAGAGTTGCTCCTATCAAAAGCCTGTCAATGCAAAAGCTTTAGATAACATTAAGAGGATTTATGATAAATTTAAGTGATTTTAATATCTTGTAAATTGACGAATAAGTTATGAATATTTTTCTTCTGAAAACCCTATTTTTGCATTCCTTGAAGCCATTCTTAATTATAGCAAAAATTTGTCATGCATAATTTTTTGAACCTTTTCCTATAAGTTTTCAAAAGTTTTAATTGATTGGATATGTTATGGTGTCTATGGAAAAGTAATATACTCATATATAGATAGATAGATAGAGAAAGTTTTGAACTGGGGGGTGGTTTTGTGTTCTAGAAATCATTATCGGTGTAGATCTGCAATTTTTTTTTCAAAAATTCCAACATATGGGAAATTGCAATAGTTAGTATTTTTTTACGAAATCTGCCTAAAAGTTCGGCCTTTTAGTGTTACATACTATCGCTAAAGGTAACAAATCTAACAATCAAAATCTACCCGACTCTGATATTTCTCAATTATTAATAAAATCCCCTTGTTCACGCGTCCAGAGAAGAGTTTGTCACAAATAATGCTTTAATGACATCAGATTTTATGAAGTGAAAACCTCTTAACTGGGTAGTTATTCATTGAAAGTAAATAATCCTTTCTGTCTTCATAATCCATAAAAACAGCAGTTTGAGGAAATAAATTTTTAATTATCAAAAAATATCTTTTCCTTTAAGAGACATGCTGTCCCTTCCCCAGATAGAATAGAACTGCACTTCCTGAACCGTAAATAAAGATCAGCAGTTCAAACAAAAAATATATAAAAAAAATGATATCATCCAATATAATTTTATCAAGCACATTGTATATCCTATCTTATTAGATTATCTAAATCTCATTATACCTATAATAAATCATGAATGTAATCAATAACATATATATTTCATGATACACAAACTGGGTTTTTTAATACTTGATTGGGAATTAAACTTTTATATAAACGAAAATTATCATTATTTCAAAGAAGCTGGCATTACCCATACCATCATGAAGCAATAGTTAATTTTACTGACAGAATTTTGAAGGGAATGATGCGTTAGAAAAATATAATAAACGAAAGAAAAGAATTATTGCACTTAAGAGATGTACAGAGGCTTTGATACAATTTATTTATCATCTGGTGTTTATAATAAATCACTTAATTAAGGATGAGTGATTTCTTAAATTACTGTACTCTAATATTTACGGTGTTTTAACACCTAGCATGATTTATTAAAATTTATTTCTGTTCCGTAACGTATTAAAGGCATTTTTTATGAGAAAATAAAACTAATTTTTAAAGCAATTTTTGGTCAGCAATTATGTTAATAATTTGACTAACTTTGTTTTAATATTTAAAATTTTTATTTTAATTTAGGAGGATACGTTATTTTTTCGTTCGCAAGAAGTAAAAATTAAGATTTGGTAAAAATTTTATCATTTCTTAAACTTCTACACTATCAGAGCGTTAAAAAGTGACGTGGGCCAACTTACCACGCAACTGGGGCAGGTTGGCCCAAGCGACTTGGTGTCAATTTGAGCTTCTAAACTAATACTTATAGTTAATATTTTCAAGTTTTACTATTGTGACTTCTTCCTGAAAGTACACTGATAGTGGTAATATAAAAAGAAATTTCAAATGTTGAATTGTAATTTTTTAAAAAATTATCAGAAGAAAAAGCGGGCCAACTAGCCCCGGTCTACCCCTACCAAAAATTTTTTGTCATTTTTTTTTTCTAATTTTAATTAGAATTAATTTAAGAAAGTATAAAAATATACAAATTCTTTTTCTCTTCAAAGATAATTATTTTAAAAAATTACAAGGGTTCACAACTATTACACTGGCCTGCGAAATTGAAGTTTTTGAAAAATACAAGAGAAGTTTTCGCTGATTTTTATTTTATTTGGTGGGCTGATTTCGAAAATGACCTCCATTTTCCCCCATAACATCAGAATTTTTTGTAACATCGATATCGATATTTTTGCTAAAATGAAAAGGACAATTTTAAACAATTTTGCATGTGCTATCTGGCAACAGTGATTTTATCCATGTAAATCTATGTAAAAAATCGATTCTCGGTGAGGAAATTGATTTTTAAGTAATCGATTATTTTGTTATAGGTTTAAACGGTTTAAAACAACTGGGTCTATCGGAATGCTGTGTCGTGTTGGGAAAATCAATTTGTATCGGAAAATTCTATGATTTAATTATTAGACATTGATGCTGATATCTAATGTCTTATAATTACCGGGCAGAATTTACCGGTACGAATTGATTTTTCCAACACGACAAACTTTCCAATCGGCCCAATATTTTTCAAGAAAATGGGACGTGATAGAATTTTTTCATTATTTGTTTTTTAATTAGCACCAAAAAATACATAAAGTTCAGCCATCAATAACCTTGTATTTTTTTCATCGCAGGCCTGTGTTATTATTATTATAACTACTAAATTTCTAGTGGTACTGGATTATATATATATATAAAGGTTGGAAACTGTTTTTACGCATATTCGAATGATTCATTCTATGGTAAAATATTCATTCTGCCCATCACATATATACATATATTGCCCAATAATAACACCAAAAAGTGTTTAAGCATATATCAAAAATGTACCCAAGTAAAATTTTAAAAGCGATATTTTCGTATTTGCCATAAGTCCGAGGAAATTGCCAAAGATTATGCTAATTACAGCAACCTTTTTTATTTTGATATTTTCAGTGATTTAACTTTCAGCATTTTATCCATATTGTTTTATAATTTTATCTATTTATTGAGGAAGTTTTCATTTCGTTATGGCGTATTAGCCGGAAAAAAAACTCTGGAATAAATGTATTGTTCTAGTGCAAACGGATTAATCTTTCGGAAATCTTTTGCAATAAAGTATTTCTTTAAAGTTCGCTTAAAAAGTATTTTAAAATCATACAAAATCAGTAAATTTAGATGCAGTTTTGAAAAAAATTGCATTTGAAAGAGAGTTTTTTTCATTATTAGAGTATGTAAAATGTGAAATTGTGTGATGTCTAGAAGCTACAAAAATGTGCTGTAAAAGCGAAAACTATTTCAGTTATTACCACCGTCAATATGTCAGCTTTACTCTCGGACATGTTTTTACTTTATAACAATGATTTAAAAAAAAAAAAACCACTTCTCGACTAACTTTGAAGTATTTGCATCCTTTTATATTTCGTACATTTTTCATAAGTGTGCTTTTAACCCCTTCGGGACGGGAGCCTTTTACGAAATTTTTAATCTTTTGTCACCGTTTTTCAAAAACAGAAATTTGTGTCTCCTTGAATCGAAAAAATGCGATGATTAAATACGGCAAATTTTACAGTAAAATTTTACTGGTGAGGAAAAACAAGGATTCTGAGCGCATCATATACGTGTCGCTCGTCCCCAAGGGGTTAAACTGTAAGGGTCTTATTTCGAAAACGTTAAGTAGTTTAACCCCTTCACGGTCGCTTAATATTTGAAAAAACCATCAAAAGTGTACCTATTTTTTTTAATTACAGAAATTGAATAATTATAAGGTTTCTAAATAAAATATGCAATTAGTTTATTTTTAAGCCGAAAAAACAATATTTTATAGCCATATTCATATTTGTATAATAGCCATCATGCGAGAATTATGTGTCTTAACCTCTTAAGCTCCGCCTCCGATAAACGTAGGTTACTTTTTTTTATTATTCAGATTGTTTGATTCCCACCACCGTAGTTTACGGCAGATAAAATGATGCGAAAATAAAGCCATTTACACTATTTAAAAAAAGCTGGTGGGAGTCACACAATCTGAATTAAAAGATAGTAGCCTACATTTATCGAGGGCTGAGCTTAAGAGGTTAAGACACATAATTCTCGCATGATGGCTTTTATACAAATATGAATATGGCTATAAAATATTGTTTTTTCGCCTTAAAAATAAACTAATTGCATATTTTATTTAGAAACCTTATAATTATTCAATTTCTGTAATAAAAAAAATAGGTACACTTTTGATGGTTTTTTTCAAATATTAAGCGACCGTGAAGGGGCTAATATTCCAGTTATCATCAGAAAGGCTTGATTCATCAGAATCCATATCAAAATGACAAAAATATTACAAGTCTATGACAAATCTATGGCAAATTATAGATCGTACAAATCAAACCAAAGTGCTAATATTCAAAGACTTCAAATGGAAATTCCAGTTCAATTTTTCTGGTTTCAGAAGTTTTTTCCAGCAATTAAATCTCCAGCCCGAGAATATGACGGGCACGAGAAATAACGAACGACACCTCAGCCCGAGATATTGACGGGAGCGAGAATTAAGCAGTGGTGGAAAATTGGCGCAGAGGCGGAGCCTATTGACACCACTAAATTTTTATGGTATTATTCAGTTTAATAAAAACTCAGAAATTTGATCATTAGATAAGAGGCAAAATACTGCTATAATTTAGTGGTGTCAATAGGCTCCGCCTCTGCGCCAATTTTCCACCACTGATTAAGGGGTTAATATACATGGGAACGTCCATTCGTTACTCTTGTGACAATTAAAGCAATTTTTCATACATACTTGCAATTATTTCATTATAAAATATATTTAAAATAAAAATTGCTATAACCAATTGAATATCACTGTGTTCCACTCTCATAATATATATCTAATTGGCAACAAAAAGCATTTTATTTGGTTATATATTAAATCAAAATTTTGTTACTCTTGTGACACTCTGGTCACAAGAGTAACAAAATTTTGATTTACTATATAGACAAGAAATATGCTTTTTATTTCAAATTAGCTATATGTTAAATGAGTGGAACACAGTAGTATTTCATGGGTTATATCACTTTTTATCTTAATTATATTTTACAATAAAATAATTGGAAGTATTTGTAAAAAACCGCTCGAATGGTCACAAGAGTAACAGTGGACGTTCCCATATATATTTTTTTTAATATCCTGACATACATAAGAATACAGTACAAATGGCTGCAACTTAACCTTTTTATTTTTAAAAAATAAAATATTTATTTTACAGAAACTTATATGAAATGCACCATAAGAATCGTCTATTATAAAAATCGAATCAATTAAAAGATATCTACAGTGCCCCCCCCCCCTAGTGCATTTTTTGAAAACCAGTATTTAAAGAGAAATATTCGTGGGTTTTTGCGACAAACAAAAACGCTTTCGCCGTAGGATTCGGCGAAAATTATAAAGAAGATCTTTTATTTATTTAATTTTTTATTTTTTAAGTGATGTTTGAAAAACGGACCGATTGTTAACTTGTATATGTTCCAGTTTTATAATTTTCATCAAACTGATGTATTCAAAACTCAAAAACTGAGAAAAAGGAATTTGAAAAGGTAGCAGTCGTTCAGAGTATGGCATACCCTAGGTATGTACATTTTCTAAAAATTGTCAATACTGTTTCAGAATAGCAATCTTTGATTTATTTTATCACAAAATTTGTAGCAATTGCCTGCAATTAACCCCTTCAAGGTCGCATTAAATTACAGTTTTAAAGTCAGATTGCTTATTGTCACCAGTGTTTTGAGAAAGAAATATTCACCTTATTTAATGACAGGTAAAATGATACCAGAATAAAGCCAATTACATTATTTTATAAAACTGGTGCTAATCAAACAATATGAATAAAACACACAACCCGTCACAGAAATGGAGATATGAATAAAGAGGAGGAGACATATATAGCGTATTGTATAGCAATTGCGAGTGAAGTAACTGAGGAAGTTATCACAAGATGACGCCTGCTTTTTTTTTTTCGTCGGATCAACAGTTCCTGAACACCGACGGTGAAAACTTCCATCAGTAAACTTGAATAGAAAGTTCCGTCTTATTTAACCCTCTGTCTACCAGAAGGGTCCAATGGACCCGACATGTACATTCAAAATATTTATTCAAACCAGAAATTTCTTCGAAACAAACTAAATGTATAAATCAGACAATAATAAGTTAAATAAACAAATTAAATAGTTTTAAGTAAAAATTCTGGTGTAGAATGTTTTTATAAAACTTGAGTAAAATTTCCGGTAGTTCTAGGGTTAAGTGTCCAATTGATAGGAAATTTCTCTCAGAAATATGAGAATTCTATTTATTATTACTGGTGTCAGTTTCCCCAAGTATTATAATCTTTTCACTAGAACTGACAGGAGATTGTCTTGGTTGTCACAATATGGCGGAACTACTGCCGTCAAAGTAAACTTCCACCAGTAAAAATGAATATTAGTTTTTGCCATTATTTTTGACTGAAATTTTCTATTAATGAGGCGTTTAAATAAAGAGAAATTTTATACTTTAAATTACTGGTGGAAGCTTTACCTCGTGGTAATGAATCCCTGCAGATACGGTTACAGTTGGAGCTTCACTATTTTAAGAATATGGCAGTTCCTCTTTCTTAACCCCTTAACCTACAATGACGGGCATAGCCCGCGTACGACGATCGAGCCAAATGTAAATTCTTCTTACCACTAAAATTTCACAGTAAATATAGTTTAATTTAATCGTCGAAATTCCATGATTAAACAAGGCGAAAATCTCTATTAAATTTTAGTGGTAGCTATGGATTTGCCAAACCATGGAGCTGTTAAAAGTAAATCGCAGGTTAAGTGGTTCATATTTCCATGGTCACAGCCCGTGAATTTCACGCAAGCGAGAATTAAGGGGTTAAATAAGTCGAATAATTAAATTGAATTATTTGTGACAAAATAAACACCATATATATATCTTGTATTTACGCGAGAGTTTCCGTGTTGCATCGCTGAATCATTTAAAAGAAAATGAATGCATTAAAATATATGTGTCGCATATTTATAGATTTTTGTGATTAATTCGATATGTAACTTTAGTTTAATAAAAAAAATAAAGAAATAATGGGAAAATTGATATAATCGTTATTTATTCTAAGTAAAGGATAAACAGTACCAGGGGTGCCACATGCGACGATTTTTATATTCTATTCGCACCACTATTTTAAGAAAATAACTTTTAGAGTATATTTCTCTTGCAGATGTTGTCAAAGGGTATATGAAAATTTTTAGTTTTAAAAAAGTGGTGCGAGATTGAATTAAAAAATAGTCGCCTGTGGCAGCCTTGCAGTACCTTAAAAATTTAAACACAATTTTATTACTGTATATGAGTTTGGACGAAATTAAAATTATATTTCTCATTGAACTCTGTTTTTCATTTGAACTCTATTCTCGGTATATTATAAAGATTAATTCATAATGATCTTGAAATTTGAAATTTTAATTAAAAATAGTTGTAAACTTTTTAAGTTTGAACTATACACAGGACTGTCAACGTTAAATAGTCTTTAACTCGTTGACGGGCGGTGGGATATATTTTATCCCCCCTAAGATTTGCACGCAGAATCAAGTTTTCCACCAGGAAATTTTTGCACCATTTTAATTATAATTTACCTTTACTAGCTTTGGTGGAAAAAAGTTTAAAAATTGCTTTTCTTTATTTTGAAACAAAATTTTTCTCATATTCCGGTGTGAGTTAAACATTACTGAAACGCAACCACTTGCACCAGAAAGGGTTAATATTTTTCATCCACTATATAAAATTTCAATCTCTTACAAGAAACCTATAGAATATTTGAATCAATGGAAATTATTAGTAATTGAAAGATTAATTATGGCTTTAAAATATAATATTTCTGATTTAGTTAATATTAACACAAAGCATTTTTCCCACCAAATTAATAAATTACAAAAATACTATGTTATTACATATGTAGACAAATCTCCTAATAATTATGCAATTATGAGTAAATCTTATTATCACCAACCTCTTACTAACTCTATTTCTTCTAATAAATCTTTTCAAAAAACTAATGAAAATGTAATTGTAAATAATCGTAAAATTCAAAGTTATTATAAACTATTAAATATTCTCTCTACTAATTTTAATTATCCTTATTTCGTGCTTATTCCCAAATTTCATAAGGCTCCTATTAAATTTAGGACTGTAACTATTGGATGTAATACATATAATAATAAAGCCAATAAACTACTATTAAAAATTCTTAATCAATTATATATACTGACTACAAACAATGATAATACACATTGTATAAAAAACAGCTATCAGCTTGTCAATATTATGAAAAAACTTAATTTTGTACATAATATAACGACATATGACTTCAAATATCTTTTAAATAATATAGATTTATTAGATTTACATAATATTATAAATGCATTATTTAAACAGTATCATCAAAAACTTGATTTACCATCTAAAATAGATATACCTTATTTTAAATCTTTAACTAACTTCATTATCTATAATAATTATATCATGCAAGATAACACATTATATTTACAACACATCGGTTTACCTCAAAGTGGCTGTACATCCAGTTTATTATCCGACTTATATATATATCATTATGAACGTACTTTTACTAATAATAATCTACATTTATATCGTTATATTGATGACATAATTTTAATTGCCACTGATCAAACTAACATTTCTCAATTTCCAGTCGATTATCCCACTAATTTGGAATTAACAGAAAACCTCTTATCTAATAATACAATCAACTTCTTAGATCTTAAAATTAAAATAAAAGACAACAAAACAATAACAGATCTATATGATAAACGTAAAGAATTTAAATTCAAAGTTAATACATTTACAAATTTTAAATCTTGTCTTCATAATTCTGTATATCGAAATGTAATACTTAACCATTTATATAGAATAAAATGTTTATGTTCTTCTCATCTAATTAATAATAATATTAAAAAACTAATTTATGATGCATTAAATCAAGGTTTTCCAAATAAATTCACATATTCTTTAATATACAATTAGTACTTACATGATCTTAAAAAAAAAAAAAAAAAAAAAAAAAAAAAAAAATTAACACATGCGTAAACAAAATTACAAAAAAAAAAAAACTTATAAAATAAGAAAATATTTATAAAAAAATAAAAAATTGTAAAATAATAAAAAATTATTATAGGACGGATGGGGGGATAGATGTTAGAGTATGGAGGAGGGTAGTGTTGTCTGGATAATACGCAATGGTTAATTTATTTTTAAAAAATGATAGGGCATTTTAATTATAACTACATTGCTAATACACTTTATATATGGAGGTTGATTCGATATTTTATACACTGGTGGAAACAATTAAAGGGACAAATTGTTTTTTTTGCAATTAAAAAAAACTAACAAAGCAAATAAAACCAAACTAGGCCAAACTAGGCCAAATATGGCAAAACAAAAATGGGCACAACCTGCACCCTAAATAAGGAAACTGGTCACGTGTCCAGCACAGCAGCTGACTGACGCCCTGTCAGTCAGAGAAAACATGTCTAATAGAGTATATGATCGTCTGTAACAGCTACAAAACTCTCGCATCGGCGTTTCATAGTGTTTACTAGGTACCTTATCAATCTCTGTGGCAACTGCACCCACTATTGCACCAAGGCACCCGTGAGCTCATCGATGGTCGTTGGAGCTGGTCTTCGAGCTGCGATTGATCGTCCAAGGGCCGTCCCATACGTGTTCGATGGGATTAAGATCAGGAAACGTCGCAGGCTGCCACTCCATTCGTTGAAAATCCTACGATTCGAGATATTCGTTCACCAACTGAGCCCTATGTGGACGAGCGTTATCGTCCATAAAGACGAAATTTGGTGCATATGCTCCGCAAAAAAGTCTCACATAGGGTGCAAGGATTTCGTCCCTGTACCGCTTGCTGTCAGATTACCTCTATCAAACACATGAAGGTCGGTACGCCCTTCTGCCATGATGCCTGCCAGACCATCAGACCACCTCTAGCATAGTGATCATTTTCAACAATGTTAGAGGGCCGATATCGACTCTCGGGTTCTCTCCAGATGAGAACACGTCTCGAATCGCTGTCCAGATTGAATCGCCACTCATCACTGTAGAGAACCAGCTCCAAACTATCCTCTGTCAAGGCAGGTGTTATCGGCACCATGCTAGACGGAACTTTTTGTGGTTCACAGTCAAAGGGATGCAGACTACAGGGTGCCTGGGATACAGGCCACCTGCATTAAGTCTCTGGGGATTGTTATCCGTGAAATGGATGCTCTTGTAACATTATACAGGTGACGAGACAGTAATGTCGCTGTCGCGAACCTAACCCTTTTGGCTAGAAATATCAAATAACGGTCTTTAGCCGGCGGTGTTGCCCTATTACGGCCTTGACCAGGTCGGGGGACCACTGTTCCTGTCTCTGTAAACTGTTTCCACAGAGTGGACGCCACATTTCACGGAACCCCGAGGTCCTTACAACAGGAAGCCTGTAATTTGCCGGCCTCGAGTCATCCAACAATCCGCCATCTTGTGGCATCATCTAGACATACCGTAATTTCGCGCGTATCCGCCGCACCTCAGATAATTCGAATTCGTACCGGAATTTATTTTAGATAAAATATGACTTGCTTCTGCTTAGAACATATTTGACTTCTTTTTTTCAATAAAATTTCCGGTCTCAAAAAGTCTTACCTAAGCCGCGGCGGATACGCGCGAAATTACGGTATTTCTACTAGCCATACTAACGATTGTTAAACAAAGAAATTCAAAAAACAAAGATTGGGTTATGCTACGATGTTTGAAAACGTCCTTACTCTACAAGCTTCGGCGGTCAAATGAGGCACCTCTGCACAAACGCGATCACAGAGCCACTGCCTTATGACGACACAGACCACTGTGTGGCAGGTGTGTCCGCGACGAGCTTAACTATCATCAGGTACTTTATTTGCGTATAGGGATAACTTATTTTGTTTTGTTTTTTTTTAAAACCGTTTGTCCCTTTAATTGTTTTCACCAGTGTATATATCTGGTGACGTTAAATTTTTATTTCAATTCATATTGAATTTATTTCACTTAATTAATTTTTAATCAAGTTAACAATTAACTTGTTTTTAATTTTTAGTCTTCTCGAGACAATATCATATTAATTTCTAATAGATACCATCTTTATGGTGAATAATATGCATAAGTTTATTTGATATAACTAATGATATTACAGTTTCTATTAAAATTGGGTTATTAGTATTTTATTATTCCTATATACTTTTTAATAATGTTTAATTTTGGACTTAGTATCAAATGATTAATTAACGGTTTTATGTGAATGTTAATCCCATATTCATAATCTTTGGTTTTTTATGGTTAATATGAAAATAAACCACACAATTTATTTGTTATCATTAGGCAATTGGGAAATGAAGATTCTGACATAATTATATCAACATCCATTTATTTTTTTTATTTTCTTCCTATTCATTTTATTAATTCATTTTTTTTATAAGTAAAAAAAAAGTTTTTACTTATAAGAGGGATTACTAAGGGGTGTTTTAAAAGTATTTCTTATAGTTTATATTTTTCTTATATATAATTTTTTATAGATAATTTATTTAGTTTTATAGCATATTGCTATATTATATTATTATTGTTTTGAAATTACTTAAATTTTCCGTAAAGTTTAATTGGGTATGGTAGTAGAATATATTGTAATCATTCTATTAACATTTGTATTTATTTAATATTTATATGAATAATGAAATATAATATGGTATTTTTATATTAGGATTTGTTGGGATATAGCAGTTGGTATATTATGAATGAATTAACTTATAATAGCATAAGCTTTGACATTTTGTTCATATTAGTTTCAAGTTAATATCATAGATGGCAGCACTAAACTTTAAATTGGATTTTGTCTGATGCTCCGAATAGAGTAATAATATCAATTTTTAACACAAGGTGGAGCTTAATGTTGGCTATTTGCGATTTTGTAAACTTATACATTTGGTAATTTTTACTTTAGTTAAGAAATTTAAAAAAATTAAAAGTTTAAGAGGTAATTCACTTATTATGTAATTATTTTCAATTAATATTATTTTAATTGCATTTATCACGGTATTTGAAAATAGATTAACTGTTTACATTAGGTTTTTAAATCTGTGTTAACTTGACTGTAAAAATAACCTTAAACTTATCGTGTTTTGGATACCATGTGCTGATAATAACTGGGATTTTATTAGGTTTTTAGTGTAATATTATTATTTTTCCTTGCTATTAATTAATTATTTAAAAGGTTGTATTGCTTTTTCCATTTCATAGCATTTAATTTTATTCTGTTTTCAGTTTGAAACTATTCTTTTGGTTATATTGGTCGTTTGAGTACAGCAGAAATTTTTTTTTCAGCTTTTAGCTTTTTTTCTCACAGAAAACGACTGTTTTTTTTTATATAATTGAATTCTGTACTCTTGATAACGTAATTCAATATATAAGCTTTTCAATTATTTTTATCGAAATCCATATTCTTCTTTTTTTTTATTAATAATTCTTGTTATATAGTACAAGGGTATTTATTTTATACATAGTAGCTTGTTTATTATGTTTTTGGCATCCATTCAGTGTGTTTGGGGACACTATATTGTTGTAAATCCATTCATACTATCACAATTATTGATGGTGGTCAGTAACGTTTAATTAATGGTTATATACAACCTGTGGCCAGATAGTTCGGTGAACGAATTTTTATTTCAAATACAGTATTGTGCAGCATCAAATACAATTTACTGTCCTTCAAAATAATCTCCGTGGATGGTAATGCACTGTTGGGAACGAGTATATAAGCCCTGGTAACTCCTGTAAAACAGTTCTTTCGGAATGGCTTTCAGCTCGGCCGTCACGTTGCGTTGAATGTCGGTGATGTCCGTAAATCTCTTTCCCTTCAGTGCTGACTTCAATCTGGGGAAGAGGAAGAAGTCTGCAGGTGCCAAATCAGGTGAATAAGGGGGGCGATCAAGGGTCACAACTCCATTCGCGGCCAGAAACTGCTGTTCAACCAAGGCGGTGTGTGGCCGGCATTATCGTGGAGATGAGTCCAAGAGCCTTGTGTGGCGTACTCAGGGCGAACGCGACGGATCCATTGCAGTAAACGCTTCAGAACATCGGCGTAGGCAACAGCATTCAATGTGGTACTCTCAGAGAGGAATTCTTTGTGAATGAGACCATTAGAGCCAAATAATGCAAAAAGTATTGTCTTTATGCACGATTTTTCTGAGCGTACCTTGGTTTTTTTAGGCGACGATGGACTCCGCCGTGACGGCCGAGCTGAAAGCCATTCCGAAAGAACTGTTTTACAGGAGTTTCCACGACTTATATACTCGTTCCCAACAGTGTATTACCATCCATGGATATTATTTTGAAGGACAGTAAATTGTATTTGATGCTGTACAATACTGTATTTGAAATAAAAATTCATTCACCGAACTTTCTGGCCACAGGTTGTATATATATATATATATGCCTGTATATATATATATATACAGGCCTCTTGACGCATTTACACGTCATTTATAAAGCAATCGTTAAGAAATTCTACATTCTTCACAAAAAGTTTGAATAGTTATTTTTGGTTATTATAATGATAGATATTTCGTGAATAAAAAGGGAAAATTTGTATTTAAAATTTACTTGTATGAACTTGAAATGTCTAATTAAAAAACCTGAATAAAATTGGTAATATTGTTTGCTGTCTTTATACTGTTAACTCCTTCGGGACCGGCGTCTATTGACATTTTAATCAGTTGAACCACTGATTTTTAAAATGTTTTCTTTACTTACATAATCACGAAAATGTTTGAATTAAATACAATAAATATTACTTTTCTCTTTTGCCGGTCCCAAAAGGAAATTTTGGACGCACTTTTTGAAGGTGCATATATGCACCCATGGTCTTGAATGGGTTAATGAATATTATTTTTGAACACTTCCCAATGTTGGGTAATATTTTCCAACATCTCTGAATATCAGTTTTTAATATGCAGTGGTATATTTTGCTGACACTGCTGGAAATCATCTTTTGACATTGTACGATATTTTTACTAACATTCCTGAATAACATTTTTCGATATTAATTGAGTTATCAAATCATTTTTTTCGCACCGCCAGGGCTCCCAAATGGTCCGCCAACTGGATACCAATATTATTTTCGAAAAAATTTCTTTTTAGATTTTTCTTACAAACCGCCCCACAAGCACCTTTGAAAGTTAATTCCAGCGCAAACCTACCATAAAATTTTCTGTTAAAATTTATTGGTATTCAGTTGGCGGACCATTTGGGAGCCCTGCACCTCAAGTAACTGCGATTTGCGGAAAACCAGGTCTCGCAGTGGTTCTAAACTTTTCTATATTTTCTACCAACATTTTATTTATAAAAAAATCTTCGTCCTATATTCCCTTAACATCTGCAACAGAAACATACAATAAAGATTATAATACAAATGTAAATAAGGACGAGTAATAAGTCAAAATTACATCCACTAATAACCCTATCACAATATTAAAATATTTATTTGCTTAAAAGACGTTATAAAAACACATAACAAGTAATTTAAAAATCTATATTGACAAGTTTCAACTCTTTCACTGAGTCATCATCAGACTGTATAACAGAAAATTACAAATACAATGCATGTGAAAAATGGAAAAAATCACCGAATTTTAACAAGTAATCAGAAAACGCGCCCTACATTTTCGGGATCGCACGTGTTCACTCTATGTCGCGACTCCGTAAGTTGTCGAACCACTAAACACATAAATTCGGGATACAAAAAGATAATGTATCGTTATCCCGAATTTATGAGTGGAGTGGTTGGACAACTTACGGAGTCGCGACATAGAGCGAACACGGGCGATCGCGAAAATGTAGGGCGCGTTACATAATTACTTGTTTATATTCGATGATTTTTTCCTTTTTTCATATGCATTGTATTTGTAATTTTCTGTTATACTTTCAGATGACGACTCAGTGAAAGAGTTGAAACATGTCAATATAGATTTTTAATTTACTTTTAATGTGTTTTTATAACGTCTTTTAAGGAAATAAATATTTTAATATTGTGATAAAGATTATAATTTTAAAATAGTGGTAATAAAGGCAGAAAATTTTAGGAGAACTGTGATCCCTGTCAAGCTCTGATTACGCAATGGGAAGTCTCTGTTAAAACGAGCCAGATAGACGTATTATTCTACTCGCTGTCTTTTTATTCTGGTCAGGTGGCACTTTCTTGTGATTACGGGGTGTTTTTCAGTTTTTATGTCTTTAACCCTTTCGCTGCGTAAGTAATTTTGACTATCGTAATCGGGAAAAATGTCCTGATTTTATCAGACAAAGTTTTCGCTAAAAAATAACTGGTTGGAATAACCAAATATTATTAGTTTGACGGAAAAATGCATACACGAGCATATCTCGGGCTGCGCAGCGAGATGGTTAAAGAGGAAGTGCTGGACAACCTGCAAAAGGTAGAAGTTTACTTCAAGTTCAATCTAATATACTTGTCTCCTTTTCATTGTTGAACCCATTATTGAATTCACCGTCCTTTTGTTCAAAACCACATTTTATTGCTTTATCACGAGAGGGAGCACTTTTCTATCTGAACGGAGTCTAAGCCGCACTTTGTAAGCAAGACGCGTGCGCTCCCCTGTACTGCAGAATTATTAACTTGAATAGTGTCGAACAGTGGGAGTACTGTTGCCATGTCCCGTGTCACAAAAAGCGGGACAAAGGGACAATAGAAACGGACAACGGATTCTATATCGGGACACGAAAATACATTAAACCCTATGAAAACGGATCCTGTCAATAACAGAATACTGCCTGAAACGTTAAACTTTCATTCTCCCTACTATAAAATTATACCTGCTGCGACAAAAGCCTGTTCAAAACGGATTTTTTCTGCTGTGTCATGCGATTCCGTATTAGCAGGATTTATTATAATAAATAAACTCAACAATCTTATAGAGTAAAACTGTGAAAGTGTGATGGCTAGGCAATGAAACAAAATTCTCACATAGCAGGTATAATTGTACAGTATTCCGACCGGCCAATGATTTTTTTGCTTTTAAAACAGAATTCCGTATTATTAATTTATACAGGGTTTAATGAGCAAAGTACAGTAAAACTTGTGAAAACAAAACCACAAGGAAACGAAAAAATTCCCTTTTCGAGAGTTTTCCACCTATGCAGGTAGGTTTTAAGGTCCTTTAACCCCTTCAAGGGCGGTGGTTCATTTTTGGACCACCTAATTTTAATCCCTAAATGCCACATTGGCACCAGAATATTGGAGTGAAAAATTTCCTTTTATAAAGTACGTGAAAAAAATGTGTTGTTTACTTTGAAATAAATTTGTTTCTAAATTCCGGTGTCATTCGCTCATTTCGACATTTTGCGAATTGAAGTACCTTGTCCCCGAAAGGGTTAAAGGTACTATAAATATTTCCGGTACAAATAGGTTCGGCCTTCACACATTTTACTGTAATATGTTCCGATGGGAATTAACGAATAACATGGTACTAAAAGAAATTTAAAAGAATTTATGCGTCATGCAAAATCGGAAATTTTGACGTCCTGCGCAATGGTTACGCGTTTGTTGGAGAATTTTCTAAGAGTATCATATTTGTTTTGCAGGTGAAACCGCAGATCAGACAGTTAAGAATAAGGTGGATATACTAAGTTAAGGATAAAGTAAATAAAGAGCAGGAGACATATTTAGTCCAGGGGAAATGTACATTTTACCTTCAAAAGGTCGGGTAGAAGATTTTTTTTCTGAATTTTTTATAATGATGATGCCAACATGGAAAAACCAAGTTTTCTAACAAAATTTCTTAAGGCTAAATTTTCTGTGGCCAAAATACAACAAAATTTTGGGACCTTTTTTTGATGTTTTTGAAATATCTCGAGGCTCGTTGTTGTAGCATGTTATTTGTTAGTTACAATATTAAAGAAGACAAAATTCTCTACAACTTTCATATTTACAACTTTTTTATACACTCAATAGCATACGCAGTACCCCATTTCAAAAATTAAACATTTTTTTTTTCAATTTTCTTAAAAACCATGAAAAATGCTGTTTTGCCCCGATTACTCAAATGTTCCCAGCAGATATAATCATGTATGTCGACTTCTAAAAATTGGTAGTAATAAATTATCTATTACTTGGTACACACAAGTCTTTATTTTCATCTCAACAGAGATTTTATATTCAACAATTTTATATAATTTTAAAAGTAGGGCAGGGTGTAAATGAATAAGATAATTTTCATATTTAGACAGTAATTTTAAGTGTATACAATGTTAACTTCAATGCATTATTTAAAAGAATACTTCAATATTTAATAACTTATTGGCACGATAATTTCAATTAAGAAAGAATTCTTGTTTAATTTTAATATTTTAATAATTTTAAAATTTTAATAATTTTATAATTATTATAATGCATTACATATTTTTCCAGATATCAATGGGATAGGTATGAAAACTTCCGAAAAACATTTTATTCCACACTACAATGGTATATTTTATTTACCAATTATTGATAACATATGTTTTAATGTTTTACTGTTTTAAATATAGAAAACATTGGATTGTAGTTCCATATAAAATGGGGTACTCAAAAGATAATATATTTTACGTACGAAATACTTTTTTTACCATATAAAATATCTACAATAAAAAGGACAAGACATTGTTTCACTAACTAATGTTAGTATTTATCTCTTCCAAAATTTAAAAATTCTGTGAATAAAATATTTCAGATAACTAGTTTCATAAAAATATTTATAGATTAGTTTTAAAAAATATTGTAGTTTTTTCCCCCACTTATATCAATAAATATAACAAGAGATTGTATCATTATCGAGCGTGTATGTAAGTTGGAAAAATATCCTTATTTTTGAAAGGCGGTATTGCACTTGAAGAAGAGAGTGTTCAAATAACAAAAAGGGCGGAACTAGGGGGGGGGGGGGAGGTTGCAGAGAGGACATGTGCTCCGGATGACAGAACTAAAGGCGAAGGCCAAATGAAGATTTTATTTGTCAATTAATATATATATGAAATTTGGATAAAATGTCGCGCAGCCGAAAAACTAACAAAGAGTAAAACTAAAAAAAAAAAAAATAATAATAATAAATAAAAACTGTAACCAAAATAACCAAAATAGAAAAAGTAAACACTAATTCGGTTAGAATTCAACGTCAGCAATCCTAAGGGAAAAAAAAAAAAAAAAAAAAAAAAAAAAAAAAAAAAAAACTATTAAATTGCGAGAAATTGTAAGAAAAATGCTCGCATAGGTTTAACAGTAGCGTTCCAGTTTCTTCGCGTAACTAGTGTAGTCTCACACGAAAACCTTTACACACTAATGTTAAATCTATGGGAGCATTCTTTTCAGAATTCTTCCTTGAATTTCAGTATTTAATTATTTTTTCTTATGATACCTGAGGTAGATATCTAACGTTGTGCGTTCTTAATTTTTCGAATTTGTATGCATTTAGTTTAATGAAGGTACTTTAAATTTCAGAACGAGTTCCAAACAGTTTTCCAAAAATGAAAGTGTCCGAATATTTAACAAAAAATACAATCAAACCCGAAAGAGTACAAAAGCACAACATTAGATACTGATCTCAGGTATCCCATTAAAAAAAAAAAATTGCTTAAAACTTATGAAATGTATAAAATATAGTTCAAACTATAATTGTTGAACGTCAAATTCACCTTGAAAAATATATAAAATACGATGTTACATTCTGATAAAATTTACTTAAAAAGGTGCTAAAATTACATAACAGGTTTTCACAACATGAAAGTTTTTGAACTTTTGAAAGAACTTTTGAAGATCTTTGACGGTTTTCATGTTGTGAAAACCTGTTATGTAATTTTAGCACCTTTTTAAGTAAATTTTATCAGAATGTAACATCGTATTTTATATATTTTTCAAGGTGAATTTGACGTTCAACAATTATAGTTAGAACTATATTTTATATTATTAATTATCGATACTGGATCAAAATGGAACGCAATATTTTAAAGAGGAAGTACAGATGTGAAAGAATGAAATTAGACAGAGAAATTATTAATGTTAGATTCTTACAGTTGTGTAAACATCATGGTGTTATACCAAACTTTCTGAAATGTAATAATCGGTTTATTGATGAAGAATTGCCAACAATCAAGCATAAATTTGAATTTGACAGCCTCAGAACTTATATCAGGATAAAATTCAAAAATTTGGACGTTTTATCTCTTAAAGTGTATCATTTATATTGCGAATTAGCAAGAGTCATGGATGACAGTGAATTTGACGATTTCCAGAGAATAATTAATTTTTATAGATCTAGACAGAGGATATCAAAGGAAAGGACCATTTACTCTAAGATAAACAAGCTACGTGATGCCAAATTAAAGGATAATTTGCCACGCAAGACTCCAGTCCCTTACGTAAACCTCACGGGTAAAGTTATTGACCACAAACTTCATAAAGTCTTGGAACTTGGTCCAAAACACATATTTAAACATTCAACAAACTTAAAATCAGTCATAACTAATTGCGAGGTTATTGTACAGTCAGCACCTAGTGAAAAGAGGGAGGAAATAAGAAGTATTCTACATAACAATGTAAATTCATACCTAAAGAAACAAACCCAAAATAACAGTAAAGATTTAAATGTTATTAAGCAGCTCAAAAGTAACTCTGAAATTATAGTAATCCAAACTGACAAATCTAACAAATTAGCAATAATGAATACTCATGATTATATCTCAAAAATGGAGGAATGTATTGAAGAAATGAACTGCAGAGAATTGAACAAGGACCCTAACCCCACAATCGACCGTAAAGCGCAAGATTTAATTAAACATGGCACATGGCCTACTCAAATGAAAGTTAAACTCAAAATCAATAAAACTGCTGTCACTCCCAGGTTAATTGGACGTTTAAAAGATCATAAGGACAACTACCCTCTTAGACCTATAGTTTCCAAGTGTTTAGCACCAACATATACCATAGAAAAAGTTTTCGTACCGCTACTTAAAGAAATGTTACCTCCAATTAATCTTGTAGTCAACTCAACCAGAGAGTTTATTGAGAAAATAAAGAACGAAAATATATGTGATAACAGTATACTTGCAAGTATGGACATCAAATCCCTGTACCCTTCAATAAATGTAAAAGAAATAGAAATCCTTATAAAGCAATTCATAGATAATAACCCGGCATATAACGATGACATAAGAACAACTTTAAATTCAAGCATTAACTTGATTACAAATAACAATGTCTTTCAATTTAATAGGAAATTTTATAAACAAACTGAGGGTGCCCCAATGGGCTCACCCATTTCAGGATTATTAGCGGAGCTAAAACTTAGACCACTTGAGAAAGATATTATATGTAAATCAAATCTAAAACCTCAACTATGGCTGCGTTACGTCGATGACATATTTTTAATTTGGAACCATGGTATCCCCGCTTTGAATGACTTTTTAAATACAGCTAATAACCTAGATTAGAATATACAATTCACATTGGAAGTCGAAGAAAAAGGATCCTTACCATTTTTAGACGTAGAATTAATAAGAAATAATACAACATACAATATTGATAGGAAAATTTACAGGAAACCATGCAATTCAAATAGTACAATATCTTACAATAGTAATGTCCCACTTAAATACAAAACTGCAGCTTATAAATTTTATATAAATAGAGCCATTGAATATTGTACAAGAGAATACCTACAACCAGAGTTACTCACCATCAAGAAGATTGCAATAGAAAATGGTTTCCCCCCCCCCCCAATGTATCGATAAATTAATCTTTGATATTCAGCATAGAGAATCAACCAGAAATAGCATTAAAAATAATCTCAAGTTTTATAGTTTTAATTATATACCTAAGTTATTTGAAAGGATTAGTTATGCACTAAAGAAATATAATATATACGTAATCGCAAAACCATCTGCTAAATTAAAAGATCTTGTACACCGGAAAATAGACCCAATCCCTAACGATGAAACTTCTGGCATATATGTAATACCTTTCACAGACAAAGTTAATCAGAAAGAACTCAAATACATAGGAATGACCACTAGAAAATTTAAAGACAGACGAAAAGAACATATTACAGACATAAAGTATAACAAACCCTCTACTGCTCTATCCAGATTAAACCAAAAACAAGATATTCACATTGATTTCAGTAAAGCAAGAGTCATAGCCCATACTTCAAATTACTACACATCAATAATCAGAGAATCAATAGAAATTTTAACTCAAAGGAAGAATACTTGCAACGATAATTTATCCTACAACATATCTAAGATCTGGTATAGCATACTAGATATTTCTAGCGATTTTGAAACATAATCATTTTCATTTTTACCCCCCCCCCTCCTCCCTTCCTTTGAAATAGACTCGTCCACTGATACTTAAGCAGAGAATTTTCCATGAACTTTCACTCCTCTGATTTTCCCCTGATGACAACTGTTGCAGTGCAGTTGAAAGCGCTCGGGTGTTTTTGAAGATCTTTGACGGTTTTCATGTTGTGAAAACCTGTTATGTAATTTTAGCACCTTTTTAAGTAAATTTTATCAGAATGTAACATCGTATTTCATACTTATGAAATGCAAGCAAAATATATTTCGAGAACGCTCCCATGGGTTTAATATTACCTTGCGGATGTCTTCGTGTGACTAATTTAGTCTCATCTCATAATTCATATAACTGTGACTTTAAACGCCTCAATACTACAACTACCGTAAAATCATTGAAAATGAAATCTGTATATACGGAATCCGGTCTTTAAACAAAAAATTATATATATTCAAGAGAAAGAATCAGAACAATTACACCTGCTAAGATAGAAACCAGTTTAAAGCGGAATATATTTCGGTTCGGTTTTCAAGGTTTTAATGAATCAATATCTGACAAAGCTGATTACGTAGTTCAGCATTAGGTATCAATGGTTACACACTTAAATTCTTCAAAAATTCGACTATTAGAGATTTATTAAAATTCTTGTGGCAAATATTCTTTTTAGGGGTGGGGGTGGGGGGGGAGCAAAATCTATGTTTGCCACCGGTGCAAAAAAAGCTAGTTTTGGCCCTGAAACACATAATTTACTGTTACTAATATATAGAAGTTCACATACACGATTAAATCCGTGGGAAAAATTTGAATAATCGGGGCAGAACTACGTTTTTTACAGTTTTTAAGAAAATTAAAAAAAATTCCCTATTCTTGAAATGGCGTACTGAGCTTGCTATTGAGTGTATAAAAAAGTTGTAAGTATGAAAGGTGTTGAGAATTTTGTCTTCTTTAATATTATAATTGACAAATAATATGCTATGGCAACGGGTCTCGAGATATTAAAAAAAAATCAAAAAAGATCCCAAAATTTTGTTGTTTTTTGGCCACAGATAATTTAACCTTAAGAATTTTTGTTAGAAGATTTGGATTTTCCATGTTGGCATTATTCTAAACAATTCAGAAAAAAATCTTCTACCCGACCTTTTGCAAGGTAACCCTATTTTTGGTACATTTCCCCATGACTAATAGTATAGAGTCTACCGGTTGAGAGTGAAGTAACTGAGCAGGTTGCACAAAGTGGCGGCTGATTTTTTACATCGGATAAACAGTTTCTGATTACCGCCGAAGCAAACTTCCACCAATAAACTTCGAACAGAAAATTTCGCCTTATTTTAGCGATTTATTCATGCAAAAAATTCTGTCACAAATAAGGTAAAAACTTCTGTTCGTTTTTACTGGTAGAAGCCGGCCCGAGTATTATAATCTGTTACACTTGCAGGATAATTTTTAGATTGTTACAATAAGGCGAAAACGCACGATCTCAACTACCGCCCAAGTAAACTTGCACCTGTAAAAATAAATATCTCTTTTTGGCCATAATTATGACTGAAATTCTGCATTAATAAGGCGTTTAAATAATGAATTTTCTTTATTAAAATTTACTGGTGTAAGTTTGTCCCGGCGATAATGAGCCCCTTCGAAACGAGTTACTGTTAAAGCTTCACCATTTTGAGGATATGTCAGTTCCTCTTTATTCGTAGTTCCATAGTATACTTTAACGTATGATATACTCTTTTTATTCCTCTCTATATAAGAATTATAGATGCTACACAATACCTCAACAAATTCTAAAATTTTGCTGAAATGGTAATCGTATAACATTCTTAAAACACATTTAAAGCAATAAACGTCAACTGATGAGAATATATCCGCATCCTTCTGTGCAGCACTGGGTATATTTCATGGATGCAGGGCTGCCACAGGCGATTAATTTTAAATTCTATTTCGCACCACTTTTTCGAAACAAAAATCTTTTACATATGCTTTGACAACATTTGTAAGAGAAATATAGTATAAAATGTATTTTTTTAAATAGTGGTGCGAACAAAATATAAAAATGTTTGCCTGAGGCACCCCTGTCGATGCTACATACACAGCACAGCATTATAAAATTTTGTTCGTCAAAAAACTAGACAATATATTAAAATTAAAACTGCTTTAATAAATAGTTGTAATCAGTCGTTAATATTTTCGAATACTTCTAGGCAGCTACAAGAACTGCATAACCTACACACGTGGAACTATGAATAAAGAGGAATTGGCACATCCTCAAAATTGTAAAGCTTCAACTGTAACCGTTTCCACAGCTCCTGATTACAGCCGGGCCAAACTTCCACTTGTAAATTTGAATAAAAATTTCCACTTTATTTAAACATGGACAATGCCCACCATAGTAAAGGAAAATATGTATCTATTCATTTTTAATTGTGGAAATTTTCCCCGAAGGCCGAGTTGCCAGCCCGTTACTTAATTTTTATTCAGATTGCTTAAGTTCCCTTAATTTTAGTAGTAGTCTTATTTTTAGTAGTATCGTCTTATTTAGTAACAAATCCATACTTGCCAACATCTTACGCTTTTCAGTACCACAAAAATTTAATAGAAACTTTTGCCTTAGTTAACCGGCAGATTACGACGATCTAATAAGGTAAAATTTACTATTAAACTTTTGTGGTACAAAAAAGCGTAAGCGTTGGAAAATCCAAATAAAGCGAAAATAAGACGAATTATACTATTTCAAAAAAGCGGAGGCAATAAAGCAATATGAATTAATTAAAAGAGTAGTGAACTGTGAACACTGTCCGGTTGTAGTCGCCCTGCGATCCCGCCAAACTCTGGCAACATCAACAATCCTCCTATCAATGCCAATCAATTTTATTACACACGAGCAGTGTTGCTAGATTGGGGACTTTTTTAATTCAGATTATTTGAATGTCACCACTTTTTTAAAATAGTATAATTCGCTTATTTTTCAGAATTTTTAATCTATTTTTAAATAGGTCGAATCTTTCGATTTCAAAAAAGCGGTGACAATCAACAATTTGGGGACAAAAAAATCCCCAATCGGGCATCACTGCTGCCGAGGCAAACTGAAACTAGAAATTTTTGCCTCATTTGTGCAGAACTACTGTCATAAATAAGGCAAAATGTTCTATTCGTTTTTACTGATGGAAATTTAGCCAGAATTAATCAAACCCCAATTCAGTGTAAATAAACAATAACCGCCATCTTGTGAGAGCATCTTCAGTTACTTCACTGGCAAACAGTATACACGACACTATCTGTCACCGCCTTGTTATTCACAGGTCCATTTGCCACATACATTGCTCCAAACTTTTATGATTTTTTTTACTAATTACATTTGAAGAGTAATTTTCGGTTTATTTATTCGAAAAAAATCTGAAATTAAATGGAGCGAAAGTTAATTTTGTTTAAAAAAAAAAAAAAAAAAAAAAAAAAAAGATGTAACAGAAAGCGTAAATATTGGCAGCTATGCGCATAACATTCAAAATTTTAAAAGTGCAAAATGCATAGATTTTAAGAATATATATTATCTAATATGGCAAATTAAATGTGACTTTAAAAATGGAACGCCTTTGTTTACCTATATTTACTTTTACTCTGTTGAATCCGATAGCTTTATTTATTAATTTGTTTATTTTATTATATTTCAGTAAATTAAAACGTAAATAATAGAACGTTATAGGATTTATAATAACTTTACTGCTTTTCCAAATTATTCAAGTATATTTCAAAATAGAAGTAATGTTTCAAAATATTTGAAATTGTACCAAAAATAAACTTCATTTTTAAGGGGGTCCGGGACACATTTTCAAAAATCTTTTATTTATTGAGTTAAAATTTTGAAATTTTCTGTGATGGTTAACCGTATCATTTTTAAACAAAATCGCATGATAAAACTTCTCATAATTAAAAAAAAAAAATAAATTTTAAATTTTATTTAAAAAAGTGGGGTAGATTAAAATCGTTATAACTCGAAATATTATTTATAGAATTTCATTTTTTTTTCATTTAAACAAACAGAAATACATAAGTTTTAATTTAGATTCAGCATTTTAAAAAATGTGAATTTTTAAAAAAATTAAAAATATTTAAATTAGAAATTAGAAAAAAATTATGTAACTTTTTAAAAAAAAATCATATTTTCAAAAGTTTTTTTTTTTTCTTAATTTGCTGAATCTAACTTAAAGTAAAGCTATTGAAAAAAACATGTTCCAAGTTTGAACTATTTATCTGTAACGGTTCTTGATTTATAACAATTTAAATATGAGTAATGGGGAAAAAACCCATCATGAAGAAAAACGCAATTTCACAAGAAATCGTTTCCTTGACAACCATACTTGAAAGGTAGATTTTGAAAACAAACCAAAACGAAAAAATTAATATTTCCTGTACTAATTAAGATAGAAACATGATTTAAACGTCATTTTAAACAGAAAACTGAAGAGAAATGTTTAATCCAACATTTTTTTTTTATTTTTATTTTTTTATTTTTATTTTTATTTTTTTTTTGAAAATTTGAAGATTTTTGTGTCCCGGACTCCCTTAACATTGATTTTTAAAATAAAGAGATTAATAATCTGAAGTAGGACAGATGCCTAACCCCTTCAGGGGCAAGCAATTACGTTTGTGAAATGCTGAATTCCACCGGAATCTTTCAAAAATTCTATTTCAAAATAAGAAAAAGCAATTTTACGGCTTTTTTGCACCAAAGTTAGAAAAGTAAAATTTAATAACATTTTTCTGGTGTAAGACTTCATTAATCGTAGGTTGTATATAATATATACCGGTGCCCCTCAAGGGGTTAAGTAATTGCATAGCTGGCAACTTTTACGCTTTTTATTTACCACTAAAATAAAATGGAAAATTTTGCTTTATTTAAATTGCAGATTTCCATGCTTAGATAACTGACAATTTTCTATCAAAATTCAGTGGTAGGAAAAAAGCGTAAATGTTGGCAGCTGTGTAATTGACTAAAAGTTGATTTAAAAAATAATAAAATACAAAACTCAACAGCAAAACCTTGAGCCATATAAGTATAACTTTATTCTTCAGTTTATTCGATGAAAAAAGAACATGTTCGATGTTTTATATTCGTTATTCGTTTCAGCTTTGCTGAGCATACTAAAAGAATAAATAGAATACTTTCTTTGCTTTGAAATCGTTAAATAAATCTTCGCAAAAATGTAGCATGTACGCTTCCGTTTTTAAGATTTTTTTTTCATTAGATAAAAGGTCCTGGGAGCTTTCTTTCAAACATAAAATAATAAAACTTTGAAATGAAATGGAATTTACTTACTTGGCAAATATTAAATTCCCACGCGTTATTGAAATCTATGCAGGTATTTGATTAACCTATAAAACGCTCTTTTTTGCAGATTTAGAAAAACAATTTTCTAAAATGTATTAAAAATTAAAGTATGTATATAACAATTTGTTTAATTTTAAAGACATAGTATAATAATTTGCGTAGAAAAAATATTACTTTAATGTAGAATTGTAAAATTTAAATCCTCGTACCGTAAATTTAAATCATTTAGCATGGTACTATTATTAACCCCTTCACGGTCGTAAGCCATCGTATGCCGTCAAAGCCATCATGCGAGAATTCTGTGTCTTACTGTTTGTTTTACACAGCACAAATTAATGCGAATAAAACCTTTATTTTTCACATCTTAGATCTTTATTTATCATCATCACACACATTTTTACAAATAATATTTGAAATATTATACATACATTAAATTTCCGTTATTAATAATTTTTTGAGTGTTACATATTTCGAAACATGCAATACAAAGCCCAACATTACAGTTAGCGTAAAAGCCGAACCCAAACGGAAATATTCAAAGACTTCACACCGAAATGCCAATTAAATTTTTCTGGTTTCAGAAGTTTTTTCCAGCAATAAATCTCCAGCCCGGAAATATGACGGGAGCGAGAAATAACGAACGACACCTCAGCCCGTGATATTGACGGGAGCGAGAATTAAGGGGTTAAAGAGGAACTGACATATCCTTAATTCCTGAACTGTTTCCTTTTTTGACACAATAAATTAAAAATATGGACTCGGCACCCTTTTTTTTTTTTTTTTTTTTTTTTTTTTTTTTTTACTAAAACATTTGCTTTGTATAATCGAAAAAGGTGTGCCATTTAACAAACCAAAGATTGCAGTTAAAATTAAGTGGTTTCCAAATATCTTTTAGAATCGATGATAGCAAACACTTTTTGACCGAGCTGCACTCGGGCAAAACAGTTAAGGGGACAGTACACTTTTAAAATTTTCAAAAATCGATTTTTTTATTTTACATAGTTAGAAAGGTTATGGTATTCTGAATAAGCTGACACCAATCTTTTAACTGCGTGATAATTATTTACTGAGATATTGGGGAATATGTAGACATCACCCCTTTATTTCCGAATTAACAGCCCCTCGAGAACTGTCATGGCGGCTTGTTTACATTTTGTTTTCGCGCTTTCACATTATCGTAACTTTGGAAATATGCTAAAATGCAGCAACTGTTATTGGCTAAATACCTTAAACAATAATGAGAAATCTTTAAAATATTAACTTCAAATTCCACTTTTGTCAAATGTGTTTACTTTCATGGTTTTTCAAAGTCTTATTTTCTATTAAGTGCTTAAATTTGAAACAAAACAGTTTTTTTTCCCTAAAGCAACACTTTCCTGATTTTCTACTAGTATTCTACTTCTTAGTATTTATTTGCTTTTTAATGAAAAAAATATGCAAAATGTACTTCAGAACAGCATCGAAGAAGGAGTCTGTTTAATGGTAATCGCTATACAAAATACGATGATAGAAATATATCCTGAGTCGCTAATTCATCTTTTAGAAAACTAAAAAGTAATCAATTTGATAATGGTTTTTGTTTCAATTGACACTTTATAATGCGTATTTATTGACATTAATATATTTTTTTGGTAAACTATCCGGAGTTCTGTGCAGCAAAGTATGTCAATAAGATATCGAAATACGAGAATCCCTATAAAATGGTCTATACTTTACACTAAATAATTTAGTTTTATAAAACGTGCGCATTTAATTCACTTTAAAATCAAAATCAAAGCTAAACAAAATTTTAAGTTATATGTTTTATTTTTTATTTATTTATTTATTTATTTTATTTTATTTTATTTTATTTTATTTTATTTTATTTTATTTTATTTGCAATAGTAAATGCTACATTTTTACAAATTACATCTATCTATTTTTCAAGCATGTTCCTATATTCTACAACAGTTTACAAATAATTTTATATTTATCATTTTAAACTAGCATCTAATTTTATTTTTAATACAGAATACGATATATAAATAGTAGTTTTGTTTCCTTTATTATTTATTTTACATTTAAAAAATACAATTTAATCTTTAAACGGCTTTTTCTCAAAATGGCTTTTTTACCCTTGCGCGCATGATGTCTCCAAAACTATTTGAAGTAGAGCTTTAAAATGTTTGCCCTAAATAAATATTTATATTATCATGAAAATGAACTCGGATTATTAAGCTGTGTTCAATACAAAAAAAAAAAAAAAATATGCGATTGAATTCATGTCAAAATCCATACCTTTTCTAATTTTTGCTAATAAAATATTAATTACACTTTATCTAATTTACCGATTACAAATATCCTATTTCAAATTATAGACCAGAGTTTTATCTTTAATTTAAGATAAGGTTTATACAAATACAATGAAATTAGCATGAGATATCGTGCGCGCGATTAAATGTTATCCATGTAAAAATTTTAAATAGCACTTTGAAATTGACCCTTTGAATTTTTTAAAATTATAATATATCCAAATAAAAAAATTTTGAACGTAGTTCAATATCACCTAAATATACTTTAAAAATTTTGTGCTTCTAAAGTGGTTATCTTTTTTATTAAAAATTGCTAAACTCAAGACAATTTCGCATGTTTTATGACCGTTAATAGTGTATTGTCCCCTTAAGGGGCTAAAATAGTGAAGCTTCAACTGTAACCGCTTTCGAAGGGGTTGATTACCGCCGTTGGAAACTTCCACCAATAAATTTATATAGAAATTTTCTCCTTATTTAAATACCTTATTAATGAAAAATATCAGTCATAAATAATGGTAGAAAGGTACCTTTTTACTGGTGGAAGTTTACTTTGTCGGAAGTCAAATCCTACGTTTCGGCCATATTGTGACAACCAATGAAAAAAACTGTTTTTTTTTTTTTATCAGACAAACTGACACCAGTAAAAGCAGATAGAAAATTTTATCATACTTATGAAAAAAATATTTCCATGTATAAGACGCTTAAATAAGACGAAATTTTCTATTTAGTTTTACTGGTGGGAAGTTTGCCCCGGCGGTAATCAGAAACAGTTGATCCGATTTTAAAAAATGCAGCTGCCATCTTGCGACAACTTCCTTAGTTACTTCACTCCCAACTGGTAGACTATACATTATTTGTCTCCCCCTCTTTATTCATAACCTAATTGTGTGTAATAATTAACCCCGCCATCTATATTCTGTGGTTAGCTGGTGTTCTGATTTTTAATTAGAACGTTTCTGTGTGATTTATATATATATATTTTTTTCATTTTTGTTTAATAAAAACTTAATTTCTGTTTAAATTTTGTTCTCTTATGTTGTTACTTTGATACAATAAATATAAATTTATATAGTATACTGTACGAAATATTCGCTATAATTTAAAACTTTTGTAATGGTAGAAATTATAAACGTCACTAAAATGTAAATAATTGTCATTTGATGCGAATGTGTTCGAAGTTTTGTGGAATAACTATGAGGTTTACATACCATTCTAAATATCTGATAGTGCAAAACGCGCATATCGAAAGAAAACGTTGTCTCTAACGTTAAATTAATTTTTACTTTACTTTGCTAAAATATTTTCTAAAATATTAGAATTTAATTTATTATGCATTAGGACAATTAAAACATGTGTAAATATAGCAAAATTTTATTCAATTTATAATACTTTCATGCTTCCCCTCCCCCCTCTCCCCCCCCCGCCACCAAAAAAAAAAAAAAAAATGCCTCACAAATTTCCCGTGAATTCCTCATTCACTCACAAAAAAAATAATACTTTAAGAAGTTAGTAATTTTATCTAAAATGAACTACATTTTATCATGTGTTTTAAAATCAATAATAAAATAAGCAAAAATAGGAAAAAATGAATTAGTAATTAAAGGAAAGGTGCATTTATATCAAAAAGAAGAACAGAACTCTATAAAATATCTTCCGTACATCGAGAAAAGAAAGGTAATTTTATTCTGAAAGATTTTTTTTTTTCTTTTGCGGAAAAAATAGCATTTCCGATTTCATACATTTGTTTCAGTTTTGCTGTAAAGAATAAATAAATAAAAAATTCTTTCGGTGAAATCATTAAATATATCCTCACAGAAATATTGGACGCATGCTGCAGTTTTTAATACTTTTACATTAGGATAAAGGATTTGGTAGTAGTTATTCGAACATAAAAAAATAATCTTAAAGAAAATTGAAGTCATTTATTTTGCAAAAATTATATTTCCATACGATATTGAAATTTATGCAGATATTTAATTAACCTGTACGTCACTTTACTGAGACTTAGAAAAGTAAATATCTAAAAAGTATAAATATCGAACGCATAGTTTCCAACTTTTATGCTTTTTTCTTAACACTACATTTTTATAGTTCTTTTTTGCCTTATTTAAGCGGTTAAATCAGCGATTAAGTTAGGCAAGAATTTCTAATGCATTTTAGCGCTAACAAAAAAGCGTAAATATTTGCATCTATGGTAACATATCGCGCACCCGCAAGAAAAGTGACACATCTCGACAAAAGTAAATTTCACAGGAGAGACAAATGAAGTTTCGTATTATTTTTATGTAACATAAAATGATATTACTTAACTCTGCATGCAGCTGTAAAAGTGTACAAGAAATGCGTAAAGCCTTTAACCCCTTAACGGTCGCATTAAATTACGGCTTAAAAATTCAAAATGCTTATTGCATAGCTGCCAACCTTGCACTAATCTTCCGTAATGTCTTGGTTAATTTGACCCAGGTTAACCACATTTCGAACTAGGAAATTTATTTCATGCATGCTTATTTATGTAATTCTATGTTCCTACGTGGAAAATATTTAATTTCATTCCTTTAAAAAAGTTCTGGGTCGAAACGTATTAAACCAAGGTCAAGTTAACGCAAGTATTGCGGAAGATTAGTTTGCGATTGGCACCTATGTTATTGCAATGTTGGAAAATTGGCGCAGAGGAGGAGCCTATTGACACCACTAAATTTTTATAGTATTCTTCACCTTAATAAAAACTATCAAATTCTGTAATTAGATAAGCCGAAAAATACCACTAAAATTTAGTGGTGTCAATAGGCTCCACCTCTGCACCAATTTCCCAGCACTGTTATTGGCATCACTTCTTTGAAAAAGAAATATTCAATATATTTAATGACAGGTAATGATAACGTAATAAAGCCAATTATACTATTTTATAAAAGTGGTGGGAATCAAACATTCTGAATAAAAGACACAGCCCATGAATATCATAGGAGCGAGAATTAACCCATTACCCACTGGTGTTGCGTTCACGCAACAGTCAAAATAAATGCGCAAATTTAAATTACATACCTACCCACCACTATTTTTCAATTAAAAAATTACCCTTACTTAAAAACACAAAATATTAACATCAAACTAAGCGAAAATTATCTCTCAATATTTGTGGTGGCAAACGACATTCAGCCAAAAAGTTGAAAACCTCAACCTGTTAGTTTTGGCGGATAATGTGTTAAGGGGTTAAGAATCAAGACATAAAAATTATAGGGTGGATTTAGTAAATTTATACCCTAATAAATGGAATCTCTTGTTGAGTTGTGACACTTTTCTTGTTGCGCAATTTGTTAATTTCAGTCGCCTTTCAAAGTAGTACGTGCAAAAATGTGGATTTTTTTTAATCGCAATGTTTTAACTTTAATATATTATCAATCATTATCAAAAATATTAGTTTGCATCAATATAAGAATCAACCCCAGATTCATAACAATGTTTCTAGGAAATTAAATTAAAAGAAAAAACATATTTCAAAATTTTTTATAATTATTATTCAACTACAATCTTACAATTACATTTCAGCGAAACAAAATTGTAGTTACTACAAAATAAATATTCAAAATAAGTATACAAGAACTTATTATTAAATTAATAAATCACATGGATGTAATTACGTCATCACAATATTTTATAGAACAATTGAAAAATAAAAGAAGTAGATAAGTTATTTTTCATGCTTCAATAGTAATAACAGTTTACTAGCTCAAAACATTTCTATATATTTATAAACTACATTATTATAAAAAAGAAACTTTACTTAGGAGAACAAAAAATACAATATTTATTGGTTGCTCTTTGGTAACAATTCAAAAACAAACGTATGTTTTCAGATTTAACAGTTTTTTTCTCTGAAAATATGAACAGATTACTACGTTTGTTTTGTAGCTTTTTCAAACTTCTGAAAAAGAAAAATAATTATTCAAATGAAAAATAATGACAATTTTTTTTAAATGTTTATTCACGTGAAGCAATGTCTTAAAAATACATCCACAGACAAGTACTATTTTATTTGCTCCACTTTGACCCTCATATTCATTCGAAAAATGACATTCGACAACATCATTACCTAGCTGACAAATTGCAAAGTTGTAACTATTAATGTATGGTCAAACTATTAATTAATTAACAATATACTAGCAAAAGCCATGCTTTGTTTAGATTCGCGAAATATAGATAAATATTTGAAAGAATTTTAATTTATTAAGATAACTATTTGAAAGTAATAATATTTTTTAAAATTAATTTTGCATCTTTATTAAGCAAAAACGTTATTTTATTTTTTGGCGCATTTTAATTTTAGAAATGTAAATTCAGCCAAACAACTAAGAATTTCCTCGTAATTTTTTATTTATGATATAAAATTGGTATAAATAAAAATACTTTCAAAGCAAAATTTTACGAAATATTTTTAAATTTTCAAATAAAAGCTCTTTTAAAGATGTTTTTACATTTTCCAATAGCCTCCGGTGTTTTCTCAAATGGTTTGAAATAAGTATGTTTCCAATTTTTGTAATTCACATCAAATAATCTTTTATAGCAATCTCAGAATGGTATATTCGAAGAGAGCTTGAAGAAAGTTATTTCTTCAAAATCCTATTTTCTGGGAAAACATTTGAAATCTGCTCTCGTTGATACTAAGAATTATTAACTTATTATATTATTGTTATTATTCAAAATTCGAATTCAAATAACAATTTTTATAACGAATTTAACAATTAATTTTATTTGTTTACAATTCATTTGTTGCCACTAAAAAAATCATAATATAATTATTTTAAAATGCGTCAGTATCGTCTGCGTAAAGGATTTTACATAATAAGAATAAACTGTGTATTTGAATTCTTAATACTGAAAAATACTTTTATAATTGAATGTAAATAATGGAAATTTCACAAATTTTAGTTCATTAAAAATATGCTATAATTTACATAAAAAGGGTATTTTAAAAATTTCATAAAAGAAATCGTGAAACTATTTTAATAATATGCGCCAAAATAGGCGCCATTTCCAACCAATCTTAATAAAGTATTCTATTAAACCTTACCCTGGTAGTGGGAATATACCGGGTGTCCCAAAAATGTCTGGTGGATTTTAAAATTCAATAACTTGAAAACGGTGACAGATATTTAAAAAATGCTTGCAGGAGGGTTATGTATGATGTCAGGAGTTTTTATATTGCGATTCCCAGTTTTAGTTACAAATAGCAGCGATAGGTGGCGCTGCAAGCAATAACCGCTAAATCCAGGCTCGATTTTTCGGCCTTTTATTTCTTCTCCCATGCGGAAAAGGGAGATTAAAATGTATTGAATAGATCCCGAAGTACCAAAAATAGGATCTGGAATGAGTGCCAATAGCTGTCAGCGCCATCTATTGTTTAAAATTCGAACTAAAATCAAGAATCACAGTAAAAAAACTCCTGGCATCATACATAATTCTCCTGCAAGAATTTATTTAATATCTGTCACCGTTTGCAAGTTCTTGAATTTTAAAATCCATTAGTCATTTTTGGGACACCCGGTGTATACCACTTGGTTTTTCACGCCAAAACGGACTTAAGAATTTTACTTCCCGCATGGATTTTTACCTGTTAAGGCTGTTCTCAACTGCTCTGCTCAACAAGCGCAAAACGTTTTGACACATTTACAAATTCATTTTTTCACGGAAAGATATAAATTTGGAAAGCCTGACCATGGAAGCGATTTGGAATCGAACTGTTTTTTCCATTTTTGGATCAATCAATTACTTATCGAGTTATAAACGAATTTGATCACGTGACAAACGTGTTTTTTACCCTTTCTTGAGAGGATTTTCTCCTTTCGCGCGGAAATTTTGTTCAAAACGTCCACTTTGACACTCTTTTCTGAACGATCTATTGCGTTTCCGAAAAAACGGAAAAAACAGCTCGATGACATAGTTTCTGAACAGCAAAACCTGCTAGTTTCATGCATTTCCGACCTAAAATAAATTAAAACTTATATCAGAAAGTTGCCCTTTTGGATTTGAGAACAGCCTTAAGAAAGCAGGAGTTTCAGTTTTAACAAAATACGCCAGTAAATGGCGATAGTTATAGAAGTACTTCCAGAAAATGCATTTTTGTCATTTGTGAGATGTAAATTGATTCCACATTGTGAGAATTTCTGTTTTTGTGCAGAAAGTTTTCGCTTGGGAAGATAAGAAATTTTGTTTTTTCTAGCTTATAATATTTTGTGGAATTCGATTTAAAAATATTTTGGTAAATCGTTTAGTTACTTTTTGTAAAGCCCATTCAAAGCAAGTGGGAAATTATTCCCCTATTCCCTCTAACGTTTACCTATTGAAATTTGGTTCTTGAAAACTTTACTTTAATTTAAGAGATTGTTTTTCTAGAAACACAATATTTAGAGAAACTGCATTTAGATTAAACGTCTTTCATTTTACATTGATTGATATATTGTTTTCTGAATGAAAGCCAAAAAGTAAAAATTTTCATTGTAATATGAGCTAATGACACTAAAAAAATTTCTTGCTTCTACTTGTAACTGTCATAAGCAATACGCCACTTTATATTATAATGTACATACGTTACTGCATTGTATGACGTTTATTAACTTTACTAAACAACTTTTCTTTATACTTGCATAAAGTAGGGGAGACTAGGAAGGGTTGACCATACGGGAGTCTTGACCCACCCATCAGTTTTCATATTTAAAAGAATTTCAGAGTTTTATAAATGGGTGTCAACCAAAGCTACTGGAATGCTCGAACAACAGTCGTTTTCTCCTACAGATAATCGAAATAGGTGTGAAAAAAATCGATTGTGAGGCGTTTTCAGCCTAAAAATTTTATTTTTTAGAAATATTTTGTAAGCTTTTTTCAGAAAAAAATATATCATAGAAATTTAAGTAAGTATGTTTTAAGTAATGCAGAAATATCCAGCTTTCATTCCAGGCATAAAGACTATACAGTAAATTAGGCTTAACATAACAATGTGCTATTCTTTAGAAAAGGACTATGTGGGGAGGTTTGACCCAGTGACAATGTGAGGGAAGGTTGACCAGATGTTCGAGGATTCCTTAACACACTAACAATGGAAAACGAGAATTCTCGTTTTCATTCATAAAACAACATTGATTCAGGGCGTGGCTTCTACCGTACAGATAATGCATTTATATCATGTTGTCCATATATGTTTTTTAGATTATAAGACATTTTATATTAAATTCGTACATTGAAAGATATTTACCGATGCATAAATTTCGGAAACCTATCTAGAACACCAATTTACAAAAGACTTTCACAACAGGGAGGAGTTTCTACTTTTTTTCAAATCCAGATTTTATAAAAATTGTCCGTCAGCAATTAATTAAGCGGTTTTGGAAATCTTTTTATTATATATTGTGCATAATGAAAGATTAATGGTTATATATAAAAATGAATATAAATTTATTCTGAAAACCTACAGTAAAATGGGTTGATGGAAAATAAAACGTTTAAAATTGATTAAAGAATGATATGACAAATTGCTATAGTAACCACTAATGGTAACCACTAAAAAATAATGAAATATAAATGGGAAAGTTGATAGGAACTTTTTTTCCATTTAAATGTTACTTACAATGGGTACGTAGGAACAGTGGAAATGACTAGAAAGGATTAGAAATTATGAAAACAGCAGCCTTAACCGTTTCAGGGGCAGTAACATGTTTATGAAACCACTTAATTTTTATTCCCAAGCACCACAATTGTACTATAATTTTGCTACAACATTTTCCATTTAAAATGGGAAATGCAGACTTTTTCATATTTGGAAATAAATTTGTTCGTATATTCCGGTGCCAGTCATTTATTTCAACGTTTTAGTATTGAAAGTACGTTGCCCCTGAAAGGATTAAAGATGTTAATGATAAGTTAAGTGCTCATGATGCTGCAAAAGAACATAGCATTGATCGAAAAACTTTAGGAAGGTATGTAGACAAATTTCAAGATGATGAATATAGTTAGATTAAGCCAAACTATGTGACAACTAATGTTTTCAGGTCGAATGTCATAAAAAGTAGGTCAAGGAGCCAAAAAGAGAGGGACAGCGGCTAATAACAATAATGCATAAAACCCATTGAAAACGGAACCTGTCGCTGGCAGAATACTGTCTTAAATGTGAAAATTTCATTTTCCTAGTAGAACAATTATATTTGCTCAGACAAAATTCTTGTTTAAAACAAAATTTTTCTCCTGTGATTTGCGATTAAGCATCATATTTTCAAAAATATTTTTTATAATAATTAAAGAATGTAGCATAACGTTATTTTGCTTTTTTAATACTGATTTTATTTCTCTTCACAAATATTTCAATATAAAACAAAGTGGGTCAAACCTCTCATATGAGGGGAGCCTTGACCCATTATTTTCTCATGATTAAAATCAAGCATTGCTCAAATTTCGTATGTATTACACTTATGTAGCAATTTTATTTTGATAACTGATTGTATGACGAATAAAATTATATATAAAACTTTATTCTACGTTCAAAATTTAAAAAAATAAAAAGTCATTTTGTAAAAAGGGGGTCAACCCTCCCTAGTCTCCCCTACAATATTTTTCATTTTTCGTGCAATGCATAATCATATTTTTTGGCATATTTTAATTTATTTAGATATAATTATTTTATTATAACTTTATGTAATCATTCATAATTAAATGTAGTATAAATCTAGTCGGATGTATCCATCCCAAAACTTTCTGCTATCTCATAGATGTTAATACTTCAAAATTCACTATCAGAGTGTCAAAATATAATGGCAATCTATGCTCATCATGAGGATTCTAAAAATATCAAATTCCGTGCATTAGTTCTTGACATATGACTATCGCTGAAATCGTGTAAATCCAGCAAAAACCTATTGGGTGATTTACACCGGAACATAATCTGCAACAACTTATGTCAACGTCTAACTGAATACCAAGTTTGGGGAAAATCCGTGCATTAGTTTTTGAGATAGAGCTACAGCGAAAATCGTTAAAATTCCAGCATAGCAGCGCCACTTATTGGGCGATTGACACCAAAACCTAATTAGCATAAACTTGTGTCAACAGCTAACTGAATCTGAAGTTAGAGGAAAATTGCGGAAATCAAGAAAAATGCAGTATAGCTGCGCCACCTGTTGAGCGATTGACACCAAAACATAATCAGCAGCAATATTAATCAAGCAATACTTGAATCTGAAGTTTGATGAAAATTCGCGCGTTAGTTCTTGAGATAGAGCTATTGAGAAAATCGTGAAAATGCAGCACAGCAGCGCCACCTATTGGGCGATTTACAAAAACACGTAAGTAGCATCAATTCATATCAAGGGTAACTGAATCTGAAGTTTGATGAAAATGCGCGCATAAGTTCTTGAGATAGAGCTATTGCGGAAATCGTGTAAATCCTGCAAAAAATTGCATAGCAGCGTCACCAGTTGAGCTATCTACACCAAAACGTCAACAGTACCAACTCATATCAAGGACTGAATCTGAAGTTTGATGAAAATCGTAAACAATGCAGCATAGAAGCTCCACCTATTGGGCGATTTATACAAAAAACTAATCAGCATCAATTAATATAAGGAACTACCTGAATATAATTTTTTATTAAATTCCGTGCATTAGTTCTTGAGATAGAGTGACCACAAAACTTGTATCATATACAGACATACACAGTCACAGACTCACCAGACAGGCATTTTGTAAAAATATTGTTTATAGAACAGTTTTATTGTTAGTTATAAATGAGATATTTTGTGCCTCAAGCAGGCAGAGGATATTTTTACCGGTTCGTTGTTTGTTTGGGCATTGGGAGGAATATTTCCAACTCCCCTTGCGTTTACTGTAAATAAAATATTTCTTTAAATTTTGGATTTTATAACTTGTTTTAAGTGTTTTTGGTATTTTAAGACGTTAATTAATTCAAATATTTTAGTTTTTGAGTCTTCCCTGGGTAAGGGTTAAAATGTATATTATCCTCTCACATAACATACATTTTTAATGTAAGAAAGTTTAATGTTCTTTTACGGTTTGATATATAAATTCTGCAGTTATTTACAACATTTAAAATATTTCGTCTTCGCAAAATGCAAACATACAGGTTCCATTCCTTATTTAAATAATTTTAAAAAAATGAGAAATTTTGAAGCAACGATAACATTTCACGTACTTAATCATTCTTCACTTTATTTATTTTTTCCGAGTCAATGGTTTTTATTTACACAAGAAACGCAAGAAATACACAGGTATCATTATCGTTTACAAATGTAAATCCGTATTACGGAAAAATATATTCAACAAAACAATAAAAAAAAGTTTTTTGTTAGCCCCTTGGGAACGAGCGACCGGTATGCGTTCCACGTAAGGTGCTCAGAATCCGTGATTATTCTCAACAGTAAATTTTTATTGTAAATTTTGCCTTATTTAATCCGAGCATTTTCCCGATTCATTTAGGCAAAAATTTCTGTTCTGATAAAATATTAAAAATTCGGTAAAAGACGCTAGTCCCGAAGGGGTTAAATCATTCGATAAGAAAATGATATTGTCAGAATCTACAGATCATACTTTATTTCTATCAAGTCCAAAAATATTTCTTTTCTTAATTAAATTTATGAAACAGTTTTTGAGTTATTTTCGCAGAATAACGAAAATAAATTTTATTTATTTAATTAATCATGATTCTATCTATAATTACTAACTCCGTGAATTTTTTTAATTATACGTGTTACATTTTTCATTTGCAAAAATGCGTCCGTAATGGAAAAACCATAGATATAGTAAAATAACTAGATTAAGCACTCAGTGTTATTCTCCCAATAAGGAAAGGGCATGTTTACAAACAAACACTTCCGTTAAATAATCTACTACTACATTTTTATCTTAGCGATCATTGCAGGAATCACACTTGGTGACGTAGGCCAATCATATCATAGATCTGTTAAATCAATCTGTTAAAGATCAATCAAATTCCCGGAGTTCATGTGTATAGTAGGAGTAATAATGAATGAACAGGTATTTCTTGCTGACCAACAGTGACGTCAGCTGCCCTTTCCTTATACCCTCCCAAATATTCTCCCCCATATTCTCCCAATATGTTAATCTCCCGGTGGGGTGGCAATACCCATTAGAGTGGCAGAAAAAGAGTGGAACTTGTGATACTACAGTATTTATACATAGTGGACATCCGTTTATTGCGACTTGCGACGCTTTTATTCTGTATGTTTTAGTTAAATATATGCATATGATTGCTTAGAATTGTCTGGAAAGACAGTGGAATACTCTATATAGAAGTTGACATCCATATTTATAAATTGTTAGATACTTTTAAAATTATTTAGTGCAAGTTCGAGGTAATGTTTAGTCATTTAGTAGAGATTTCTCTTTTCTAATATTTGTTTTTTATTAAAATATGTCGAGCGCATACCAAGTCCACATATTATTATGAAAATATATGTTATTGTGAAAAGATGTTATTACGAAAATTGTATGAAAGAAGCTGTGAACCCCTTGGGGATGAGCGACCTGTATTCGTGCTGCGAAAGATGCTCAGAATCGGGGATTATTCTCACCAATAAATTTTTATTGTAAATTTTGCTTTATTTAATCCCAGCATTTTCCCGATTCAGTTAGGCAAAAATTTCTGTTTTAAAAAACTGGTGATTGAAGATTAAAACTTCTGTAAACGACGCTCGTTCCGAAGGGATTAAGATAAATTTTAAAAGTTTTTTTTTTAAGAAGAATTTAATATGTACATATTTTTAAGCATTTAAAGCATTTTATTTTTGTTTTGGAGTTGTTATTTGCCAATAATTAGTCTTTATCACAGTTTATAATTAGTCTTTATCACAGAGTATTGACCTTGGTAAAGTAATTTCTTTCATCAATCTTTGCTGAGTAATGTATGGCTAAAAAAAAAACTTAAAAATATTCATTATTAATGCATATATTTTATTTACTTTTTTACAGTCATTCAGGGTAACTTTTATCCGCATTTACTCTATTTTCATATGCCACACTCTTATTTTAAGAATATTGTTCCAACTAGGGCATAGCTGCCAACATTTACGCTTTCTTCCTACCACTAAAACTTTATAGTATATATTGTCTTACTTAATCGTCGAAATCTCAAGATTAAACAAGACGAAAATATCTATTAAATTTTAGTGGTAGGAGAAAAGCGTAAAAGTTGGCAGCTATGAACTAGGGGCATAATATTGAAGAAATGATCCTAAATTATTGTATGACTACCAAAAATTAAGGAATAATAATGATAAAAGCAATAAAAAATAAATTTTTATCCTGGTTCAAAGTTACCCAGCCATTTAGGGTAACTTTGCACCATATGATAAATATTATCTAAAATAATTCAATATTAAAAAAAGTATTATAGTTAGGACAAATTTTAACCCCCAAAAATGTTTTCAGGTATGTAAAGACTCCGAATTCACATTTCCCAAAATCACAAGATTTGTATAATTTATGATATTACAACAAATATTAGGCATAAGAAAAGTGGAAGAAGAGAACCATGAACATTTAGAAATAAATAAAAAAAAACTGTTTATTGTTAAGATAAAACATAAAAATGCAGTTCAAAACAATTTTCAATGTTTTAACTCAATAATATATCCATAGTTACAGTAATACATACTAGTACCAGTATTATTCAAACAAGAATAAAAAATATCGAATGTATGAAATGTCAAATTTGAATAGGTGCGCCCCAAATAACGCCTTTAAATGAATTTTATGTATTTCACACATATTTGTGAAAATATTTACATGTTATATCTAAAATACACACTATCGGCGTTTATATAAAATATACATGCAAATATAGGAAAATTTTGACAGTAGCACCCATAATCAGTAAATTATAAACATCAGTATAACTTTGAGTCGTCTCAAAGTTACCCTGAAAATGTGGTAAAATGTTAGTGCCTTCTTATTTTACATTTTATTAATTATTAATGAATAAATAATCACAAAATATTAACACATTTACAACATTTAGATAATAATATGTCTGATAAATGAGGATATTGTTACTTACTATGAATATTTAATTGGATTACAACAATTTCAAAAGAGCATTCAAAATTAACTTGAAAACAGTACTTCACAAAAATAGCTAGATAATTCAATTAATTGCGCATAATGTTGCTAATTTATTTTCTAAAATAAAGAGTAGAAATCCCAGTTTAAAACTTTGCCAACAGAGCACAGTTCTGGAGTTTATTTAGTCTTTTGGAGTCAAAAATATTGAAAATTAGGAAGTGGTTCAAAGTCACACCTCATGATTCAAAGTTACCCTGAATGACTGTATTTTTAATTTTTTTAGGGAAAAAATTCTTGCTATTTAAATTCCAAGTAAATAATAAGCAAAAATGGATCGCATGCTTGCATATTTTAAAGAATGTAAAAAATATTAACAAATATCTAATTTTAAATAAAGTTTTGAAAGGTAGATGAATAAAATTATGTTTTTTTTTTAAAGATTACTAAAGCAGCTAAAATGACATTTATTGCATTATTTTCACGTATTCTTCTTTTTTTGTTGCGGGGGGGGGGGGGTAATTAATACCAATGATTCGAAATAACAAATATAGTATAATATAAAAATGTTGGAACTTCAAAAGTTTTAAACTTTTTTTGAGGAGAGGGGGGGGGGGGGGGAGTAGGTAAGTTATATATTTACTTTTGCTTCAACTTAACAAATTAGGGCTGAAAAAAATGATTTTAAATGTTTTAAGTTTTGTGTATAAGGAAAATTTTATATGATTATTTATTGCCATTGTAAAGAAACGAATGGGCAGAAAAAAAAGGTCAAAGATGCTAAATTGCATTTTCTTTTTTTTTTGGGGGGGGGGAGGGGTGTTAATTATGCATTCACTTTTGCTACAACGTAACGATCGGGGCAAAATAATAATAATAAAAAAATAAATGTTTTAAATTCTGTGGGTAAGGAAAATTTTATATGATTATTTGTTGTCATTGCAAAGAAATGAATGGGCAGGGTGGGGGGGGGGGGGATCTAATATTTTAAACTACGCTCTTTTTATTTTTTGAGGAGGGATAAGTTATCTATTTACTTTTGTTACAATTTAACAGTTAGGGCTGAAAAAAAAAGTAATATTTTAAGTTTTGTGAGTGAGGAAAATTTTGATTACTTATTGCGATTGCACAGAACGAATGAGCAGAAAAGAAAAAAAATATGTCGACGATTTTAAACTATGCTTTTTATTTCTTTTTCTTTTTTATGGCTGTCGAAGTAAATTTTACATTTACTTTTGCTACAACTTAAGAATTGGGTCAGGAAAAAAAGAAAACATTTTATGTGTTTTAGCCCTTTCAGGGGCAGAGGAATTCTGTTCGTAAGATGATGAAATAATTGACTGACACCAGAATATTCGAACGAATTTCTTACTAAATAACAAAACGCTATTTTGCACTTAAATTACAAAAGCAACATTTTATTAAAATATTGTTGGTGCCAGTAGTCAGTTTTGGAATTAAAATTTGGTGGCTAGACCTTCTAGCCACCGCGCTTGAAAGGGTTAAGTTTTGTGTGTAAGAAACATTTTATAGGATTATTTATTTTCATATTGATGGGCGGAAAAAAATCGAAAATTTTAAAATGTGTGCGTGTATGGCGGGGGAAGGGGGGTTATGGTTCTGAAAGAAGAAAACGGAAAATTTCGAGGGGTGAGAAGTTGATAGATAAAAGGTGGAATCCGCGGAAGAATCTTACTTTTTACATTAATATAATTTTTAAATGTGTGTGCGTGTGTGGCGGGGAGGGAAGGGGTTATGGTTGTGAAAAGAAAAAAACAGAAATTTTCGAAGGGTGGGAAAGGAATAGATAAACGTTGGAAATCCGCGGAATAATCTTACTTTTTACATTAATATAAACTCAAAGATGTGAAGAGATGTTCTGCCATTGTGCATAATGCCTGCCCACACCATTACGCCTTGGCCATACCGATCACGTTCATGAGCATCTTCTGGGGCGTAACGTGTTTCCCTCTCACTTTACACTAACTGTTGGCCAGAATCATTTGTCACAGTGAAGCGGTATTCGTCCGAGAACATCACGCTGGACCACTGTTGCTCACCTCAAAGAATATGTTTCTTATACTAACGCAATCTTACTCGACGATGGCATGGTTTAAGTGGGATGCATTGAACAAGCTTCCTTGCATACAAACCAGCCTGATTTAATTGCCCAGAAATGATTCTCAGAGATACACGTGCACCGTTAGAGGTTGCAAGTTCCACAGCTATATGACTAGGGGTGGGGTTTCTGTTTAATTTCGCCATCGATCCTCTTGAGGTGTGGTGTTCCTTTCGCGACCACCGGCATGCTTTCGCATCACATTTCCATCTTCATCTGCCTTTTTTAATCGGGAGATGACACTTTTTGAAACTCCCATTACTGTGGCCACAGTAGTGATCCTTTGACCTGCTTCAAGCAGTCTACTTGTTCATGATCGTAAGCACTCAAATAATGCATTGTAGCCATTTTGCACTTAATTATAGCCGTACCACACGGAATTTCACAGAAATAAGTTCAACAACCTGGCGCTATTTTCGCCAAAAACCTTAATGCATGAATTTTCGAATGAATAAAGAACTTTCCTGCACTGCCTTTTGTGCAGATAACAGGTCCTGACCTACTACGCTCTCTACATTTAAATTTACTATGATTGGTCGGCAGTCGGGAACGCTTCGTTGCAAAAACCAGTTGTTTCTTAGCAATTGTGAAGCAGTGTATATTACGAAAGCAAAATAGTACTAATTCTTGGTGCCACATGACAGTTTGGGAACAAAAATTAAGCGTTCGCTCTATGCAAATGGCGCCCCCTTGAAGGATTAAAATAAAGATTGTGAAAAGGTGAAAAGGGAAAATGTTCGTAATTGAAAAAGGGAAGACATATACGAAAAACAGCAAAACTCACCAACAAAACCTTCGCAGATACAGAAAAAGCGTATTTTATACGAAGATTTTTTTTTTTTTGAAGGCATAAAGTACATAATTTTAAATGTTTATATTAATTTATTTTTTCTCAGCATGCTAAGAAAATGAATAAAATATTTACTTTAAAGTCATTAAATAAATCCTTCTCAAAAGGAAGGAGCGCGTATCCCGATTTTTAAGACATTTTATTAATTAAGAAAAATACTATAAGAATTTTTGTTCGAATATAAAATAACAATCCTTTAACACTAGAACGCCCGGAAATTTTAATCAAGTTTCATAAAAATATTTCACACCAGAATTTTGATTTAAAATTATTTAACTGATTTATTTAACGTAATTCTGCATTGTTTAAATTTAACTTATTTTATGAAAAAAATTATGGCTCCAATTGACATTTAATAATATGGTTCGAGTCGAATCGACTCCTTCCAGGCGTTCTAGTGATAAAGGGAATTAAATTCATTTGTTTTCAAAAATTAAATTTCTGTGCAATATTGAAATTTATACATAATTAATCAAGTTGTAAAACATTTGGTTTAGAAAAGTAAAATTCGAAAACTATAAAAATTTAAAGCATCTATAAAAACAACTTACTTGAATTAAAATTTCTTACAAAAAATTAAGTTTCCATGCAATATTGAAATTTATGCAGATACTTATTCAAGATATAAAACATTTTATTGCGATTTGAAAAAGTAAATTTCTGAAAAGTATAAATATTTAAACTATGTATAAAAGAAGTTGCTTAACTTGAAATTCCTTTTATATTTATTTGCGTTGAAAAGGTTTCTTTTAAAATATTTTTATGTTTCCCCCCTAAATGTAAAAGTTACGTAAATAAAAACATAATTAAGAAAAACTTTAATGAAGTTATTTTTTTTTTCAGCTGAAAGAGTAATTTTATTTTGCATTTCGACATTACCCCTTCCTACTTTATCTTCTTACTTACGACAAATAAATATGTATGTCTCATATTTTGTATTTTATAATCGTTATTATGTGGATTTTTTATTTTTAATTACACCATTTTTGTTTAAAATTGTTCGCGATTTTCTTCAAGTGCAATCTTAGATAAAATTAACATAAATTTACATATTACTGTAAGTAATTATAATACATATTATATTTTTGCGATTTCAGATTTAATAAAATCCCATGCCACAGAATTCTAAAATTTTGTTGCATTAATTACCATGTAACATTCAGTATTATTACGGGTCAGGGAATTTAAACATTTTTATTTTTAATTATAAATATACGACCTACCTAATACAGAAATTCTGCGATTAAATAAGGCGGGTATTACTGTTAAGAAATGTTGGTATTAAAATTCCGTGATCCGTAGCAACTTTGAAATAACTAAAATGGTAAAATAGCCATTACACACTCATACGTTTCAATTCTTCTAAACCGTATAGATGACTATGTGCGCTACATTCAACGAATACAAATCTAAAATATTTTGAAGTATAACATCCACAGGTTTTAAAAATATCACATTTCTAGTGCCGAATTAAGTATACTAAAAAATAGAAATCCTTCTTTATATAAGTATATGAGGACATGAGTTTGAAAACTCGCCTTATCAAAAATCTGAAAAATTGTGTTTTCTCTATCAGTCTATTTATATTAAATTTAATTATTCTATTGGTAAAGGGCCAATTCATTCCAAATCACCAAGGCGGTGTCGCTCAATATTTTTTATTTTCCTGATCTTTTAACCAAGTGTTCTTCATAGTTTCCTGAGTCTAAAAACATGGTTCAATTTTTTTTTGATCAGATATTTTTTTGTAGGTGGCCAATTTTAACAAGCTACATAGCCATTTTGGGGTGAAAAGCGTGTTTTACGGAAAAAGCTGTAACTGCTTTATTTTTCTACCTATCAAGATGAATAAAAAACCAAAATGTTCAGCATAAAATGTTCGATAATTATAAAATTTTCATTAGACTTAAGGATCTAAGCCAAAAATATGCTTAAAAACCGGAGTAAAAAAGGCCAAACACCACATTTCGCTGCCATTATTTTTTATGTAGGAGATCAGACTCACCTTATATATTTTCTTCTTACACAGACCTGTTATAGGACTACTTATTTTTACAAATTTCAATCCTGAAAATCTTTTCCCTTTTTTTTGTACAGCTCATCAAAAACTGTGAGAAGTCCATTTTTGGCAATTTTCACTACTTTATATCTCAAAAAGGACTTACTAAAAAATTCTGAAAACGAAGGATAATAAACATATCTGTAATATAAAGTTAAATTGTAAACTTCATGTTTGAGACTTGACTGGTTTTTGAATAACAGTTCACTAAAAATGCACCCCCCCCCCTCTTTTTCCTTTTTGTTCTAGTCCAGATACATAGCATTACAGGTTCTTTTTGTTTAGGTACGTTCAAATTGACTATAAAGACAAAATTTACGCATTATTGTTTAGTTAAATAGGGCAGTGACAGTTTTTCAAAACTTTCTTGAAGAGGAGAGGGATAGTCATTTGATTTTATTGTGCACAGCTGAGGAGCACCTGAAACAGTTTTATTCTGTAATGTTGAAATTAGCGTAAGTACTTACTAAGAGGTTACTTCAGTTACGCGAAAGCGAAAACACTCGCTCGCTAATGAAATTATAAAAAAAAAAATCTCGTAAAAGGCAAGTGTAAGTGGAGAATACAAAAGTGATATTTTATAAAATTTCATTAGCGAGCAGGTGTTTTCGCTTTCACGTAAGTGAAGTAACCTCTTAGCGAGTACTTAGGCTAATTTCAACATCTCAAAATAAAACTGTACACTGTAAAAAAAAAGAAAAAAAAAGGACTAAAAAACGGAAATACTACTGGCAATCTAGACGCCAGTACTACTTACGTTTTTTTACTGGAATTTTTACCCATAAATTACAGAAATTTTTCCGTTTTTCTGATTAAAAACGGAAATTTTTCTGTAAATTATGGGTAAAAATTCCCGTAAAAAACGGAAATAGTACTGGCGTCTAGATTGCCAGTAGTATTTCCGTTTTTTAGTCCGTTTTTTTTTCTTTTTTTTTTACAGTGTATCGGGTACTCCTTAGCTGTGCACAATAAAATCAAAAGACTTTCCCCCTCCCCTTCAAGAAAGTTTTTAAAAGATGTCACTGCCCTATTTAACTGAACAATAATGCGTAAAATATGTTTTTATAGTCAATTTGAACGTACCTAAGCAAAAAGTACCTGTAATGCTATGTATCTGGAACAAAACAAAAAGGAAAATGAGGGGGGGGGGGGGGTTCATTTTTAGTGAACTGTTATTCAAAACCAGTCAAGTCTCAAACATGAAGTTTACAATTTAACTTTATATTAGAAAGATGTTTATTATCCGCCGTTTTCAGAATTTTTTAGTCAGTCCTTTTTGAGATATTAAGTAGTGAAAATTGTGAAAAACAGACTTAACACAGCATATGATAAGCTATGAAAGAAAAAGGAAAGGGTTTTCAGGATTTAAATTTGTAAAAAAAAAAGTTGTCCTATAACAGGTCTGTCTAAGAAAAAAATGAGTCGGATCCCCTTCATAAAAAATAATGGCAACAAAATGTGGTGTTTGGCCTTTTTATCCGGTTCTTAAGCATGTTTTTGGCCTAGATCTATAAGTGTAATGAAAATTTTATAAGTTCATAAAATGTCGACAGTTTTATGGCGAACATTTTTGTTTGTTATTCATCTTGATAGGTAGAAAAATAAAGCAGTTACAGCATTTTCCGTAAAACGCGTTTTTCACCCAAAAATCGCTATGTAGGTTAAAATTGGCCACCTCCAAAAAACTATATGATAAAAAAAAATTAACCATGTTTTTAAACTCAAGAAACTATGAAGAACACTTGGTTAAAAGATTAGGAAAATTAACAATGTCGAGTGACACCACCTTGGTGATTTGGAATGGATTGACCCTAAACCTGCACCGAAAACACCCAACAATATCTGCGTAAAACCCAGTTTTATCTCATTTTCTGTCATTATAAAATCTTGGTTTACAATTAAAACCAATGAACGCAGTCAGACGTTTTTCGCGATTTCCAAAAATATGATTTTCTGGATAAGGCGAGTTTTGAAACTCACGTCATCATATATATATATCAGGGTGGCCACAGGTCAATTTTTCAGGTAAAAGACCAATATTTCGTTATAGAACAATTTTTCTCCTTTAATTTCTAAATGTTGTTCAATGGAATAAGGCAAATTTTTCTTTAAAAAATTTCGGTATTTCCCCTGAAAAATTTCCTGACCAGTGGCCACCCTGATATATGTATACATATTTATTGTATCAGATCAGTGTTGCCAGATGGGCTACTTTTTTTAAATTCAGATTCTTGAATGGCACCACTTTTTTGAAATGGTAAAGAGCGCCTTATTTAATGACATATTAATTAAGGCGAAAGCAAAGGTAATTTCATCGTTTCAAAAAAGTTGTGGCGTTTAAGAAATCTGAATTTAAAAAAAAGTAGCCCACTGGCAACACTGTATCAAATCCAACATTTTTATTTATTAACCGTTTTTAACAGTGTTAAATCATGTTACTCAAACTGAACACGTTCTTCTGATGTTGTCAGATGTTGTCAGATGGGCTACTTTTTTTTAAATCAGATTCTTGATTGCACCACTTTTTTGAAATGGTAAAATGTGCCTTATTTAATGACATATTAATTAAGGCAAAAACAAAGTGAATTTCCCCGTTTAAAAAAAGTGGTGCCAATCAAGAAATCTGAATTTAAAAATGGTAGCCCACTGGCAACACTGCTTCTAACATGTTTTCTCGAAAACCTTTCATCGCTTTCTTTAATCGTAAAAACTTCCCAGAAAACTTAGTACAAAAAATTACTAGAAACGTAGTAGGAAAGAGCAATTTATGTAGGAGAATTCTCCCCTTCTTGGTAGTATATGAAAGTAAACAACTAGAGTAAATAAACTTGTATAGATTTTTTATCGAATTTATGACACACTTTTGTTATTTTTCAAATACCTCATGCATATTTCGAAACAGATATAATATTTGAAATTGTTTTGTAATTTTATCTAATATAAATTATAGTTTTAAGCATACATATTTTACAATAAAGAAAGCAAATACCTGAAACAAGAGTAAAAATGGAATAGTTTATGAAAAAGAAATAACAAAAGTCAACATCAAAACATTTCATACATCGAGAAAAAGTGAATAATTTTATTCTAAGAAGTTTTTTTCGAAGAAATATATATTTCTGATATTTTTTATTTGTTTCTGTTTTGCTAAGAACACTGAAGAAAGAATAATATATTTTATTTGTATTTAAATAGTTAAATAAATTCCTCGCAAAACTGTGGAACGCATGCTGCTATTTGTAAAACTATATTTCATTAGGAAAAAGCTTTTAAGAGTCATATTCCAGTGTGTGTACATATTTACCACACTTTAGAAAATGAATTATTATTTTTATGCAGAAAAGAATAAAACATTTTTCTGTTAATCATAGAAGGAATTTTAATTTGAAGAAAACAATGTTAGTCAAAGATATATAATAGTAAAAAGCAGTCCCATATCCGTTGATTATCCTATGGCAGGGGTGGCCCAGTGTTACCAGTGGGCCACTTTTTTTTAATTCTTATTTCTTGATTGGCACCACTTTTTGAAATAGTAAAATTATTCTTATTAAATGGCATATTAATTAAGGCGAAAACAAGGGTAATTTTACCGTTTCAGATAAGTGGTGCCAATCAAGAAATCTGAATTTAAAAGAAGTAGCCCACTGGCAACACTGGGGTGGCCAACTGTGGCACGCTGAACACCACTAAAATTTTACAGTAATCATTGTCTTATCTAATCATCGAATCTCTGCGATTCAAGAAGTCGACTTTTTCTGTAAAATTTTAGTGGAATCCGGCGTGCCACAAATGGCCAACCCTGTCCTAAGGCATGTACGCTTCTTGATTTTTCAAATATCGCGGCACGGGTAATTGAAATGAAATAAATTTTACTTACTTCTCAAATATTAAACCTCCGAGCGAAAGTGAAATTTATGCACATATTTAATCAACTATAAAACATTTTAATGTGATTTGGAAAAGCAAAGGATGAAATCCCCAAAACTGACACCTAAATGATTCTTTCTTTTTCAAATCACTATTGCAAAATTTTAAATCCAATTTATACTTTTTTAAAGGATAGTAGAGACACATTAAAAAATTAACGTGGACAAAAGTCTCAAAAATTATACATTGAATTATTAAAAATTAACTTTTATCATAAATATAGTCGATAACTTCAGTAACTAAAATCAACCTCGTTTAAACAAAAAAAAAAAAGCCACAAATTGAACCAGTGTTTATGACACTTTATTTAACATTAGAACACCCGGGAATTTTACTCAAGTTTCATAAAAATATTTCACACCAGAATTTTTATTTAAAATTATTTGACTGATTTATTTACGTAAATCTGCGTTTTTAAAATTTAAACTATTTTGTGAAAGTATTTCTGGTTCCAATTGACATTTAATCATATGGTCGGAGTCGAATAGACTCCTTCTGGGCGTTCTAGTGTTAAGATAGTAAAAAAAGAGTTATTTCATATTTCGAGGATTTTAAGTTTTGAAAATACTTTAATCTTTATTATAAAACCAAAATTCTTAAACCTTATTTATATATGCTATCATACATGCATTTTTTTATGTTTTAAATTTTTAGTTATGCAGATATGCCAATAACTCACATTCATAAACCGGTAACTGAAAAATGGTGGCAGGCCCTGATAGAACAACTTGAATTTTAATGATATTGGCTACGAGATAAATTTATTTATGTTTTTTAAACAGTTCAAATAATAGATTTCAACTTTCTTTAATATTACCAATAATTAACACCTCTGTCACAGACTGGTGAAAAGAAGTTTCTGGAACCAATAACTGACAGCCCCCCACCCCCAACATTAAGCTAAATTAAATAATAATAAATTAGAAATCATGGTCATTAATTTCTACAAGTATAACTTTAAGAAAAAGTTTAGGATGATAGCATTACAAAAAGATTTTTTTTTTAAATCTTTTTGTAATGCTAAAAGCATTAGTAAAGTAGTATTAGTAGTAAAGTAGCATTAGTAGTTAGTAAAAGCTCAACCTTAAATTTATAAATAACATGGATGCCTCAAAAACCCAACTACTACCGCTTTTAACTGCTTTTTGTGCTATCAAAAGCTTCATTCTCATTGAATATGATCTTGGCTAATTAATTGAATAAATTCACTCCAAAATAAAAATAAGTGTCTAAGTTCGCACTAGATTACATTACTTTGCAGAATTTTGCAAGTAAATGTTTATTTGAGTCAGATTTTTGATGACGTGTCAGTTAAGGGTAGTATTGTAGCGATGTTGTCTGGTTCTCTGGTAGCACTAAACAAACGACGAATTAACATCGATTGTTAACTTTATTTAACAGTTTATATTTCCAAATAAAATCTCTTCAATCATTAAAAAACACATCGTCACTCCTAAACAAAAGGCACAACTTTCAGCTCTTTCTAAAAATACATTACTTTAAAAACACAATCAATAAAACCACCATATCCACACTCTTTCCCCGGCTACAAAAAAAACCGTCTTTTTTCCATTACACAAATCAGCTCGGTTACTATCTGCCAAACTTTTCTCAAACTGCATCTCCATCTCACAAGCGACTAGCTCTCTTCATTTCACTTGACCTTTCACCTAACATCTTCAGCTCTCTTTCCGCATATCGAAAAAGTTTCTCTCCGATACGAGAGCACGGCTGATCAGTCTCCGAAACTCAGGCGGCGATCCATGGACAAGATCTGACTCTAGGATGCGATCCGTGGACAAGATCTGACTCTAGGCTGCGATTCAGGGACAACCGCTGGACAAAACCAGTTTCGCAACTTACGAAACAAAATAGGCTGCGGGGTTTTTTTCGGTCGTTACAGACTCCTCCCCCCTCCAAATTTTGGAGATGTCCAAACGGAGTCATGGACAGGAAAAAACAGTTGCGACAAGTTCCACTGAACACTAAAATTTTTCTCTCTTCCAAAATGTTCAGGAACAACTTAGTAATTTTGTCACAAACCTGTCCCTTCGCCCTTTCCCAATCCATCACAGCCATGTGCCGCCCTAAACAAGATTCTTTAAATTTTAGAGCTACTAGCGATTTTGAAACAAAAAAAAATATAGCAATTCACAACATGGCAGTAATATTACAAGTACTTAAATTGCACTATATAAAAGTTACTCTTATTTACCACAATTCAATAGACACAAAATTTCCTAGAACTTCAGACAAAATTATAAGCAAGGTAATTTTTCTTAAAACATCAATACAATCAACAATTTTTTTTTTCTTTTTCTTTACGTAAACTTAACGTAATACAAAGCAAAAATATTTAGAATTTTTTTTCTTACTGACAAAACAATTTCAATACATAATCATACAATTACAAATATTAAACATTAAATCATAACTTAATATTTCAAAATTATTTCTATATTTTTCTAATACTGACAATAAATAAACATAATATATACTCTTTTTTTTCAAACTAATAATACCCCTTTAATATATAGAATTTATAACTTAATAAATAGCACTCAATGCATGAGTATGGCTATGGGTATGGGGCCGGCTCAGAGTGTCTGCATTCTGAAATTTTCTTCTTTTCTTATGATTTCTCATTCTTTTTTTTTCTCGATTTCATTTCTACTCCTTTTCTCTCGAAATTAACAACATCTGTTATTTCTGATAATCTTTTAACACTCTTGCTCGGTCTCCTGCATTGTACATGTACAGCAAGCCTTTTCTGTCTACAAGTAGACAAATTCAACACAGTTTTAATTCCAAATCTCTGGAAAAACTCTACAGTCAAGTTACTCATTAATGAGAGTTCCTGTTCAGTCTGTTTTTCCCTTGGAAATATCATTCGACTGAATATCTGCAATATTACATCAAATATAGACGTCGATTCAGCATTCACCACTGACACTGCATCTGGGTAGCTAGATGCCATACACATAACTGCAATCAAATACTGATTTCCGTTTGATGTGACCGGTAAAGTTCCACAAGCATCTACATTTATCCCGCTAATTTTTTCAGGTATCATGGATACCAAAACCAATGAAGCCTTTTTCTTGTCTTTAGGGTTTCAGGCTCTCTGGTAAACATCACAAGTTTTTTCCAACTCTATTTCCTTAACTATTCCAAATTCTTTGAATTCTGTTTCAGTCTTTCTGGCCAATATAAACAATGGAACCAATTCCTTACTCTTCTGTTGCTCCTCAGCAAAGCTATTCGAATCCACTTTCATCAAATCCAAAATAGTTTCAATTTCCAAAACCTTCGGCAAAAGTTTACAATTTACATCAGAACACTCATCTCTCACCTCTTTCAATTTTACAGTCAATTGCGATTTCTCTTCTTGACCATTCACTAACTCATTTTCCTTTACCTTATCAACACCACCAATACTTGATTTTATCTGTCCGCTCTCAAAATCTTTTTTAAACAGACACACCAGGTCCAACAAAATTTCATCCGTATAATCAAGAACTGTAGGCAAATTTACTTCCCTCTCCATCTCTTTGACAACCTCTTTAACCAATAGTTTTTCTTACACAAGTTTAACTTTTACATCCGGAAGGCCTTTTTCAACTTCTCCATCAACCTCTGTCTCTTCCGAAAATTCAAATTTCTTCTCTTCAAAGTTACTAAATCTCTCTTTTCAGCAAGTAGTTTTCGCCACTGTACTTTTGTCACTATTGCATTGACAGTTCCTCTTTTCTTTCCACTATCACTTAAAAACTGAAAGTTTTCTTTTAACAATGCAGCAGTTCTATTTCCAAGAATATATCTCCCCGGATCCAGACCATTTCTGATAACTGCTGCCTTAGTTTTAACATGACCCAATTCACATTCAATTTCAACTTCGGCCATAGGCAAACGTGTCATTCAGTGGTTCAACAAATGCTGCACCCACACATATTTTCCTGTCATACTTTCAGGCGAAACATACCTTTGACACACAATATCGACTGTTGCTCCAGTGTCTCTTAAAATTGGAATACGAATCCCATTTATCCTTCCAGAACTCGTGTACGGTGCAAATAATTCATCACCAGCTCTATTTCGAACATGATTTACAGTTCCTGCTTCAATTTTATTTTTAAGTCTAGGACACTGAGGCCTAAGATGAGTTGAATCCACGCATTCAAAACAGATGAACTGTTTCCTTCTTTCAAAATTGGGATCAGGTTTCCTCCTATCAAAATTGGAATCAAGTTTCCTCCTATCAAATTGGGGGTCGGGTTTCGTACCTTTAAAATAATTTTCCTTTCCCCTTACATCTTGTGTAGTTCCATTTCTTTGGTTACTTCCCCTAAAAAATCTCGGTTGCCATTGTTTCTTCTCATTTTTATCCTTAAAACTCATCGAAATTTTATTACGAACACATCTTCTTACATCTTCAAACTCTTCAATCTTAGTCACAAGATCAACTGGAGAAATTATAGTTGTCCAGTGATCCAAAAATCTATCCTTAAATTCAGGCGGTGCCCTCTTTTTTATTTGATCAACAATCATCAAGTCTTTTAATTGATCATAAGTCTCTATTTTCAATCCATTCAACCAACCCTCCAAATATTTTTTTATCTCATAGTAAAAGTCATGCCAAGTACTATCGGTTGCTTTTTGAGTTTTTACAAAGTTCTGACGAAACTTTTCTGGACTCAATTTGAACCGCTTCAGTAATACTGTCTTAACATATGGATATTCAGTAGCATTTTCCACAGGTTCACGAGCTATCAATTGTGAAATTTCAGACGGTAAGATACCAATCAATTGAGTAACCCACTTTTCGGGGGGGAATCTTAAGAACATTTGCTTGTCGCTCAAAAAGTTCCAAAAACAAACTGATATCATCTTCCTTCACATCAAATTTCGGCATCAATTTCTGAATCTCCACTCTCTATTCAAAACCTATACTAGATTTAACCGAATCGTCAGGGCTCTTACTATTCTTTAATTGTAACTCCAATCTCTGTTTCTCCAATTGGAACTCTCTCTCAGCCGTCTCTTCCCGTTTTATCCTTTCATTTACAACTGTCAAAAGCATTTCCCTTACAAAATCTTCATCATAATTAACACTTTTCGTTATTAATTCACGTAAATCAATTATTCGCATACTATCGTTAATTTCCTCCCCCAATTCCACTGCTAAAACTTTCAGGTCCTCTTTTCGGCCTTTTCCAAAGTAAGCCATCTTAAAGTTCTGTTTCTGCACTCTAATGCTTAACTCAAACACTCTCTCAGAGCAACGGACACCCAACCAACTAACCGAAGTTAAATCAGTACACTATCAACATTCATTTACTCAGAATAATAAAATCACCAAATTCATGCATAAGTACATTTTTAAAACAAGTAATTAACTTTAAATATTTAACCCTAGATCTACCGGGAATTTTATTCAAGTTTTAATAAAACGTTCTACACCAGAATTTTTATTTAAAACTATTTAACTTATTTATTTACCTTATTTTTGTCTGGTTTATATACTTAGTTTATTTTAAAGAAATTTCTGGTTTGAATGAATATTTTGTATGTACCTGTCGGGTCCAATGGACCCGTCTGGTAGACGGAGGGTTAAGACACATCAGTTCAATCATAAATATACTAATTCTTTGTTTTTTTTTTTTTTTAACAAAAAAAAATATATATACACCAGTTCAATAAAACTTCAAGACGATACTTCAATTTCTGAAATCACAAACCCCCTAAACCACTTTTTACACACATTCAAATCAATTTATAAATTCGCCAGTTTGGTATTAGCAATTCTATACTTTTACACAATGTGAACACAATTAACTCAAAATCAGTACGATTTCATCCAGCTATTTAACCAGTTTGGTTTTAAACACTATATTTTCCCAGTACAAAACACAATTACCTTAAAATCGGTTTGATTTCCTCCAACTATTAAACCAGTTTGGTTTTAAACACTATTTTTTTTATATATACAGAGCACAATTATCTTGAAATCAGTTTGATTTCTTCCAACCATTAAACCAGTTTGGTTTTAAACACTATATATCTTTAAATACAGAACAAGATTAACCTGAAATCAGCTTGACTTCATTCAACCATTAAACCAGTTTGGTTCTAAACACTTTAGTTCATAGATATCTCAAGTTTCAAAATTTTACTGAATCCATAAAATACACTCTTTTTTTTTTTCATTACAATTATAAATCCAAAATTTAGAGTTTCTGAATAAACATATAAAATACCGGCTGGCATTTGCGAACGCTATATAAATGTAATACCGGAGGCCAGTTTGGCACAAAATTTTACCAAAATGAATTCAACTTTCCAAATTATAAATATCTAAAACTACAAACGCTAATGGCACAATGTACTGCAATGGAAGAAAGAGGAAAGACATACCTTTTATTTTTCTTCACTTTACCGAAAACAAATCTCGGTGGAACCTCCACTTAATACATATCACTTTATACTGTAACGATGTTGTCTGGTTCTCTGGTAGCACTAAACAAACGACGAATTAACATGGATTGTTAACTTTATTTAACAGTTTATATTTCCAAATAAAATCTCTTCAATCATTAAAAAACACATCGTCACTTCTAAACAAAAGGCACAACTTTTCATCTCTCTCTAAAAATACATTAGTTTAAAAACACAATCAATAAAACCACCATGTCCACACTCTTTCCCCGGCTACAAGAAAAAAGTCTTTTTTCCATTACACAAATCAGCTCGGTTACTATCTGCCAAAATTTTCTCAAACTGCATCTCCATCTCACAAGCGACTAGCTCACTTGACCTCGCACCTAACATCTTCAGCTCTCTTTCTGCATATCGAAAAAGTTTCTCTCCGATACGAGAGCACGGCTGATCAGTCTCCGAAACTCAGGCGGCAATCCATGGACAAGATCCGACTCTAGGCCGCGATCCGTGGACAAGATCTGACTCTAGGCTGCGATTTGTGGACAAGATCTGACTCTAGGCTGCGATTCAGGTACAACTGCTGGACAAAACCAGTTTCGCAACTTAAACAAAATAGGCTGGTTATGAGGGTTACGGGGGTACAAAATACGGGTTTTTTTTCGGTCGTTACAGTATTGCCAGGTGTCCCACACAAATCGGGGTGCCAAATGCTCTGGGCACCAGTATTTTAACCCCTTATTTCTGGCTCCCGTCAATATCACGGGCTGAGGTGTCGTTTGTTATTTCTCGTGCCCGTCATATTTCCGGACTGGAGATTCATTGCTGGAAAAAACTTCTGAAACCAGACAAATTTAACTGGCATTTACGTGTGAAGTCTTTGAAAATTGGCGATTGGGTTTGGTTTTTGGCGCTGATTGTGATGCTGGAAGTTGTATGTTTCGAAATATATCGCACTAAAAAAATGATTAATAATCAAAATTTAATGTATATTATATTATTTGTAAAAATGTTTTTGATCATAATGAAGGGAAAGAATATTGAAGGGAAGAAATGTGATGTAGTAATGAAGGTGTAATAATGGTATAGTGTAATAATGAAGGGAAGAAATGTTTTTGATGATGATAAATAAAGATATAATATGTGAAGAATAAAGTTCTTATTCGCATTAACCCTTTCCGGCACACTGTGTCGGGATACCTAATTTTAATTCCACACTTACGAACGGCACCAAGAATATTTTAGTAAAATTTTGCTTTTACAATGAACATTAAAAGTCACATGTTTTTAATTTCTAAAAAAGTCGTTTTAAAATTCCGGTGTCATTCAATCATTTCATCATTTTACAACATAAATTGCTTGTGCAGGAAAGGGTTAATTTGTATGGTGTCAAACAATACATTAAAACACCAAATTCTAGCATAATGACTTTTCCAAAAATGTGAATTTGTTCTATAACAACCTTTTTTTTTTTTTTTTTTTTTTTTTTTTAACCTTAAAAAAAAAAAAAAAAAAAAAAAAAAACTAATTGTATATTTTATATAGAAACCTTCTAATTATTCAATTTCTGTAATAAAAAATAGGTACTTTTTATGGTTTTTCTAAATATTAAACGACCGTTTAGGTGTTAACATAATTTTCTTCGCCTTATCTAATGGCAGAAGTATCTGCGATTAAAAATGGCGAAATAGACTGGAAGAAATTAGTGGCGTAAGAGCATTTTGAGCCCTCTTTTACGCGAGAGACCTCAGGACACTAGATGCTGGTTAGGTGTCAATAACTGGAGGTTTCACCCTTTCATCATGTAAATGTTATAGTTATGGCTCGGATGAATGAAACTAGGGGTGCAGTTCGCAGCCAAGTCCAACAAATAAGAGTGAATTATGTCAGCCATGTATCGTCCAGATAGCTTTACAAGTAAGGCATTGGCACAGCACTCCAGGTATCCAGGTTCGATTCCTGGTCTGGCCATTTTTCGCTCTTTTGGAATAAACTTCAACTATCTTACTCCAGCCTTGAATATGGTTTCACCCTATTTATAAAAAACGAGTATAATTACTTAAAGTGTGTATAGAACAACTTCCTTAAATGTAATTCCTGCTACAGGGTTCGTACGCATCAAGGGATTTAGGGGATTTTATGTGTTTTAGTACCAGAAATTTCGTAAAGCATTAGTCGGTACATCTGAAGATAGATTTTTTTTTTTCATTAAGTAATTCAAACATTGCTTTACGAAAATTCTGGTAAAAAATGCTTGAAACAGTGTTGCTGGATTGGGGACATTTTTGTCCCCAAATTGTCGATTGTCACCGCTTTTTTGAAATAGAAATATTCGATCTATTTAAAAATAGATTAAAACTTCTGAAAACTAAGTGAATTATACTATTTTTAAAAAGTGGTGACAATCAAATAATCTGAATTAAAAAAGTCTCCAATCTGGCAACAATTGCTTGAAAGTCCTTGAAGCGTACGAACCCTGTGTTATATTAATTTATATTGAAAAATTTATTTTAATATATTTTGTATTTTCCTCAAAAAATTGAAAAATACGTAAATAGACAGTTATATAAAAAGTTTTAAAAATAGTGTCTTTATTTTATTTAATTTTTTTTTTTGGCAAAATTAAAATTCAAACAAATGTCATGGAGTTTAAAATAACTTGTATGCCTTTTTCTAATTCCTAGTGTGTTTCTAAAATAAAAAATAATATTAATATTTTAAAATGTTTGTAAAACAATTGGTACGTGCTCCCGACCATTACTGGTCATAACAAATTTACTTTAACCCTCTAATTCCCAGGGTAGAATGCGTTCCGGAGATTGCGTAATTTAGAGAATAGCTATTCATACCAGAAAATCTATTACAAACTTTCGGTTTAGTTAATAACGAAATGTATGTTACTAATTAAATTAAAAATCTCTTTTTCAAATTCCTATTCTAAATTTTTGGTATGAATACGGAATATCTGAATAAAAAAATCCACTAAATCGTGAACGCTGATGATAGAAAATATGCTACCATGGGCGGCAGAGGTTTAAAGAAAATTACACATTTAGCATGCGTTTTTAAAGAAAGGATTACCAAATATCTGAAATGCGGAAGAAGCCATTAGTAATTAACCCCTTAATTCTCCCTCTCGTGACATTTACGGAATCTTTTATTTAGATTGTTTGATTCCCACCAGTTTTAGAAAATAGTGCAATTGGCTTTATTATGGTGTCATTTTACCTGTGATTAAATAAGGTGAATATTTCTTTTCCGAAAAAGTGGTGCCAATAAGCAATTTGAATTTTTAAACTGTAATTTCCTGCGACCGTTAAGGGGTTAAAGAAAAGGTTGATTTATATTGAAAAGAAAGAACAAATATCAGCATAAAACACTTACGCGCATAAAGAATAAAAAATATAATTTAACCTTTTATCTGCTGCATTATGATCTATTACAATTTTTTTCATGTAACTTTTTTTTCCTGTTACTACAATGAAAATTAAAAAATAAACATAAAAAAAAAATACTTACCCGTGAGAAATTTAATGCCTTAGAGCTAATTAACCCTCTTATGCATAAATTATTTTTCATTATTCATAAAAAATCTTTTTTTGTGATAAATGAAAACCCATTATAAAATAATTTTATTATTTTGCTGCATGCTAGCTATTATCTGTCCACAAATCAGATCTCCACAAATGAATGCTGAAAAGTTTTTGCTTTATAGGACAATACTTATCTGTCCTCATGTGAGGCCCGTATGAATGAGATGGTTAATTAAAGTGGTACTTTAACCCTTTCAGGGGCAAGGTACTTGTATTCGTAAAATGTTGAAATAATTGATTGACACTAGTATTAACAAGAAAATTTATTTGTAAACATGTAAAAGTATATTTTCGCGTACTTAATAAAAGTGAAATTTTCATTAAAAAATTCGGGTGCCAATGAGGCTATTACGGATTAAAATTATGTGATGACGTAGCGGCATCGCGGCCTTTCAAGGAGATAAAGTACCGTCAGTAATACTATAACTAAAATATCATCGTAACAGAAAACCCACAAGGTATTTCAAATGGCACCAGAATTAGAGTAAAATACCCTAATTTCCCGCGTATAATCCGCAGACCAAACAATTCTGTTTAAACGCAGAAATTTTATTCAGTAATTGAAGACAAATATTTACCGCGATTCAAATTGCTACGGCTTAATTCTAAAAATTTCTGGGTCGAAACATGAATGATTGATCTGCGGATTATACACCGGAAATTACGGTACTTTCGATTTAATAAGCATGTGAAACATAGCCTTTTCCTTATTTATAAGTAAATGGTTTAGCAAATTCCGGGGGCAATCATTTATTTCAACACTTTAGCATTGAAAATGCTTTGCCCCTGAAAGGGTTAAGACTTTTTTTTTTTTTTTTTTTTTTTTTTTTTTTAAGGTTTCGATCTTGTTAGCAGTTCTTTAGCTATGCGACGTCTATATTCCAGGGACAACCTGTTCTCTCGCATCTGAACATACGAAATATATGAATTTACATATGCCATTTCTAGCATAGCAAAAAAGAGCCGGTGCCACAATTTTTTCGATCTCCAATAAAAAATAATAATGAAACAGAAAAGAAATACTAGGAAAATTATTACTACACTACATTTCAGTAATTACATTTTAAAGCAGATGAAAACGATGGATAGCTAAACCGACGAAATTAAACAAGGAGTTTTTCTTCGACTGCCAGTGTATTGACGGTAGTAAAACCGAGTAATTCAACTGTTAAATCAAATACATATACCACAAATTCGCCGTAAATTGACCGATTCACCTAAAATAGCTAGTCAAATTGTATTCTAAGATCATAATGAACACATAAAAAAAATCTACACTTATCTTATATCCTTTACTGTGTTTGCAGCAATAAAACGACGATCGTGACAATCTGTACAAAATGTCGGCACAAAACACATCGACTGTTTCAAAGATAACTTCCTCTCTAAAATAAAAAAAACCCTAGAATTACTGCTGCCGTGTATCCGGATAATGAGGAGTTAAAAGAGTGTTTTCCCAAAGTACCAGTAGAATATTAGTAATATTTATTTTTGGATGAAAGTTTAAAGTGAGTGGTACTTATAAGTACCGTCAGTAGATAAAGGGTTAATTCTAAGGGGTGTTTTGTCAAGCAAAATTAACATTTCCGATGCCTAATATTCGTTTGAGTTTTGCTGAGCTGCATGCATTCCGTTTTTTTTTTTTTTTTTTTTTTTTTTTTTTTTTTTTTTTTGTTTTGTTTTGTTTTGTTTCTAAAATGTTTGACGCTACGAAATTAGCCGAACGTTATTTTTCTATTTTAGGAAAATATGCGATATGTTTATCTAAATAACAGGTCATAAGTTAGGGAAAAATAACCCTTTTATTTTTTTTAGCACAATCTTAACAAAATGTTATATTAGGTAGCGCTCCCACTGGTCCGTTTTTTGAACACCAGTTTAAAGAAAAAATTTCGTGGTAGGTTTCGGCGACAATGGGAAGAAAAACGCCTTTCCAGGTAAGTTTCTGCCAAATTTATAAAGATTTTTCTTATAAAAATAGTGGTGTTAAAAAAAAACGGACCGAGTGGGAGCCCTGTTAAAGTTATAATGATCTCGTCTAATTTTGGTTTCTTAAACATGTAGATCGCCTATGGTCACTGTACTTGGATTTTATATTATTTAAGAAAAACATTTTCTCTATTCATGTTTATATTATAAATTGATGTATATATGAATAGTATTGTTTGTAAAGTAAGTATTTATATACATATTATTCCACTTGTACAAATAGTAATTTTGTGCATATTTTGAGAGAAATAATGTAACACGTAATACGCAAATATACCGCCCGTTGGCGGAATGTTGTAGTAAATGTTTTCTTAACATAGTTTTTTTTATATTCATATGTTTCCTAATCTTTCTGACATATAATAATACTTATATCTCACATAGTACTTTCGATAATAAAAATAAATTAAAGAAATTTGCTTCAGTGACAATTATAGAGAGTGCTTAAAATTAGGGTGCTTGTATGTTATTTGGCCACAGCTACAAGGTGGCTACAGACCAGGGAAAATCACAGTCAAAATAAGGATGAAAACCCAGTATTTTCTTATAGAGAAATTCATCTTCTTTAATCGCGCGAATAAATAAGGCATAACTGCCAACTTTTACGCTTTCTTCATACCACTAAAACTTTATAGTATATATTGTCTTATTTAATCATTGAACTCTCACGATTAAACAAGGCGAAAATATCCATTAAATTTTAGTGGTAAGAAAAAAGCGTAAAATTTGGCAGCTATGAATAAGGCGAATTTTTCTATAAGTAAATTCTGATATTTCCTATCTTATTTGACTCTGATTTTCCCTGATCTGTAGACACCTTGAGCTAGTTCTCATATTGCACCTATCGCCCAGGGGTCTTTTATAAAATCTTGACTCTTTTTTGTTGTTATTGTTGTTTGATTGTTTTGGTTAACGCACATTTTATTATTTTTTTCTGTACTTTGTACTGAATCCTATGTACAAAAGACGTTAAAATCCATTTGCAAAAGATTTATTACTTAAAAATATTTTGAGTTTTAGGGTCAAAAACTGCCATTTTACACGTTATTACAAAATTCAAAGGATCATAAAATCATGCATATATTTTCAACTAAGAAAAATAAACAAAAATTCAAACAAATGGGTAAGTGTGATCACAGATAGGACGGAGGGTTTCGTTTAATATTCCTTTCAAAACACTTTATCCTTTTTCAAAATCTGTTAGTTTCACATTTTGCAACCAGGGGGCGCACTCTATTCTACACCAACCTCTATCCGAACGAAACTCCGTTTTACAACCTATCCATTGATATATTAGTCGAGGGAATCGGGCCCATAGCACCCGAGATAGGTAGGCGCCCCCTGGCGGTAAAAATGGAACTAAAATATGTAAGTATATGCTGCATAATATGAAAGAGTGGTCAAAGGGGTGTCGGCTAAAGTTTAAAAAGTGCCCCCCGGGTGAAAAGGGGAGGATAAAAAATTGCTTAAAATACACAAGTTAGAGCACAGAGGGTTAAATATAAGATTTTTTCGAAATTTTATGATTTGTCGTTTGATCGCAAGTGTTTAGCTACAATTATGCAAAATTTCAAGTCTTCAACTTAATTAGGAGCTGAGTTAGAAAAAAAAAGCATAAAATACACAAGTTAGAGACCAGAGGTTTAAATATAAGATTTTTTCAAAATTTTATGATTTTTCGCAAAATTTCAAGAATTCAGCTTAATTAGGGTCTGAGTTAGAAAGAAAAGCTTAAAACACACAAGTTAGAGCCCAGAGGATTAAATATAAGATTTTTTCGAAATTTTATGATTTGTTGCTTGATTGCAAATGCTTAATTATAATTTTGCAAAATTTCAAGTCTTCAAGTTAATTAGAGGCTGAGTTAGAAAGAAAAGCTTAAAGTACACAAGTTAGAGCCCAGAGGGTTAAATATAAGATTTTTTCGAAATTTTAGGATTTGTCGTTTGATGTGAGGTGTTCAGCTATAAGTATGCAAAATTCCAAGTTCCTAACGTATATAGTTTCTGAGAACGGGCTCTGTGACGGACAGACAGACAGAGGAGCGAGACAAATTGGGTTTCGTCAGGTGAACGAAACCCTAAAAAATCGGAAATCTACACACATTTTTTCTATTACATTCTATACAGGGTGGCCAAAATTAAAATGCACGGATTTGAATGGCTCTAGAAGCTAAACTATTTGGAATATTTGATGGGGGCACAGGACCTTTAAACTTTCAATAAATCAGTTTTTGATTTTTGTTTTATTCTAAATATTTTTAAATTTCTCAACAATATGAAGAAAACCCATTCAAAAATCTGCACTATTTCTTGAGTTACAATCATTTTTAGACTATGAGTATTATTGAAGGTCCTTCGATACTGAAACTTTAAAACGCGTTTTCTCAGATTAGTAAATTTGTAGTTTGTGCGCACTGTTACTTTCAAACTATGTAAGCTACAGCTTTAACCCTTTCAGGGGCAAAGCACTTCTGTTATTAAAATGTTAAAGTAATTGAATGACACCGGGTTTTACGAACAAAATTATATGAGAGTAAGAGCTTTTCTTCGCGTAAATTATAAAAAGCAAAACTTAATTACAAAATTGTGGTGTCAATGTGGTATTTGATAATTAAAACTAAGCGGTATATATAATGTACCGGCACCTTTCAAGGGGTTAAAAAATTAATCAAATATGCGTTTCTTTATAGTCTGCATGCTAAAACTTTATTTTATTTTATTTTATTTTTTTTTTTTTTTGCACTTCAAAAGCTTCAAAAAAATTTTGAAATTTTTGAATTTTCGTTTTTGTGGTAAAATTAACTTTTAAACAAATCCTTTTGTACATAATTTATTTTTAATTTAGAAGTATGTGTGTTATGATTCTATTTTGTTCCAAAATTGTTTTCCATATGCATAATTTAGAGTTTTATCATGCACGCAGCACCTAATGATTTTATGTCACGCACTAGTACGATGAATTTTTAAATTTAAGATTTAAATCCTAATTTTGTAGATACAATATTTATATTTGTGAATAATATAGTTAAGAATAGGGGAAACTATGGAAAATTGACCCACTTTTTACACAATGATTTTTTATTTTTTTAACACTTTCATAGCTAGGGACGAGATAACTCGTTTTCCAGGAATATTAGCTATCAATCAAAGAAAATCAATTCGTACCGGAAAATTCTGTCATTTAATTATTAGACATTGATTCCGATATCTAATCTCTAATAATTACCGGGCAGAATTTTCCAGTGCGAATTCATTTTCCCAAACGGAGATGACATTTTATTATTATTATTATTTTTTTTTTTTTATGTTTGTAAGAACAAAAAAATCATTAGAGTGAGAAGTGCTATTGATTATTATTTTCAAAGTAAAGTAAACAATTTTTAAATGAATTTGAGTTTTGTTTCAATTTTAGCGCTGCGAGGAGCGGTTCAGGCTCTTAGTGCAGAGGGTGGGACATATGCGCGCCATTGGGACGATGAAAGTGTTAATATTGAACGTAGAACAAAGTTTATATATCATTTTATTCGTTATACAATCATAAAAATAAAATTGCTACATAAGTGTAATATATAAGAAATTTCAAAAATGATTGATTTTAATAATAAGAAAATAATAGGTCAAGGCTCCCCACATATGGGAGGGTTGACCCACTTTGTTTTAAATATTGAAATATTTGTGAAGCGAAATAAAATCAGTTTAAAAAAAGCAAAATAACTTTATGCTACATGCCTTTAATTATTATGAAAAAATATTTTTGAAAATGTGATGCTTAAACAAACCTGTTTAGACGCAATCGCAAGTCAGAGGAGAAAAAATTTGCTTTAAACAGAATTTTGTCATACCAGGTATAACTGTACAGCAGGGAAAAGAAAATTTTAACATTTAAGACAGTATTCCCTTAGAGACAGGTTCCGTTTTCAGAGGGTTTCATGTATTATTATGTCCGGATTTGTGAGCCACTGTCCCGCTTTTTTTGTATCTCCTTGTCCTACATTTTGTGACACTCGATCTGACAACTCTAATTGTCACATATTCTGACTTCCTCTCATTGTATGCATCCTAGTGAAATTTGTCTACATATCTTCTTAAAGTGTTTCGATCAATGGTATGTTCTTTTGCAGCTGCATGAGTACATAATATACCATTAACATCTGACAGGTTCTGATGAACGTATACTATTTAGAACTAATGTTATATATTATTTTCTTGCTTATGTATTGTCTGTGTACTGTCAGTTTTAAAATAACATATTTCACTTATCTGGAATTTAATCAGAGTAGTTTGAGTGACATGGCTTTAGTTAAAGGAATGTAGCGAATCAACAGAGTGGGGTTTTCCTCTCATTCAAAGTACATATATGAGTAATCGGACAAAAGAGTTTCTAGCGAGATAATTGACGTCACAGGAATGTGACAGTGGAGGTTCGCTGAAGGGGAGTGGACCCTATTGTCAGAAGGGAAACTCTGTATATGTTTTTGGGTGAAATGAGAGAGATAGCCGAGAGGGAGCAGGAGGTCAGTCTATGCGTAGAGCTCGAAGTGTATGGACACCTTTTGTTCCTGAATAGAGTCTTCGAACAGCGTACGTATTGAGATATACGGGCGAGAGCGCACGCTCTTTTCCTATACAGTGAGTGTGACTGGAGATTACACGTTATCTCCGATAAATCTGTTTTAACGAACGTAGTGCGAGAGGTATATAGAATATTTTAATAAGCGGACCAGTACATAGAAAGTATTTTCTCTATGTAACTTAACGTCGAATCGGATCAGCTATATCCGAGTTTTTAAGTGTAAATATTGTTTTTTATTTGTAAATAGTGTGTAAATAAATTGTTAATTAAGTTTAAATGACTGAATTAGTATTCTTTCCAATAAGCCTCTCAGAGCGACCCGATATCATGTAATTATATCGGTGGTGGCAGCATATAAACAAAAAAGGAACATTTTTCGAAGTCGTGTGGACTAAGAGGAAATCCGACAACATCTTTTAATCCTTTCAGGGGAAAAGTACTTTCAGTAATAAAATGTTGAAATAAATTACTGACACCAGAATTTACGAACAAATTTATTTGGAAATAAGAATGGAGCTATATTTCACATACTTATTAAATGAAAAAGATTTTATCAAAAATCTCGTGCCATTGTGCAGTTTGGGAATTAAAATTAAGTGGTTTCGTAACCATACCACTGCCCCTAAAACATTTAAGACTGCTGCTTTCATACACTCTAGTCTTTTCTACTGTTTCTATTTACCTATTGTAAGTAATAATAAAGTGGATAAAAGTTCCTATCAACTTTCCCATTTATATTTCATTAATTTTTTTGTTGCAGTGGATACTATAGCAATTTTTCACATCTTTCTTTAATCAGTTTTAAACATTTTCTTTTCCATCACCCCATTTTACTGTAGCTTTATAGAATAAATTTACATTCTTTTTTTATATATAAAAATTAAATTTTCGTTATGCACAGCGTATAATTAAGATATTTCCAAAACCGCTTAATTAAGTAAGCCTTGAATATCTGGTCAACCCTCCCTCACATTGGCTGCTTCAAGACTCAACGCATAGCACTTTTCTAAAAAATAGCACATTGTTATGTTAAATCTAACCTACAGTACAATCTTTATGCCTGGAATGAAAGCTCAATATTTCTGCATTACTTAAAATCTACTTACTTAAATTTCTATAATATATTTTAACGAAAACTTGGGCAGACTCAGGCGACGACTTTTCTGTTCTATTCGTACCACTATTTTTAAAAAATAGATTTTGTGGTATGTTTATCTTGGAGATGTTCTCGAGCAGTATGTCAATAATTTTTGTTTTTAGAAAGTGGTGAGAGGTAGAATTAAAATATAGTAGCTTGTGGCAGCCCTGACAAAGGGTTGAAACGCACTATATATTATCTGAATTTGTCTTGTTTTAAGACAAGATAGCAACAGAAGAGCATAACAAATGAAACTAAATCAGAAATATTAAAATTAACAATAAAAATAATTATCCTCTCATAATAATTATGATCACAAACGGAACATCAACTTTATATTTGAATAAAATCATTACAAAAAAATAATATATGGCAGAGTAATTTACGGAAGCATAGCTGCCAACTTGTACGGATTTTTCTTACCACTAAAATTTAACAGAAATTTTTGCCATGCTGAATCGTTAAAAATCGCTGCGTTTCGGGGATTCAATTAGGCATAATTTTCTTTTAAATTTTAGTGGTAAGAAAAATCCGTACAAGTTGGCAGCTATGCGAAAGGCTAAATCGTATATTTTCATTTAACATTTAAACAAGTATTTTATTGTAAACCTTCTTACGTATCTGTTTAAATGTGTAACTTTTCGATATAGGAGAAAAATCATGAAGAACAATAAAATCAACGATTTTCGTGTAAATTACTATACTAGTCTTTTAAATTTAAACTAACATTTAATTCTTTCCTATTACTTTAAACTGTTATACATATCTTAGAAATCACATTATCTAAATCACAATAAAACTCTTTATATGTTGATTCAATATCTGCAAAAATTGAACATCCCATGGAAGTGTAATTTTTAATAAATAAATAAATTTTATTTTATCTCAAAGTGTTATTATTTTATGTTCACAAGACGATTTTCCTAATGAGAAAATTCTTAAAAACAACGGCATGCGTCATACATTTTCGTGAGCAGTTATTTAACGATTTCAAAGCATGGAAAATATTTTATTTGTACTTTTAGTACGCGCAACAAAACTCAAACTAATGTAAGACATCGGAAATGCTCTATTTTTCCTCGAAAAAAGCATTTGAATAAAATTATGCCCTTTTTTTCCCCTCGATATGCGGAATGTTTTGCTATAGTTTTGTTCTTTCATTTTTACATAAATGTATATTTTTCTCATGTACTAATGCATTTTTTCCGTTTTACTTTTTGCTGCCTCAAAGTTCTAAACGTGTTCTAAGAAAAGAATGTTTTTTTCTTGAAATTCTACGAAACTTTTAAAGTGTTATGTCTATTTCAAAATGTAACACATGAGGCATTTGAAAAACGTACGAAATAATGTAAATAAATAAAATTTTATAAAAGTTTTATTTGCGTTTTAATTTTTCTTTCTTGTTTTGGTTTCAGTTGACCCTTTTAGGGGCAAAGCACTTTTGTTATTAAAACACTGAAATGACTATTTGACACCAGGATTTACAACAAATTTATTTCAATATAAGTAAAATAGTTAAGCGACGTCTATATTCCAGGGAAAACATGTTCTCTCGCATCTCCCGTATGAAATACAGTACGTGTCAAAAGTTTAAGCACAACATAAAATTTCAAAATAAAATTTTATTATTGACTGAAAGTTACTTTCCTTTTCACATGACCTACAAATTGTAGTTTTAAAAAGATAATTAACAGATTTAAAAATTAACTCAAATAATATAATTTATCAAAAGAACAGAAATGAGTGTGTCAAAAATTTAAGCACAGTCGTTCTTTAGTCTTTAGTAGAACAAGAATAAAAAAAAAACTAATACTTGATTATTGATTCATTCTGCTGAATAACTTTAAATATACGGTTTTCTATCGATAAAATGAGGTTCTGTGTTATTTCTGGTTCAATTTTAAACCACGCGTTCTCAATGGCATCTTTCAAATCTTTAACTGAAGAATACTGCTTTCCATTTGGATAAACTACATGAGTGAGAATGCCCCACATATTTTATATAGGGTTTAAATCAGGGCTAATTGCCGGCCATTTCAAAACAGATACTTTTTTCATCTTAAGCCACGTTGAAGTTGAGTTTGAGGTATGGGTCGAAGCATTATCATGTTGAAATAACCATTTTTCTCCCCCCAAAAATCTCGGCAACAAGGAGAAAATGATTGGCAAGTGTCTCTTGATAGTTTTCAGAGTTTTCACAACCACTGATGAATGCTAGAGATTCTGACCATTGAAAGAAATAGCCCCCCATAATATTACACAACCACCACCATGTTGTCGTCTAAATATACGCCTAGGTTCTTTGCGGAGATCATGCCAATAGTACTTAAACCCAGCCATCGAGGTTCCATTTTTTTTTTGCATCACTGAATATGACATTCAGCCACTTATCACCAAACAACATATGCTCTTTGGCCCACTGCAATCTAGCTTCTTTATGGTGTCGTTTCAGACATGGTAACCGAGCCATTTTACCACCGCTCCTTGAATACTAGGCCTGAGCGCGGACACAAAAATGGCGGCTGCCGAAGGCGGAATTATTTTAACATATGTACGGTCCCTTAAATATTGACACCAGTATTATGTAACAAATTTCTTTCACTTGTTTAATCTCAGAAAAATAAAGCGGGAAAAACATAAAAAAAAAATATTGGTGCCAAAATTCAAGGGACCGTACACATTCTGAAAAAAATCCGCCTTCAGCAGCCGCAATTTTTGTGTCAGCGCTCAGGCCTACTATTCAGGGGGCGGTGCATTTTACGGTTTTTGATGTATTCCGATTACAAAACTCTCCTATGAACAGTTTTTTCTATATTTGTCTCCCAACTGTATGTTTTATTTGCGAAACGGAGTAATTACCAGTTGAAGCCAAGTTTCTGATGCGGCGGTCTTCCCGCAAAGTAGTCACTCGTGGCTCTCCTGAACGGAATTTTTGTTTGAAATAATTACCACGAGCCAAAACTTGATGAATTCCTTGTTTTGATCTTTTTAATGCACTTGCAATTTCAGAAACAGACTTATGTTTTACTCTCATGCTCCAAACAATTATCACCTCCCGGTCTGAAAATTCTTTCGACTTAGTCATTTTCTACTAATTCAAAAACAACTGACTAATTCTTATACACATAGAAATCGTTTGCGTGCGCAACGGCTTACATCAGTTTGTAAAATTTGCATAAAAAAGATTTCGTGCTTAAACTTTTGACACGTTATTTTTTTTCTATTCTTAAACTCCATGGTTTGAAATAAAATTTAAAAAATAATTTTATTGAATATGGTGTTAAAACTCCTGTTATTAACATATACAAGACATATATTGAAATAAAGTGAATATTTTAAGTTTTATTTTAAAATTATTATTGAGCTTAAACTTTTGACACGCACTGTATATGAATTTACATACGTCATTTCTAGCATAGCAAAAACGAGCCGGTGCCACAATTTTTTCGATTTTCTATAAAAAATAACAATGAAACAGAAAAGAAAAGAAATATAAGAGAAATCATTACTACACTACATTTTAGTGATTACAATTTAATGCTGATGAAAACGATGGATAACTACACAGGCGAAAAGCAAACAAGAAGTTTTCTCCAACACCCAGTGTACTGACGGTACTTATACACATACAGGGCTCCCAAATGGTCCGCCAACTGAATACCAATATTATTTTAGAAAAAAAAAATATTTTTTAGATTTTTCTTACAAACCGCCCCGGAAGCACCTTTGAAAGTAAATTCGACCGCAAACCTACCATAAAATTTTCTGCTGACACGCTGGCCAAGGAGGCCACCTCACGTCCAAACATAGATCTTGCCCTTCCTGTTCCCCCATCTTATGTTCGTTGTTTCCTTAAAAGGAACATACTTCCAGACAGGTAACTCTACTGGGATGACTCACGTAAAGGCAGGCACACCTATTCCTTAATCCCAAAAGTCTCCTATTAATCTCTTAGCTTTCTCCCCTCCCACATCAGCTTTCCTCTCCGGTCATGGTCCATTTAGAACATACCTCAATTATTTCAAACGCTCTGGCACGGACCTCTGCGAGTGTGGGGCTTTTGGGTCCCCAGATCATTATTATTTCTTCTGCACACTCACAGAGGCCTGGCACCTTAGGTACCCTAACCCCCGCCCAGATACTTGGCTCAAAAACATCTTATCTCGCCCAAGACTACTCCGCCATTTGGCAGAAATATTTCACTTCCTTATGGACCTGACCAATCTTACTTCCTAGCTGTTCTGCATCTGCATTCCTGAGACTCGCCCTTTGTCGCATTAGAGCCTTTGTCGAGCTCCTGGCAGTCCTAGCTCCCCTTGTCGTACAGGAGCAGGTCTCCGGCGCACATACGATCTGGACGATGTGGTCCGGAATCATGATACAATCTTCAAATTTTCTTTTTTGATTTATGGACTTTTATCTCCAGGATCAACCCACCGCTGCCTGTCGCGTAGGAGCTTTGTGCTCCAGCGGCTAGTTTTTATGTATATCTATGTGTTAATGTAATTTTTTTCCCTCGTTGGCATGTGCCTTTTGTCCGAGGACTGGAACTATGTGTAGTGAATCCCCGCATGTCGGGGAACTTACCGGGTGGAGCAAATAAGGTCTACACCAGATCCTAGTAATCTGGTAATTTTGCTCCACTTAGGCATAAAATAAAATAAAAATATAAAGTAAATATAAAGTAAATATAGGTATACTTAGGGTATTTATATTCTTACCACTATTATTACCACTGTGTAATTCAACTGTTTAATTAAATACATGCACCGTTCACATAAAATAGCTAGTCAAACTGTGTTCTAAGATCATAATTAGCACATTAAAAAAATCCAACACATATGTAATATCTTTTGCTGTGTTTGCAGCAATAAAAAGATGAGTGTGACAATCTGTATAAAGTGTCGGCACATCGACTGTGTCAAAGATACCCTCCTTCCTCGCTAAAATGACAAACCTAGAACTACTGCTGCCATGTATCCGGATAAAGTGTAGTTTAAAAGTTTTTGCAAAGTACCATTATAATATTAGTAATATTCACTATGGGATGAAGGTTTAGAGCAGTGGTTCCCAACGTGGGGCCTATGCTCCACCAAATTTCAAATTTTTAACTAACTTCTCCACTGTCCTTTTTCTGGAAAAGCAATGTTTTAGACTAAGAATAAAAGTTACATTAAAAATTTAAAAATAAATAAGTTTATTCTGTTGAATTTTAAAAAAGTTTCAAATCAAAATGTTTAAAATGGAAAACATACCAGAATAATTATGTGACGAATCTTTAAATTTTTTTCTCCAGCGCCTCATCCCAATTTAATTTTTAAAACTTTCTGTAATATTTCTGGTTACTAAGGTTTTATGCAATTTTTCTCAATCATTCAATGAATGAGCTATTTTTATCTATTAGGTAGATTTCTTATGAAATACTACCTATTGGGATCGTTCCTATGTTGGAATTTATGAAAATGTTTTGCAGATCTACACCGATCATGACCCCTAGAACCCAAAACCACCCTCAGTAAAAAACTTTATATATCTATCTATCTATCTATCTATATATATATATATATCACTTTTATTCTGGACACGATAACTTTCGTAATTCTGCACCAATCTCTTCCAAACTGATACATAAAATCAATGGGCATAAAATCTCGGTCAAGTTCGTTAATGGGCAAAATCGGACCAAGGGGAGGGAAATAGGGAGGGGTTTTGTGAAAAGAGAAAACCCCCCATAACTTCTTAATTTTTGTACATATCAAATCAGTTTAAAGTTTTTATTACTTCTAAAAATAGGGCCAAAAATTTGTGTATCACAGATTTTTGATAAAGTTAAAAATGGGCTCAAGGGGCGCAAAAAATAGGGTTTTTGGGAGAAAAAAAATCATAACTTCGTCAATTCTCAAGATATCAAATTGAATTAATTTTATTATAAATCTTCTTAATATTATCTAAAACTTTTATATTCACAAGTTTTTGATAGGAGCAATTCGTACCGCAAAAAAAAATTAAAAACGAAAACAAAAAGGGCGTTTGAAGAAGAAAAAAATTCATAACTTCGTCAATTCTCAAGATATCAAATCCAATTAATTTTATCATGAATCTCCTTAACATTATCTACAACTTTTATATTCACAAGTTTTTGATAGGACCAATTCGTACCGCAAAAAAAATTAAAAACGAAAACAAAAAGGGGGGTTTGAAGAAGAAAAAAATCCATAACTCCGTCAATTCAAAAGATATAAAATCCCCATGAATTTATCATATATCTCCTTAATATTGTCTACAACATCTATATAGACAAGTTTTGGATAGGACCAATTCTTAGAGCAAAAACAAATTAAAAATACATACCGGTTGAAGTAAAAAATGATCTAAGTAAGGGTGTATTCAAATCCAAACTGCTTATTTTCTGACTCATTTTACAATTCATTTTTGCTCTCAAAGGCTTCCAATTGGTACGTTTTCTTACTCAGAAACTATATAATGTACCGTAATGGTCGATTTTCTGATAGGGCAGAATATATTTTTTTTAATTCTGTCAAAAAGGGCATTTTGAACCGAATTTACCGAAGCGGATTGTGTTGGAAAAATCATTGTATTAAGGATGCGCTTAAATCCAAACTGCTTATTTTCTGACTGGTTTTTAAATTCATTTTTGCTCTCAAACGCATTTAATTGGTAGATTCGCTTATTCAGAAACTATATAATGTACCGTAATAATCGATTTTTAGATAGAGGCAGAATATATTTCAAAAAATGATGTCAAAGTGGGCATTTTGAACGGAATTTCCCGAAGCGATTGTGTTAGAAACGAAAAATATTGTCCTTCTGAGAAAATAATTGTTTATATATCAAGTTTTAATTAATTGAACAAAAAATAAAAACACAGGTCGCTTATAAATCTCTTCAAAAATCACGTCAACAAGTTTCATATTTTTTTAAATTAAAAATGTATCTGGAATTATGCCAGAAAATTTCGAGTTGTTGAGCATGGAAAAGTATTTTTTTGAATACCGCCCTAACATGATTCTGATAAAACCAGCTATTATATGAAAATGAAATAAAAACTCGTCAAGGGAGGCCAGATAAAATTGTTAAAGTGGATTTATCTATAATCATGATTTAGTTTTTGTTTGTGAAATTAGTATATTTGACTTCGAAATCTACCTCTGCCTGTAGGCCGGGCCGGCAGGGATTTTTTCTCTCTGGTAACATGATGAAACTTTTACACATAAAATTACTTAATTATATGTGTGTAATGAGGTGGTGTGTGTGTGTGTAGGGGGGCATAGTGATTTTACAGATGCTTCGGTGGGGCGTGGCCAATAAAAGGTTGGGAACCACTGGTTTAGTGTGAGTGGTTCTTATAAGTACCGTCAGTAGATAAAGGGTTAAATAAGACAAATTTTAATAAATCAAATTACTTTTAACCATATTTATATCAACTGTCACGATTTTTGGCCAAAATTATTTCCGTTTTGTTTCTTTCTGTGCCACGTATTAATATAATGACGAACGCACTGAAAAATGAATAAAGTCTGTCGCATTTTCAGAAAATATTTCTAAATCTTTAGTAAAGAATTATATTTATTAAAACAAATAATCAGATACTGTTATTTTAAGACATGAGCTTATAAAATTAATAATTCGTTTTATTAAAGTAACAATTGTTTTGATTCATTTAGAAATTTTATTAATCAGTTTTAAATGAAGAACAGTTATTAGGTTGGCAACTAAGTTCCTGCAGTTTTTTTAAATAGAAGTTTTCTACCGGAATCTATATTTTGTTTTTTGGATAGAGTTAATCTATGTTAAAATTCAGATCAATAAGATGGAGGGACAAGTTGATTAAAGGGGGGATTTACGACTCATCCTCCTCTTTGCTTTTAGTCAAGGCTCTAAGGACGCGAAAGCTGCTCGCGACGTTTACGCTGTGTCTGGCGAGGGCACCATAGCTGAAAGAGCCACTGAGGATTGGTGTGGGAACTGTGACATCAAAGTCTGGCCGTCCAGTTGAGTTCGATGAAGAGCGATTAACCCTCTAATTCCCAGGCCAACGACCCCTGAATACTAGGCCTGAGCTGTCACACAAATATGGCGGCTGCCGAAGGCGGATTTTTTTTAGGGTAGGTACGGTCCCTTAAATGTAGACACCAGTATTTTATAAAACATTTCTCTACCTTGATTATTCTCAGAAAAATGAAGAGGAAAAAACTTCAAAAAGTTATTGGTAGGAATATTTAAGGGACCGTACACACGGTGAAAAAAATCCGCCTTCGGCTGCCGCCCTTTTTGGTCCAGCGCTCAGGCCTAGTATTCAGGGGGCGGTGCCCAGACAGTGTTGCCAGTGGACTACTTTTTTTCAATTCGGATTTCATTCTTGGCACCACTTTTGTGAAATGGTAAAATTCCCCTTCCTTTTGCTTTGATTATTATGTCATTAAATAAGGCGAATTTTACTTTTTTTAAAAAGTGGTGCCAATCAAGAAATCTGAAATTAGAAAAAGTAGCCCACTGGCAACACTGTTATCAGGGTGGAATGCGTTCCAGAAATTGCTTAATTCAGATAATCGGAATTCATACCAGAAAATCTAATAGCAACTTTCGGTTTAGTTAAAAACGAAATGCTATTAATTAAATTAAAAATCTCTACATTAAATTCCTGTTTTAAATTTCTGCTGTGAATACGGAATATCTGAATTAAAAAATCCACTAAATCGTGAACGCTGATGGTAGCAAATATGCTACCATGGACAGTAGAGGGTTAAACCAAATTTTGCACGAAATTTGGCGTCAAAAGACAAGGGAACTCGCAGAGAAAATAGAATTCTCCCACACTGCTGTAGAGAATGATCTTCACTCGATGGGAAAGGTTTGGAAGTGTGGAGCATGGGTTCCGCATGCTTTAAGTGACAACAACAAAAATCAACGAGCCACAATCTCCGCTGGTTGGCTTGCTCTTCACCGCTCAACTCCTAGACACAAGCAACGATTTTTTTACCGAATCGTTACTGGCGACGAAAAATGGTGCCTGTAAATTAATATGAAACAGCGCAAGGAATGGTTTAGTCCCGGTAAATTACCAACGCAGCGCGTGAAACAAGATCTTCATCCACGTAAAACGATGTTGTGCATATGGTGGGACTGGGAAGGGATTATCCATTACGAATTGCTTGAACGTAACCAAGCAGTCAACGCGACGCCCTATGTTCGACAAATAGAACGGCTCAACATGACTATTCACGAGAAAAATTCTAATCGGCAACATGGAGTTCTTTTGCTGCACAACAACGCCCGCCCTCATATCGCCAATATGACCAAGGAAGCCATTCAAACGCATGGCTGGGAAGTGCTGCCACACCATTACCGTCTCAGTACTCAAGGCCTCCGGACTGATTTCGTGACGTACCAAATGAAGATTAACCCCTTGAAGGGCAAGCAATTGCGTTCGTGTAATGCTTAATTCCCACCGGAAATTTAGAAAAATTTTATTTCAAAATAAGGAAAAGCAATTTTACGAGTTTTTTCCACTAATGTGAGAAAACTAAAATTTCCTAAAATTTTTCTGGTACAAATCCTGATTAATCGTAGGTGGGATAAAATATATCCCACCGCCCCTCAAGGGGTTAAGGGGTTAAGGTCTAGTCAGACTGGACATACGAGTGCAAAGAATCAAAGTTTTGAAATTTAGCATGAATTAACAATGGAGTTATGAATAAATAGGAAGAGACATATAGTCTACTGTCTACTAGTTGCGAGTGAAGTAACTGAGGAGGTTGTCACAATATGGCGGCTGCTTTATTAAAAATCTATCTTCGGTTTCTGTTTACCGCCGGGGCGAACATACCACCAGTAAAATTGAATAGAAAATTTCGTCTTATTTAAGCGTCTTATTCATGGAATTATTTTTTCACAAATGTGGCCAAAATTTGCCTTATGTCAGTTTGCCTTATAAAACTGTCAGTTTGTTTCCCTGGTTTTCACAATATGGCGGAAACGCAGGGCGTGACTACCGCCAAAGTCAACTGCTACCGGTAAAGAGAAAAGCTCTTTCTACCATTATTTATGACTGAAATTTTACAATAACGAAGCGTTTAAATAAGGAGAAAATTTCTATGTAAATTTACTGATGGAAGTTTCCACCAGCGGTAAACAACTCCTCCGATAGCGGTTACAGTTGAAGCTTCACTATTTTAAGGATATGCAAGTTCCTCTTTATTAATAGTTCCATGAAATTAACTCGATCAATAAAAAAATACATTTAAAAACACGGTGGTAACCTAACTCAGTGTTGCCAGATGGGCTACTTTTTTTAAATTTAGATTCTTGATTGGCACCACTTTTTTGAAATGCTAAAATGCGGCTCATTTAATGACATATTAATTAAGGCGAAAACAAAGGGGATTTTATCGTTTCAAAAAAGTGGTGCCAGTCAAGAAATCTGAATTTAAAAAAAGTAGCCCACTGGCAACACTGACCTAATTGCGAACCCACTTGGTACTCTGCAGTTGGCATTGCATTTTAATGATCTGAAACTTAACATAAATTAACTCAAAAAAAAAAAAAAAAAAAAAAAAAAAAAAAAAAAAAAAAAAAAAAACAGAATATAGATTCCGGTAGAAAAAGTGTATTTAAACAAACGACGGGAACTTAGTTGCCAACCAAATATATATTATTTAAAAAAATTACTATTAACTCCAAACTACACGGTGGCATCTAGAATTTTTTATTTTTAATTACTTTTATAATATACGTGAAGAAAATAATTTATTTATTCTGAAATCAATTTGTTCGTGTATTTCAACATATCGTCGGTACCATGACAAACTGTCCAATATGAAAACAGTGTTGTCAGTGGGCTATTTTTTTTTTATTCAGATTTCTTGATTGGCACAACTTTTCTGAAATGGTAAAATTCTCCTTAGTTTCATCTTAATTAATATGTCACTACATAAGGCGAATTTAACTTGTTCAAAAAAGTGGTGCCAGACAAGAAATCTGAATTTTAAAAAAGTGGCCCACTGGCAACACAGTTTTCACTTTGGATAGTTTGACAATGGAGTTATGAATAAAGAGAAGGAGACATATAGTGTTCTGTCTACCAGTTCCGAGTGAAGTAACTGAGAAGCTTGTCACAATATGGCTCTGCTTTTTTTTTAAATAGGATCTACAGTTTCTGAATACAACCGGGACAAACTTCTCACCAGTAATATTGAATAGAAAACATTGTCTTATTTAAGCATCTTATTCATCGAAATACTTTCTCACAATTGTATTAAACATTTCTGTTTGTTTTTACTGGTGTCAGATTGAGTGTAAAATCGTCAGTTCGTTTCACTGGTTGTCACAAACTGGTGGAAACGCAGGGGCTGACTTTCGTCAAAGTAAACTTCCACCAGTAAAATTTAAAATTTGTTTCTACCATTATTTATGACTGAAATTTTACATTAAAAAGACGCTTAAATAAGGAGAAAGTTTGTGTATAAATTTACTGGTGGAAGTTTCCACAGGCGGCAATCAACTTTTGCGAAAACGGTTACAGTTGAAGCTTCACTATTTGAAGGATATGTCAGTTCCTCTTTATTAATAGTTCTATGAGTTTAAAATGGTATCGACGATATTAGCAACAGAGGTACATTTCTTCTGAAAGGGTTAACCACTTGAAGGGTGGTGGTTCATTTTTGGACCACTTAATTTTAATCCTTAAATGCCACATTGATACCAGAATTATGGAATCAAAGTTTTTTTTTTAAAGTATACGAAGAAAAAGTCCTATTTATTTTCAAATAAATTTGGTTGTAAATTCTCGTGTTAGTCAATTGTTCCAGCATTCTATGAGAAGAAGTACTTTGAGCCTGAAAGGGTTAACCCTTTCAGGCGCAGAAAATTATACTAGTAAAATAATGGAATGTTTGATTGACACCATAATTTACCGACGAATTACTTAATAAATAAAAATTGTCTTTCTAAACTTTCATTGTAAAAGCAAAATTTTATTAAAATGTACTTGGTGTCGTTTATCAGTTTGGAATTAATATTAGGTGGTCACGCCGTACGACCATCGGCCCTGAAATCGTGAAATGAAAAGTGAAATTTGGAATTTTAACGTTCACCATCTCATTATGTTTCTCAGTAAAATTTAAAGTTTCTCAGTATACTATATTCAAAATCCGTTTACGAAAACGCTCTTGTTTTAAAAATAGCCTTTCAAAGTACATTTAACATTTACAGATTAAATTATAAAAATATTTCCACAATTTTAACTAGTGTTATCAAAGCAAACTTTTTAAAGTGCCAGAAGACATATCTTTTAAGTTCCTTTTAAAACTTTTGAAGACAGCATTGGTGTTTCAAAGAATTTATTTTACCTTACAAACTTAGTAAAGCTTCCTAAGATAAAGTTTGAAGTTACTAAAGTTTATTCCAAGTCATGAGTTCTTTAAGTTTTCTGACGACCATTTCTAGTATAAAATACCTTTTATTTTTTAGTTATAGCATTCTATAAAAATATCTGAAACTAATTTAATTTATCTTTCATTACTTCAGTATGAAAAAGGATTCTTTTAAGGAAACATTCGTTTGTTTATTATCTACAGTTGTTTTTTTATTTTTTACAAAATATATATATTTTTTAAAATACCAAGGATTCCTCCTTTGTGGCAAAAAATATTGGGCCAATATTTTCAGAGCTCCCGCTCAGTCTTTTTTAAAAATAGCAACTGTTCTAAACAATAATGTCCTGTTTCGATATCTCTTCAAATGCTTCAAAAACTCATATCTGCCTACTTTCCCTGAAACTTCCGTAAAATGTGAGTTAAATTGTCCGAGTTTAAACACGTTTCGAACCAGAAATTTACTAAAGAAACTAATTCAAATGGATTTCATAGAGAAACATATAATTAAATGTACAGCACGGCTCGCAAAAAGTCCGCCAACTGCATACCAATAAATTTTAGCAGAAAATTTTATGGTAGGTTTGCGCTAGAATTAACTTTCAAATGTGATTCCTGGGCGGTTTGTAAGAAAAATCTAAAAAGAATTTTTTTCTAAAAAAATATTGGTATTAAGTTGGCGGACCATTTGGGAGCAATGTTGCCAGAGGCATTACCGTCTCAATACTCAAGACCTCCGGATTGATTTCGTGACGTACCAAATGAAGATTAACCTCTTGAAGGACAAGCAATTGCGTTTGTGTAATGCTTAATTCCCACCGGAAATTTTGAAAAATTTTATTTCAAAATAAGGAAAAGCAATTTTACGACTTTTCTCCACTAATGTCAGAAAACTAAAATTTTTCTGGTGCAAATCCTGATTAACCGTAGGTGGGATAAAATATATCCCACCCCCCTCAAGAGGTTAAGGGGCGGCGGTATATACCATCAAATTTTCTGTTAAAATTTATTGGTATTCAGTTGGCGGACCACTTGGCCGTCCTGTGTACTTGAAAAAGAGCTTTTACTTACGTTCAAAAACATTTGTTATAAATCCTGGTGTCAGACAGTCATTTCAGTATTTTAACAACAAAGGAGCTTTGCTCCTCAAAGGGTTAAAGCAAAATTGTGCTTAAATAAGCACTGTTGAGTCAATAAATTAAGAATTTCAACGTGATTTGGCAAACCAGATAGCATGAACATCAGCAGCAAGTTTGATTTTTTTCTGATATTATAATGCCGTGACAAATTTGAATTGAAAAATTCGCAGCAAATCTCCCGCAAGGTATACCATCATCCACTTGCATGAGTAGTCTATTTTGAAACTGATTGAAAGACTGCCTTTAATTCACGAAAGTGACGAAAGCAAAAAAGCCCTCTGTTGAGAGAATAGACAATCAGCACATACGCAGAAATTGTAGAAATTGTATTCGGTTGGCACCGCTTTCTTTAAACTCTATATTTATCAATTAAAAAAAAAAAAAAAAAAAAAAGAAAAAAAATGGCTTGATTGGGAAAGTACAAATATTGCATTAACTTGTTTATGGTATTACGGACGATGCGTTCGCATCAATTGGCCAGACCATATCACGTCTATGGGCCCCTTCGAAGGGTTTAAACTTATGGTGTAACATTTGTAAACAGATAGTGTGGTATGGAAAGATTAGTACTTTGCACAATTTTTGAGTACTTGTTTGCCGTTAATTTGCAATAAATTTGATACAACATGAATTTAACTTACACGACAATTTAGCTGCAAGTTCAAAGTGTGGTGACTTCGGTGTTTGCGTTATCTTGCTGCAATCTTGTTATGAACTTTCAGTCTTGTTATGCTGAGCTTTCTGTAACTTTGCAGGTTTTCAAAGCAAAACTGCTGTAAATTTTCCGAAAACAAAAAATGCTATGTGGGAATAGTGTTGTCTTTGACCTAGTAATTAAATGTGTCTTTTAAATGATCAAAATAAGAAAATTCATAGCTTTAAAAATTTTATTTTAAAAAAATGACATTTTCGAATTCAATCGGTGCACTGCAAAAAAATGGTAATATTCCGCGTGTATTCCGGTGTCTTTTTCCCTTTTCGTACGTTTTTATAAAAGGAAGCTACATTTTTCTTTTCTGAAACATTCTTAGGAGAACTTTTGGTTCTAAGTAAGTCGAAGAATACAACTCGGATGTTCTGGTGAGAATTAGCTCGCTAGCACGCGGATTCGCCACCACTATTCCTGTTCATTTCGCAGGAAAGTTGTACATTTTTCAGTAGAATGTTCCGGAATAATTGACGAAATTTTCAGTTACCGTATATACTCGCGTATAGGTCGACTCGCGTATAAGTCGACCCCCTAACTTTCGAATGCAAATTCTGCAAAAAATCAAAAACCCACGTATAAGTCGACCCCCTAAATTTTTACTTCAATTTTGCGCAAAATCAAACCAAATATTTCACTTGCCTATGCGAAAAAGTAGTATGTAAGTAAAAATAAATCATTGAAAAAATTTTTAATGATAAATTATTATTATTTGTATATTTTCTGTAATATTTTATTATTCATACACATAAAAAGTCAGAATTTTGCAGTATTCAAAGTTTTTTTTTTTTTTTTTTTTAATTGACTCGCGTATAAGTCGACCCCCCCCCCCCCCAAATTTGCTTGCCAAAAATTGTCAGAAATTCCTCGACTTATACGCGAGTATATACTGTAGTTAAATAAACATTTCTAGTGTTATTTTATATAAACATATGTAGCGCAATGTAAAAGCACACCTAGCAACCACATTTCGGTTCAGATTTGTGTTCAAATACTCAATGTCTTCGATATTCGCAGCGCCACCTAGTGTAAGGGTTCCCAGCAATAATACTGCAAAAGTTCGTGCACTTCCATGTAGTGGTGGGCCAGCGCATGCGATAAAACGGATGCCCACCAGAATTTTATCTGAGGATTTCCAACAGCAAAGTTGACTGAAGCTGTCCAGCAGTGGTCACACAGTAGTAGACCATCAGCCAGTGCTTCTCCATCATTGCCAGTACCTATCTTGTGGCTGGCCAGCAATTTCCTCTTTGCTGGGTATGTACGGATTGTAATGAAATTTAGTGTAGATACTAATAGTCCAGGCAATAGAGACCGTATATGGGCTCTACCTAGCAAAATTCATGGTACCTCTGAAAAAAGGCTTACTATATGTTTTTTGGGTCGCTGAATCCGAATTTTTAACTTTCCACCAAAATTTTGGTAAAATGCCCCCCCCCCCCCAAAAAAAAAGGTTTTTATTAAAAAATCAATTTTTTTATTATTTTAGGTCAAAAGTATCTAGAAATTCAGAAAGTAGACAAAATTTGCAACAAATTAGATATTTGACATTATGGCTTAGGATGAAGGGGAAGGGGGATCTGCCTCGGAACTTGCGCGCGGTGCTGCGTGAACTAAGTTGCGCAATTCCACTTAACCACCAACACGTTTGCATTCGCTCTCCCATCTCCCCTCCGAACTTTCTCTATAAGTTTTACTTTAAGTTTTTTGGGTCGCTGAATCCCAATTTTTAACTTCCCCCCAAACTCCCCCCCCAATAGTTGTTTTTAACTTAAATTTCTTATTGTTTAGGGGAAAAGCATTACGAAATTCAGAAACTAGACAAAATTTGCAACAAATAGGATATATGACATTATGACGTAGGATGATCGGAAAGGGGTAGGGCTGCCTCTGAACATGCACTGCGGCGCTACGTGCACTAAGTTATGCAAGTCCATGCAATAGGGGATTTTACCTGACAAAATTAATACTAGTTCTGGATTTCGACTCACTTTATGTTTTTTGGGTCGCTGAATACGAATTTATAACTTCCCACCAAAATTTCGCCCGGCAACCCCCTAAAATTGATTTTTTGAAAAAAAATGGTTTTTAAAAAAGCGCGCGGGGAATGTTCCGAGGGAGCCTCCTCTCTCCCCATTTATCCTACGTCATAATGTCACATATCATATTTGTTGCAAATTTTGTCTAGTTTCTGAATTTTGTAATGCTTTTCCCCTAAAACAATAAGAAATTTAAGTTAAAAACAACTATTTTGGTGGAGGGGGTCCGGGGGAGGGGGAAAATTTTGTGGGTAAGTTAAAAATTCGAATTCAGCGACCCAAAAAACTTAAAGTAAACCTTATAGATAAAGTTCGGAGGGGAGATGGGAGGGCGAATGTACACGTGTGAGTGTTTAAGTGGAATTGCGCAACTTAGTTCACGCGGCACCGCGGCGCATGTTCCGAGGCAGATCCCCCCTTCCCCTTCATCCTAAGTCATAATGTCATATATCTAATTTGTTGCAAATTTTGTCTACTTTCTGAATTTCTAGATACTTTTCCCCTAAAACAATAAAATAATTGATTTTTTTAATAAAAACATTTTTGGGTTTTTTTTACCAAATTTGGGTGGGGGGAGGGTTGCCTGTGGAAATTTTGGTGGGAAGTTACAAATTCGGATTCAGCGACCCAAAAAAACATAAAGTAAGCCGATTTCCAGAACTACCATTAATTTTGCTATGTAAAATTCCCTATTGCCTGGACTATAAGGAAATATGTGTGTTTAAAATGATCTATTTTTGAGTAATTACAGTGGCAATATTTTTAGTTACGATTATTTTTCGTCATTAAAAAATGTGAATTTTTGATTTTGTTTTTCAAAAAACACTTTTTATATAGTTAATTAAATAATTTTGGCCGAAGAGTAGTTCATTTTAAACACACATATTTGCTCAGTTTCTAAACCAAATTTTATAACAATCCATGTCCACGTTCCCAAGATGCCATGCGCGCAAAGACTTACGGAGTAAAAAAAGAGCTATTTTAATTTCAATAATACAGAAATTCCATGAAAGCCTAATTGGTTTCTAATGGTAGCATACTACAAAGCACAATCTATTTAGCCCCTTGAGAGGCAAGCAATTACGTTTGTGAAATGCTGAATTCCAACCGGAATCTTGAAAAATTCTATTTCAAACTAAGTAAAATCAATTTTACTGCTTTTTTCCACCAAAGTTAGAAAAGTAAAATATAATAAAATTTTTCTTGTGTAAAACTTCATTAATCGTAGGTGGTATACAATATGTACCGGTGCCCCTCAAGGGGTTAATCACTATTGAAAATTTCACTTTTATACATAAAAAGGTTATGAAGGTAGCCTAATGTAAACTTTGAATTTTTTGGTAATTTTCGCCGCGTTTAAAAGGTACAAGACCCCTTTATCTAGAATTTAATAAAAAAAATAATTAAAATATCTGCATTACAAAAAATGTTACGCTTACAAAAAATAAGATCTATATTACATTTCATTGTATTTTAAAATTACACTGACACATTCAATATTTAGTAGCATAACCCTTGTTTTTTATTACAGCTTCACAGCGTCTTTTCATTGAATGAACTAGTGTTTGGAGTTGATTCCTTTTAATCACATGATGCCAAGAATCAATTATAGCTTCAATAAGTTGTGTTTTGTTAGATGGACGCTTTTTGTGTACAAGCATTTTTAAACGTCGCCACACATTTTCTATAGGATTCAGATCAGAGCTGTTTCCTGACCAGGGTAATAATTGTATGCTTTAATTTTTAAACCACTCTTTGCATATTTTTGCCGTGTGGCATGAAGCTGAATTCTGCTAAAGGATAAATGGTGCTTTATTGGGGAAGTGATCCCTGATGGAAGGTATTAATTTTGTTTTCAGGACAGTTTCTATGTATTTTTTTTTTTTTCATTCAGAATGCAACATTTTCATTTCAGAATCATCAATCACTTAAGTGAGGCCCACACCATCTACAGACATACAGGCCCAAATCATGACATTTCTTGAGTTCTTTGTAGTTGCTTCAATACAATCAGGATGCCACTCTTCCCCTACCCTACGTCTCACCTATTTTCGCCCATCACTACCAAAGAGGGATATTTTACTCTCGTCGCTCCAGACTATTTTCTATCACTGATTTTCTGACCAATTAATGTGTTCTTTTGCCCACTGAACACGTTTCTTACGTTGCTGAAGATTTAAAAAATGGTTTTTTTCCTCGGAAATCTTCCTTTCAGTCCAAAACCTGCTAATCATCTCCTTATTGTTCTTGAACTAACTGAAATACCCATTGCATTCATTTCACTTCTAAGAGCATCTATATGTATATTACGCTAACGTACGTGGCACAGAAATCGCGATTATTTGTTATTTTTTAATGGCAACGCCCGAGAAGCGCATCTGATTCGTTATTGTGTAAGAGTCCTTGGCAGGATTTAGGGCGATCGGGTTTGTTTACGTTTCGCGTTTTCGGTGCAATATCTTTCGCTGCAATTATGTAGCTTCAAAATATCATTTGATATGCCCGTAAAAAATCTCGGTGAATGCTTGAAAGTGAAGAAGAAGCCGAATTCGAGTTGAATCGAAATAGATTCGAAAATCAAATAGAATTGATCGAGAACGCCGTTAAGCGATCGGCGAAATAGGCTTAATAATTTTAGCATGCACGAGTTGCTACTGAAATCCAAATTACTGATTTAAACATTCCGGGACATGCATAACTGTGGGTAAAACGTGCAGTTTCTGCAAAGCACTGTATTGGAAATGCGAATTAAACAGCAACAAGAAGTTTACAAAATGTTGTCATGACGTAAAAAGTAATTTTGTACGGACAGGTGGTTTTGACTGTACGGACCTGCGATACGAATTTCAGGTTCATTTAAGAATATTTTTACGGATCCACCCCCCCCCCCAAAAAAAAAAGTAAGATACAATAAAACCTGCTTAAATGGAAACGAAAACGACCAGTGCTAAATTCCGTTTTATGCAGGTTATTTAAATTGAACAACGCATAATAGCATTTTTTGAGGGGGGGGGGGGGGGTTGGAACTTTTTTTCGTTTATTGCAGGTTTCCGTTATAAACAGGCTTTACTCTATTAGAAAATAAATTTGCTGGATGGTACTTTAAAAATAAATCTATATAGTAATATTTTCTTACAATTTTATTATTTCTTTTTCAGTATTACACTTTATGTTGTATTTGTAATTACTTTTTCATATAAAGATTTTAAATAAAAAATTAAATTGTTGAAAATATAATTACATTTTAATTAAATTCATCAGTTAATTTGGAATAAAAATGTTTAAAGTATGAGCCATATAAAAATTTAAAAACTTAACCTTTGACTTTACACAACTTTGGAACTGAACAACAGTCAGGCTCTGGTAATTTGCACCGTCTCCACCCGCCCCCTCTGTACGGATCTGCGATAAAAATTTCAGATTCATTTAAGAATATTACAGGGCGTCTACAGTAATTGCAAAAAAAAAAAAATGTTCCCTGATTTTTCCATGATTTCCCTGACTATCTTTGTCAGACTTCCCTGATTTCTATTATTAACAATAATACACATACGGTATTTTTTTTCATGTATGTTTCTTCCTCATATAACACATTTATCTAATCCAGCTTGCTAATATCTTATTTGGAAGAAAAAAACAAGAGAAAACATAAAAATTGCCTAATATTCATAAAGTATTGGTTGACAGTTTTATAAATCCAAACTCAAAATTTTGTCCAACAACTTTATATAGTGGCCAATGGATATACGGTGACCAAAAAATTTCATCATTTTCTGAAAAATGTTCAATCTTAAGACATATCTACATCTGACGAGATAGCTAATTGGATTAAGCTGGCCGTCTGGTGAGGTTATGCTAACGTCTCATTTAAAATTTTCAAAAATGGATAAATTGAATTCAATATAAGCGCTATCTACAGAAAATGAGGACATTGGATCACCTTAATTTACGTTAAATATCAAAACTCATACCATGTGCATCATTTTTTAAATATTGGGAAAGACTAATCAGTATGGGGAAAAATATGGTATATAAAATACACGAATCAGTCTTGTTGGCAAGGTGAAAGTGCAAATATTTTCACACACAAACAAATTTCCCTGGTTTTCGCATATTTTTACAAAGTTCCCTGATCTTTCCAGATTGATAAACCTCCCTGATTTTTCCATGATTCCCTGATTTCCAGATTCTGTAGACACCCTGTATTATTACGGGCCCGGGCAACGCCGGGCGGGTCAGCTAGTCTGATGAAATTCTTCTATATTTGTGGCAAATGCTTTTTATCTTTCTATCGTCAGAAGCATTTGTGCAATTTTTTCGGCCTGATTTTGCCTTATTTGTCACTGATTTAATTTTGTCCTAACGTAGGCACAACTTTCGTACGTCAGAAAAAGTTAATGATCCACCAACATGTCTTGCAATTTCAGCATAAGTGAGACCATTTTCTCTCAATATGGCAATTCTGCTTCTTTTTGTAGGTGTCTAATCAGTTCTTGTTGTTGATGACATTGTTTTAAATTATTTGCATTAAGAAAAAAATAGAAATATTTAAAAAAAGACCTTCTATTTAGTTACACTAGTATTCACCCTTCTGCAAAATTAATTCCAGCAAAATACCGCTTTTACAAATAAAAAAAATACTACAGTTTAGTTACTGACATTTGATTGGTTCTCAAAACATTCATTGAGATATGCTAGGAAGTTTCTATTACAATACACTTCCGCATTCATGATTAATTGTTTTTCTGTTTTAGACTAAAGTAAGTGTAACTTTTTTTTATTAAATTCTGCATTAAATTTCCTTGAATTTGGTTTAAAAACATTTGTATTTAAGGGAAAATTAGTATATTCTATAAGCACACAAAGTTATAAAACATGACAATTAAAAAAAATATCCACAATTTTGGCCACCACTGTATATATATGTGTCTGTGTGTATATATTTATTTATTTAAGGAAATGCTTTAATTATTATCGATAAGCTTGAAAAGAACAAAAGTTTTTGGAACATACGTGCAACGTTACCATTTGTTTTACAGTTTAAAGGTTAAAATGTTTAACCGATTTTAAACGTAAGGTTAGTTCTAGCAACTGGGCCCTGATTTTACAATGTGACTCGGGAGCTTCTGACAATTCAGCTTCAAAAACCTAATGTTCATTTGAATTAAAATCTGAACTTCTGTAAATGTGTTCAGTTAGGTTCCCTCTATCAGGCAGAAATGCTCAAAATTACATTTTAATATTTAAAAATATAAAAATATGCTTCATCATGCAAAATCATCTTTCTTTCCTCATGGGTCCAGTTGCCCCATAAAAATGGGGTAAGTGGACCAGGAGGATCTATGTTCCTCACGCGTTAATTTTTTTTCATATGGGATATCATGTCCTGTTTGAAAAAGTGTAAACAACTTAAAAATATTTAAACCAGGCAGATCATGCAAATTATGTGTCAATAAAGAGCATTGTAAGGGAAACCTTTGCTGTCAATGTGTCTAAAAAAGTAATAAAAGTGAAAATAATAGATTTATTTATACCAAAAACATAAAAATTAAGTAAGCACTTATGTATTTTAGTATAGGTAATAAGTATCAATACAAAAACCCTTAACGGGTTAAAAGTTTGTGACGCAGCGCTTTATCTTATGCTCTAAGAATTTTAAATATGGAACTTAAAAATAATGATATCAAATTTTGAGTGACACTATGCCATTAATTATAATATCTATATATATTTATTTCATCATTTTATTTTTTTATAATTGCATGTGCAAAAATTATGTTCATTTTAAAAAGATGTATGAAAGTTTATTCATTGATGCATTATCATTTATATCTCTCATAAATTCAAAATATGAGTTTTAAAAGATATGATATCAAAATTTAAGTGACGCCTTGATGTTGCTTAAAACGATTAGTTTTAAAATTCAATTTAAATTTTCTTTTGGCTAAATACATTTACACATCTAAACAATACTTTTCATTTTCCAATGCACTGTTGAATATATACTGAGTATTACTTTCACTGAATCTATATAATGCACTGAAATGTATTCATTTCACTGAAATGTATTCAAAAGTAAAATTTATGTAAATAGTTTTTTTCGTCATATTATCCATTTGCATACATTTAACTTAGTTTGGATACAATGACCCAAAAAACTATTTACATAAATTTTACTTTTGATTTTTGGATAGCGTGGCACAAAAGATAAATCAATTTATTCAAATGAATACATTTCAGTGCATTATATAGATTCAGTGAAAGTAATACTCAGTATATATTCAGCAGTGCATTGGAAAATGAAAAGTATTGTTTAGATGTGTAAATGTATTTAGCCAAAAGAAAATTTAAATTGAATTTTAAAACTAATCGTTTTAAGCAACACCAAGGCGTCACTTAAATTTTGATATCATATCTTTTAAAACTCATATTTTGAATTTATGAGAGATATAAATGATAATGCATCAATGAATAAACTTTCATACATCTTTTTAAAATGAACATAATTTTTGCACATGCAATTATAAAAAAAATAAAATGATGAAATAAATATATATAGATAATATAATTAATGGCATAGTGTCACTCAAAATTTGATATCATTATTTTTAAGTTCCATATTTAAAATTCGTAGAGCATAAGATAAAGCGCTGCGTCACAAACTTTTAACCCGTTAAGGGTTTTTGTATTGATATCAGTACTTTTTTTAAGTTAATGATAAAAAAAAATAAAACAACAACAACAAAAATTAAAGACCAGACAAAGAATTCATAGTCAGGATTTCTATTCACCTTCAATCTCTCCCCCTCCCTCCCCGCAAAAAAACATGCCTCATATTTCAATTTTAAAGAGCACTGTGCTATGAGATTTTTTTAAACCACTCCTTGGTAAATATGGAAGTAATGCACAACATGCATGTTTAGATGGTATTTCTGTTGGCTTGTTTCAGAGATATAAAAAGCTATATTAAATTTTACTAAATAAAAAATTTACTGTCTTAAGAAAAATAGCAAGAAATATTGCTCTTTAAACATACATATATATATATATAAACTTCCACCATCCTTCTTTAAAGCTCTTTATTGGCAATAATAGTAAATCATATAAAATAATCTCCTGAGCCCCAAAAATTTCACTTCTCCCTTCTCACCCATCTCTCCAACTTACCTAAATAATTAAAATCTTTCAAACTTTAGTTTGAAAAAAAAAATAATCTGCAATATTTGTTTCTCACTAACTAAAATAAATAAAGCCCTAACTCCCCAAATCTACATTTCTCCTCTCCTCTCTCCCCCTACTGCGCAGCATTAAAAAAAAAAAAAAAAAAAAAAAAAAAAAAAACTCGCAGATATTAAATCTTTAGGGTTTTTGGTGAGTGAATTACATATGAAGATAAATACGATAGATCTTTATAACACACCTTGTAATGAGAGGTTCTGCATATTACAGAATTTTGCACTATATAGATCATATTTCATTCATCATTAAATTTACCTTGTAAACGTGCTTTAAATTACATTCCTTGGAACTAGAAATAGTGAAAATTATAAAATTTTACATAATAGTATAGGTGCAGATTCCCAATATCTGGAAGGAGAAAGTGGCTCCTAAACCCAAACATTCCAGTGGCCTCATTGTGAAACAAACACATAAAAAGAATTTAGTGTTTGTAAGGGACTGAATTCAAAGTGGAAAATAATTTATTTTATATATACATATGTCTAGTCCATGTACAAGAAAACACAGATTAATTACATCAAATGGGTATGTTTAATTTAATCACAAAATTTTTTTAATTTAATTATTAAGTCTAATACAAATCTTAAACTATGTTCACTTAGAAGATATAGTTGGACAAGATACATTTTTAAAAAATGTAAAGCTAAGCAATCATGGTAGTGGGAAATATTAAGACAACAATATTTCTAATTTTGATTTTATCGTATAACATTACATTAAAAAATTTGTGAATGTGAAAAATATTTAGCGCTATAAAAATCAAAACACACTTCACACGTTTGTTTTTATATGTAATACGGTAGTTTTCTGTGTTAAACAGATCATTCAAGACTGTACGAAGGAAAATACACTGATTTCATTTTTTTTAAAAGGTAGAAATCCACTATTAGCAGAAAAAGAGCATCCCTGTATAACGTATGGCGACTGAGACATTGAAAGTTAACGGCCGAAGCAAAAAATTTAGTCGTCACATGGCGACTGTGAATCTGCACCTATACATAATAGGTATAGATCACAGGGCCAAAACTAGCCTTTTTTGTACCCGGGGCAAACATGGATTTTGGCGATCCCCCCCCCCCCCCCCTCTTCTGTAAAGTATATTTACAAAGATAATTTTATTAATTTTCTAATAGCCGACTTATTTTAAAATTTAAAGTATGTAATCATAAGACATGTTATTCTGAATTACGTAATCTACAATGGCGGGTCCATAGGGGAGGTCACGTGGGTCATGATTCCCCTCTGAACACCAACAAAAAATTTTTAAAGAGCATTTTTAAAATGAAATATAAAGTAGAGTCCCGATTATCCAAGTCCTGCTTAACCGAGTTATTTTCTTCTGATGGATTGATGGCTTCCATTTTTATGAAACAGCCATTATAAATGAAGTGCTAGGTAAAGATGAAAAAGCAGCCGTAAAAAAAAGGCCATTTCCCTTCCCCCCCATTCTGATCAGAAAATCAGAGTTCTAACTTTTTTATGACTGCTCTTTCATCTTCACCTAACACTTCATTTATAATGGCGGTTTCATAATAATGGAAGCCATCAATCCATCAGAAGAAAATGATCCATTTCAAAAGTATAATCCTTCATTTGGCGCCCCTTCGTTCTGGCGCTGGGACACATGCCCCCTCGCCCCCTTAGTTTCGGCCCTGATAGATCATGTCACACATTATTAAATTACCTTTAGCTCGTGACTGGCAGTTTTGGGGGCACTAAATGCATGGCTGGCAAATTTATTCGTTTTTCACTATTTTTAATAATGAAATGTTTGCCTTATTTTTGGCAGAAGTTTCTTATATTAAATAAGGCAAAAATTTCCTTTTTTTTAAATATTACTTTTGGAAGGCATGAATTTAGTGCCTAAAAAAAACCCCCGTCAAGAGCTGCCACCGATTATAACACTCATTTGCAAAAAAATTTAATATAATGTTTTCATTGCTCCAAAATAATGCGTTAAAGAAGACAATGTATCAAATTTAGTGTTCCAAGAAATTAGCAATATTTGTGAAATACATGTGCTTCTTAGCTGCAAAATTTATTGTTTACATCTGAGAAAAACATTATATGCATCTTCTGTATTAAAATTTTTTAGTGGCAGGCTTTTGTGATTGAACAAGGACTGCTTGCAGAATACTTTAATAATTTTACAATGTAAAATTATGGCTCTCGAACTACTATTGATGAAATACAGTAATAGGGATAAAAAAATCATTAAATAAATATAGTTTATTTTTAAAAAATTAATTGAATTTTCATCAGATATACTGATTATTGCTGCCATACATTATATGTAACATATTTATTAGAAAAAATAAACTATTTAGATGAAGTTTTAAAATGTAAACAAAAGGATGCCTTATAAACACATCAAAAATACAGTTCGTTTTCGAAAGCTGTGCCTAACACTCTGAGACAATTTTACGATCCAAAGGGGTAATGCTAAGATGGGTATTTGCCGAAGTTCCAGTTGCATGTTGTCTCTCACCTAAACAGCCTCCGATCATCCCTATTTTGATAAAATCAAAACAGACCTGATGCATGCGCAAAAGCGCAGAAGGTTTCGCTTTACGAAAACAAACAGTACCTCTGAACAAAATCATTATACAGTAGACTCCCTCAAATCCGCTCAATTTGGGACCACAGGTTGTGCAGATTTTAGAATTTTGCAGATTTCTGGTCCTTGCTTTGTTTACAGTTTTTAAACAGTCATTTGAATGTATTTGTGCAATCAAAGTTATAAAAAATCCTTGCAATATAGTAAAATATTAAAAAAATTAATTACAGTAATAAACTAAAATGATAAGAAGTAAGATAATTTAAAAAATTATTAAATTATTAAAAGTAAAGATCAAGTAAATAATAATGTATAATTAAATCTGCATTATAAAGATAAGAATCATTTTCCTTGAATTATTGAATGAACCTTACCTCCTTCCTAATGGTACCTATTAATTCGCATCAAAATTATAAAGTAAGGAAGTTTTATTTCAGGTTTAGCCAGTCTTAATAGTAAAAAAATCTGGATTAAAATACATAAAAAGATTTGATAAAAAGATTGTGATTAGCATTTTTTTTTCTAATCAGAAATAAATTGTACTTCCTTCCTAAAAAATCATGAGTTCAGTCATATTATAGAGAATTAATTACATACTAAAGTACAAACGGAATAATATAAAATTAAAAAATTCTGTAACTTTGCCCTTACATCTGAACTGAAAGTTTCATTGTTTACATCTGTGATGATATGCAGATTTAACGCTAGCAATTTTTTCATTAAAAAAATCGTAATTATGGAGATAAAGATGAAATAATGTTTGAAATTTAGCCCTCTCGAGTAGGGGTTCTTAAACTATGGTGTGCATACCAGTACTGGTACATGAAATGAAGTAAAACATGCAACAATAACAATGGATTGCTGGAATCTGCATTCAAAAAGATGAAGGTATCAGAATTTTGATTGGTGAAAAAAGGAAAATACCCTCTGATATCAGTAAAAGCTCTAAAATTATCAAGGTTGTAAAAAACCCAGACCGGGCTGGCAGCTGGGTGGTTACCCGGGCAGATACCCACTACATCCCTGAAAATTATTGCTTGTTTTTAGCACAACATATATTTGTTTTAAATGCTTTCTCGTCAATTCTTTATATGAAGAACAAATACAGGAATAAACATAAACATCGAATCTGATTTATGTCTAAAACTAAGATTGAATCAGATATGAGGAAGATGTGTTTGGTAAAGGAAGCATCACCCTTATCATTAGCAATACAACAGAATTAATAGTCATCCTAGTGCATATGTATCAATCTACACCAATATGCCATTAAGTATTGTAGCTTTTTTTAAAAAATCAAAACACTATATTTTGATAATGTACATATTAATAATGTAGTAATAATGATACTAGTACTTTTTACTTGAATGTTAATATAAAGCAGTCAATCTAAGTATATCAATTTAATAAAGTAATCATCCAATTAAATACAGAAAAATCTGCTCAGACGGAGCACAAAAGACTGCACAAATACCTTGTTTTAGACATATTCCATTTACACAGGTTTTTCTGCAATAGCATGGAGTTTGTAACTTGGTGGTATGCGGAAGTATGAACTTCTATCCAGTGGTACGTCGATCTAAATGTTCGGGAACTCCTGCTCTAGAGGATAGCAATATTTCTACAAAATAGATTGCAGGCTCTTTTTAAGAGTAAAATTCACTGTTTACATTAAAGAAGCTGTCTGTTATACAGAGAATTGCATTAAAAAGATCTTTTACTGCAACAATGTTTTTACTACAATGCGGTCCTTTGACGAAATTCACATTTATTTCGTGATCCTTTGATGAAATTCGTGTTTTATTACAATCCTTTAACGAAGTTAGTGTTTTATCTGCGATCTTGTGTCGAAATTCGTGCTTTTTTCAACATGCTGTGACAAAATTTGTGTTTTTTCGCAATTATCTGACGAAATTTGCGTTATTTCCGCGATCCATTGACGAAATTCCAGTTTTTTGTGGCCTTTGGCTAAATTTGCATTTTTTCCGTGTTTTTAATCAATCCTTTGGCGAAATTCACGTTTTTAACCAATCCATTGACAAAATTCCTGTTTTTCGGCATTCCTTTGACAAAATTCGTGTTTTTCAGCGATCCTGTTATGAAATTTGCATTTATTTCGTGATCCTTTGGCGAAATTCGCATTTTTTTATGATCCTTTGGTGAAATTATTGTTTTATCCACGATCCTGAGGCTAAAATTCGCACTTTTTCTGCGATAGCATGAAAAAATAGTGTTTTTTCCGCCATCCTGTGACAAGCGTTTTTTCGCGATCCTTTGATGAAATTAGTGTTTATTTCGTCATCCTTTGGAGAATTTTTCATTTTTAACGACATTAGTGTTTTATCCTCGATTCTGTGGTGAAATTCGCGCTTCTTCCTCGATCTTGTGACAAAATTCGCATTTTTTCGCAATAATCTGACGAAATTTGCATTTTTTCTTGATCGTTTAACGAAATTAATTTTTTTCTGCGATTCTTTGATGAAATTCGCGTGTTTCCCACGATCCAGTGACTAAATTCATGTTTTTTCTGAGTCCTTTGACGAACTTCCCGTTTTTTTCGTTATCCCTTGGTGAAACTCGCGTTTCTCCGATTATATTTATTTGGTGGGCAGGATGATCGGGGCCGTTTGCCCCCCCCCCCCCCCACTTCTGTGCCCGAAAACTTTCGGGTTTCCGTTTGTTTGTATTTTCCGCAAAAAATGCCATAAAAAAAGTTGGATTTATATATTTTTTTGGAGGGGGGGATCAGCGTGATTATCTCCCCCTGCACCTACCATAGGGACTTGCTGGATTCGCACCTGCCATAGGGACACTAAATGGTAAAAAGTGACTATTAAGAAATTGTCAGCGGCTACCTACCTACAAGGACAAAATTTTTTTTTTCAAGAGAAAAACATAAAAACTGCCTACTATTCATAAAATATTGGTTGGCGGTTTTTCGGGGGCGAGGCCTTGTGCGGCCGCACCTGTCGCACGCCCGTAGGGACGCCTCTGTCGGTATGAGGTAAAGGAGAATGCAATAACTTTGAAACGAAAGAGGTTTCTACTTTCACTGAGAAAAAAAATTAACAACATGTAAACATACATTTTTTTTAAAGGAAGAAAAAGACGAGGTTTGTAGTATAAGTTTGGTGCCCCCTCCGCGCCTGTGGTCACTGCATCATTCGTACAGCCCTGCTGAGACATATGCAAATCTGATAGCATAGCAAATTGGATTAAGCTTTCAACCTGGTCAAGTTATGCTAATATATTATCATGGTGAAAGAAGTTCATCCAAGCGAAAAGACCAAATGTAAATAAGGAAATGCAATTAATTAATTTCAAATCCATCTGCTCGCAAGAAGTACGCAAATAAATATAGATTATCTATCACTTGAAAGTGACAGCACTTCGCACTCAGGAATAACTAAATGTAAATAAGGAAATATAAAATAATTAACTTCAAATCCGAAAGGAAACGACGACTTAAAACACTAAATCCATCCTTATAGCGTAATTTGTAATTTCTGCTCGCTACACAAATAAACATGGATTATGTATCTATTGAAAGTCACAGCCCTTTGCGCTCATTGGCGCGATGTGATGACGTCAAACCTACTCACTACGAGGCTAATGTTAGCCTCGCACTCACTAATCACAGACGAGAAAATTACCAGAGATTAATGGTTGACTGGGCATTAACGGAAACGAAAATGTCAAAAATAAAATGAGTTTTCCCAGATAAAAGATATGTCTTATTCAACTCATCTTAATCAGATTAATATTGTATATTAATTTAAAGAAAATCGTTAGAACCGTTTTCGAGATTTTCAAATTAGGAACTTCTTACGTACCATACCAACACTTTAGCTTTAAAAAAGGCTATTTAGATCTCAAAATATACTGCACGTAGAAATGTAAAAATTTCAGAATAGAATTAGACTGGAGATATAAGACTGTTCTAAAAAAATCAGAACAATAGGACTTATATCTACTGAGTTATTATAAGGCGGCTTTTCGCGTTTTCTTTGATGTCGAGTTAGCTGTATATATGAGTTCGCCATCTACGAATTCTACGATACGATTTTAGGCTTAAGGCTGCGTCACTCGGAATACTACCGTCTTCCATGATAAAAGTCATATGGGTATTTAAGGAAAAAAATAGCTAGGTAAATCTATGAACAAACGGCTACGTAAGTACTTAAGTACTTTAGATGTATCTAGATGTCGCATTATAAAGGGAAAATTTTATTGTTCCTACCAGAACCCTTAATGAGTTACCTTCATGATGATTTTATTTAATATATTCTAAAGAAAGGTGCGATGAAGATATTATTTTCAAAATAGTGCTAGTAACAATAAAAGTTTCCCTATAGAATGCGACCCCTGTGTATCGTACAATTTTAAGTTTGGCCATCTCGCTTTCAGTGGCAAGGTACTTGCATTCGTAAAATGTTGAAATAATTTAATGACACCAGTATTTACAAGAGAATCTATTTGTAAACAAGTAAAAGTATATTTTCGCGTACTTAGAAAAGATGAAATTTTCATTATAAAATTCCGATGCCTATGTGGTATATAGGAATTAAAATTATGTTATGCCATAAGGACGTCACCACAGCTCAAGGGGTCAAGAAATTTGGTTTGATATCACTCAATATGCCTTTTTTTAATTTTCTTACATAATTTTAATAAAGTATTCTATAATTTTCTTTATTGTGAGCAAAAAACAATGGAGAAATTTACTTCCCGTTGGAAGAGAAACCCCCAAAAATTATTTATATCTATTGGGGTAACTGGATCCAGCATGGCCCAGTTACCCCGGATATATGTCCAAGTTACCCCATTCTTGAAACATTTATGGGGTAACTGGGAAGCCGGGCTTACATTTGAAACATGAAGTAAATATGTATAGATACCTAATAATATTAACGTAGTTATATGTCTAATCTTTTAAAAAAAAAAAGATTGTTTGATAAAATTACTTACAGTATTTTAATAAAAAGCCGAGGAAGTTCAACCAAATGGACGTTGTTTTTTAAAAAAACAAACATTAATTGTCCCCAACCTATCACAGCAAAGAGAGAGTTATGATCTAGTTGATACATGTTGTTTTGGGAAGTGGAGGTTAAGGGGCATTGTTCACAAAAGCTAAAACTTAAAATACCTCAGCGGTTTTTTATAAAATAGCCTATGGCCCAGTTACCTCGTGGGTCCAGTTACCCCAACTAACCTTATTTCATGGAACTATTAATAAAGAGGAACAGACATATCCTTAAAATAGTGAAGCTTCAACTGTAACCGCTGTCGTAGAGTTTGATTGCCGCCGGCGGAAACTTCCACCAGTAAGTTTATACAGAAATGTTTTTTTTTAAACACCTTAACCCTCTGTCTATCAGAAGGGTCCAATGGACCCGACATGTATATTCAAAATATCTATTCAAACCAGAAAATTTCTTCAAAACAAACTAAATGTATAAATCATACAATAATAAGTTAAATAAAGAAATTAAATAGTTTTAAGTAAAAATTCTGGTGTAGAATGTTTTTATAAAACTTGAGTAAAATTTCCGGTAGTTCTAGGGTTAATAATGCAAAATTCCAGTCATAAATAATGACAAATAAAGATTTTCATTTTTACTGAAGGAAGTTTACTTTGGCGGTATTCAGGACCTGCGTTTCCGCCATAATGTGACAACCATTGAAACAAACTGACTGCATTTCCAGGCAAACTGACACCAGTAAAAGCTAATAGAATTTTTTACCATATTTGTGAGAAAGTATTTTCACGTATAAGATGCTTAATAAGACGATATTTTCTATTCAATTTTTCTGGTGGGAAATTTGCTCCGGCGGTAATCAGAAACTGTAGATCCGATTTTAAAAACGCATCCGCGATCTTGTGAAAACGTCCTCGGTAACTTCACTCGCAACTTGTAGACAGTCTATATGTCTCCTCCTCTTTATTCGTAACTCCATTATGTATTTACGATGGGATATTTTTAGTCTGCTTATGAAAAACTTCATCGCCACCAGTTTCCACTAAATGCAACGCTGAAATATAAACTTAAACTGTATGTTTAATCACGTGCTTGCCAGGTTCTGGATTGTACTCTGAGCAGATAGGGTATGTTTTGCGTGCGTTCTTACGTTGCTGGGTTTTATTTCAAAGGAACTTTTCAGGTATTTGTTTTGTGGTGTTGAAGCTAATCCGTTGCCGGTATGGCCTCGAATATTATCCTGAAGTTTCGACTTCAGACGGGAACTTTTCAAAGAAGTTGTCTATTTTAAATAATCGAGAAAAGTGTGACATTAAATAAATCGGAAAATACTTTTAACATTTTCGGGTGTGAATCCGAATTTTTTTAATAAAAGTGGAGGCCAAACTGGCAACCCTGTTACATCTCATGCTTTTGAAAGCAGTTTTTTAAAAACAGTTTCACCAACAATTAAAAATCCTGCTAAAAAGCAAAAATCCGTAGAGTCAAACTTTGCGGTATGCTTAAAAACAGTAGCATATATGAAAAAACAAAATCAACGTTAGAAATTGAAAAACAAAGAATATCCTTTAAATTTATGATTTTCTATTTTGTTCCGAAAAAATTATATGATTCTCTGAAAGGTTTGTAACACAAGAAAAATAATGAAAAAATTCAGAAATGCATTTTTCGTTTAATCCTTTCGAGGGCGGTGTCCTTAAAAAAGGACACATAATTGTAATTCCAAAACTGACAAACGGCACCAAGAAAATTTTATTAAAATTTTCCTTTTAATATGTACGTGAAAATAAGCAAGTTCCTATTATCTAATAAATTCGTTTATAAATTCTGGTATCAGGCCATTATTTCAGCAGTTTATAAACAGAATTACACCACGCCGGAAAGGGTTAACACGTCAACATTTTCTTATGTTGCACATCCGCAATACAATCAAAAACTAAAATATTGCAAATTAGTAAATATTTTAATAAGTATGAATCTAAGTACCTTATTTTATGTAACTTATTATTTTGTAAAACAACACTTAAATGCATAAATTATTATTTTAGAAGTGTGTTTTTTTACTATTCTATTAAAGATCAGATATCAGAAATTTTAAGACAGATTTTAAACTTTATACTTTTGTAATTTTTACAAGATTAATATTTCTATATAAATATACTGATCGCTAAGAATTCAATATATATTAATGTACATATACATAACTATGCATTTAAGGGTTAAAGCTTAAAAAACAAACACAGCATTTCAAAAACCTGAATTCAGTTAGTAAAACAATTTGGAAGTAAAGGTTCAACAGCCTAAACTTTAAACCAGGGTTGCCAGTGGGCTACTTTTTTTTTTTTTTTTTTTTTTTTTTTTTTTAATAAGATTTCCTGATTGCCACTAGTTTTTTGAAACGGTAAAATTACCTTTGTTTTCACCTTAATAAATATGTCATTAAACAATCCGCATTTTACCAATTCAAAAAAGTGGTGCCAATCAAGAATCTGAATTTAAAAAATGTAGCCCTCTGGCAACACTGCCTTAAACTTATATAGATTCATACCATTCGGAAATCAAATAAAATCCCTGCCGGCCCGGCCTACAGGCGGAGGTAGATTTCGAAGTTAAGTATACTAATTTCACAAACAAAAACCAAATCATGATTAGAGATAAACCAACTTTAACAATTTTATCTGGCCACTTTTGACGAGTTTTTATTTCATTTTTATATAATAACTGGTTTTATCAGAATCATGTTAGGGCGGTATTCAAAAAAATACTTTTCCAGGCTTAACAACTCGAAGTTTTCTGGCATAACTCCAGATTTATTTTTAATAGGAAAAACATGAAACTTGTTGATGTGATTTTTGAAGAGATTTATAAGCGACCTGTGTTTTTAATTTTCGTTCAATTAATTACAACTTGATATATAAACAATTATTTTCTTAGTAAGACAATATTTTTCGTTTCTAACACAATCGCTTCGGGAAATTCCGTTCAAAATGCCCACTTTGACATCATTTTTTGAAATATATTTTGCCTCTGTCAAAAAATCGATTATTACGTACATTATATAGTTTCTGAATAAGCGAATCTACCAATTGGATGCGTTTGAGAGCAAAAATGAATGTAAAAATGAGTCAGAAAATAAGGAGTTTGGATTTGAATACTCCCTTAATACGATGATTTTTCCAACACAATCCGCCTCGGGAAATTCGGTTCAAAAGGCCCACTTTGACAGCATGTTTTAAAATATATTCTGCCTCTATCAAAAAATTGACAATTACGGTACATTATATAGTTTCTGAGTAAGAAAAGGTACCAATTGGAAGCCTTTGAGAGTAAAAATGAATTGTAAAATGAGTCAGAAAATAAGCAGTTTGGATTTGAATACACCCTTACTAAGATGATTTTTTTCTTCAACCGCTATGTATTTTTAATTTGTTTTTGCTGTAAGAATTGGTCCTATCCAAAACTTGTCTGTATAGATGTTGTAGACAATATTAAGAAGATATATGATAAATTCATGGGGATTTTATATCTTTTGAATTGACGGAGTTATGGATTTTTTTCTTCTTCAAACGCCCTTTTTGTTTTCGTTTTTAATTTTTTTTTTTTTTTTTGCGGTACGAATTGGTCCTATCAAAAACTTGTGAATATAAAAGTTGTAGATGATGATAAGGAAATTCATGATAAAATTAATTGGTTTTGATAGCTTGAGAATTGACGAAGTTATGATTTTTTTTCCTCCCAAAAACCCGATTTTTGCGCTCCTTGAGCCCATTTTAACTTTATCAAAAATCTGTGAAGCATAAATTTTTGGCCCTATTTTTAGAAGTAATAAAAACTTTAAACTGATTCGATATGTACAACATTTAAGAAGTCATGGGGTTTTTTTTTGGTTTTCACAAAACCCCTCCCTATTTCCATCCCCTTGGTCCGATTTTGCCCATTAACAAACTTGACCGAGATTTTATGCCCCTTGATTTTATGTATCAGTTTGGAAGAGATTGGTGCAGAATTGTGGAAGTTATCGTGTCCAGAAGAAAGTGATATATATAGATAGGTACATAGATAGATAGATAGATAGATAAAGTTTTTTACTGAGGGTGGCTTTGGGCTCTAGGGGTCATGATCGGTGTAGATCTGCAAAATGTTTTCAGAAATTCCAACATAGGAACGACGCCAATAGGCAGTATTTCATACGAAATCTACCTAAAAGAAAAAAAAAACCTACACGAAAAGGTGAAAAGCAAATATGAGTTAAAAGCAAGCTGAAAAGGAAATGGTTTGGTAAAATTTGTTGTATCAGTCATTCATTATTTACTTCTTGTTTTATCCATGGTCAAAGTTAAAAGTGTGTAAAATATAGATATTGAAATATGCGTTATTTAACCCTTTCCGGCGCAGAACATTTCCATTGCATAAGTGCTGAAATTAGTGACTGACACCGGAATTTGAAAACGAACTTTTTTATAAATACCAAAAAGCTACATTTCACGCAACTAACAAACCGAAATTTTTTTTACCAAAATTCTGGTGGCAGTGAGGGTTTTAGGAATTAAAATTAAGTGGTTTCATAGACATACCAGCGCGCCGCAAGGGGTTAACACTAGGGCCGCAAGGGGTTAGCACACTCCGACCACATGATTAAATGTCAACTGGAACCAGAAATTCTTCCATAAAATAAGTTAAATTTAAACCATGCAGATTTACGTTAAATAAATCAGTTAATTAATTTTAAATAGAAATTCTAGTGCCAAATATTTTTATGAAACTTGAGTAAAATTTGCGGGCGTTCTAGTGTTAAAAATAATATAGTCAAGATTATGTATCCAAAAGTTATTTTTTTATTTAAATTTTTATTGGATAAAGTTATTAGTTTATTCAATTGTTCAATAATAAATTATTAAACTTTCAATGTTATTTATTTCAACTTCTTATTAAGTAATTAATTATATACAGCAGTCAAATGCATATTTTAAGTTGAACTGACATGTATAAAACGCATTGTCACATTTAGAACTTTGGACATCGCATTTAGGTTTTAACTACCGTAAATCGACAAAAATGACATAAATACAACAACTGTATATAGTAAAAGTAACGATGCATTTTTTACAAAACAATTTAGATTTCAACTAAAGGTATTCAATAATTTTCAGCTTCCTAAAATATATATTTATTTGCCAAAATTTAAATGCCAAATATACCCTACATGCGACAAACTATGGGGAATCACGTCGCATTTAGTCAGAATGACTTTAAATGTTTCCAATATAAAGATAATTTGTTATAATTTAGCAATTTTTTTTATGTCCGCTTCCGCTGAAAATGAGGACATTGATTTTTCTCAAACGATTTACATTTCATACCTTAGTTATCTAATGTTAGATTTTATATGTCTATATGGAAAAACCCAAACCTAGGAAATCGTTTAAAACATAAAATAATTTCAACTTTCTAACTTTTAAGAGGGAATTTCTTCGAGTTTGTTTGCTATGATAATCTTGTACCATTAAATTCAGTTACTAAAACAGGGATGTTCCTGCAGAAGATAGATCTATTTTTAAACCAGTGCAACTCATGTGTCAAAGTCCGTTTCAGAATTTTGGAAAGTAATTTGTTATTGTTTCCGCTTTTCAGTTAAATCGTGGTTTTATTTTTGTTTTTTGGTGATTCTCAAAAGGTGCGAGTAAAGCATAGATTTTATTTTAGATCTAATACAGGAGATGCTTAATTTTATTTAACTGTATTCTGTTTTTAAAAGGTGGTTCTTGGAGTTGTCAAAAACAAGAATGCACATCATTTATTTTAAAACATTATTATAAATATCATTTTTTAAAATATAATTACCCGTAAATAGTCACTTTTTGACATCCATAATGTTAACTGACAAAATAAAAAAATCATTGTATGGTTTATTTAAGACATTGGTGTCAAACTGTGGCCCGCCGGATACCACTAAAATTTTACAGTTATCTTTTCCTTATCTAATCGTCGAATTTCTGCGATTCAACTTCTCGATTATTTCTTTAAAATGTTAGTGGTATCCGGCGGGCCACATTTTGACACCCCTGATTTAAGAGTTAAAAGAAGAAAAAATATCTGAATTTAAAAAAGGACATATTGCTTATGTTTTCGTGAAATAGATGGCAGTAATGAGGGTCACTTCGTAGAATTAACAAGGAATAAATGCGTTAATGTACATTTTGTCAAACTATAACGAACTTAACAACAATATTGATTTTGGAAAGTTGGATGAACAGAAATACCGGTAAGTATTTTAATAATTATTTATTTGTTCTTAAAATTAATTATAAAAAGTTTTTTTTTCATAGTTTTGACATTTTAATAGTAGTAAATCTCTTGTTTATTGCTTAGAAAATGGTGATGTCAAAAACATGTAACGATCGCGATTCCGATTTTTCCCCAATTTAATTTATGTTTAATAAACGCCACTGTCGTTAAATATTAGAAATATAATACAACATAGTCTTTTTCGCCAAGCGCTTTTTCGCCGAAATACGTCATGTTAACTTAATGGAAAAGCAAAAACTTTGTTAACCACATGTAAACAATCATCTAAGATCGAAACAAAATGGCGGCCGTTGCGATCGTTAGCCATTTTTGGACATCTCTTTTAAGGGGATGTAATAAATATTTAACATTTTTTAATATTTTTTAATAATGTAGTAAAAATTAGGATTTACCTTATTTAAACAAGTTGAGAAAATATATGAAAGTGCACGTTCAATTGATATATATATTTTAGGCTTTTAAATTATATTTTATTAACTATTTTAAATATTGAGATAGCTGCTTAAAATTCCTTGGACTAGACTACATTAAACTGAATTATGTTTCAAATGATAAGAGTAAAGACATTTTTACATAATAAAAATCTATTGCTGATTAATTTTAATATTGAATTGTAATTTGAATGAAATGTGAAATCTTCCACTAAAAGTTAAAAGAAAAACATATATATATTTTTTTTGTGCGTGTAAATGGAAGTTGTCTAATTCAACAATTTTTTTTTCAAAATGTTTAATATAATTTTGTGATTTGGATTCAAAAATAAGTTAATTACATTTTTTTAAATTCACATTAAAATATGGAAAAGTCCAAATTATGTAACCTACAGTTCGTCCAATGTCCAAAATGTATAACCTACAGTTCAGGTGATGTCCAAAATCTGTAACCTATAGTTCAGGTGATGTCCAAAATCTGTAACCTACAGGTGCCATAATTAAATACTTTTAGCATTAATTTTAATGCAATATCCTGTCTTTAAATGAACATATTCTATATTATGAACTTGTAAACTAATGGATTAATAGAATTTTTTTTTAGGATTTTTAAAATTTATTAAAGTTAACATTTAGTATTCTCACATTTTGAGAATCCTTCTTTTACATTTGGTTAAGTGTCTGCATGTGCCTGCTCTGGTGCAAAGTTCGAACCCGGAGGTGCACATGGACTTGTGTCGAGATGATATTCTCTTATTAGACTGGGACCGAGTCAAGTTTAAATTTTTCACTTGACATTCGGATAGGCCAGCGCACGGCCAGCGTCAAGTGGGTCTGCTATTAATATAAATATTTTAAATTTATGTTGTAACTGAGATTAATATGTTTATTAACTTATCATCGTTCCGAAGTACATCTTCCAAAAATCTTCTTGATATTTTATTACATACGAGGAAAAATCTCAATTCTCAACGCCATATCTTCTAGCAGGATTGACGATATTTGTACTTCTCATTTTTATATAGAAAATATTTAAATAAATACGCTTTATTTGGGCATTTTTAAATTGTCAGTCTCCCAAAAAAGTATAGAACGACTCGCTTAAAGAAATTTCTCAGTAAAAATGTTCTTAGAAGAAGCATTTTTATTATACATCTTTAATTGGTTCGAATAAATCATATTTTGATGTTAGATAAAGTCTGAATACCTATAAGAATAAATCAGGAATGAAATGCTACATTTGTGATTTCCCAGTGGAATGGAAAGTAATTTAAACAACGTAATTATTTTGAAGCTGAATAAAATATGAAATCACAGATGCGTGATCTCTTTGCCCAACATTAAGCATTTGTCGTTCGTAGATCAAATTAGATTAATAAGACCAATTAAAATGACCTCTGCTTTCATAAAATATTTACGTTTAAATGTACATTTAATGCTGATGAAAACATAATTAGGCATTCTACGCTTTTTTAAATCATACAAACGTGCTTTAAGCTAAAAAAAACTTTAATTCAATGTTCGTTGCGCTTAACAAAAGACGTGTTGCACATGTTTTGTTTTATTTAGGAGGTTAAATTACTGGTTATATGTTTGTTTGGCTTAATAAAGCATAGAATTTTTCAGCGATACGTTACTCTCGTTAGATCTTCTAAATGTTTCAGATATGTGGGTATTTCCACGAGAACTTGTCATGTAAGTCACATACTATGCTTGTTGGCCACCGTTATTTTATAAAAGTTTGTTTCGCCTTTTTAAATTAATGAGATATCTCCCATAAAAGAATTCACATATTTCCGTTCTAAAATACTGGTAGTCAAAAATCATAGTATGTGACTTACACGGCAAGTGCTCGTGGAAATGCCCATGTAACAATGTTTTAGGTAATTCAAAAGCACTGTTTTTCTTAATCTTTAACTAAAGTATAAATAAATTATATATGGCATGTTTCTAAATGATAAATTTTTAATTCAAGATCTTAATACATTTTATGTTGTATATTTATAGAGTAAAAAAAAAAAAAAGATAAAACCAGGAAACAAGCATTCACAGATGCTGAAAATCAGCAAAGGTAAAACATTAAAGGGTGAGCAAAAAATAAGTTATTCACCTCAAAAGACTCTGATGTGCGTTTTGTTGCTCTCACTATCTCAAAATACAGAAAATTCAAATGATGCGCTAGTTATTTATTAACCGTTCGATTAAGAGATCGAGAAATATACCTCCCAGCGACTTTTTGGTATTCTGACCGTGCCACTTTTTAAAAAGAATCTCAGCCATAACCTATTACTAGTATATTTTGAAGCGAAAGGTATCACAATGAAAATTATTTGAAAATTTTGCTACAATTAAATGCAAATATAGTAGCCAGTCAGTGTTGCCAGATTGGGGACTTTTTTGTCCCGAAATTGTTGATTTTTCCCGCTTTTTACAAATAGAAATATTCGGCGGATTTAAAAATAGATTAAAATGTTTGAAAAATAAGGCGAATTATACTATTTTAAAAAGTGGTGACAGTCAAATAATCTGAATTTAAAAAGTCCTCAAGCTAAAGTTTAATATTAGTTTGTCTCAAACGTTTCCCTGGTTTTTTACAAATAATAAACCATGCAAAATTTCGAAATTGTGGAGATTCTATTGAATTATATATATCGTTGGTACCAAGTGAAAGTATCCAATGTGAAAAAAAGTGGGCTACTTTTTTAAAATCCAGCTTTCTTGACCGGCACCAGTTTATTGAAATAGTAAAATTCGCCTTATTTAACCTTATTTAATAACATATTAATTTAGGCAAGGGGAATTTTACCAATTCAGAAAAGTGGTGCCAATCAAGAAATCTGAATTTAAAAAAAGTAGTACTATTTTCACATTGGATAGTTTGACATGGTACTGACGATATGTCATTCTGTTCAACAACCATTTCCATCTCTCCGGAAATCTCATAATGCATTCTTTCCAAAACATTTGTGATTTGCTGGCAAAATACTTATCGAGGTGATTTTTTGTGTCATTTAAGGAATCAATTTGTTTTTGGCGAAGGGAATTCTTGAGAGAAAGAAACAAATAGTATGGGACGGAGCAATGCCTGGAGAGTAGGGAGGGTGCAGCAGAATGTTTCTGTCGAATACAAGGAGTTTGTTTCTGGTCGCCATACATACGTGTGGCCTTGTATTTTCATGGTGGTTGACATCACCTCGTCTGATTGATCATTCGGGTCATTTCCTGGCTATTGCTGCCTTCAGTTCGTCGAGCTGCGAGTAATATTTTTGTCAGTTGATGATCTGGTTTGGTGCAGGAGTGTTGCGTTGAACGTTGTCATAAAGTCTCCAACTATCGTCCCCGATGACCAATCTTTTCAGAAGAAGAGCTTTTTCGCATATGGAATTGCGGTATAGAATGCTGCGCTCCGTCAGGTCACTGGTGACTATTTTTATATTCTATACGTACCACTGTTTAAAAAATTACGTTTAGTTGTATATTTCATTTGCAGATGTTGGCAAAGCGTATGCGAAAGATTTTTGTTTTCAGAGCGTGGTTCGAAACGATTTAAAAAATATGACGTGAACTGAAATAAACTTTTCGGCCAACCAATGGAGATATCAATAAAGAGGAGGAGACAGATAGGGCAGCGTCTACTGGTTGCAAGTGAAGTGACTGAGGAGGTTGTCACAGGATTGCGGCTGTTGTTTGTTTACATTGGGTCGGGCTTGATTGACGCCAAGGCTAACTTCCACCAGTAAAAACTAATAAAAATTTTGCTTTATATATCTCAGAAATTCTGCATGATTAAGGCGTTTAAATAAGGCGAATTTTTCTATTACAATTTACCGGTGGAAGTTTGATTTCACAGTAATCAAATTTGCTGACATTGACAGGGACATTGTTTCGGTTGTCACAGTATGGTGGAACCACAGGTCTTGACTGCCGCCGGAGAAATACTAAACCAGTAAAATTGAATAGATATTTGGGCCTTAATAATGAGATAAATTTCGCATGAATAAGACGTATAAATAGAGAGGAAATTTTTATTCAAATTTACTTATGGATGTTTGTCCCGGCAGTAATCAGATCTTGGGAAACAGTTACAGTCTGAGCTTCACCATTTTGATGATATGTCAATGCCAGTTAGATTATACATTTCAACGTTCCACATACGGCTTCCATGATTTTTGCGGGTTACCAAGTTCGTCCGACTACTGTTCACTTGAAAATCATGGCCTAAAAGTTTCGACGGCTGACTATTTTTTTCTTATTTAAATTACTGTAATTAGAAGTAATTTTCCGTGTCATATTTATCCTAGATATTTACCACAAAAATAAATAATTAAATTTTTCCGTATCTCAGGGCCGCTAGTTGTCTAATCGATATGCATTCCGAGAGGTAGTATCCGATTTTGCATTAATGTTTTACATACATACAACGAATGTACAGTGATGCCAAATTGCGGAATTTTCTTTATTCAGATTACTTTAGATGTACCATTTTTGAAATGGAATAATTTGCCTTATTTCATCTATCAGTAAATAAATATTACACAAGACGAATATTACTATTTCAAAAAAGTGGTAGCAATAAAGGTATCTGAATAAAAAAAACCCGCCCAGCTGGCAACGCTAAGAACGTCTCCTTTCAATTTCAACAGCATATTGTAAATGCAATATCTTTCGAAAAATTGCCCTTGCGTTGGTGTATGGTATCATAGTGCCGTTAGGTGAAAATGTATATATTTTTATAGTTTCACATGTTGATTTCCGCACTGTATAGGTTGTTTCATAAAAGATGGGCAAAACTTTAAGAGGTGATAGTACACATCCAAACAACAACTTTCATCAAAGAATGCATGGTCGGAAATAAAACGCAATGTGTTGTCGCATTTGGAAACTTGGTCCAGTGTTACAGTGGGATACTTTTTTAAAATTCAGATTTATCGATTGCCACCATTGTTTTGAAATAGCGAAATTCGCCTTATTTAATGACAGATTAAATAAGATGAGAACAAGGCGGATTATCAATTTAAAAAAAATCGGTGGCAATACAAAAATTTGAATTTTAAAAAAATAGCACACTCGCAACATTGACTCGGTCCATGCAAAAGTTAAAACTCAATTCTTATTGGAAATTATCGGGAGACGAATGACACTAATAGCATGCAAATGTGATATGGGGAAGAAGAACGCGTGTGCAAAATTTAGCCTCGATTAATACATAAAAGCTGCTGATCCGAATGTGCAACTGTCAATCGAAGTAGGAACGTAACGTAAGATGTTGCCCTTGACTAATAGGGAAAAAGCTGATATGCATTTTATCTACGGAACTGCAAATGGAAATGGCTCAGAGGCTCTGTACAAATAGCGGTTTCCCACCTTGCTTTTGTCTGTTAATCGTTCTTTGTGTGTTTTTGCCTCGTATAACAAAACAACATTCGGTGCCCTCTAAGTTCTTTACGTTTTAATTCCGACCATGCATTATTTTATGAAAGTTTTCTGTTTGTATGTGTACTGTCCCCTCTTAAAGTTTTCCCCCTCTTTTATGAAACATCCTGTATACTTCTAAACGCAGTAACAAGGCACTATTTTTTTTATTTAGAAATTCGGAACTCATACCGGAAATTTAAAAAAAATCTTATGTAATCACGAAATATCTATAATTAACCCCTTCAAGGGCGGTGATCACAAACGTGACCACTTAATTTTAATTCGAAACTGACCACCGGCACCAAGAATGTTTTAATAAAATTTTGCTTATATAATGAATATAAAGAGAAACAAGTAATTTTTACTAAGAAATTCGTTTGCAAATTCTGGTGTAAATCAATCATTTCACCATTTTTCGAACAGAATTACTCTGAGCCTGAAAGGGTTAAATAAAACATGAATTTTAATTCAGAATTTGTAGCATGATTCTAATTTCTAAATAAAAACGGAGCCCAAATCAGCGAAAGTCAAATTAGCACTCTTACTTCGGGCCAAAAATTATAAAGACAGTTGAAAGTGTAAAAAAAAAAAAAAAATTGCGCAACTCTAAGTACTTATAAACACTACAGAATATGTATTTATAATCCAAAGAGCCTTGCTCATTTTTATTAAAAATATCAAATAATAAATAATATTTCAAAATTTTTATGGCCATATTTATAAAGACACTGCTTATATTTTTTAATAGATACAAGTGCGAAATATATCTAACCACTTTTATTTTTTGAGACACTTCTATACAATACGTCATGCTCGGAAGCACTTTCGATAACTATAACGTGACTATGGCTGCTCAGGAATTGTAAATGTTTTGCTAAAGGTCTGTGTTGCGTGAATGGTCATCGGGAAAAAGGAAATTTTCGATTAAAAAAATATTTTTTAATTTCCTATTTTTTTGGCTAATAAAACTTTTGCATGTCTGGCATAATGAGAAAAATATTAGCAGAAATCGTTTCCCTTTTTTATGGCTTTAATACCAGACCTGTTTGAAATTTTATGAACATTTTCAAAAGTCTTTCACACCAGAATTTTTATTCAAAATTATTCATTTAACTTTTTCTCTGTAGTATATATTTAATATTTTCATAAAGAAATATCTGGTTCTAGCCGAATTATACTAATTTGTAACGAATCACAGTTATTCCTTACCCCTTGCCTAGAGATAATTAATTAATTGGATTCTAATGTGGTATGATAATTATATGCAGGAGTGCGACAGGCGACTATTTTTTAATTCTATCTCGCACCACATTTTCAAAACAAAAAAATTTCCCATACACCTACCTTACCGACATGTGCAAGAGAAATATACTAAAAAATTTCTATTTTAAAAATAATGGAGAGAATAGAATATAATGAAAAGAAAAGTGCCCAGTTAAACTGATCGCATTGAGCTCACAGGCTATTCACACTAATGGTATATTATACTCTTATTTCAAAGAATAATGCCCCTCAAAAAATAAATGAAGGGGGATTTCCCCCCGTTTCCCCCCTTTATACTTAAAAAATGAACCTCCAAATCTAATCATGGAAGCTCCATATGATAATAAACCAGTATACCACATTTCAAGCAAATCATATAATTCTGCATGAAAAAAACCATATCGCTAAATTAAGAGGGGGGTGTAACTCCCTCCCCCCCCCCTTTATACTTAACTAATGAACCTCCAAATCTAATTTGGAAAGCTCCTTATCAGAATGAATATAGAAAAAATAATTAAGTAAACTGGATAATTCTGCATTAAATACATTTACCTAAATTAAGGGGAGGGGATTTGCCCACCTTTCCCCCTTTTATATTTAACCAATGAACCTCCAAATATAATGAAGGAAGCGCCATATCGGAATAAACCAGTATATAAAATATGAAGCAAATTGAATAATTCTCCATGAAAAAAACCATTTATCTAAATTAAGGGGTTGGGGGGGCTAGCCCCCGCCCCCACTTTTATGCTTCACCAATAAACCTCCAAAATAATCAAGGCAGCTCCTTAACATAATAAACCGGTATACCAAATCTGGAGCAAATCGAATAACTCTGCATGAAAAACTCATTCATCTAAATTAAGGGGTGTCTAGCCCCCCCCCCCTTTTCCCCACTTTATACTTAACTAATGAACCTCCATATCTAATCAAGGCAGCTTCTTAACATAATAAACTGTTATACCAAATTTGGATCAAATCGAATAATTCTGCATGAAAAATCCATTTTTCTAAATTAAGGGGAGATATCCCCCCTTCTCCCCTTTATACTTAACTAATGAACCTCCAACTTTAATCATGGAAGCGCCTTAACATAATAAAAACGATATACCAAGTTTGGATCAAATCGATTAACTGTGCATGAAAAACCCTTTTATCTAAATTGAGGGGGGGGGGTGTCTAGGCCCCTTTCTCCCCTTTATACTTAACCAATGAACCCCGAAAACTAATCAGGGAAGCGCCTTATCAGAATGAACCTAGAAAAAAAATTTCAAGCAAATCGGATGTTCCTATCAAGAGTTATAGCGCTACGTACATACATACATACATACGTACGTACATCGTACATACATACATACAGAACGGGCGGGCACATTAGCTCTCAGTCTATGATAGCCTGTGAGCTAAAAACAGTCACCTGTGGCAGCCCTATAGTATGGGATTATGCAATTGTCTCATTTCTTAATTTTCTCAATGAAGTTATAAATTATGAGGAGGGGACATATATTGTACTTTCTACCAGTGGCGAGTGAAGTAACTGAGGAGGTTGTCAAAAGATTGTGGCTGCTTTTTTAAAATAGGATCTACAGTTTCTGAATACCGCCGGGACAAACTTCCCACCAGTAAATCTGAATAGTAAATTTTGTTTTATTTAATCGTCTTATTCATGGAAATATTTTTGCACAAATATGATGAAAACTTTTATTTGTTTTTACTGGTGTCAGCTGCCTGGTAAAACAGTCAGTTTGTTTCACCAGTTGTCACAATACATGGAACTACTAATAAAGAGGAAGTGACATATCTTTAAAATAAGGAAACTTCAACTGTAACTGCTTCCTCAGCGGTTGATTACTACCAGAATCTACCACCAGTAAATTTATATAGAAATTTTCTCCTTCTTTAAACTTTTTATTATTGCAAAATTTCAGTCATAAATAATGGTAGAAACAGAGTTTCATTTTTGCTGTAGAAGTTTACTTTAGCGGTAGTCAGGCCCTGCGTTTCCGCCATATTGCGACAACCAGAGAAACAAACTGACAGTTTTACAAGGCACGTTACACCAGTAAATACAAATAAAAATTTTTACAACATTTGAGAGAAAATAATTTCATGAATAAGATGCCTAAATAAGACTAAATTTTCGTTTCCGTTTTACTGGTGGGAAGTTTTTCCCGGCAGTAATCAGAAACTGTAAATTCGATTTTTAAAAAAGCAGCAGCCATCTTGTGACAATCTCGCCAGTTACTACACTCGCAACTGGTAGACAGTACACTATATGTTTCCACCCGTTTATTCATAACTCCATTTCACAATATGGCGGAAACGCAGAGCCTGTCTACCGCAAAATTAAACTTCCACTACTAAAAATGAAAATATGTTTCTGCCATTACTTATGGCTGAACTTTTGCATTAGTGAGGACTTGAAATACGGAGATAATTTCTATGTAAATGTACTAGTGGAAGTTCCCACAGGAGGATATCAGCCCTTGCGAAAGCGGTTACAGTGTAAACTTCACTATTTTAAGCATAGGTCAGTTCAACTCTATTAATTGTCCATGCTTCCTTCATGGCGTTTTTTTTTTTTCCATTTTCTTTTTCGAAGAAGAAATTCTTCAGTAGTCATTTTTTTTTTTTTTTAAGTTGCCCATTTTGAGTATGTAACGGCTGAATTTAGTAATAAAGTCAAACTGAGGGAAGAAATTCCACCAAAGCTTTGCTTTCTATTGTTTGACCTTTAATGCGTTAAACAAAACTTTGACAATTAATCTCTTAAGCGTCGCGCTCGATAAATGTAGGCTACTTTTTTTTTCTTTTTTTTTTCTTTTTTTAGATTGTTTGATTGCCTAAACTTTTTTGAAATAGAAATATTCGCCTTATTTAATGACAGATAAAATGATGCGAGAATAAAGCCATTTACACTTTTTTAAATAACTGGTACGAAGAGAGCAATCCAAATAAAAAAGAAGTAGCCTACGCTGCCAGTGAAAGTCACGGGCGCGAAAGTAAAGGGGTTAAGAAAAATCTTCATATTTGTCATTTGTATGGTATGTTGATATTACCATGTTTTCAAAAAGATATGGTAATGACTTTTTTTAATGTAATGTTGAATTTTAGGCTAATTATAGTGATTGAAGTCTACTACTACACTATGTGGCCATTAATGACCGGCAACTTTCAATTTTAGACTTTGTCGAATATTTAGAAATATACTTGACAGATTCTTCTGGAATTTCAGGATTAAAAAGAACAGGTATGACCTCATATTTAGCAATGTCGATTTGATAAGGGGGCAATTAGGGGGCCAACAAAAAATCAAAGAAAAAAGTATACTTGGGATCACCCTGTAAAATAAAGTGCACGAAATGATCTATCGCTACAGAATGTAAATAAACAGACATTGTGCAAAATGTGTATTCATTTTTGTAAGAATACCACGTATATTAATAGAGATATAGCGATTTATTTAAAAAATTAAAAAATTCTTACATGTTTTTTGCTTATAACATGCTGGGTTTTCAACGAATTTTAACGGCAGTTTCAGACAAATTGACAAAATATAGTAGAAACAATATAGTGCAATTGGAATATAAATATATTAAATATTTTCGGAAATATGAGCAGTTGTATGAAATAATTTTTATCTGCGCATGCTCGAACGATAACAAGGATCATTTTACATAATTTAATAGTCAACTCTATGGAGCAACTTATTAAAAAAATCCAGTCAAATATGGTAAATCTCAGAAAGATATCGGCATTAGAGTGAGCAAATTTTTAATTGTTCTCTAAAAGCAGCTGAATGATAAGGGATTTTCCACAAACTGTCATTTTTTATTAACTGACTTTCAGACAAAAGTTAGTATTTAGTGACTATCAACGAGTAGATTTGGAAAAAATGCTTTGATTTTGATACTTCTTTTTATCATGGTATAGGCTCGTTCTGGTGGTTATCCAGGAAGAACTAAAGCATCAATAAAAAACGAAAATTAAAAAAAAAATTTAATTAAAACTGACAACTTGTGAACAATCCCTTATCATTCAGCTAGTTTTAGCGAGCAACAAAGTATTAGCTCACTTTAATGCCGATATCTTTCTGGATTTTTATTCTATTTGACTGGATTTTTTTAATATGTTGCTCCATAGTGTTAGCTGTTAAATTATGTAAAATGATCCTTGTTATTGTTCGCGCATACGCAGATAAAAATTATTTCATATAGCTGCTCATATTTCCTAAAATATTTAATATATTTATATTCTAGTTGCACTGTATTGTGTCTATTTTTCTGAAACTGGCGCTAAATTTGGTTGAAAACCCTGCATGTTATAAGCAAAAAACATGCAAAAAAAATTTCTATTTAAAAAAAACCGCATATACCTCTATTAATATACGTGCTATTCTTACACAAATGAATACACATATTGCACAAGATCTGTTTATTTATATTCTGTAGCGATAGATCATTTCGTGTATTTTATTTTACAGATTGATCCCAAGTATTTTTGTCCCAAGTATTGATCCCAAGTATCTTTGATTTCTTGTTGACCCCCTAATTGTCCCTCTTGTCAAATCAACATTGATAAATATGAGGTCATATCTATTCTTTTTAATCCTGAAATTCCAGAAGAATCTGACAAGTATATTCCTAAATACATAAAATAATACAAGTATATCCCACGTGACCCATATCTTTCTTGTCAATTACATAAAAATTTCACTATTGTTCCCCCTTCAATTTTTTTTATATCGTTATCGTTCGAACTTAGTGTCCAATCAAATAATGGGATATTATTTTCATTGAATCCATTTTGTGTAGATTTTGTGGCATTTAACGTTACATTTTTTAGTTGGAAAATGAAATTTATCTTCTTAACACTTTAGTGCTCAGCTTTGCATATATGCAAAAAATAGTGTTTTGAATTTAATAGATTTTTTTTCATTCGTATATACCTAATTCACACCAGAAAATTAAAATAGGAATAATAGCTTTAATTAATAACAGACATTTCGTATTTAAATAAAGCGAAATTAACCATTGAAACTTTCTGGTGTAACGTCAGATTCTCTGAACTACGAAATTTGTAGAACGTATTCTATCATGGGAATTAAAGGGTTAGGCTCTATAAAATAAATAATTATATAAATTAAGGTACTTGGAGACACACTTATTAAATATTTACTAATTTTCAATATTTTAGCGTAAAACAGCCACACGACAGGAGTTTTTACTTGTATTGCAGATGTGCAACAGAAGAAAAGATTGACGTATTATATGAAAAATGTATCTCTGATTTTTTTCATTATTTTTCCTGTGTAATGAACCTTTCAGAGAATCATATATAATTTTTTCGAAACAAAATAAAAAATCGCGCATTTAAGCATAGATGCCAACATCTTTTAATTATTCCGGAGTCTGATCCAAGATGAACATGTTTTCAACCGGAAATTTTATTTAACAAAAAATTTCAAAATGATTTTTAAAAAGTGCCTCATAGAAAGAACACACATTTTCTTATGTATTGTTTCCGGTTTGAACATGCAAATTTTGAATCAGACTCCGGAATAATTAAGAGATGTTGGCATCTATGATTTAAGGGTTAAAAGCAACCATATGCCAAAACTTACGTTTTTATGATACAGTTGTACACGTTTAAGGGGCTACTTCAGTCACCTGGAAAGACTCGCTCGCTAATGCTAATCCTATGGATGAAATTTTTTAAGATATCTCGCTTGCATTTTAATATTTTTAAATGATTATTTTTAATTGGATAGCTGAGATTGATCTCTACATCTGCCCTTTTTTTTACTTTTTCGATTTTGTTTGCAGATTTTTTTTCAAGAGGACGCTTTTACTTTTGAGACCGGTTCCGAAAATGAAAGTGTCCTCAATAAAAATATCTCTAAACAAAATTGAAAGAGTAGAAACGCCCTTTGTACAGATCGATCTCAGCTAGCCAATGCAAAAAGAATTGTTTAAAAATACTGAAATGCATACGAAATATATTTACAAAATTTTTCAACACGATTAGCCTTATTAGAGAGCGGGTCAATTCAGTTGACTGAAGTAACCTCTTAAGTTATTTTTTTAAACAATTACTTGGTTAGTCCTTGATCTGACACAGCATCCAAAACCTCAACTGTTCTTCCTTTAATTCGATAGCTAGATGTGATGTTTCTATTACTCCACAAATAGTGTCTCTATTAATGTATAGCTTCAAGCGTATGAAGAACATTTCAATATTGATGGGCCTAAAGTTATACTGTAATACTGTCATGGTTTCTGGGGGAACAGAAACCTTGGATCGATCAAAATAAAAAAGAATCGGTCATGGCTTGGGGAGAATATTATATATTAGGCGCGTTCGTAATTACATAAATACGTAGCACTTATAGTCGTCTCTGGTCCGTCCGTCTATCTGTTTGTCTGTCTGTCCGCATATAACAATGCAAAAACTACCCGACCGAATGGTTTGAAATCTAATATATAAAATCGCTGCATAATTTATTCGAGTCATTTTAAATTTTATGAAAATCGAATCAAAACTTAAAAGATATTAATAAAAGTTTTCTTGATTCAGTTAATATAATCATACGTAATTAATTCAATAATATCACATGATAGGTAATGATTCTATGTTGGTATGATGATTACATCCTATTTACGATGGAGCGATATTATTTCCGTATTACTGAATTTAATATACAGGGTGTCCACTCTCAACGGTGTCCAATCGCTAATTCCTAAGCCGTAAGTCATAGGCATATAGTTCCAATTACAAAAATGTTTTAAATGAGGTAAAGAAATATATTAAAAGCGATTTGGGTCTGTAAAAACTATTCTTAAAAAATTACGAAATTTAAATTTTTATACGGTCCTCCGGTCCTATAAGTTATATTTAGTAAAAGTTTCCTGTTACACTGACAAGTAAGACAAAAAATGTCACGTTCATATAGAAGTAAAATTGACCGAGTTATGTAACTTTAAAACTGCACGACTTATACCACTTTTCTGCATATAAACACTGATGAGTTCCGCAATGCTTTGAGGGGTCATATACCAAGTGCTTAAAGCATTCGAAGAACTTATTTTATGTGTATCTGCGATTTGGAAAAAATCATACAACCATTGAGTTAACTTTCATTAAGTTTCAGATTGACTAAAATCATTGTTTTTAACTGAATGCCCACGTAACGTTCCTTCCATTAAACGTAATCTTGAGGGGCAGGCAATTACGTTTGTGAAATGCTGAATTCCCACCGGAATCTAATTTTACAGCTTTTTTCCACCAAAGTTAGAAAAGTAAAATTTAATAAAATTTTTCTGGTGTAAAACTTCATTAATCGTAGGTGGTATATATTATATACCGGTGCCCCTCAAGGGGTTAACATAGGTTTTATTTGGTAAGGATTTGAGACTGTTTCTTTCATGATTTCTTTTAACAAAAATTATGTTATATAAGTTTTGATTTAACTTCAACGATCGTATATATGTTTTTCCAAATCAAAATTTGTACTCAAACTTTAACTCACTTTCAAATATCCGATCGAGATTGAATTTTGCATACTGATGTTTATCCGATGACAATCTAATATTATGATTTTCGCTTGTTACCATTTATGCTTATTTTACAGGATAACACAAAAAATTTCAAATAGATTAAGAACAAATTTTAGATTAGATAACACAATACTGCGATGGTTGTGCATTTGACCATCTTTGTGATTTTTAACTTTTTTGTATTTTTTAGCACTGAATCCGAAAATTAACTTAATTTTTAACCACCATGTCAGGATTTTTCGCAAATCATAAATTGTCAAAGTTAACAAAAATTGGATAATATAAAATTGAGGAGATGACTGTATTTTTTAACTTTTGATAATTGATTTTTATGCACTTTTTAGCACTGAATCTGAAAATGATCTTCGTTTTTAACCATCACGTTAGAATTTTTTTTGCAAATCGTAAATGTCAAAGTTAAAATATAGCGAAAATCTGATACTATAAAATAGATGTAATTTTTTTTTTTATTTAATTTGTTTTTATTTAATTCACAAATTTATTCACTTTTTTGGCTTATACTGGGATTCTTGCAGCTAAACAGCTGAGGGGCCCGATGAGGTAGGTGACGATGTTCAATTTTAAATTTGACTATTTTAACTTTGAAATTTACAATTTGCGAAAATCCTGACGTGATGGTTAAAACTGAAGGTCATTTACTGATTCAGCGGATAAAAATATATAAAAATCCATTATCAAAAGTTAAAAACACAACAATGACATCTATTTTATAGTATAAAATTTTCGCTATTTTTTCTTTTTTTAACTTAAAAATTTACGAGTTCCAAAAACCTCTTTACTTGATGGTAAAAAATGAAGATCAATTTCGGATTCAGCGGTGCAAAATACATAAGAATCAATTATAAAAAGCTAAAGCTGTTGATTTTCATCGTTTTATTTAACAAAAATTCTGTTTTTTTTTTTCTTCTTATATGTTTATTACAAATTGTATATTTTACATTAATATGTCAGAATGATTAAAAATTTCAAATTTATATTGCAATGTTAATTTTACTCTCAATCATATTTTTTATATATCTGGCGAAATTATATTTCTACTAAATTTGTGAATGACCCCTAATTTGCAGCAAAAAATATGCTTCAACTTTAAATAGTTATTACTCGGTCAATTTTAATCGTAGAATAACGGGACTTTCTTTGTCTTACTTGTCAGTGTAATAAGGCTATTTTACTAAACATAGCTTATAAGACCGGGGAAACGTATACAAATTTAAATTTCATAATTTTTTAAGAAATGTTTTTATTGACCCAAATCGCTCTTAAAATATTTGTTTACCTCATTTAAAACATTTTTTGTAATTGGAGCTATATGTCTATGACTAACGGTTCAGGAATTAGCCATTGGACACCGTTGAGTGTAGACACCCTGTATATAATCGTAATAAATTTTCTATTTATGCATTTTTGCATAAGAGTGCAACAGCTTTGCACCAAGATCTGAATATTTATAAAACTAGTTATAGTAAGAACGCACCACATTTGTCACATTTGACGTACAATTTCCGACTTGTTATATATAAAATATAAATGCGAAATTTAAGCTAAACCCGAAAACTAACACCGAAAATACATAGTTACATAAAACAAAAGAATATGCGCGATTGCAATATATCAATATAATTAAAAATCATGAAAAATGAAATTTACAGCAAATACATCTAGTGACAAATAAGAAACTTTCCAAACAGATCATTAGACCTTGCGTTTATGATTTATGTATTCTATTTCTTATACCATTAAACAAACAAGGCTGACATTCATTCTTGGGATACTAACAGTTTGTCATAAATCGTGCATACTTCCTGATTTCTTAAGAATTTCCATATTTCTTTTCGAGGGGAAAAAACTTTGTTTTTTAAAAATGCTTACTTCTTTTGTCTCGTTACTCAAACTAAGATGAAGTGAAAATAATAAATTATTTTTTTTTCTTTCACTATATTCTCCTTAGTAATAGACGTGAATGAACAGGGAGAACTTCAACTCATAAATCATGTTTTCTGATACGTTTTTGATATTTTGTGTGATGTAGGAACAATATTCTATAGACAATGTTTTACTTGAATAGAGAATATTTCAGATCTCCAGGTAAGAAAAAAAAGTGCCATAAAGTTGATTTTTTTAAAAGTAAAACAAAGGCTTAATAATTGCACAATAAAAGTACTTAAATGTGACGTTACGAAACAAAATCAAACATTTTATTTGCTTTCTAAATAAATTTTTCTTTGTAATTTGTGGCCACTGATTCCAAATATACAAAACAAATGTAAATAGATTTTATAGTTAAGTTTTGTTCTTTAATAATACTTGGAAGTAAAAAGAAATAAGATTTTATTGAAATAGCAAAGGAAAATGTACTTAATGTTTTTTAATGTTTAAAGTTTAGTTCCATTCTTTTAGAAAAATATGTTATTATTTGATCCTGAGATGTTTATATAGAAAATAACAAGTAGAACAGATCGATATTCTTTATAGGTGCCGCAGACTACGGATCTTAAAATGCTACTATTTCCGTATAATAATTGTAACTTTATTTAATTTCAGAATTATGTTATTAAAAAGTCGAAGATTATCGTTCGGAAATAGTGTTATTTAAATACCATATTTTTTTAGCACATATGGATCAGAAGGGTACCCGCCTATTCAAGCTGGACATGCTGTTTTCCACCAGTAGTTTCTGGTAATTTTTTCTAATAAGTTTTCTTGGACGACTTTACTATTAAATATTAGGTCATTAAGTATGAAACACAAAAAAATACGAAACTACAAAATGGCGAGATTAACGACGGGGCAAACTTCCACCACTAAATTTTAACCTTTCGCGGGTGGTGTCCTTAAAAAATGACACCTAATTGTTATTTTTCTGTAGCCAAGAATATTTAATTAAAATTTTCAGTTTATAACGTTCTTGAAAATAAGCAAGTTCTTATTTTCTAATAAATTCGTTTATAAATTCTGGTGTCAGACCATCATTTCATCAGTTTATAAATATAATTACCCGTCGCCGGAAAAAGTTAAGAGAAATTTTGTTTTATAAAAACGCCATATTCATGAAAAATTACTGTCATGAATAAGGCAAAAAGTTCTACTCTTTTTTTACTGGTGGAAGTTTGCCCCGTTGACAATGTGTAATCTTTCGTAATCGGACGTTTCATACTTGGGTCATTCTCAAAAGTGGCTGTTTTATAAAAAAAAAAAAAATTGCGGCCTTATAAAATTGCTTCAAAAATCTCAAAATTTAGCCTACAAGTACCTTATGGCTATATTTATCAAAAAATAATATGAACCAAACAGTATCTCATAGTTCTTCTGATATTTTAATTTCAAAGCACTTCCATTGCTAAAATGTTCAAATAAATGATTGGCACCGGAATTTAATAACAAATTTATATATAAATAAGAAAAATGCTATATTTCACATACATGTTAAATAGATAAAAGTTTATAAAAAGTCTCGTGCATTGTGGCGCTTGGGAATTAAAATTAAGTGGTTTCATAAACATACCACCGCGTTGAAAGGGTTAAAAAAAGAAAAGAACTTATGACTAGAAGTCGTACTGTAAATAAATAATATTATTTTTATTCTATGTCAATTGAAAAAATAAAGGTAAAACATTAACATTTAGAAGAGTTAATGTTTATTTGAATTTGTACATGTTTTTTTTTAACTTCTACATGTAAAATTAAAAATGCATTATCTTTACTTACGGTAATTAAAAGTCTTATGAGTTTTTTAATGTGTATTTTATTGCATTATATTTTCTTATTTTACTGTTTAGTACATATATAAATGGAATCAGATCATTCACTCACAATTTAACTCATCCCCTCATATTAAAATTATGAGGGAATGATTGTGAGGGAATGACGAAATACTTCTGAAAATCATGTTACACAAAATTGATTAGTCTTAGGTATATTTTCAGTTACTAAATATCTTTTGAAACACATTTCTAATAATATAACAACATAAAAAGACGTTTAATTAGTTTTTATTAAATTTATAATAGATAAGGGAATGACGCATAATAAAAATACTTACACTTATCTAGTACTTCAAAGTCATATACTAACTATTAAAGAACGTTTTAGAGCAAACAACCAGATGGATACTTCACTTTACTCTTGTACAAACTGTCCTAGACATGTATAAAGGAGTTGCTTTCTACTAAGTAAATAATGGCAAATTTATAGTTATGTGAGGGAATGTCGACAAATGCTAGGGACATCAGTAAAAAGTGCCCTAATTCATCCATTATATAAAATATAAATATAATTAAATGGCTAAATATGTATTTAAGCGTGTTTAATGGATTGTGAAAAAAATAATTGTAAATATACTTGCTGCAATGGCAGAGAAAGCATTTTCTTTCCTACATATGCGAATGGGGACATAGTGAGGGAATGATATTTGCATTAAAAAATACATTAAATTTATCAAATTTCAATTTCAATAAGCAAATAATTACAGTTTATATGTATAACTGATTAATATTGATAGTTTTAATCACTTTTTATTTTTCTAATTTTAAAAATATGTCTTCAAGACCCCTGGGACATAAAATGGCTACTTTTCTGAGAATGACTCACTTATGACCTAATACTACGAAAGAAACTTTTCGCAAAATCTTGTTGGAATGAGTATGCCCAGATTTGGCATTAGGATCAGCATCTTCTATGTATCTTTATTTTTGTTATGATATTTTTGTTACACGGTAAAACGTGAATATAAAATTTAATTGAATTGCAACTGTGGTAATATTATTCACTTCAGTATTGATTAACATGAAATAATAATCATAAGAATATCTAAAAAATGGGGCAGGTATTTTTTTATTATTATTTTGTCTACTACTATTTGAAAACAATAATAATGAAGCTCGAATAGTGACATCAACAATGTGTTTGTTATAGATAAAAAGTTTGTGCAAAATACAATTGAGCTTCAAATGTTACTACATAATTTACTTTATCGTTGAATTAACATCAAATTATAATTATAAGAAGATCTGAATGTAATGTAAAGGCTTCTATTTTTATTATTTTTATTATTTTGTTTATCACTATTTAAAATTATAATAATAATAACCTACCTCGAAGATCGGTAGAAATCAAGGTGATTATACAGCTCATATTCAAAATATTAGAATAATTACTTTTTTTTACAAATTGAAAATATTATTTGATAATTTAATGTCTTTTAATGCAAATATGCAAACGATATTTTTATTAAGAACTTATTGTTGATTAAACTTATTTATTATCTTAAAAATAATATCATTTTTGAAAGGATTAATTGAAAAAAAATTATTTTGAAAAGTCAAAATATTAGAATATTGATTCAAGAGGTTCAAAATATTAGATTACTTCACATTAATTCTCCTTTAATTATCACTAATTAATTACTGGTGGCATCGTTGATTAAATTCAGACGATTTTATTTAAAATCAATATTCTTTTTGCAGTTTGTTTGCTTTTTCGTCTTAAAATGGGCCGTGTGAGTGATATTCCTGAATCTATTAAGCTTCGTATGGTTGATTTGTATTGGCACGGTAAAAATCAATGTGATATAGCGAATAATTTACATTGTTCACAATCAAGCGTTCGTAAAATACTAACACAATATTAAAAAAAATGGAAAATTTAAAAATAATCACCGAAATGGCGGCCAAAAACCAAAAACATCTACTAGAGATGACAGGAAACTGAAGCGTATAGTTAAGAAAACCGTTTTAAAAGTATGCGATTCTTGCACCGAAAAGGGAAAGAAGAATGAGTTGAAGTTTCTACATCGACATTAAGACGTCTCCATAATTTTAAGTTTGAATCTCGTGTACCGAAAGCAAAACCTCTCATGACTGCAAAACAAAAGCGTATAAGAGTGAATTGGTGTAAATCAAGACGTTTATGGATCGAAGAAGATTGGAAAAATATAGTCAAGTCAACGCTGAGCTTCGGAGCGCTTACAGGAAGTGCAACCTTCCTGCGTAATCTCCCCAACGAGATTGTGAAGAAACAAAAAGATGAGTGTCGGTGATGTTTAAAACGGAGAGCAGCAACTGCTTTCCTATTGGTTGAGACCCGTAGGCTCCCTCTGGTATGCTGCCACAGAGCTGCCACGGAGCATTGACAGACTCATGTCGGTCGGTCGTTCAAGGATTGTATTAAGTTCAGGTAGGCAAAGGGAAAACCTTACAAAACAAAGGACCCCACGGGTCCACATATTTTCTTTATAATTACATTAAACAATTATTTCGTAACATTAAAAGTTATATACAATAATTACAATTTTTTTTTCCTAAGACCTTTTTCTGTGAAATCTTAGTGACTTGTTGCGCAACAATGTTCTAAATATACTTTTCCAAATTTATCTGCTATTTCAGTGAAAGATTCAATTTTAAGCTCTTTTTTAATTTTTTCAATAATCTCAGTAATTTTGATAAAACCACTATTGAGCTCATTCAGCTGGTATAGTTGTACCGGGGCAGGTGATTCCCTCTTGGGAGCAGTCTGCACAATTTTCTTTTTAACTGTTTGGTTTTGGGTAACTTCCTTCTTTTTAGTTTTTTCGTTATCATTTTTAGTTACGTCTGCGTAATTTTTGCGAAATTACGGTTTTAAGTGGTACTTTTTTCACCCCTTGTAATTGGTCGGATGCACGGCATGGCGGCGGAATTTCAGTTTTATCCTCTGTCTCGGAGGATTTTAATTTTTTCCTTACACAAGCCGGGGATTTATGGGCTGCACCGCAGCCGACGTAAGAAGGCTCCATGAAGCACTGCGCAGATACGTGGAAAAACCCTTGCCAATTCCAGCACTGCACAGCTTTTCTGGGGGCCCTGTAAATCTCTACCTCCATACGAATTTTGAAAATAGGTTTCAATAGCAAAATATTTTTTGAAGTTTTATTGCGCGGTAAGTGCAGGAGAAAAAGGGGCAAAACCCTTTCGTCTTTACGATTAACCATCTGCACTACCTTGATGACATCATAACCGATTTTCTTAACGTCCTTTTCTATGCTCTCAGTTTTAATATTTCTGGGGAGTCCGCTAAAAACCACCTTCATAGGTGGTTCGAGATCTGGGACTACATAAAATTGGAACCTAAGTTCCTTTAAATATTCTACAATTTTAGTTTTGTCTGCAAAGGTTTTGGGTAAGATTTTAACCCATCTTTCCGAGATCTCGACTAGGAAATCTGGGACGCAATTATTTTGTATATTAGACGTAAATTCTGCTATATCATTTATCTCCCTAACCATAGTGGGTTTGGGGACTTTTCTTTACTGCTTGTTATTTTAATCTGACTAATTTGCTCATCTTTAGCGTAAGTATCGTTAACTTCTAAAATAGGCTTTGGAATGGTACTTGAGGCGCCATCTTCCGGACTGTCATCTAAATAATCCTGTTCCATGGAAAAATATATTATTTAGGGATGAAAGTATGTTTTATGTTTCATATGGTAATCAAGGTATTCGAGTTTGGGGAATGAAGCAAGAAGCATTTGATAAAGAATTCCTTAAACATTCCGAAAAAATTTTCTCCCAGTTACATGGTTTGGGGTTGCATGGGTGCAGAAGGAAACTGGAAAGTTATGACTCATCTACGAAAAGGGTAACTCTCAGCTATATCAAGAAATTTTGTAATATTACATGATACCATCATTAGAAGATTTATTTGAAGATGATTCAATCTTTCAACAAGATTTAGCGTCACCGCATTCCTCGGTGTCAACTAAGAATTGGTTCCACCATCGCAACATGAAGGTACTTCCTTGGCCACGTTAAAATCTTATCTAAACATTCCAGGTTTAATTTATATAATTAATTTATATAATTTATATAATTTATATAATTTATAAATTTAATTGCATTTAGTTAGTATCAAAAATAAATAAATGAAAAATAATTTTTTCTTATTACTTATTCTCAATTTTTCTAATATTTTGAATATGAGCTGTATTTACTAGGGAAGTGCAAAACGTTTTACGTGCCAATTTTGGTATCGTTGGAAAGATCCCGTCATGGGGAGTAAAAAACTCATCAGAACTACCCCTTCACATGTCGAGATACCTGACAATTTATATCACGCAATTTGTTTATTTATTATAATGTATTTGTGCTGTAACATTTGTTATGTCGTTAAATTTATATTTTTTTCTGTTAAATAGTTTTCTGCACACTTCTATATCGAAGACCACAACCACCAGTAAACACTACAAATGTCCAGCATCAACAAACCATGGCACTGTTAACCCCTTGAAGGGTGGTGATGCTGTCACGGCATCACATAATTTTAATCCCTAATTGCCACATTGGCACCGGTCTTTTATAATGAAAATTTCAGCTTTCTTAAATATGTGAAAGCATGCTTTTACAATTAAATTCTCTTGTAAGTACATTATTTCGACATTTTATAAAGACAAGTACCTTGCCCTTGAAAGGGTTAAATATGACATATCCTTAAAATAGTGAAGCTTCACCTGTAACCGCTGTCGCAGAGGTTGTTTCCTGCCGGTGGAAAGTGCCACCAGTATATTTATATAGAAATTTTCTACTTATTTAAACGCCATATTATTGCAAAATTTCAGTCATAAGTAATGGTAGAAAGAGTTTTTAATTTTTACTTGTACACGTTTACTTTAGCGGTAATCAGGGCCTGCGTTTCCGCCATATTGTTGCAACCAGGGAAACAAACTGACAGTTTTACAAGACAAACTGACACGAGAAAAAACAAACAGAAATTTTTACCACATTTGTGAGTAAAAATTTCCGTGAATAAGACGCTTAAGTAAGTCGAAATTTTCTGCTCAATGTTACTGGTGGGAAGTTTGCCCCTGCGGTAATCAGAAACTGAAGATCCTATTTTAAATCAGCAGCCGCCATCTTGTGAGAACCTCCTCAGTTACTTCACTCGCAGCTAATAGTCAGTACACTATATGTCTCCTCCTCTTTGTTCATAACTCCATTAAACAAACACACACACAGCACGCGAAACAATACAGTGGTGGTCAGAATTATAAGAACAATTGAAAATTGCACAGAAAAAATTTATTTCTGAACTAAATAAAGTGAAATTTATACATAAAATGCTTTTTTATGCTAGAAATCATTATACAATGCAAAACATTGGAAAATGCAAAATATGAATGTTTTGCCATAATTAACAAAATATGACATTGTAAAAATTGAACAAAATTATAAGGACAATGAATGTTTTTGCCTGAAAAACACTAATAATTAATAATCTCTCCCTTCTTCTCAATCACTTTGATCAGTCTTGACGTCATGGAATTTGACAGTTCCTTAAGAACTTTCTTGGAAATTTTTGACCAGGCTTTTTCGATGGAGGACATGAGTTCTTGCTTGTTTTCATATTGTATACCATTTTTGTATACTTCGTGTGCCAGAATACCCCACAGATTTTCCAGTGGATTCAGATCAAGGATTCTGGCCGGCCAATGAAGTAGTTTCACGAAATTAGCATCAAACCACGATTTTGAAGTTTGGGAAACATGTACTGAGGCATTGTCCTGTTGGAAAAAATAGTCTCCACTCGTTATTAACGGTGCTTCCGGTAAAAGATTATGGCCCAATACATCAACATAACTCTCAGAATTCATTCTACTCTGCACAAAACCAATTGGAGTAGTTCCACTAGTTGCGAAACCTCCCCAGACTATTTTTGAGACACCTGCAAATGCACGCTTTGAGAAAATTTCTTTTTCTCTACGGAGATCATACCAGAAGTAGCGAAAACCATTTGGCCCATCCAAATTAAACATTTTCTCGTCTGGAAGGACAACATCATCCCACTTTTTACCCACAGTAATGCATTTTTTGGCAAACTCCATTATCAGTCTCTTATGAACTTTTGTAAGAGGCGATCGTGACATATGTTTACCATAGCGAACATTTTTTTCTTTTTGTAAAACACGTCGAACAGTTCGAGCACTGCATTCTAAGTTCAATTCACGTTTTATTTCTGTTGACGTTTGTTTTTTGGAGCAAGCTCGCCTTATTATCATTCTTTTCTCCCGTACAGAAACAGAAGATGGTCTACTTGTATATCCTTGCCGTCCATATTTACCAGGATTTTTAAGATAATTGTAAATAACCGTTCTTGATATATTACGTTTTGTCGCAATTTGGCATACAGAAAGTCCTGAACTTTTAAATGCATTCACTTTCCCTTTTTCAAACTCCGAAAGCTTTGTACCTAGCGGGATGACTGAAAAAAAGAATATGACGATCCCAAACGCTTACTACGCATTTATATCGTCGCTGAGTTCCGTGTGCAGAGCAAAAAACATGCAAATTTTACTTTTTGGAACATACAAATACAATTGTTCTTATAATTTTGTCCATATCGGATGGCTGTATAAATCCATAATACATTTTATGAATATGCATTTTCCACATATTTCCATAAAAACTTATAAAAATATTCTTCATTTTTCTTTTAGTTTCCATCCATTAAATTTGCATAAGTTTCCGGCCAAATGTAGCCAAGATTTGGCGATTTTTCCCCTGTCCTTATAATTTTGACCACCACTGTACATTTGCAAGGCTACCATTGGGGACAATTTTTTAATTCGTCTCGCACCCCTTACTCAAATAAAGCTCTTTCACATGTTCTTTGACACCATATGCAAGATAAATGTACTGCAAAATTTATATTTTCAAAAATAATGATGCGAATAGAATATACAAATGGTCGCACGTGGCAGCCCTGCATTTACAGTCATTAAATTCTCTTCAGTTTCTTTCCAATTTTTTTTTGTTGCATATTTAATTTATAAACATAACTGACAAAATTAAGTTAACAGTAATCCATTTAACTGCAAAACTTATAAATTTAACGATATGACAAATGTTACAGTATAAATACATTGTAATAAATAAACAAATTGTGTGACATAAACTATCGGATATCTCGAAAACGGCTGATTTGCGACGGGTAGTTCCATTCAGTTTTTTACTCCCCACGATGAGATCTTTTCAACGAAACCATTCTCGTCAAAATTGGCGCGTTTTTGTACTTCTCTTGTTACAGAGTGCGCAGTACGCGTTAAATTTGTTAGCGCACACTAGCGTTATTTTCCACTCCTGCAGTTGGTATCCAAAACAGTATTGACCTGCAAGTGAACAATATGTAAATTTTGCCATATGCAAATTATGCGCCACTCTCTTCTCTTGCGACAAGTTGTGAAAGTATGGGAAAAGAAAAGCTACAAGTAATTCTTGGATTCTATTATCATAGCTGCCAACTTTTACGCTTTCTTCCTACCAGTAAAATTTTACAGTAAAGATTGTCTAATTTAATCGTCGAAATCTCACGATTAAACAAGGCGAGAATCTCTATTAAGTTTTAGTGGTAGAAAAAAGCGTAAAGGTTGGCAGCTATGTATTATCCATCTAACTGACTTTACCGTAGCAAGATCTTTCACTCTAAGATCCATGTTTAATCTAATTTTACATTAACAGTTTGATTAATATTTCAAAATTTCTCTTTCTAATTTTCTGAAGTAAACTTTTTATTTTACAGATTGAGAAAAGAAAATCAGTCGTATGAGAGCGCTATTTTAAAGTTGCGGAATTTCTTCCGCTCACCTGCTCAGGCTTAACCCCTTCAGGGGCAAGCAATTACGTTTGTGAAATGCTGAATTCCCACCGGAATCTTTCAAAAATTCTATTTCAAAATAAGAAAAAGCAATTTTACGGCTTTTTTGCACCAAAGTTAGAAAAGTAAAATTTAATAACATTTTTCTGGTGTAAGACTTCATTAATCGTAGGTGGTATATAATATATACCGGTGCCCCTCAAGGGGTTAAGCCTGTAGTGCATATATGCAAAGAAGTTGCATATATGCAAAGAAGAGTGTTTTAAATTTAATAGATATTTTTATTCGTATATACCTAATTCAGACCCGAAAATTAAAATAGCAATATCTGCTTCAATTAATAAAAAACATTCCGTATTTAAATAAAGTGAAGTTAACCATAGAAACTTTCTGGTATAAAGTCAGATTATCTGAACTACGTAATTTCTAGAACGTATTTATTCATGGGAATTAAAGTGTTAAAGGTTAAGTTTTATAAAATAAATAATTATATAAAATAACGTATTTGGAGACATACTTCATAAAATATTTGCTAATTTGGAATATTTTAGAGTAAAACAGCCACACGACAGTAGTTTTTACTTGTATTACAGATGTGCAACAAAAGAAAAGATTGACGTATTATATGAAAAATATATCTCTGATTTTTTTCATTATTTTTCCTGTGTAATAAACCTTTCAGAGAATCATATATAATTTTTTCGAAACAAAATAAGAAATCGCGCATTTAAGGGTTAACACCTTGAGGGGCACCGGTATATATTATATACCACCTACGATTAATGAAGTTTTACACCAGAAAAAATTTATTAAATTTTACTTTTCTAACTTTGGTGCAAAAATGCCGTAAATATTGCTTTAACTTATTTTGAAATAGAATTTTTTCAAAGATTCCGGTGGGAATTCAGCATTTCACAAACGTAATTGCTTGCCCCTCAAGGGGTTAAAAGCTTAAATATTATTTTAATTTGTATTGAACGGTTTTCTAAATTTTTATTTTACGGAATTCTTTACATTTTCATAATATTTTTCTCCGAGCGAATATTCTCCATTATAAAAAGTGTTTCATTCACTTTAATCAATTTACCTTGCACGTTCAAATTTTATAGGCATCAGAATAATAATAAATTGTGAATTTATTTTAAATTTTGTTAATGTAAAAAAAATTCAGGTTTGCTGAAAAGTTCATTTTTGTTCATAGTTATACTTAACGGAGAGTTCTAACATTTATTATTATTTTAAAAAAATGGTAGAACAGCTGAAAATACAGAAACGAAATGTATTTTACTGCAGAAACGACATAACTGCTAATGGAGAATTTTTTTTGTTCTTCTCTCCCACAGCTGACAAATTTTATGCCTTTTGGTTACCACTAAAATTTAATAGAAATTTTTGTCTTATTTAATCCAGGGTTCGTACGGGTACCGTTATTTTCAAGGCCAAATATCAGAATTTTTTTGTAGAAAAATAAATCTAGTTTAAACGTGCGAAATTTCACAGTATTTAAGGAGAGATTCTCTATAAGAAAATACTAGTACCGTAGAATTTCTTAGTCTGGAAATTCAAGGACCCGTACGAACTCTGTAATCTTAGATTTCGGCAATTGAGTTATCCAAAATTTACTATTAAATTTAGTCGTAGCAAAAAAGCTTAAACATTTGCCGCAATACTGTCCTTTAAATCCTAATGCTGATACAGCGAAACCGCATGCCAGTAGCCCTATTGCCACCACTTTTTAGGAAAAATAATTTTAATCTTTTTTAATGAAATTTAAATTTAATCAGTTTTAAAATTACATAATTTTTTTAATTAAATAAGGCGAAGAAAATTATTTAGGAAAATGAATGGAAAGTGGCCAAATGGAGTTATAAATAAAGAGGAGGAGATATATAGTGTCTACCAGTCAGGGTTGCCAGATTTGGCCTTTTTTTTTAATTCTTAAATTTTACATTCACATCAGAAATTCTGCATAGTATTGTTTTCTTTATTTAATGGCAGACGTTTCGTGATTGCGTATGTAAAAACTTTTTTTTCAGAAGTTCTGATGTAAATTCAAAGTTTTTAATTTGAAAGTAGAGGCCAATCTGGGAACCCAGCTATCAGTTGCGTGCGAAGTAACTGACAGGTTGTCACAAAATGGCGGCCGCTTATTTACATCGGATCAACAGTTTTTGATGACCGCCGAAGCGAACTTCCACCAGTAAATTTTGATTAGAAATTTTCGCCTCATTTTAGCCGCATATCCATGGAAAATATTTCTCACAAATATCCTAAAATTTTCTATTCGTTTTTTCTGGTGGCAATTTTCCCGGGTATTATAATCTCTTTCACTGACAAGCGGTTGTTTAGGTTGTCACGATATGGTATGGCCTAAACGCAGCGCCTGCCTACTGAGGTGAATTGCTAGCAGAAAAATTAAACACCGTACAAACTCGTATACAAGTCGACCCCAAATTCGAGAGGAATAACAGACTGAACACCAGCATTAAAAAAAAGTTATCTTCATCTTAAATGCAAAATTTGCTGATATTAAATGAGGCAAATATGGCTACGAGAAAATATTGGTGTGGGACATGTTTTTTTTTTCACGAAATTAGGGGTCGACTTATACACGGGTATATACGGTATATATTTTATGGCCATGGTTATGACTGGAATTTGGAATTAACCCTACGTGGTTGAATTGTTCTTCGCAAAATTTGTTTTTGGCACCAGTAATAAAGAAAAGTAATATTTACCTTAAATAATTAGAACATTTTCGAAATTATGTAATTAAAGGTAACATAAAAAATGGTGCCAAACGAATAAAATTTGTGTAAGAGACGCTGGTCCAGAAAGAGTTAGCAAGGTTTTTAACAGTAGAACGCCCGGAAATTTTATTGAAGTTTCACAAAAATATTTGACACCAGGATTTTTATTTAAAATTATTTGACTGATTTATTTAACGTAAACTAAATTTAACTTATTTTATAAAAGAATTTCTGTCTCCATTTGACATTTAATCATATGGTCGGAGTCGAATCGACGCCTTCCGGGCGTTCTAGTGTTAAATAAGGAGGAAGTTTCTGTACAAATTTACTGTTGGAAGTTTGCCCGGAGGTAATGAGTCTATGTGAAACCTGTAATAGTTGAAGCGAAGCTTCACCCTTTTGAGGATATGTCAATTCCTTTATTCATAGTTACATGAGTGGCCATCTGGAACGCGGGTTCGCCGTCCATGTCCTAATGAACAAAATGCTTTACTATTTGAGGTGCATTGCTCCCTTTAACCCCTTGAAGGGCGGTGATGCCGTTACGGCATCACATAATTTTAATCCCAAATTACCACATTGGCACCGGAATTTTATGATGAAAATTTCATGTTTATTAAATCCGCGAAAATTTACTTTTACTTGTTTACAAATAAAATCTCTTGTTAATACTGGTGTCATTAAATTATTTGAACATTTTAAGAATACAAGTACCTTTCCCCTGAAAGGGTTAACGTTTTTCAATTTTGTCGTAATAAATAATCTACTTTTACACTGGGTCACACTTTTCCTTAGAAATCTCAAGACACGAAATTCTACTCTTTCCCCGTTTTTAAATAAACTATTCATTAAATCTAGCTATGGTAGTTAATACTTCAGAAAATGACAAAAAACTACCGGTTTAATAAGTTAGTGTTAATTAAAAGCAATTTCTATATTTCCTGTTAATATTACTTATTTTTTAAAACTATATCTACACAAAATATTCTGAAAGAGGGAGGGGGGTTATAATGCGTTATTTGGGACATAACAAAAGTTAAAAGACCCGAATTTACTAAAACAACCATTTTTTCCTTCATTTCAAAAAAAAGTTTAAAAGGCCTTAACAGTTATTTTGAAAATAAGTTCAAATGTGGATAAATTTATTACGTGCGCCAGTGGTGAAAAAGATGCGCAGTTATTGTGTCCAATAAGGAGAAGAATAATATTAGAACTTAGTGGCAACAATCGGCACACTGCTGCGCATCTTTTCTACCACTGCATACGCAGACAGCATTTATTGTCAAATAAAGAAATCCAAATGCCAGTTCGTTAATTTGGAGTCACTCCTTCTCCACTTTCTTTACTGAGTACCCAAATATATCTAAGCTGCTACTATTTTTTTTAATTTATTCCCGTAAATTGTTAAATTTTTTAAATGAAAATCTTCATTTCAGAAGACTAATGAAGATTAAAAAACCCTTCATTATTGACTCTTTTACTGCAATAATTGGAAAAATAATATTTTTACGAAAACAATAATATCATATAGTCAAGGGTGTGATTTCCGCCTTTTTGCATACCAGTATTTTCTTAGAGAAAATGTTATTCTGTTAAATCGCAAAATTTTTCCGATTAAATAAAATGACATTTTTTCTAACAAAATACTTGTGTGCAAAAAAGAGGAAATCTCTTCCCTGTATAATGCGACTTGCAAATGCTTTAATATTATATGTTAAATATAATTTTTTCAATAAAAAATCCATACAAAAATTCAATTAGAGAGGCTTAAAATTCTTAATATATTTAACTTTTAGTTCTTCAAAGACCGTAAATTTAAAAGTCCTTTTTTTTAATTTAAAGACTAAGATCAAACCAATAATAACAACCTGACCTCCGAGTTATCCGAGGAAAACTTATGTTCTTCTGACTCGTCTTTGAGAATTGGACATTCGAGAATCATCCAGAAAAATCTATTACATCGGCAGGATATACCCATATGCCCTCACTGTCACTTTGACCTGCTCGCTATTCACAATTTTTAACTGACTGCCCCAGACTACGACACTCGTACCTAAACAAAATACATTTTAACTCTTTAGTGCGCAGCTTTGCATCTATGTAAACAACAGTGTTTTGAATTTAATAGATTTTTTTAATCCGTATATATACCTAATTCACACCAGAAAATTAAAATAGCAATATTTGTTTTAACGAATAACAGACATTCCGTATTTAAATAAAGCGAAATTAACCATTGAAACTTTCTGGTATAAAGTCAGATTCTCTGGAGTACATAATTTCTAGAGCGTATTCTATGATGGGAATTAAAGGGCTAAATGTTAAGTTTATGAAATAAATAATTTTATAAAATAAGGTATTTGGAGACATAATTATTAAAATATTTACTAATTTGCAAAATTTTAGCATAAAACAGCCACACGGCAGTAGTTTTTACTTGTATTGGAGATGTGCAACAGAAGAAAAGATTGGCGTATTATGTGAAAAATGTATCTCTGATTTTCTTTTTCATTATTTTTCCTGTGTGATAAACCTTTCACAGAATCATATATAATTTTTTCGAAACAAAATAAAAAATCGCGTATTTAAGGGTTAACAACATTTGCAGGAGCAATGCAAAAATACATTTATAGAAAAACTACAAAATTTATTTGTAAAAACTGCCGATGCCGATAAAATATAAAAATAGTTGTCAATGGCAGCCCTTCCAGCTACTTGTAGAAAACAACTCACTGTATCGCCAGTATTTTTCTGAATTTTCTCGATATTTGTCTGTTTTTATACAAGTTATCCTAAATAGCTGACTACAAATTACGACATAAAAATTTTGGCATTTTCCACGCATGCACAATTAAAACCTATTTCATACAAATGTCCATATCTCATCAAATATTCAACGTATTCATGTCTTAATTACAATATCAGGTTTCTACTGTTATTTTTCAAGTTTTTGGAAAGGGGTGTAAAATTTGGTTGAAAACCCTGTATGCCACAAACAAAAAACATTTGAATTTTTTACTGAAACGTTAACACCTTCACGAATATGAGTGCTATGCTGTGCAAAAACGTTGAAAAGGACCAACCCACATAGTCATTTAATTCAGTGACAGACACTTTTGAGCATTTTCTGTTACATGGATGATCTCAAATGTTATTTATTATTAAATTTATTATTAAACCCCTAATTGTACTCGCGACCAAATCTTCCCTGAAAACTATGAAGTCTAGCATGTTCTTTATATTCTAGAATTTCAAGGACAATTCGTCTAGAATTTCATTTGAGATTCGATAAAACTTGTAAAATCGAATGCATCCGGTCACTGTCCCTTAAGTTTTGGACATCAGTGTAGGATAATGAAATCCAGGATTGAGTTTAAAGATGTACACTATACCAGGTAATTTTTAAAATAAATATACCGCAAAAAATGTAATTGTGGTACGATTGAATTTAGAAATAGCCGCCAATCCTGGCCCATAATCAAAGAGTTAATTGATAAAAAATGTTAGTCATAGCAAAGCTAGTGAATGAATAGCATTGACTAAAAGCTTCAAATTTATGTGTAATATTGTTGAAATTTGAGTTAATACTTTATCAAACACAAGAATTTATAAAACGAAAAACAATATCGCAGTGGGGCTTATGAATTTTTTTCTTCTTACTTTGAAATCAGCTAATGGAAAAAAAAATTGTTCATTACATGTACTGGTACTGCTATCTATTGAAATCCTGAAAATATAACTAGTTTATTTTATGAGAAAATTCACTTATTCTCTTAGCTCCCAGTCTCCTCTATATATTATAAATTTTTACGAGATTTTATACATACATTGAGGTACATTGATCGTTAATTTTTATACCGAGAACGAAAAACCATGAGTCCAACATAGATCATGTAACACTTTCCAACACATGAAAAAAATATAACATAACTTCACAGCTTCTTAAGGTGGAAGATCGTCTAAATAAAAAATTTCAAAAACTCAAACTCATAATGGATTTAAAAACCCAATTTCTGCTTTGACAATCAATAGTCGGAAAATATTTTTCGTGCAGCCCCGTATATGACCTATGGATTTATATGCGTACTACATAGTATGCTAAAAGTTTGTTCAGTGAAACGAATATCACCGTTGAAAAATTTCATTCAGCAATTTCCGTGAATAAACGTAAATGTACTTGAACATTTGCGGCCGTGCAGCCCTGTATATTCTCTATAGAATTTATCCTCTCCAACTAGTATCTAAAAAATAGTTCACTTTAGAAACGCATTCTACAATTGAAAATGCACTTCCAGAAATTATTGTTCATAGGCTTCAATAGTTCAATTTCTTCTGAAGCCAAATTCTTTTGTGTGTTCCTGTAAATGAACTATATATCCTATGAACATCATATTCTACAGTAACCGCCGTGTAGTACATCTTAGTGATATATATAAATTTCAGTATGCTTAAAATAGCGCAATACCATTAAAATCACAGCAAACCATTTTTCCCCATAGACCGTAATGTAACGGAATTCTTTTGAGTATCTCTGCAAATAAACCGTAAATGCTGCACACTTCATTTAAAATGCCGAACATGCCATAGTGATACCCAATAACATCTGTAAATTTCAAGGCAATCGGACTGCATTTACACGAGGTAGAGTGCGGGCGGACTGACATACAGACATACAAACTAAATTCATAAATATGTTTCAACTTTGTTGGTAAGTGCTAAAAAGAAAACCATTTCACAGGAATACTGAAGATTAAGTGGAGACACGACTGGGACGCCACGCCCACTCACATTAATTTTACTCTAACATTTTATACTTATTTACTATACATCTAACTAAATTTTATCCAAGTGTTTATATATACTTTAATTCATGTGTTTGATAAAAATTTGCAAGAACTTTGCACCAGTTACACGTGTCCAAGTTTTTCAGCTCTCTTAAAAATTGTACTTTTCAGCTAAAAACCCCATTAAGGGGGTCCGGGACACATTTTCAAAATTTTTTTATTTATAGAGTTAAAATTTTGAAATTTTTGGGATGGTTAACCATATTATTTGTAAACAAAATCAATTGATAAAACTTCTCATAGCTTTTAAAAAAAAAAAAATTAAATTTAAGATTTATGAAAAAAGTGTTATAACTTAAAATCGTTATAACTCGAAATATTATTTGTAGAATTTAAATTGTTTTTCATATAAATAAACAGAAATATATATTTTTTAATTTAGAGCCAGCATTTAAAAAAAAAATATTAATTAAAAAAAAATTAAAAATATTTAACGAAAAAATTACAAATAAAGTGATGCAACTTTTTTTTTTTTTTTTAAATCATATTTTAAAAAGTAAATATTTTTTTCAAATATGCTGGCTCAAAAGTACAGTAAAATAATTGAAAAAGATATGTTCCGAGTTTCAACCCGGTATCTTTAACGGTTCTCCAGTTATAAGAATTTAAATATGGTTAAATGGTGAAAAAACCTATCATGAAGAAAACGCAATTTCACAAGAACTCGTTTCCTTGACAACCATAGCTTGAAAGGCAGATTTTGAAAACAAACCAAAACGAAAAAATTAATATTTCCTGTTCTAATTAAGATAGAAACATGATTTAAACATCATTTTAAGAAGAAAACGGCAGAGAAATTTTTAATCCAATAAAAAAAATTGAAAAATTGAAGATTTTTGTGTCCCGGACCCCCTTAACTCCTAAAATAATCGAGCGATTTCGATAAAAATGTTTTTGGCGGTAGAGTATAAACATAAGATCATATGTGGAAGACAGTTTTTAAAAAATTTAATTAGTTTCAGTAAGCAAAATTTCTGAAAAATTGCCATTGCTCAAAAATAAAGTCTCAGAAAAAAAAAAAAAAAAAAAAACTGTCGGCCATAAGTCTTGAGCATAATCCAGTGAATATGGATTCCAAATTACATCAGAATCGGTCCGGTAGATTCCGAGGAAACAAATATTAGAACTCGCATATTTCTCATAGGATTTCGCCCAGTCTTGTCTTTTCTTAACCCCCACCTACGATTAATGAAGATTCGCACAAGAAAAATTTTAATAAATTTGACTTTTCTAACTTTGGTGGAAAGAAGGTCGTAAAATTGCTTTTCCTTATTTTGCAATAAAATTTGTGGGAGATTCCGGTGTGAATTCGGCATTACAGAAACACAATTACTTGCCCCTGAAAGGGTTAACCCTCCAGCTTTGGGAAACGTTTTTTTTCGCGTTCCAGTGGGCTACTTTTCCTTAATTCTGATTGCTTGATTCCCACCACTTTTCTAAAAGAGTATAATTCGGCTTACTCCCGCATTATTTAATATGTAATTAAATTAAGTAACTATTTCTACTTCAAAAAATTGGTGGGAGTCAAACAATCTTAATTTAAAAAAAAATAACCCACTGAGAAAGTCTCCCGCGGCTGGAGGGTTAAAGAACACGCCATTGCTAATTATTGACCACTTTATTCAGGGTTCCTGTAGGTCAGGGAATTTCCCTCTTTTTAGGTCAGGAAAGTACCAGTATTTTTTAAAAGAAAAATACGCCTTATGAAATCGCCTGATCAAATAAATCGAGTTTTTCTATAAGAAAATACTGATATTTCCTTTGAAAGTGCATGAGCGCTGTTATTGCAATAAATGCATAAACATTATTTCACTGAAAATCTAACCCTGTGTAATATACGACTGCCAAATTGAGGTTTAAATTAATTAAAGATTTATTGTAATAAAATATTTATAAGAAAATTCAATTAAACGGACTTCAATTTTCTAATACAGTTAGCCTTTCTTCTTCAAAGAAAGCTAACTTAAAAGTCCTTTTTTTTAATTTCGAAAATAAGTTAAAATATGAAAGGCAATTCCTTTGCACACGCAGGAAGCATTTATTGTAGAATAGAGAAATCCAAGTTTCACTTTATTGATTTAAAGTAACTGTGATAAGATTAAATAGCACTTCTTTCTGCAGCTATTTTATACAATACCTAAAATATATCTTAGCTGTTACGCGATTTTATACATACTTCCTATTCACATTGATCGTTAAACTTTATAAAAAGAAAATCTGCATTTCAGAAGAATAATGAAGATTTATGTGCTGAGATTATGAATAATACATCAAAGGAATACTTTACAGAAGAGCTGATCTTCATGAATATGCAAAAGCACTTTCTTTTGTTCTTTGCTTCGTTGAAATATTTATTTTAGAAGAATATTTTATTTCATCGGTTCAAAAAATATTGTATTTCCTAAATCTATTTGTAATGCAGTTCAAAATTTCCTCTGATATATATTTTTCTTTTCATCTGTAATCTAAATATCTTAACAAGTTTAAAATTAAAACTATTCAAAAGTTTTAAAACTAAGAACTTGGGAATAAAAGGAAAAAAATGCTATAATTATCGACACAAATAGTATGTATATTTTTTCACTTGATAATTTCATATAATATTTTAATAGAATATGTAAAAGAAAAAGAAAAATAATTACGAAATATAATTAATCATTGTGAATATTTTATGAAAAGTTTATTCAAAAGTAACGTCATGATTCACCCACCCCAGGGTGCAACTTTCCAATACTGTTTTTCTATGAAAAATGTATGTTCTTTATGTATTTAAAAAGATTGTCTTTATACAATAGCGGTAAATAATTCTTCTTGAATTATTGATATCCGTAGGATTTTATTACCTAATCATAAATTATGAAACATGTTGTTAATAGAATTGTTTGGAATGTGTAATGTCCATGGGGAGAAAAATCTAGGATTTCTGTGATCCGTTCGCATTATGTTAGTACACACAAAATAAAATCGCGCATGAAAGATTAATATTATTAGCGACTTGTCATTTAGCCATTTGGTTATGGCACGGGACATATAAATTTGACGTGTAATTTGGCCATTTTTGAAAGAAATATGCTTTTTTTAGATTTTTCTTACAAAGGGCATAGTCGGATAAGCATTGGAAACATGCCTTTCAATCGAATTTCCTGATTTTTTTCCCAGATGTGGCTACATATCTGACAATGTATTTCTCCTATTATCACCCTATAAATATTGATATTTAATGAGATAAAAATGTTTTTTCAATTAAAAAAAAAACAGATTTTCTCAAAAACTGCTGCACGGAAATTCATGCCATTAACTCAGGATGGCCATTTACTCATAGATACCAAAGATGCATAACTCGTAATTATTGTATAATTTTCTGTTAATAAGAACTGGTGAAATAGCGAAATAAAAAATAAAAAAAATAAAAATAATATCTTATATTTATCCGAAAATTACCATTTTCTTGTAAAAAATTCCCCATATGTGGCCGTATATTCTGTATAATTGCCGAAAGTTTGTGTTTGGTACTACATATAAATATTTACAAAAATGTATAGTAAAGTTATTGAATTCATTTTAAGGCGTGTTTTGGGGCGGAGCTACGCAACTTCGACATTCGAAGAATTTTTGGAACAAAGTCAGCAGAAAATATGTCAACTGATGTATTTTAGATTCCATTAAGCATATAAGCATTGTTTTTCAACTTCATGTTCATTTTGATATCGACAGCGTTGAGAAAGTTGCTCATGTGTTCATTAAAATTTAAAATACAGCAATCCTATAACTGTTTATTCCAAAAATTCTTCGGGTGTTGAAGTTGAGTAGTCCCGCCCCAAATAACGCCTTAAAAGGAATTTCAATAATTTTAATATATATTTTTGTAAATATTTATATGTAGTACCCAACGCAAACTTTCGCCATTTATACAGAATATATGGGATCATATGGGAATTTTTTTACAAGAAAATGGTAATTTTCGGATCACCATAAGATATGATTTTTATTCTTTTAAATTTTTATTTCGCTATTTCACACAGTTTTCATAAGCAGAAGATTATACAAAAATTACCAGTTATGCATCTTTCGTATCTATATATCCTCAGTTAATGGCATGAAGTTCCGTGCAGCAGTTTTTGAGAAAATCCGTTATTTAAAAATTCGGAAAAACATTTTTTTCTCATTAAATATCAATATTTATTCGGTGGTAATAGGGAAACTATATTGTCAGATATGTAGCCACATCTGGGGAAAAAAATCAGGAAATTTGATTGAAAGGCATGTTTCCAATGCTTATCCGGCTATGCCCTTTTGTAATAATTACACGCAAGATAAATATTTTGTTGCAAATGTTGCAAAAAACACGAAAAAAGTTCTAAAGAAATACTGGTATTCAAAAAATGGACCTATTTGGGGCCTCATTTTGTAAAATTTCTGTTAATCTTTTTCAAACAATGAAATAACTCTGAATTATCCGCACTAAAAAGTCGCCAAATTCATCATATCTAGAACTTCAAATATGCAATAGGAAATTAAATGAAATGACCGCTCACTCATGGAGAGTCAGCGATTAAGCATAGTTTAACTTTCCTTCATGAGCGGAAATGTTTAATGGAAATTGATATTTTACACTAGAAAGCCCGGAAATTTTACTCAACTTTCAAAAAAATATTTGGAACCAGAATTTTTATTTAAAATTATTTGACTGATTTATTTAACGTAAATCTGCGTGGTTTGAATTTAATTTATTTTATGAAAGAATTTCTGGTTCCAGTTGACATTTAATAATATGGTTGGAGTCGGATCGACTCGTTCTGGTCGTTCTAGTGTTAAGATTACAGATGTCAAATACACTCGGTTGCGGAAAAATATATGCACCCAGAAGGAATTCAGCCAGAGCTACCAAATTCGACGTGCTGATGTGATTTAGTGAGTTATGTAAATGATTAACATTTCAGCAAGAATGACCAGTGAGGGCTTGTGCAATGCGCATTTAAATTAGACAGCAGGCAGAATTTAAAAGACCGTTACTCGAATTCACGGGAGTTTAGAAGTGGGGTATTATTGCTGATACATTGGATTTGAAAGAATGATACCTTCAAAACTTACTTGACGGCACTACGAACAGTTGTCCGACATAAAAAGTTGAACCATAGACCTCAGAAAAGCGGGTTGGTCCAGCAGACGTATCAGCCAGCATTTTAATCCAAGCGATATTGTGTAGTTATGCGGTGTTGGCATCAGTGGATCAGACAAGGCATGACCAGCCGCTTCAGTGTCTCAGAATTCCCCAGGCCTCAAATCCCTGAGAGGATCGAGGAATCAGAAGAAAGGTCACACTTACACCACAATGCTACTACTATCTATTCGACGCCATTTGCCATTTGATATGGATGCAGTGATGTCAAGGCGCATACCATCTGTAGATGACAGGCCGATTCTGGGCTCAGCTCTAGACGACCATTTAGGCAGTTACTTCTAACCCTTCATATAGGCAGCGTCGTCTGGATTAGTGTCGATCTCGAACAAACTGGACAGTGCCTGATTCGAGAAATGTGATATTCAGCGAGGAATCCCGTTTTTTCGCTCACTGCATGTGACTACCTTACATGTGTGGAGGCAGAAAGGTCAGTGGTCCAAACCTGCAATTGTTAATGAGCGGCTCACTTCCATAAAAGCGGGACTGATATTCTGGAGAGCGATCTGCTGGGACAGCTGATCACTTTTACACGTGCTATAAGGTACTTTAATGGCTCGCAGGTACGTAGATGCCATTTTGTAGCCGGTGGTAGGACCTATGATATCATGTCGCCTAGGTGCCATCACCATTATCAGCAAGATAAAGCCCGGCCACTTTCTGAAAGACTTTGTAATAATGTCTACAAGGATATAATGTCCTTCCATGGACTGACAGGTCACCAAATCTTGCACCAACACAGAATGTTTGGGACATGTTGGAAAGGCGACTTCAACCGTCTCGGAATACCACCGAACAAGTTTATCAGTTGCTATACTTATGGCAGAATCTACGGCAGATTGACATCGGTAACTTAATAGACCGGGAGCCGGCAGCTGAGACAGTAACCTCATTGAGTTCACGGCTGAAATTCCAGAATTAGTTAAAAATCGATACGCATATTAAAACGCAATCGGGCTGCCAAGTCATATCTTGGTGGTAAACACCTTAAAACCTGATTTTAGCGGTCGACTCGTAGGTTGACCAATGTGTTTTCCTGCATCAAAAAGTATGAAAACATAGAGGACTGGGAGCAGGAAAACGCAATACTAAACGTACGAGTCAATCACAAAAATCGGGTTTTTAGGTGTTTTTCACCAAGATATGACTTGACAGAACGATTGTATTTCAATATGCGTATCAAGATTTAACTAATTGTGGAATTTCAGCCGTGAACTCGATGAGGTGATTGTCTGTGCTGCCGGCTCCCGGTCTATAACAGACTCCATGTATCACCGAGTATTGCATTTTATAGCTGCAAATTTGTTATTTTAGAACCTACTGAAATTGACTTTCTTGTTGCTGCTACTAGTCAATAAAATGTTTTCTTATTCCGAATATATAATCATTTGTTTATCTCAGCAAACGCTCTTCATATACAATGTTTCATAGCCGTGGTTAAATTTTTTCTGGGTACATATATTTTTTCCAACAGAGTGTATTTTATTAGATATTAAAAATAATGTGCTCCTAATTAATTTTATATTTCATACGTCCCCAAAAGAAAATTATTAATCAAATTTGTTTTTAATAATTATAAGCTATTCATGTCTCCATACCAAATATTTAACTAAACACAAATATATTTTTTGCATGTCAACATCACCATTAGAAGAAACTCAAGCTTCTGTTGATACGCCTATGCTAGCGGTACTCACTATTTTTTTTTTCGAAAAGCCTTTTCACACCAATATTTTCAAAATTTAATATCCATCTTATTTAATAGCCGAAATTCGGTTGTTAAACAGGGTGAAAATTTCTTTTACAAAAAAAGTGGTAACTCTGCAGCCTGGAGGGCCGCTTAGTAAGTATCAATGGCCTACGAATAATAATTAAATATCTTAACCAATTGAATGGCGGAGATTTATCATATATACCACTTAATTTTAATCCTCAAATGAAACAATGCACTAAAATTTTGGAATAAAATTTTACTTTTATAATGTGCGTGAAAATTTGTTTACTTATTTTCAAATAAATTTGTTCATAAATTCGTATGTCTTTTAACCATTTCAACATTTTAACAGCAGAAGTATTGGGTTATCCGGAAAGTTCTGCGGTATACTTATGTTGAGATAATGTTGAAATGATTGACGGACACCGAAAATTATGAACAAATTTATTGCCAAATTAGTAAAAGCTTTTCTAGAAGTATATTATAAAAGCAAAATTTTATACCGAAATTCCGGTGAGAATGTGGCATTTATGGATTCAAAATTTATCAAAAAGCTGCAGAACTTTCCGGATGACCTAATGCTTTGCCACCGAAAAGGTTATAATGTGAAGAAACTGCACTCTTCCTCTTTATATATATGTGTGTGTGTTCACTAATAAAATTTTCTAACAATACGTATTTATTTACAGTATAAATTCCGAATCAGATACTGAGTAATCAAAAAGAAATAGAAAATCAATAATTCGAAAAGTATAGATAGCAGCACTATAATTACCGTCTCAATACTCAAGGCCTCCGGATTGATTTTGTGACGTACCAAATGAAGATTAACCCTTTACCTACGGTATTATGATCTACTGCATTTTTTTTCAGTTACTACAATGAAAATTAAAGGATTAGCATGAAAAAAATACTCACCTGTGAGAAATTTAATTATTTAGAGGTAATTAATTAAAGTGGTACTTTAAAGTACCGTCAGTACACTTTGACAAAAATATCGTAACAGAAAAGCCACAATGTATTTCAACTGGCACTTGAAAAATTTTTCTTTTTAATAAGTATGTGAAATATAGGCTTTTTCTTATTTATAAATAAATCCTTTGGCAAATTCCGGTGCCAATCATTTATTTCAATACTTTAGAATTGAAAATGCTTTGCTCCTGAAAGGGCTAAAAAAAACTATTTTTTTAAGGTTTCGATCTTGTTAGCAGTCCTTTAGTTACGCGACGTCAATATTCCAGGGACAACATGTTTTCTCGCATCTCCATATATGCAATATAGGAATTTACATATGCCATTTCTAGCTTAGCAAAAACGAGCCGGTGCCACAACTTTTTCGATTTCCTATAAAAAAATAACAATAAAACAGAAAAGAAATACCAGGGAAATCATTACTCCACTACATTTTAGTAATTACATTTTAAAGCAGAATAAAACGATCGATAACTACACAGACGAAAAGTAAACAAGAAGTTTGTCTCCAACACCCAGTGTACTGACGGTACTTATAAGTACCACCGAGTAATTCAACTATTAAATCAAATACATACACCGTTCACCTAAAATAGCTAGTCAAACTGCATTCTAAGATCATAATGAACACATAAAAAAATCCAACACTTATCTTATATCCTTCACGGTGTTTGTGGCAATGAAAAGACGAGCGTGGCAAGCTGTACGAAATGTCGGCACAAAACACATCCACTAATTCAAAGATAGACTCAGTCCTCTCTAAAATGACAAACCTATAACTACTTCTGCCATGTATTCGGAAAAAGTGGAGTTAAAAGAGTGTTTTTGAAAATACCATTAGAATATTAGAAATATTCACTATGGTATAAAAGTTTAAAGTGAGTGGTACTTATAAGTACCGTCAGTAGATAAAGGGTTAACCCCTTGAAGGGCAAGCAATTGCGTTTGTGTAATGCTTAATTCCCGCCGGAAATTTAGAAAAATTTTATTTCAAAATAAGGAAAAGCAATTTTACGACTTTTCTCCACTAAAGTCAGAAAACTAATTTTTTTTTTAATTTTCTGGTGCAAATCCTGATGAATCGTAGGTGGTATATAATATATACCGCCGCCTCTTAACCATGGAACGATTAATAAAGAGGAACTGACATAGCCTTAAAATAGTGAAGCTTAAACTGTAGCCGCTATCGCAGGAGTTGTTTACCGCCAGGGGAAACTTCCACCAGTAGATTTATATAGAAATTTTCAACTTTTTTTAAACGCCTGATTATTACAAAATTTTAGTCATAAATAATGGTAGAAACAGATTTTTATTTTTACTGGTAGGAGTTTACTTTGGCGGTTGTTAGGCCCTGCGTTTCCGCCATATTGTGACAACCAGGGAAGCAAACTGGCAGTTTTACAAGGCATACTCACACCAGTAAAAAAAATAGACATTTTTACGACATTTTTGAGAAAAAATTTCGTGAATAAGACGCTTAATTAAGACGAAATTTTCTGTTAAATTTTACCGGTGGGACGTTTGCTCTGGTAGTAAGCAGAAACTGAAGATCCGATTAAATAAAAAACAGCCGCCATCTTGTGACTACCTCCTCAGTTACTTCACTCGCAACTGGTAGATAGTAAACTATATGTCTCCTCCTCTTTATTCATAACTCCATTCTCTTAACCCCTTGAGGGGCGGTGGGATATATTTTATCCCACCTACGATTAATCAGGATTTGCACCAGAAAAATTTTAAGAAATTTTAGTTTTCTGATTTTAGTGGAGAAAAGTCGTAAAATTGCTTTTCCGTATTTTGAAATAAAATTTTTCTAAATTTCCGGTGGGAATTAAGCATTACACAAACGCAATTGCTTGCCCTTCAAAGGGTTAATCTTCATCTGGTACGTCACGATATCAGTGTGGAGGCCTTGAGTATTGAGACGGTAATGGCACTATACGATTTCACGCATATCGGCAGAAAAACATGGGATGTTTTTAATAAGCAAAACAAATATTAACATTTAACAATAATAACAAGAAATAAAACATTTAACAAATAATAGTTACATTTACCACCGGCAGGCGGCGCTTTATCTTATGTTCATCGGCTGTTTTCCATTTGTATTATAATGCAGTTAAATTTACAATACTGCATGAAAAAAAATGTTCATTGTGAGGATCGTCATTCATGAGAAATTTCGTCTAACATGGCACGACACTTTGCACAGCTTTAACACTTAAATGCGCTATTTTTTAATTTTTTTTGAATAAATTATATATGATTCTCTGAAAGGTTCATTACATAGGAAAAATAATGAAAAAAATCAGAAATGCTTTTATCATATAATACGTTAATCTTTATTTCTGTTGCACATCCGCAATAAAAGTAAGAACTACTGTCGTGTGGCTGTTTTACGCTAAAATATTGCAAATTTGTAAATATTTTAATAAGTATATTTCCAAATACCTTATTTTATATAATTATTTATTTTATAAAGCTTAACCTTTAACCCTTTAATTTCCATGATAGAATACGTTCTAGAAATTACGTAGTCCTTTTCACCAGAAAGTTTCAGTAGTTCATTTCGCTTTATTTCAATACGGGAAGTCTCTTATTATTTAAAGAAAATATTGCTATTTTAATTTCCTGGTGTGAATTAGGTATATATATGAATAAAGAAAAATCTATTAAATTCAAAACACTGTTGTTTTCATATACGTAAAGCTGCGCACTAAAGGGTTAAATAGGGTTTTAGTGGTCCTTAGTCCTTACACCATGTGGCATTTTATTGTTAGTCTGTAGAAAAATATAGATATTTAGAGACCGGCTGATGTCATTCACTATGCTGGACACCGCCCCCTTAAATATTTGTACCAATAATTATTTTAAGTATTGTCCGCTTTATTTTTCTGAGATTAAACGAGTCAGGGGAATCATTTATAAAATATTGGTGTCTACATTTGAAGGAGCATACCTACATTAAAAAAACAACGTCTTCGGCAGCCGCCTTTTTGTGTCTGTGCTCAGGCCTAATACTCAGGGGGCGGTGGTGCTGGAGGAAGCGATTTCAGCGTTCTTTCAGGTCAGAGAATTTTCCTGATTCTATGTCAGATAAACATTAGTATTTTCTTAGAGAAAAATTCGCCTTTTGCAACAGCGGGATTATGTATGCCAAGTTTTTTTTACTTAAAAATACTGGTATTTGAGCTGACATTGTAGGAACCCTATATTTTTAATATGTAACAAAACATTACTTGTTAAACCGTCTTTGATGCTGTGGTCAGTATCGTGCAACGTCCAATGCACATTCTGATGAATGACAGCCAATACCCTGAGCATATGCGTTGTAAACTTTGCTACATCACTCAGGGGTCCGACTTGGTCCGATTTTTTTTCTTTTAGTACCAGTCTTTTATACAATAATCTTTCTTTTACTTTTCTATTGCAAATTTTGTAGAAACTTAATCTGAAGATTATTTCGATTGCAAATGCTGTAAAAACCAATCACGACAAATTATCTTCCTAAATACCGGCATTCAAAAAACGGACCACTTGGAGTTTTGAATCACTGTGCAAGCAAAACAAAAATAGACAACTAGAGAACTGAAGCGCCAGATGTCGGGAATAAATGTAACTTTTCTTCCAATATATTTTTCATTATTAAAACAAATATCTTGTTTTTCTGTGTTTTTCGCTGAAAACTCATCGTGCTATTTTCTATATATTACTATTTATTGAATTTGTATTTCTAGCGTGACTTTTAGGTCACGTGGTATATCATAGAATCATTTAAGAGGAAATAAATTACTATGTCAGTTTTACATTTTCAGTAGGTATAGAGTCTTTATGCACTAATTTATGTAATCAATAATTAGCATTTATTTCAGCTAAATGTCATAGGAACCTCTTAAGTTATTTATTTCATTGAATCTTAGCAGCATAGATGCCAACATCTCTTAATTAATCATGAGTCTGATACATAACAAACATGTTTAAATCAAGAAATTACATATACAAGGTCTGTCCAGGAAGTAATGAGACTGAATTTTTCGCGCCAAACAGAAGGCCAAAGGGACGGAGTTTGCAGACGGTACGTGTAGTGGGGGATGTCAGTTACAGAGCCTGGCGGAAGTCAGTCGGCCTTGAGCCTTAGCAGTGCACGGATCGCTCGAGAAGCGGACATGTATTTGAAAGTGGCGCTAGGTTATCAAAATGTATCTGGGTTTCGAGCAGCAATACGGCATAAAGTTTTGTGTAAAACAAAACAAATAGGCTACTGAGACGCTTGCCCAAGTATTTAGGTGGTACAAGACTCCAAAGACGGAAGAGAGGAAGTCGATGAGGAACAACGCGTTAGGCGTCCATCAAGTTCTCGAACTTCCAACAATGTGGCTATCATTAAAGCGCTTTTTGTCTCTGATTGTCAAGTGAGCGTCTGAATGATTCCGGAGACGTTCAGACTTAGAAAATCGATTGTGAATCACATCGTTGCAGAAGAAAATCAAATGCGGAAAATTTGTGCCATGCTTATTCCAACGCATCCTTCAAAGTGGCCCAGTTCCTGGTCGCAACGATGCACCAATCACCGTACAGCCTCGATCTGTCTTCGCCGGAAATTTTTCTGTTCCCTCGGTTAAAATACAGCTTAAAAGGTCATCGTTTTGACAATCACGAGAACTTGCCGAAAAACATTTCAGTTGAAAACTTCCAGACGGGCATAAATGGGTGGCAGTGTCATCGACTACGGTGTATTAATGTAGGAGGACGCTATTTTGAAGAATATTAACCCATTAAGGACCAGTATGTTTTACAGTAATTTTATTCAGTTCACACCACGTTTTGTTAAGCACTTTATGAATCACTGAAGTGTTTTAATTAAATAAAGCAAATTTTACTTTTTTCTTTTACTGGTTTAAAAAAATTAATCACAAATATAATGTTGCGAAAACGTAACGTCAGTCTTTAATGGGTTAAGTGTCTGTAAAATTATCTTCAAGTAAACCAATTTTATGGCATCAGTCTCATTACATTCTAGATGGACTCTGTAAGGAAAGGTGTCTTCTTTTTATAAGGTACCAATTAACCATTTGCACTCCGTTGTCGCCGCATCAGCGACATCATCTTTCTTTGCTAAATTTATTTTTTGCACAAGTAATAAAAGAAAATATTATTTCCCTTATTTAATCAGACCATTTTTGAGTCCAAAAGGTTAAATTATTTTTTAAATTATTGATTAAAGAAAATTTCTGGTTTCACTAATTAATGCCAAAGTTGCATTTTATCAATAAAATTTGGTATACCGTTGTCAAATGAGGGGCTCACGATCATAGTAGATCAAGTCCATTTTGAAAGAAAATATATATAGTCCATTTAGAAGGAGCATAAAATGTGTTTTATTCACTCCCACGGTGAACCAAGTCTATAAACAGATGCCGTATATGAGAAAATATGTGAAAACAGGATTGGTTCACTGTGAGAGTCGATAAAATACATTTTATGCACCTTCTAATTGAACTATCTCATTTTTTTTTCAAAATGGACTTGGTCTACTATGGTTGTGAGCCCCTCAAATGTCATGAGATCAACTGCAAAAATTGTAAAAAAAATCCTGTCTAAAAATTGTATGTTTCATTTGAAAACTTTAAAACGTCCCTGAAAAGGGACGCTAGGCAGCAGAGGATACATTGATTTTTCATAAACTGTTTCTTTTTGCTACGTTCTTTTTCTACGTTTGAATACATTTACAATACAAACATCTTAAATATTAAGCTAATGAACAAACATCTGAGATTAAGATAATATTTTACTTTTTATTGTAAAATATGAAATGCCATAAAACATTTTTCATGCAGACCTACCATACACTTGATGCATTTACTGAACATTTTTTGCCACATTGAGCGCATCGAACCTGGATTCCATTTATAATAGGGCAATGTTTATCTCCATCACAGAATGAGGAACTCTTGATTTTAATGTCTTTGATCTGCCTACAGCACAGTTGCCAACCTCTCAATTTCTTGGACACCAGTAAAATCTTACAAAAATGTCCGCTTTATTTAATTGCGTAAATTATACGATTGCATAAAGCAAGTATCTTTGTATAAAAATATTGTCATGAAATAGTCGGGAGATTGGCAACTATGCTACAGGTATCCCTGATTGCAGTTTTTTTTATCACCAGCATACTTTTGAAAATACGCCATGACTGCTGAACTGAAGAAAATTCAAAGGGTTTGTATTTGATGATGGACAAAAAATATATAACAGCCATGGATATTTCATAGCCATGGAACTACATGGAACTATTAATAAAGAGGAACTGACATATCCTTAACCCTTAAAGGAGCGATTTTTTATTTTGTTTCGAAAAAATTATATATGATTCACGGACAGGTTCATTACACAGGAAAAATAATGAAAGAAATCAGAGATACATTTTTCATCTAATACGTCAATCTTTTCTTCGGTTGCACATCTGCAATATAAATAAGAACTATTGTCGTGTGGCTGTTTACGCTAAAATATCGCAAAATAGAAAATATTTTTATAAGCATGTCACCAAATATCTTATTTTATACAATTATTTATTTTATAAAACTTAACATTTAACCCTTTAATTCCCATGATAAAATACGTTCTAGAAATTACGTAGTTCAGAGAATCTTGCTTTATAACAGAAAATTTCAATGTTTAATTTCGCTTTATTTAAATACGGAATGTCTGTTATTAATTAAATCAGATATTGCTATATTAATTTTCTGGTGTGAATTAGGTATATACGAATAAAAAGAAACCTATTAAATTCAAAATACTGTTGTTCGCATATATGAAAAGCTGCGCACTAAAGGGTTAAAATAGTGAAGCTTCAATTGTAACCGCTTTTGCAAGGGTCGATTACCGCCGGTGGAAACTTCCACAGTACACTTTTATAGAGATTTTCTCTTTATTTAAACGCCTTATTAATACATACTTGCCAACTTCCCGTTAAACGTCCGTAAAATGTCAGTTAAATTGACCCAGATTAAACACGTTTCGAACCAGAAATTTACTAAAGAAATAAATTCAAATAGATTTTATAGAGAAACATTATTTTAAATGTGTAATGATACGTCAAATAAATTTTCTGGTTTGTAACGCGTATAACCTGGGTCAATTTAGCTGACATTTTACGGAAGTTTAGTTGAATGTTGGCAAGCTTGTTAATGCAAAATTTCAGTCATAATTAATGGCAGAAACAGATTTTCATTTTTACTGGTAGGAGTTTACTTTGGCGGAAGTCAGGCCCAGTGTTTCCGCCATATTGTGACTACCAGACAAACAAACTGACTGTTTCATCTGGCTGACTGTTAATGACACCAGTAAAAGCAAATAGAAAATTTTACCGTATTTGTGAGAAAATAGTTACATCAATAATACGTTTAAATAAGACGAAATTTTCTGTAATATTTTACTGGTGGGAAGTTTGCTTTTGCGGTAATCAGAAACAGTAGATCCGATTTAACCCTTTATCTACTGACGGTACTTATAAGTACCACTCACTTTAAACTTTTATACCATAGTGAATATTACTAATGTTATAATAGTACTTTGCAAAAATCGCTCTTTTAACGACACTTTATTCAAATACATGGCAGCGGTAGTTCTAGGTTTGTTATTTTAGAGAGGAATGAGGCTATCTTTGAAGCAGTCGATGTGTTTTGTGCCGAATTTTTGTACAGATTGCCACGCTCGTCTTTTCATTGCTGCAAACACAGTAAAGGATATAAGATAAGTGTTGGATTTTTCTTATGTATTCATTATGGTCTTAGAATACAATTTGACTAGCTATTTTAGTTGAACGGTGTATGTATTTGATTTAACAGTTGAATTACTCGGTGGTACTTATAAGTACCGTCAGTACAATGGGTGCTGGAGAAAAACTTTTTGTTTACTTTTCGTGAGTGTAGTTATCCATCGTTTTCATCGGATTTAAAGTGCAATTACTAAAATGTAGTGCAGTAGTGATTTCGCTGGTATTTCTTTTCTGTTTCATTGTTATTTTTTATAGGAAATCGAAAAAGTTGCTGCACCGGCTGGTTTTTGCTATGCTAGAAATGGCATATGTAAATTCATATATTGCATATGTGGAGATGCGAGAGAGCATGTTGCCACTGGAATATTGACGTCGCAAAACTAAAGGACTTCTAACAAGGTCGAAACCTAAAAAAAAATAGTTTTTTTTAAAACCCTTTCAGGAGCAAAGCATTTTCAATTCTAAAGTGTTGAAATAAATGATTGGCACCGGAATTTGCCAAACGATTTATTTGTAAATAAGAAAAAGCCTATATTTCATATACTTATTAAATCGAAAATATTTTCTGGTGCCAGTTGAAATAACTTGTGGGCTTTCTGTTACGATAATTTAGTCATAGTGTACTGACGGTACTTTAAAGTACCGCTTTAGTTAATTACCTCTAAATAATTAAATTTCTCACGGGTGAGTATTTTTTTTATGTTTATCCTTTAATTTTCATTGTAGTAACTGAAAAAAAATATTACATGAAAAAAATTGCAGTAGATCATAATGCCGTAGATAAAGGGTTAAATAAAAAAAGCAACCCCCATCTTGTGACAACCTCCTCATGTACTTCGCTCACAACTAGTAGGCAGTACACTATATGTCTCCTCCTCTTTATTCATAACTCCATTTGGAACTATTAAGAAAGAAGAACTGACATATCCCTGAAATAGTGAAGCTTCAACTGTAACCGCATTTGCAGGGGTTCATTACAACGAGGCAAGAAATCCACCAGTTATTTAGAGTATACAGTTTCTCTTTATTTAAACACCCCATTAAGAGAAAGTTTCAGTCAAAAATAATGCCAAAAACTGATAATCATTTTTACTAGTGGAAGTTTAATTTGGTGGTAGTAGCTCCGCCATATTGTGACAACCAAGACAACCTCTGTCAGTTCCAGTGAAAAGATTATAATACCTGGAAAACTGACACCAATAAAAATAAATAGAAAATTTTTACCGTATTTCTGAGAGAAATTTCTCATCAATTAGACTCTTAAATGAGACAAAATTTTCTATTCAAGTTTACTGATGGAAGTTTTTACCGGCGGTAATCAGAAACTGTTGATCTGATTAAAAAATAAACCGTCATCTTGTGACAACCTCCTCAGTTACTTCACTTGCAACTGCTAGACAATACACTAAATGTCTCCTCCTCTTTATTCATAACTCCATTTTCATAGCAGCTTCAAAACCAAAAATAAAAAGTATCCACAACCATTTTTTGCTGCGAATAAAACAACCATAACTGACAATATTCTGGTCAATTCTATCGGTACCTCCCATGCGCTGAATGTATCTGTGAACCACTTTGAGTTGATCAATTTCAATTGCTTTTTTACCAGTGATGCTTGACGATCTTTTTGCTTTCAGTGAAGGGTAAACATCGTATACATTTGAGGCTATTGTCACAACGTTGTTGTCATTCCATCTAACTAAAATTACATTATTCTCCTTCAGTTTTGCTCCTTCAATTATAGTGAAAATTTCCTCTTTTACGTTTCTTGAATAATTTAATATCTGTAAATGTGCATCCATCAGTGCGGTTAGAGCGAACTGTACCAGCTGTAGCTGTATTAAATCCTTTATGTGACAAACAGTCGATTAGTGTAGGAGAAATGAAAAAAATATTAAATTATGAAATCTCTTAAGAATATTTTGTTTTATAATCTAAATTTAATTAACCTAAGCTGTACCTTATTTGAAATTTTCAATATTTTTTATTAAAATAAGAGGGCATTTCGAAAAGTAAAGATACACCGTACGCCGGAGGAAAAGAAAAGTTTTGGCAAGCAAGTTGGCAACACAGGTGTTAACCTTGAACCGTTAGCTTTCTCCTCGAGGTCGGTCGGCATTTCAACGTTGATTCTGGTTGGAGTAGATTCCGCCGATTCAGAATCCCGCCAAATGCGAAGTGCGCTCCTTCATACGTTTTCTTCAGGCAAGAGGTCAGCGACCAGCGGATATTCACAAAGAAATTGTTTCTGTTTATGGGAACATTATGAATCGACAAAATGTAACGAAATGGTGTCGTCATTTCTCTGAAGGTAGGACCGATGTTCATGACGAACAAAGAACAGGTCGCCATCTGTGATCTCTGATGCCCTTCTTCAGAGAACGGAGGAAGCAATGCGTGCGAATAGACGTCTCCTGTTACCTGAAGTCACATCTTGGAGAAAAATCATTCCACGACGATGATGAGATCAAAGATGAAGTTGAAATGTGGTTCCGACAACAGGCGGAAACCTTCTATGACTGTGGGATACAAAAGCTTGTGCCCCGACTTAACAAATGTTTGGATAACGGGGGTGATTATGTCGAAAAATAATAAATAATCCAGTTAATAAGATGCAACTTACGTTTTCTAAATAAATGTTTTTTTTAAGGAATGCGAGCCATTGTATCTTTACTTTACGAAATGCCCTAGTATAAATATTTATTATGATTTTAATATTAAGTGCAACAAAATATTTCGACTGTATATAAAAAACATAAATGCCCACAATAATTCGAAGAATTAGAAATAAAGTTGATTAGGAAGTATATATTTTTATACTATTATGAACTACAATATAAATGTTTAAAATTAATCATTAAATTTATATCAATATTATTAACAAAAATACATTTTTAATACATCAACTTAACGTTTCGGAGAAATTTTAATTGAGAACAAAAATTTCATCTTTTCGTACCAAATGATAAAACAACGTGTCCTCCTGTGCCTAGCGTCCCTTTTTAGAGACATAATTAAAATGGCAATAAACTATCAATTTTTAAATTTTTGTGAAATTCCAAAAATACATATTCTTATAACTGTATTTACTGATATATCAATGAATAACAACCCATTTAATTAATAAATAATTAAACATACTTATCCTTTTTGCCCGACTGAAAAGAAGGGTTATGTGTTTCACGCGTATCTGTGTAAGTGGATTTCTTTATACCCTTGAAACATCACAAACGCTGGATGGATTTTAATTAATGAGGTCTCTATCAATTCGTCTTAACAGCCCAATTGTTATAGGCTAGGTTTTGTTTTTATAAAGTGAAAATGGCGGCCGCAAAATACAAAATGGCGGTAGAGACGAAAAAAAATATTACGCATCCTATTGAGTGGCATATCATTGGATAGGTCTTTCAAAATGAAGATGATGTTTCATTGGCTATTTTACAGTCAGAAGCTCCGTTAAAGTATTATGCAACCTGGAAGTTGTGTAAATTTTGTGAATCTCTAGCTTTACAGTCATTCAGAGTAACTTTGATCCGCATTTTCTCTATTTTCATGTGCCACACTCTTATTTGAAGAATAGTGTCGCAACTAGGGGCTTAAAAGAGAAGAAATGATCCTAAATTATTGTTTGACTATCAAAAGTTAAGGAATAATAAGGATAAAAGCAATAAAAAATGGATTTTTAGCCCGGTTCAAAGTTACCCAGCCATTTAGTGTAACTTTGCACCATACGATAAATTTTTATATAAAATAATTCATTATAAAAAAAGTATTGTAGTCAGGACAACTTTAACCCCTTAATCGTCGCGCCTGATAAGTGTCGAATACTTTTTTAAAATTCAGATTGTTTGATTGCCACCACTTTTTTCAAGTTGAAATATTTTCTTCATTTAATGGCAGATAAAATAACGAGAGAATAAAGGCAATTGCATTATTTAAAAAAAAAACTGGAGGGAATAGAACAATCTGAATAAAAGAAAAGAAGCCTACACCGCCGGTGACAGTCACGGGCGCGACGATTAAGGGGTTAAACACCAAAAAATGTTTTCAGATATGTAAAGACTGCGAATTTACATTTCCCAACATCACAAGATTTATATAATTTATGATATTACAACAAACATCAGGCATAAGAAAAGTGGAAGAAGAGAACCATGAACATTTAGAAATAAAAAAAACCTGTTTATTGTTCATATAAAACATAAAAATGCAGTGAAAAACAATTTTCAATGTTTTAACTCAATAATATATCCATAGTTACATTAGTACATACAAGTACTAGTATTATTCAAACAAGAATAAAAAACATCAAACGTATGAAATGTCAAATTTGAGTAGCTCCGCCCTTAATCACGCCTCTAAATGAATTTTATGTATTTTAGACATATTTGTGAAAATATTTACATGTTATATCTAATGTTCATTTTCGGCATTTATATAAGATATACGTGCAAATATGGGAAATTTTTGACAGTAGCACCTATAATTAGTAAATTATAAGCATGAGTATAACTTTGAGCCGGCTCAATGTTACCCTGAAAATGCGGTAAAAAGTTAGTGCCTTCTTATTTTACATTTTATTAACTATTAATAATTGAATAATCACAAAATATTAACACATTTACAACATTTACATAATAATATGTCTTATAAAACAGTATATTGTTACTTACTATGAAAATTTAATTGGATTACAACAACTTCAAAACAGCATTCAAAATTAACTTGAAAACAGTACTTTACAAATATAGTTAGATGATGCAATTAATTGCGTATAATGTTGCTAATTTATTTTCTAAAATAAAGAGTAGAAATCCCAGTTTAGAACCTTGCCAACAGAGCACAGTTCTGGAGTTTATTTAGTCTTTTAGAGTCAAAAATATTAAAAAATAGGAGGTGGTGCAAAGTTACACCTCGTGGTTCAAAGTTACCCTGATTGACTGTACTGCAACTCTTACCATCATAGACATCTATAGACCTCATGAAAACAGTATTTATAGATAGGAGTTAACAATTTAACACATTTTAAAAGTCATCAATACAAGTAAATGTAAAAAATAGGTAAGTAATATAAACGAGTAATATAAAAAATATATTTTAAGTCAATTCCTACTTAGGTCAATAAGAGAATTCTTTTTTCTCCCATTCTTTTTTCCTCTTGAGTGGCGCTTAAAATGCCTTGATCAAGAAGAGGGCTCTCTCGGTCTTAAAATACCTTGATCAAGAAGAAGGCTTTGAAAATTTATTAATTTAATTTAATTTAATTAATTAATTGATATTAGAAAAAAACTGTGTTAACATCAAGTGTCATCCACTACAAGTTTAAAAAAAATTATTTGAGCTTGATTGGATGAATAATAGGTATTTTATTAACGATTGAAAATTTGAACAAGATATATAGGGGAGACTTTGGATGAAAGGGACAAGGGATGAAAGGGACACTCAAAATTTGAGGACGAAAATAAAATGCAGAAATTTTCAATTTTGTCTCAATTGATGGCGATACTTGTTCTGCCTTAATAATCCTTAAAACTGACGTCAACAATTGTAGCGTTGTAGGTGGTGAAATCAAAACTTGTTTTTGATATAAAAAAAGTAAATTTTGATCTTGCTTTTCTTTTTTTCTCTAAAAAATTAATATTGCGTTTAGCATTATAATATTTATGTTATTTAGCACTCTAAAGTATGCACTTTATATGAATACCGGTATATTTTGTTAGCTAAAATACTGTCATGCATGAATACATTTTTTACTTAGCTAGGTGGGTATGGGGTTGAAAGGGACAGTAATTGACGTGTTGAAAGGGGCCTGTCCCTTTCAACCCCTCGTGTTTTATTATTTTTTAAACAAAATATTATTTATGTTTTGTAAAATTTAAGTTATGGCTTTAGTTTTTTATGGAGAAAGAATGAATGGATTACTATGTAGAACAAAAATATGCAAATGTCACAGTAACATATACCTTCAATTTTGGTATTATTTCCTTTTCCAAAAAGGTAACAGGTAACTCTGTTCAACAGTATTCGTTTTCCCAATGAAGAATTACAAAGAGTTCATGCTCGGAGCTGCCCCATCTCAAAGGCTTGGACTTGCTCATCAAAGTTGGTGGATGACCGCAGAATTTTTTTTAAGCAATTGTGCATTAGCCTAATATTCTAGTTGTTCCAAAACTGGTCCTACTCTTCTCTTATTTGATAATCATGAAAGCAATACAAATATTAAGGCAATAAAATTTGCGAAAGGTAATGCAATAATTGTGGTAACATTCCTGTCGCAGTTTATCCACAAACTCCTGAAAAGCACTCAGAATGAATTCGAAGTACATTTTTTCAGAAAAAAAGGATTAAAACCACTTTGTATTTACTGATACTATTGAAAAGAATGACGCGAATATCAATGATATTTTGATGAAGTTACCTAAATCCGTAACTGTTGGTGAGACAAGTAGAGCTAAATCTTTCGTAAAATTTTTGATTTAAAGTTGTTTTTTGCCAAGTAGACTTAAACAAGTTATTTTTCTTGTTTTTGTTTTATAATATGTTGCAATATGTTTTATTTTTAATTGTGTATTATTATCTTTTATTTTTGAATAATGTAATCGCGAATAAAAAAGAAAAATTTTCCATAAAATTGTTTTATTTATGTGTTTCCCTTTCAACCCCGCACAGTGTCCCTTTCATCCCCCACAATGGTGTTAAAAGGGACGTTTCTCCCAATTTATAAAAATGTGTACAAATTTTAAATTACTGTATTTGAGGATAAGAGGTTTTATTAGTATTAAAGCAAAGGTTTTAGACGAGAATTAGGCACAATCATGATAATGATATCTATTAATGTCATTATTTTATAAGCTTATAAAGACAAAATTTCCCTTTCATCCCCACTCTCCCTTATAGCGAGAGTGTGAGCTAATAGTAGGAATTGAAAATAAAAATAGTTTCACATTGATGAGAAATAATTAATTAGTTCGCTTTTTACGCAGTCGGGTTTTTTGATTTTTTAAATTTAATTGTTTATTTACTTGACATTACAAAAACACTGTTTTCTGCTCCACAAGAAACAAAAATGACTATATTATAAACTAAATATTTTTATAGTGCGGCCATCTGCTGGATTGCGATGCATTTTTATACCCGTCCGTAAAAAGTGACGCTAGTCACTAATGGGTCAAAACATGCTTTCACTTGGATCAGACTCCCGAATAAATAGGAGATGTTGGCATCTATGCCTAACAGTCACGGTAAAATAATGGATATGAGGGGGGATTTGCCACAGCAAATATGCCTACATGCTGGAAACTTCGTAAAAACTGTCTTATAACAAAAAAAACGTAATTTTTTTAAATGTTGGAAATCTTAAATTAAATAATTGTTTCTATTTATTGTAATTAAATTTTCTGTTTTATTGAATAATTTGATTGTCATATCGATAGAAAACGTTTTTAAGGTTTTGTAAATAATTTTATTTAAGAAAATATTAGTGCCATTTACATCATTTGATTTCCCTTTTCTTTCTTTGTTTCATTTTTGGTATTTCAAGTATTCATCAGTATTTGAAAGAAAATTTATATAAAAATTTTTGCCTTTCAAAATAACTTCAGATTTAAATAATAAAATTAATTCACCGTTATTACCTACACAAAACAGTTTCGCATTCTGATTAATATAAAAAGAGTTGTTAATCGATATTTTTATTTTAATTATATGTTTGTAAACATTAAAATAATTATGTTTAGAAAATTTCAAAGAAAATTTTTTTTTGTTATAATTTTTAGAAAAATCTCTAATTCCAATGTGTTGACAAAGAATGATAAAATATACTTACATTACAAAGATGGTCTTACATTTGTTCTCTCACATAAAAACAAAAGTGTGATTTTTTATCTTTTAATTATTATTTAAATTAAAAATAAAATTAGAGTAAGTATTTCCTTTACTTATAGTAACTTGAAACGAACGTATCACAGCTTGCCAGACACTTTTTGCGTATAGCACAAATATAATTTATGCATTTGGTAACAGAGAGTAGTTTTCCAATAACATCTTACAGAACATTAGAATTTAAATGAATTCTCGAATCTCAAATCGATATAATAACAGTTATTCTGTAAACACAAAACCTATTCCTTGTCATACACAGAACTCAATGAAATTTTATTGTGATTCTATGGAATGAGAATGTGTTTACAGACCGACAAAGTTTTCGAGATGCTTACATCAATGCTTAATGAAGGAAATAACATGATTTATTCGAATTGAATGATAATAAATAGCTTGTTATTCAAATGAGTTTCCTTGAATAAAGTTTGCTTAGTATATATTTTGGAAAAATAGTTTTGCTAAATTATTAATCTAAGGAGATTATTATTAAAAGTTTAAATTAGATTATATTAGAATATAAAAACATTAATTAAAAAATTTTAAAATTATAAAGTTTTTGTTTAGAATTCTTAGTGATAATAAACTACAGCTAATATTAGCATGTTTAATAATAAAAAAGAAAAGTGCCCAGTTAAACTGATGGCACTGAGCTCACAGGTTATTCACACTAATTCTATATTATACTCTTATCTCAATGGATAATGCCCTCAAAAAATAAATTAAGGGGGGATTAGACCCTCCCGCTCCCGTTTCTCATCTTTATACTTAACCAATGAGCTTCAAATGTCATCAGGGAAGCGCATTATCGAAATCGAAATAAACCGGTGTACAAAATTTGAAGCAAATCGCATAGAAAAACCCATTTATCTAAATTAAGGTGGCATTAGGCCACCGTGCCGCCCCCCTTTATATTTAACCAAAGAACTTCCAAATCTAATCAGGGAAGCGCCTTATCAGAATAAACCGGTGTACCAAATTTGAGGCAAATCGGACAGAAAAACACATTTATCTAAATTAAAGGTGTATTAGCCGCCGTTTTCCCCTTTAGACTTAAACAATGAACCTTCAAATCTAATCAGGGAAGCGTCTTATCAGAAATAACCGGCATACCAAATTTGAGAAAAAGCTGATAATTCTGCAGGAAAAACCCACTGAACTAAGTTAAGGGGGCGGGGTTAGCGCCCGTTCCCGCCTTTATACTTAACCAATGAACCCCAAAAACTAATCAGGAAAACGCCTTATCAGAATAAACTTAGAAATTTTTTAAAGCAAATCGGATGTTTCTGTCACGAGCTATCGCGTTACGTACATACGTACGTACATACAGAACCGGCGGGTACATTAGTTCTCAGGCTTTGACAGCCTGTGAGCTAAATAAAAAGGAAAGTGCCCAATTAAACTGATGGCATTGAGCTCACAGGCTATTCACACTAATTGTATATTATACTGTTATTTCAAAAAATAATGCCCCTCAAAAAATAAGTGAAGCGGGATTAGCCACCGTTTCCCCCCTTTATACTTAACCAGTGAACATCCAAATCTAATCAGGGAAGCTCCTTAACATAATAAACCGGTATACCAAATTTGAAGCAAATCAGATAATTCTGCATGAAAAAACTATATCGCTAAATTAAGGGGGGTGTCTAACCCTCCCTTTCCTCCTCTATACTTAACTAATGAACCTCTAAATCTAATCAGGAAAACTCCTAATCAGAATGAACATAGAAAAAAAATTAAAGTATACTGGATAATTCTGCATTAAATCCATTTACCTAAATTAAAGGGAGGGGACAAGCCCCCTTTCCTCCTATTATACTTAACCAATGAACCTCCAAATCTAATGAAGGAAGCGTCATATCGGAATAAACCGGTATATCAAAATGAAGCAAATCGAATAATTCTGCATGAAAAACACATTTATCTAAATTAAGGGGGTAGGTAACCCCCGCCCCCCTTTATGCTTAACCAATAATCCTCCAAATTTAATCAAGGCAGCTCCTTAACATATTAAACCAGTATACCAAATTTGGAGCAAATCGAATAATTCTGCATGAAAAACCCATTTATCTAAATTAAGGGGGATAGCTCCCCTCTCCCCCCTTTATACTTAACCAATGAAGCCCCAAAACTAATCAGGGAAGCTCCTCATCAGAATGAAACTAGAATTTTTTTTTAAGCAAATCGGATGTTTCTATCAAGAGTTATCGCGTTACGTACGTACATACATACATACAGAACGGGCGGGCACATTAGCTTTCAGGCTTTGATAGCCTGTGAGCTGAAAATTGAATTGTCTATGCGCATAAGTTTGTTTCCAGAAGCTAATCAGTTATGTTGCTATAGCAAAAGGTAATGATCAGTTTTATATTGTCAATATTTATAAAGTGAGGGAATTTTAAATGCCACAATTTTCGAAATGAAAATTTTGCTTCATTTTCTACAGAAATTGAAAGATTAAATAAGACAAAAATTACTATTAAAAATAGTCGTAGTCAAAATTACGTAAGACTGGCAGCTCCTCAATGCCAATATTAATTTTTCTTCAAGAATATTTCAAACATAAGACCAATATTCTCTTATATATACGTTTCATAATGGATGTTGGCTAATATTAAATATAAAATTGATATCGGAGTAACACTGTTAACTGTTAGTGAATATATATTTTTTAAATTCAATTATGAGCAATAATCACCATTAATGCACCACCAATTATTTAGTTTAAAAAATAATAGTTTTTGTTTTATCTTCAAAACATGACAGCAGGTACACATTTGGCTTCCTAAAATTAGAGTGCATTTTTTTTTTTTTTTTTTTTTTTTTTTTTTTTTGCATTCGCAATTAAAAGAATGAAAATAAAATGCCAAATACGAAATATATGATGGACAATTAGTGTTAAATCAAATCAAATGATTGAAATCCATGAACTGATGGGCCAAACTGTAAGGGAAGGTTAAGCACAAATAAAGAAGCAATGTACCAAATAGGACGGAAGTGAAAAGTTTTGGCGAAAAAGAATAAATGTGGAAGAAATGAAAACAAGCGTTTTATTGACATAGCAATTACAGTAAGTGTTCAAATATGTCACCACCAACATTTATACAGGCCTGGCAGCGTTTATCAAGTGATTAGTGTACCATTTTGAAGATTCCAGGTGTTTCACGAACAGTTGCTGGAGCGACTAAAAGAATTGCAATGAGGTCCTCATCTGAGTAAATTGGTCTTACAAATTTGTTTAACATGAATAATATCCAGTAATTTCCATCGCTAGATCTCAAACCCTTAAAAGGTTCATTTTTTTGACACTATAAACTAAAAATACGTATCATACACCACTTTTGCCGTACTGAAATATTTGCCTTATATAATCGAAATATGTCTTTCATTAAATAAAGCGAATATTGCAGTTTAAAATTATCAGTGTCGAAAAGCTTTTAGAAACGAAACAAGCAAATTCTTCTTGCACGTATGGTGTATGGGAAAACCTGTTAAGGGGTTAATATAGTTTGAAATATATAGGCATACTTGCCAACTTTCCCTTAAACTTCCGCAAAATGTGAGTTAAATTGACCCAGGTTAAACACGTTTCGAACCATAAATTTACTAAAGATATTAATTCAAATAGATTTCATAGAGAAACATGATTTTAAATGTATAATGATACATCAAATAAATTTCCTGGTTAGTAACGGGTATAACCTGGGTCTATTTAACTCACATTTTACGGAAGTTTAGTTGAATGTTGGCAAGTATGTATAGGTATTACTAGTTCGATGAGAATGGGATTGTGGATACCAGCTTGAATGTATCAGAGATCATCAGAATGTATTGTAATCAGTGGAACAATTCCTGCACATAAGAAATTAAAAGAATTTATAATTTATTATCATACACAGTTCTTGAAATAATAAGATCCAATGGGAAATAAACCAATATATTGATAAATCCTTTCTCAATGCAAAGACGTGCACAGGAAAACACTTTTATCTGATAATACTTTCGAACCGAGAGAGCTACAACTGAACTACCAATTGGAAGAAGGGAATAAATCCAAAAAATAAGATTGGAGATAATTAAAAAAGAACTTTATAACTTTTTACTTTCAACTTATAGGCTCATGTGATATCAATGATAATGAAAAAAATATAAATTCTGATTTATTTACTAATAGATCTGGCTGAAATATATAATATTCATTTATATATGTATATGTAAATGTGTTGGATTTATTCCCTTCTTCCAATTTATCATGTACTATATACATAATAATTTGAAATAACAAACACTATAATGACAAAAACTATTTAATTATTAGAAAAAACGTAAGGACACTCTATTATTAATCTATTTATTCACTTTCGGATCTTGTAGTTGGCCAGGTCAAAATAATATCGTAAAAATCTTTGAATTCGTCAGGAATATATTGGAATATTTTTTGTATGTCGTTCATTTGTTTCTCATTTATGGGTATTTTAGTAACATATGCCGGAGTTTCTGGTGTTTTCGGGTTTGTAGAAGGTTTTTGGAGCAAAAATGTAGCTTTAATGAAACCATCGATAAATTCGGAACATGTCAAGTAACCTTTATGAGTTGAACTATACTCAAAGCTTCCATATTGCGAAATCTTGAATGTTGTTGCCTTGTCTAATGACTTACAGCTTTTCTTGAAACATCGCTGTCATGAGTTTTTAAAATCAAGTATGTCGGTAGAAGTGATGGGTTTAACTGAAAACCCCCTGATTTTTTCTGCCAAAATAAAATTATTTTATTCATTTGGAACGTAAATTCTGCCCTTTCTCCTAATGAGTATTTTAGCGGTCCCGAAATATCTGTCACACTGTAAAAACGAATGGCCACGCACCGGAAAGTATTGATATATTTTCTCAAAACGATTCATTGCAAAAAGAGTGATTTAGAATCTTATAATGGTGTTATTTCTGTTTTGTCCCCCACAAGCATCGCTAAAAACGTGCAATTCTTAACAGAGGGATCCATGTTCTGTATAGTTTTCCACAGTAAACTGCATACTCCATCCAGGTCCCGTTTAGATTCACCCTCATGGTAATTGTAGAAATCAGGTGAGTTCGTCTTTCAGTCATGAATACAAAACACATACAGCCATAGTTTTCTTAAATAAAACATCTCTTGAACTGGATCTTAGGAATGGGCAGATTTTGTATGTAATCAAATACAATGGCTCCTACATTTCCTCTTTCCTGGCACAAGGCCAAAATTTCTTTCTGTTTATTATAAATCTTTTTAGCACGTTTAACATGTATAATTTTTTCCGCAACCGCCACTCTCTTCGCATTCTCATTGAGAGATGGACTCTTTATTTTTGCATCGAGTTCCTCGCGAGTCGAGCAAACGGCTACTTGTGGCCGACCGAATCTGTAGCCATGATCTGTAGACCAAAGCTACCAAAGTTACCGACCAATTGTAACGCAGTATGAAATAAATATCAAGTCGAATTGTGAAGTCAGCTATAGTTCAACAGGATATCTTTCGTTAGTGTCATTGTTGAATTGTAGCTGACGTCACAATTCGCCTTGATTTTTATTTCATACTGCCCTACAATTGGCCAGTAACTTTGGTAACTTTGGTAAGGTCTGCTGAACGCGCTCTAAAATGGCGGCTATTAGATCGCTCGTATTGCATCCCCCACCAATAGCGATGTGTTTTTGTTTATCGAAAATAAAAAAATGCAAAAAGAAACACTATTTCTATACTCGTACAGTTGATATTTGGAAGAAGGGAATAAAGGAAGGATTTGTTTCCTTCTTCCAACTAACTATTTTTATGGCCCCATGAATCTATACGAAGCGAATGGTTTTTGTTCTTTTCTTCGAACACACAATTAATCCCTACGTCTAAAGAATGTAAAAGTGTAAAAACATGAATTTGTCAAAAAGAGGCGTTTATTCCCTTCTTCCAATTGGTGATTCAATTATGGAAGTGTTATACCAGTGTAGTAACGTGATTACGTCATAGCTTAATATAAACGATAGTAGTGCCCTAATGCCGAAATTTGGAAGTTATCGCCCCCATCTCGAAAGTGGGTTGCCAGTTTGGTCTTTACTTTTAAAAACATCGAATTCGCATAAAAAATTATGAAAGAAGAATTTTTACTTTAGGTAATCACGAAACGTCTGCCATTAAATAAAGAAAACGATATTATACAGAATTTCTGGTGGGATTATAAAATTTCAGCATTTAAAAAAATGGCCATATCTGGCTACCCTGTCTCGAAAGTATAAGAGGCAGTCAAATTACAGCCAATTATAAAAGAGTAAAGCGTACTGGATTTAGTATGCACTCACACAGGGCCTGATTACCCACGGGACAAACTTCCACCTGTAAACTTTAATAGAAATTTTTGTCTTATTTAAACGCCATATTAATGCAAAATTACTGTCCTGAATAAGACAATAATTCCTATTCTTTTTTACTGGTGGAAGATTGCCTCGTTGATAATTAGGCCGCCCTGCACTCGCATGCATACACATGCATTGCTACCTGTGGGGACACATTGCGCATACCTAAATTGTTTCGTTTTTTGTATAAAATAAATGGTCCTTGCTTACATGTGTTATTTTAACCCTCTGTCTACCAGAAGGGTCCAATGGACCTGACATGTACATTCAAAATATTTATTCAAACCAGAAATTTCTTCAAAACAAACTAAATGTATAAATCAGACAATAATAAGTTAAATAAACAAAATAAATAGTTTTAAGTAAAAATTCTGGTGTAGAATGTTTTTATAAAACTTGAGTAAAATTTCCGGTAGTTCTAGGGTTAATTACATATGGATCTGCCTTCTAATGCCCCACTTCCGCATACCGCCACGTTCAGAATACTAGCCCAGGCGCTGACACAAACATGGCAGCTGTCTTAAGCTGACTTTTTTCAGAGTTTGTACAGTTCCTTGAATTTGAATACTAAAAATGCCTTATTCTCCGCTTTATTTTTCTGAGATAAAATATGTCAAAGAAAACTTTTAGAAAATAATGATGTCTAAATCAGGGCTCTATAAAAATACGGAAAAACATCCGTCTACGACAGCCGCATTTTTGTGCCACCACATAGGCCTAGCATTAATGAGGCATGCACCGCCCCCTGTATACTAAACCTGAGCGCTGACACAAAAATGGCGGTCGCTGAAGGCGGATTTGTTTTGACATATGTACGGTCCCCTAAATTTTGACACCAGTAATTTATAAAAGACTTCTTTGATTTGTTTAATCTCAAAAATATAAAGCTGAACAACTTGTAAAAATTGTTGGTACAAAAATTCAAGGGTCCGTACACATGTTGAAAAAAATCCGCCCTTGGCTGCCACCAATTTTGTGTCAGCGCTCAGGCTCAGTATTCTGGTGGCGGCGGGCGTGGCTTAGTGCAGCGTTGCCAGTGGGCTACTTTTATTAAATTCAGATTTATTGATTGGCACCATTTTTTGAAATGGTAAAATTCCCCTTGTTTTAGCCTTCATTAACATGTCATTAAATAAGGCGAATTTTACAATTTCAAAAAAGTGGTGCGAATCAAGAAATCCGAATTTAAAAATACTAGCCCACTGGCAACACTGGCTTGGTGACGTACTTAATTCAGTGATTTTATTTCTAAAAACTTACTTTTTGTCGTTTATCTTATACTATAATGCGAGCAAAAATTGTGTGTGTGTGTGTGTGTGTGTATGTAAATTTTATCTTAAAAACGGCTCTAACGATTTTGACGAAATTTTGTATTTTACCATTTTCGGGCATGATAAGACCATTGGGCTAGGTCACGTGTTCGAGAAAATTCGATTAGTGGGTCATTTTGGGTCAAGGTCAAGCTAATTATATCTAAAAAACGGCTCAAGCGATTTTGGCCAAATTTCACATCCAACCGTTTTTCGACACAAAGAAACGTTTGGGCTAGGTTAATATTCGAGAAAGTTCGATTAGTGGGTCATTTTTAGGTCACTATGGGTCAAGACAGTTTTATCTAAAAAACGGCTCTAACGATTTTCACTAAACTCTATATTCTACAGTTTTGGATTGCGAGAAAACTATTGGGCTAAGTCACATGTTCGAGAAAATTCGATTAGTGGGTCATTTTGGGTCACCGTGGGTCAAGCTAAGTTTATCTATATAACTTCTTTAACGATTTTGACGAAATTTTGCACCCTACTGTTTTCGGGCAGGAAAAGACCATTGGGATGGGCCTCGTGTTCGAGAAAGTTCCAATAGTGGGTCATTTTGGGTCATAATGGGTTAGGGTCAAACTAATTATATCTAGAGAAGGGCTCAATCGATTTTGACTAAATTTTGTATCTAATCATTTTCGGGCACGAAAAGATCATTGGGATGGGTCTCGTGTTCGAGAAAATTAGATTAGGGTGTCATTTTGGGTCATAATGGGTTTTGGTCAAACTAATTATATCTAGAGAACGGCTCAATCGATTTTGACAAAAATTTGTATTTTAGCATTTTCGGGCATGATAAGGTCATTGGGCTAGGTCACGTGTTCGAGAAAATTCGATTAGTGGGTCATTTTGTGTCAAGGTCAAGCTAATTATATCTAAAAAACGGCTCAAGCGATTTTGGCCAAATTTCACATCCAACCGTTTTTCGACACGAAGAAACTATTGGGCTAGGTCACATGTGCGAGAAACTTCGCTTAGTGGGTCATTTTGGGGTCACTGTGGGTCAAGCCAATTTTATCTAAAAACGGCTCTAACGATTTTCACTAAACTCTATATTCTACAGTTTAGGATTACGAGAAGACCATTGGGCTAAGTCACATGTTCGGGAAAATTCGATTAGTGGGCCATTCTGGGGTCACCGTGGGTCAAGCTAAGTTTATCTAGATAACTTCATTAACGATTTTGACGAAATTTTGCACCCTACTGTTTTCGGGCACGAAAAGACCATTGGGATGGGTCTCGTGTTCGAGAAAATTCTGTTAGTGTGTCATTTTGGGCCATAATGGGTCAGGGTCAAGTTAATTATATCTAGAGAACGGCTCAATCGATTTTGACTAAATTTTGTATATAAATATTTTTGGGCACGAAAAGATCATTGGGATGGGTCTCGTGTTCAAGAAAATTCGATTAGTGGGTCATTTTTAGTCATAATGGGTCAGGGTCAAACTAATTATACCTAGAGAACGGCTCAATCAATTTTGGATAAATTTTGTATCTAACCATTTTTGGGCACTAAAAGACCATTGGGATGGGTCTCGTGTTCGAGTAAAGTCGATCAGTGGGTCATTTTGGGTCATAATGGGTCTGGGTCAAGCTAATTATATCTAGAGAACGGCTCAATCAATTTTGACTAAATTTTGTATCTAACCATTTTCGGGCAACAAAAAAACCATTGGGATGGGTAACGTGTTCCAGAAAATTCTATTAGTGGGTCATTTTTGGGTCACCGTGGGTCCAGCTAAGTTTATCTAGATAACGGCACTACGATTTGACGAAATTCTGTAATCTATCGTTTTCGGGCACGAAAAGACCATTGGGGTGGGTCACGTGTTCGAGAAAATTCGATTAGTGGGTCATTATGGGTCATAATGGGTCAGGGTCAAGCTAATTATATCTAAATAACGGCTGAAGACATTTTCACAAAGTTTTTTAATATACGGCCGTTTCTGTTCATGAGAGGACCATTGTCTAAGTCATATGTTCGAGAAAATTCAATTGGTGGGTCATTTTGGATCACAATAAGCCAGGATCAAGCTAATTGAATCTAAAAACATGCTCAAAACATTTTGACCAAATTTTATATTACGTATACCGCTTCTGGACATGAGAAGAGAATTGGGCTAAGCCACATGTTCGAGAAAATTCTATTAGTGGGTCATTTTGGGTCACAATGGGTGAGGGTCCAGCTAATTGTATCTAAAAACCGGCTTAAACGATTTTGACTAAATTTTGTATTCTATCGTTTACGGGCTTGAGAAGACCATTGGGCTAAGTCGCATGTTCAAGAAAATTCGATTAGTGGGTTATTTTGGATCACAATGGATCAGGGTCAAGCTAAGTGTATTTAAAAAGCGCTTCAAAACCTTTTGACATAACTTTGTATAATATTGTTTCCGGGCATGATGAGAGCATTGGGCAGGGTCGCACGTTCAAGAAAATTCAATCAATGTGTCATTTTGGGTCCTAATGGATCAGGATCAAGCTAACTGTATCTAAAAATCCGCTCAAAAGATTTTGACAAAACTTTGTACTACACCGTTTCTGGACAAGATAAAACCATTGAGCTGGGTCGCATGCTCAAGAAAATTCTATTAGTGGGTCATTTTGGTGATAATGGGTCGGGGTCAATCTAACAGCATCTCAAAAAGGTTCAAACAATTTTGGCAATTTTTTTTTTTTTGTTATACCGTTTCACAGTACAAAACGACCATTGAAATAGCTCACATCCGTCGATGAATTTCGGTTAGTGATTTTTGAATCAACGTGGATCAAGCTTAATTTACCTAGAAAACGACTCACGATTTTCACTAAATTTTGTATTCCATCGTTGCATTAATAAAGCATTGTGATAGGTCGCATGTTCGAAAAAATTCGATTAGTAGGTCATTTTGGTTCACTATGTTTCACGGTCAAGCTAATTGCATCTAAAACAGCAAGAATGATTCAGTGGGAAAAATATATCGAGATAAACAGAAAGCTAATTTTGACCGAGCTTAGCTCGGTCATTCCTGCTAGCAATAATATTATATTCACATGTAAGACGTCATTTCATATTACTGTAATTTCCGGCGTATAATCCGCGGATCAAACAATCATTTTTCGACCCAGAAATGTTTTAAAACAAAATGTAACTTTACAGATCGCTGTAAATATTTGGCTTCAATTACTAAATAAAATTTCTGGATCCAAACAGAATTGTTTGATCCGCAGATTATACGCCGAAAATTACGGTAATTCATATTAATTCCACAAATAAAAGAGGATGCTGTACACTTTTCCACTTCAATTTGTTTCGCTATTTATTATAGTTTTTAAGCTAAAAGGCGTCCACTCGATTCGCTTTTTTTAATACCACTATATTATAAGAAAAAAAATATATATTTAGATTTCGCATGCAAACTTTGCAGAAACCTACTTAAACGTCTCTTTTAAAGAAAATGTAAAATCCTGCCACAATTTTTTTTTTCAGAAATACTGGTATTCACAAAAAGGGGTAGGGGCACTACCATCGATTGTATTGGAGCGAGTACAGCTATTTTCATTATGCAATCGAACTTACATAGCTGTAGCTCCACCGACCCCTGAATACTAGGTCTGAGCGCTGACGGAAACATCGCGGCTGCTGAAGGCGGATATTTTTAAACGTTTGTACGGCCCCCTGAAATCACGCACAAGTATTTTCTGAAAGTTTTCTTTGACTTACTTAACCATTAAATGCGCGATTTTTTGTTTTGTTTTGAAAAAAATATATATGATTCTCTGAAAGGTTTATTACAAAGGAAAAATAAGGGGAAAAAATCAGAGATATATTTTTCCTATAATACGTCAATCTTTTCTTCTGTTGCCCATCTGAAATACAAGTAAAAACTACTGTCGTGTGGCTGTTTTACGCCAAAATAATACAAATTAGTAAATACTTTAATAAGTATATCCTCCAAACAAAATATTTTATATGATTATTTATTTTATAAAACTTAACCTTTAACCTTTTATTTCCCAAAATAGAATACGTTCTAGAAATTACGTCGTTCAGAGAATCTGATTTTACACCTGAAAGTTTCACTGGTTAATTTAGCTTTATTCAAATACGGAATTTCTGTTTTTCAATTAATGTAAATATTGCTACCATAAACTCCGGCGTATAATCTGCGGATCAAACAATCATTTTTTGACCCAGAATTGTTTTAAAACAAAATGTAACTTTTTAGATTGCTCTAAATATTTGGCTTCAATTTACTAAATAAAATTTCTGGGTCCAAACAGAATTGTTTGATCCGCGTATTATACGCCGAAAATTACGTAATTCATATTAATTTCATAAATAAAAGAGGATGCTGTACACTTTTCTACTTGAATTTATTTCGGTATTTATTATAGTTTTTAAGTTAAAAGGCGTCCACTCGATTCGCCTTTTTTTAATACCACTATATTATAAGAAAAAGTATATATAAATTTAGATTTCGCATGCAAATTTTGCAGAAACTTACTTAAACGTTTCGTTTAAAGAAAATGCAAAATCCTACCACAAATTTTTTCTTCAGAAATACTGGTATTCACAAAAAGGGGTAGGGGCACTACCATCGATTGTATTGGAGCGAGTGCAGCTATTTTCATTATCCAATCGCGCTTACATAGCTGTAGCTCCACCGACCCCTGAATACTAGGTCTGATCACTGACGGAAACATCGCGGCTGCTGAAGGCGGATATTTTTAAGCGTTTGTACGGCCCCCTGAAATCTCTCACAAGTATTTTCTAAAAGTTTTCTTTGACTTACTTAACCATTAAATGCGTGATTTTTTTTTTTTTGATTTTTTTTTTTTGAAAAATTATATATGATTCTCTGAAAGGTTTATTACACAGGAAAAATAAGGAAAAGAAATCAGAGATATATTTTTCCTATAATACGTCAATCTTTTCTTCTGTTGCCCATCTGAAATACAAGTAAAAACTACTGTCGTGTGGCTGTTTTTCGCCAAAATAATACAAATTAGTAAATACTTTAATAAGTATGTCTCCAAATAAAATATTTTATATAATTATTTATTTTATAAAACTTAACCTTTAACCCTTTATTTCCCAAAATAGAATACGTTCTAGAAATTACGTAGTTCAGAGAATCTGATTTTACACCTGAAAGTTTCACTGATTAATTTAGCTTTATTCAAATATTTTCTGATTTTTAATTAAAGCAAATATTGCTATTTTAATTTTCTGAGTGAATTAGGTATATGCGAATTTTAAAAAAATCTATTAAATTCAAAACACTGTTGTTTGCCTATATGCAAAGCTGCGCACTAAAGGGTTAATCTCAGAGAAGTAAGGCCGAAATTTTTTTAGAATTTATTTGTATTCAAATTTAAGGGACCATACAAACGTTGAAATAAATCCGCCTCTGACAGCCACCATTTTTGTGTCAGCTCTCAAGCCAAGTATTCGGGGGACGGTGGCAGTGTTGCCAGGGGGCAACACTACCCCATGTATAAAATCTATGCCCCATGTATAAAATCGTCCTTCTACTTTATACAGATTTTCCAACAGGAAAAAATAATTTATATATTAGTTTGATCTAATATTTTATTTAATCCTTTAGTGCGCTACTTTGCATATACGCAAAGAACACTGTTTTGAATTTAATAATTTTTTTTTATTCGCATATACCTAATTCACACCAGAAAATTAAAATAGCAATATTTGCAATTTTAATTAATTATTCAACTGCTTCTCAGCAGTGAAATTACGCTTGAAATTATTCAATATTAAAGAAGTGAATTATCACTGCTAACTAAGCGTAAACCAAGCCAAGCTGGCCATCGTCCTCGTGGCTTTACGGTAGAGCACTGGAGCGCTATTCCAGGGAGCCAGGTTCAATTCCCGCGTGGACATTTTTCACTCTGTTGTTTTCCGCTCAGTTAGCAATGTGATAATTCACGTTTTTAATATGCAATATTTGCTTTAATTAAAAAACAGACATTCCGTATTTAAATAAAGCGAAATTAACCATTCAAACTTTCTGGTGTAAAGTCAGATTCTCTGAACTACGTAATTTCTAGAACATTTTCTATTATGGGAATTAAAGAATTAAAGGTTAAGTTTTATAAAATAAATAACTAGTAAATCTGCAGATCAGGAGCCTCAACGTCAGCTCTGCAAGTCAATGTATTTAAACACACTTTGGTAATACTCAATTTCCTGCAAACTGCAATTTTAAGTTTTCAAATTACGTAATTTCTTATAAGAATAAAAAATACGAAGTTTTCAGACATTAGAAGCGTTAAATTAAAAACGTTGTTATGTAAGGATATTTTGAAAATTTTATGAGCTAGTAATTCTGGTATTTTTTTAGATAATAAAGTAGATTTCTTCAGGGGGTCTCCGCCCCCCTGAATTCCCCGTGGTCTCATTAAATTTACATATGTAACTTTTTATTGATTGCACTAATGGTTATTGTAAATCTTAGATTTCTTTTTACACTTCCGAGCTTTATTTTTCAATACCGGTGGAGAGAAAATGATTTACATTGAGGGAATTATATTAAAAGTTTAGGATTTATGAACGAAAATGCAATTTCCTTTTAAAAATAAAATAATTTTCACTCATATTTTCTGAAATCAGGCGGCATTAAGAAGTAACACTCGTCAAAAACATATTTTTTCAGGCAATCTGGTTAATGTTTGGTTTTTAAGAATGAAAATATTTATTTCCCGATACAATGACGTCATTTTCGAAAGAGATAATTTTGCGGTGCATAATTTTGACATTTACTATACATTTACTTTTCAAAAATATTTTTTTTTTCTCATTGAAGTTTTCGATTAAAAAGGAAACATTTCTGTTAGCCGTGTGCAGACGATAAACCGTGATATATTGGTAACATTTTTTTTAATAATAAGAAGTAATATCATAACACAAGGCCCTTTTATTTCAACCTCAAAGCGTATTCGTTTTATTTTTGATATATGAGGTCAAATTCACCTTCTTTTCGTATTTTCGTTTTATTTATAATATGAAGATGTTATTCACGTCTATTTTTTACTTCATTTTCCTCTTGCACAGGAAAATCTTTCAAATCAAAATTAACTGTTTAGGATAAATTATTATTCCGGGATCTGATTTTCTTGGCAACGGTAAAAAAAGATAGTTAAATTTTATACCAAAATGCTAATTTATTCCTTATGAAAATAATGAACTTTTTCATTAAAAAAAATATTTGAACAAAATAAATAGAAAACAGCCTTTCTTTATTTCTGGGGTATATTCCATCTATATGTAAAGACACAAAGGCATTAATTCATTCCTTTTGACGTTGATTTGTCTTCAAACAATTACACATACTTTCACATTTACGATATTTTTAGGTGTAGTTCTGTTGCTAGGTAACAGTTAAAAAAATTAAACAATGAATATGTGCATTTTAAAAAAAGTAAATTTGTAAAAGAAAATATTTTATATTATTGGAACACATATATAAAATCCCTCCATAAGAGATACACCGAATTTAAAAAATCTGACAAATGTATACACAAAATTGCAAACTAATATGAATAATGTATGGTTCGAATTAGTAAATTTCATCAACCATAAGTTACCATTCAAATCCTTCAACCATGAGTCATTTCCTTTCAACAAATAAAAATGGAAAAATCGTCTGAATTGCTATAGAAAAGCATTATTGCGCAAAATAAAATATTCTATATTTTTCGAACGAATGAACCAAATATATCAAAAAACTACACAGCTAAATCGGGGTACTTCACCAACATACCCATTTAATTTCAGGCTAATCGGAGGCTTTTTTTGGCAGTTATCGCGGAACAGACAAACAGACTAACGGAAACCCAAACTTTTCGTGTCTCCGCAGTAAGCCTTCACTGACGTTTTGGCAATTATATAAAATGGGGTATTTGGAGACAAACTTATTAAAATGTTTACTAATTTGCAATATTTTAGTGTAAAACAACCACACGACAGTAGTTTTACTTATATTGCAGATGTGCAACGGAAGTATAGATTGACGTATTATATGAAAAATATATCTTTGATTTTTTTTCATTATTTTTCCTGTGTTATAAGCCTTTCAGAGTATCATATATAATTTTTTCGAAGCAAAATAAAAAGTCGCGCATTTAAGGGTTAAAACTTTCATGTTTTTGCGTTTATTTTAACTATAAAATATTTCCTCTGAAAATGAATCAAAATGTAATTATTTTTATTTCCTAAAATTGCAAGTTCCCACATAAATTTTTATGGAATGCATGAGTATTATATTTATCATAAGGGGGTAATATACAAATAATAAGTTAAACATGTTTTATAAGATGATAGACTCCTAAAATATTTTCGATAATTACTTGATAAATTAACATATTCCAGCTAAGAAGAAATACGACAGACAAACTTCTTACAGCTTCAAAATTTTATTATTTGTAAACTTTCCGAAAAGTAAACAATTTTTTTAAAATTTCGAAAGTATTACTCGACAAACAATAAAAAACGAACATAAGTTGTCTTTATCGATTACTTTAAAATATACGTTCAGATAAAAAAAAAACGGTTCTGTTAATTTATTAAAGGAAAAGCTATATATTTTCAACTAAGCATTATTTACATGTTTATTCTTCAGTTTTAAAAAGGCTTGCATGATATAGAGAATGAACATACTTAAAAACGTTTCTCATTATAAAGAAAGACATTTTTTCAAATCTTTCAGAGAAACATTTCATTGTCATGAATCATTCTAAATTGGTAAATATTGTTATTTTAATAACACCTAAATAATAAAAATAATATATTTTTAATTCCGTTACACGCGTGATGTGAAGATTGTGTTTTTATTTAAATGAATAAATTTCCTGCATCGTTCCACATGTTTGTAAAACACAATACTCATATTCTATTTTTATTTTAAAAGTCAGATCGGCGAAAAATAAAAATGTAAAATGAAGTAGAAAAAAAAAGTTCAAATGTTTTACAAATAGAAAATATTACACGAGAAATATAAACAAAGTAACATACGTTATTTGTCTTTAACAAAAGCTTTAAAATATACGCTCCAAAAAAAAAAAAAAAAATACGTTGATTTATTAATCGAAAAGCCATAAAATGTCAACAAAGCAGTATTTTTCACGTTTGCTCTTTGCTTTTAAAAACACTTAGATGGGGAGAGTGGGGCATGTTTTAAGACATGTTTTGCATTTCATATTGTAGAAAGTGTAATTTGTAAAAGTCCTAAATTTGTTTTAACTCACAATAGCTTTAAACATATTTCTATTAATGAATAAAAAATGTTAATCAGAGTTTAATTAGTAGCAAATTGTCTTAATTTGTGAAATAAAATTTTGCCCCACTAGATCCCCACTCTAGGGTATAATAGGATACATTAATGAAAAAAAAATTATGTCAGAAATTTCTCATTTATTGATCGACTGACAAAAATTAAAACAAAATGTACTATTCTATATAATATGCTGCATTATTATCAGAAAAGTTAACACAGGATACTCTTCAGGCAATGTGGTAGGCTTTTAGGGTATTATAACTTATTTAATATAATCAAAGTGAACACAAGACCCACATGGTTTATATGGATACACAAATTAAAAAAAAAAATCTCCTTTCCTTTTTTTTTTTTTAATTTGGTATGAATTTCTTATTGTAAAATATTTTTATTAACACTAGAAAGACCGAGAATTTTTCTCAAATTTTAGGAAAATATTTCACACCAGAATTTTTATTTTAAATTATTAGCTTATGCATTTAACTAGTTTTTGGATTTTGTACCTTTTTAACCAGTTTTATAAAAAAAAATTTCTGGTTCAAACCGCGATATAGTCATTTGGTAGCAGTCAAAATGACTGCTCGCAGGCAATCTAGTGTTAATAAAAATATTTGGAGTATTTTTCTAATAAGTCTTACTAATACGAAATCTTTAAAATGTATTTTTATACATTCCAAAGGATCCTGTTTAACCAGTTCATTTCTGGTGCCGTGTCTGGAAGACACTAAACAACACTTTTTAAATTAATTCAAATGCTTCTAGATTCGTCGAAAATATTTCTAGATGTTGTCAATAAATGGGAGCATATTATCAGCATTCATTTATTCAATGCAACATGGTTGGAGCTGTGTTACAGTCATATGAAATTTAGTTGCTTTTTCAGGTAAAATTGGTATCAGGACTAAGAAGGTAAAGGAAATAATTTTTTTTTTTTTTTTTTTTTTTTTAATTATGAATCTTAACGTTCGCTTAATATCTGGAAAAACTATAAAAAAAGTACCTACTTTTTTATTACAGAAATTGGATAATTATAAGGTTTCTATATATAACATGCAAATATTTTTTTTTAAGGCGAAAAAAAAAGATGTTATAGAACAAATTCGCATTTGTGGAAAAGATATGCGATAATTCTGTGCTTTAATGTTGTTTTACACCATACAAATTAATGCGAACAAGACCTTTATTTTTCACATCTTAGATCTTTATTTATCACAGTGTTGCCAGATTTGGGTCTTTTATGTCCCCAGATTGTCACCGCTTTTTTGAACTAGAAATATTCGGGCTATTTAAAAATTGATTAAAAATTCTGAAAAATAAGGCGAATTATACTATTTTAAAAAAGTCCCTAATCTGGCAACACTGATTTATCATCAACCAACATATTTTTACAAATAATATTTGAAATAATATAATATACATTAAATTTCGATTATTAATAAATTTTTTTAGTATGACATATTTCGAAACATGAAATACAAAGTCCAACAACCCAAGCTGTAATATTCAAAGACTTCACACGGAAATGCCAGTTAATTTTTTCTGGTTTCAGAAGTTTTCCCAGCAATAAATCTCCAGCCCGGAAATATGACGGGCACGAGAAATAACGAACGACACCTCAGCCCCTGATATTGACGGAAGCGAGAATTAAGGGGTTAAATTTGTGAAGAATGTAATATCAGGAATGAGATTTCCGACTTGTTGCATACCAGTATAATCTTAGAGAAAATGTTGTTCTGTTGAATCACAAAAATGTTGCGATTAAATGAAATAACATTTTCTCTAAGATTACACTGGTATGCAAAAAGTCGAAAATCTGATAATGTAAACTATTTTACTATGAATTTAATACTAATTTTGGTCAGAAAGATATTATTTATAAAATGACAAATCTAATTTGTAGTGAAAATAGGTTCTTTTTTTAGACTTTTACCTCAAATCTTATGCATAGACTTAACAAGGACTTAACAAGGGCGACGGGGGACAAACTTCCACGAAAAAGTTTAAAATATTATTTTAATTTTAAAAAACCACAGAGATCAATTAAGATATAAAAAAAATTATAATTAGTGGTTTGAGTATGCTTCATTGCCTCGTTACCACGCATGAAATCAGCGCCTATAATCATATCAATGAATTAATTTTAATTTATTAGTTTTTTAAGCCTGTAACCTTAATAAAAAAAAAGACTACATGTTTTAAACGGACATAAATAGGCGAATTAAAAAGCTGTATTACCAGTCATTCAGACATTAACAAAATACTACTTTAATAAAGAAATTTTCCTTTCTAATTTTGTAAAATTTACAAAAGGAAAATTAATTAACACGTTGAATGCCAAGTCTATTTTGTCTGTCTTTCCGTTTAGGCCACGAAATAAGGCTCCCGTTACAGAATCTATAAGTGTCAGTCACCGATGACTAACCCGACCAAAACGGAAAGATCAGTGCCGGTCACCGGTGACTGACGTAGCATTCAACGTGTTAAAGCTTTTATTACCTCGTTACAGTTTTATTTTATGTTAATTTTAAAATGGTATTAACAGCACTCGTAACAAAAGTGAGACATTGTATTGTTCGTACGAGAATCACCACAAAATAATCTTCGACATAAATTTCTTTAACGTAGGCAATAGTAATAAAGTAAGAAGATAATTGATTTAAAGAAAGTGGTACGAACAAAATAAAATCACCTATACGAAAATTGCCTACTAGTAGAATTCCCGGGCGAAAAGTATTGATTATAATACATATAAATTGCGTACTTGCTGTTCTACCACAATTTTTGTAGCGATACATTTGCGTTACTTAAATGCAGAAAAATATTAAAATATTTGCAGTGAATTAAGTCAATGGAGAATTCTGTGATTTAAACATTAAATAAAAAAAAATCTAATCTGAAATAGTGGAACTATACCCATTCAAAATTTTAAGGCAAAGAAAAAGGCCAAGCTGGCAACCCTTTTGTTGACCGGCTATTTCCTGAGAAATCTGTTTTTCAAAACAATGGAAGCCCCGCCTTTTCTGAAAGCCGATTGCCTGGACAGGTTTTTTGAGATTATCTATCAATAAATATTTTAAATATGTTTGAATTTTATATGAAATTTCGTATATTCTAACAAAAAATGACCAACTATTTGGTATAAAGACGTAATCTTTCTTTAAAAGCTTGCTAATATTTTATTCAAGAAAAATGGCTTAGGCGGAAATAAGGATCCAAACGTACCGGAATTTTTTCTGAAGATTTATAAAAAATATTTCACACTAAGTATTTTATTTAAAACTATTTACTTATTTTATTTAACTTATTTCTGCATGATATCTTATTTATTCATTTCTTGAAATTGTGGAGCAAATCGAAATATTTTTACTTGGTACCGACCAAATGACCGATTGTTGGTATCTTTACTGCTAATAGGGCACCATTAGACACCAATCGTAAATTCTAGCGTGAAATTTAAATTCAGAAACGTATTAATACTAACGATCTGCATTTGTCATAAAATTCGAAAGCGGAAATTTTTCTATTTCTATATCGATCATTAGTGCACCAGTAGTGGTAAATCAAAGCGCATATGAAACGCATTCCAGCGCTGTGATGTGTTTGGCGTGTGACTGCGGTGCACCGCCCGTGCCACCCTTGCTACTGCTTTACACCTATGTAAGATATATTTATAAAATATAATTTATTAGACTTGTTCGAAATTTGCAAATTTAGATATTTTGACATTTTTACTGATTAGTAAACCTGGAAAACCTTTCTAAACTCTTCACACATCCACGACTGGAAACGAGAATTCTTGTTTTCATTCCAAAAACATCATTGACTAAGGGCGTGGCTTCTACCTCACAGGAAAAGCATTTATATCGTGTTGTCCATATTTTTTTAGATTGTAAGACATTTTATATTAAATTCGTTCATTGGAAGATATTTACCGATGCATAAATTTAGGAAACCTATCTAGAACACCAATTTACAAAAGACTTTCAGAACAAAGAGGAGCTTCTACTGTTTTAAAATTCAGATTTGATAAAAATTGCCCGTCGGCAATGTGTTTATACAAGGTGACCATAATTAAGCTGACAGTACTCAGAGCGTTCTGTAGCGCAATCTAAATGAGAAAACGACGCAAAACTTTGTAAGAAGATTAAACAAGACGAGGGACGAAGGATTCCGCGAAAAAAAATTAGTTCAAAAAGTCACCGGTAGGGGAATATGTGGCACTGTGTAACAGAAAAGAGAGTTTTTAAAAATGCAGAATCAATACTAAAATTGTTAAATGTGCTAAATTAAGGGTAATTTTATTTAAGTATTGATTCTGCATTTTTTAAAACTATCTTTTAAGTTACACAGCGCCAAATATTCCCCTAGCGATGACTTTTGGAACTAATTTTTTTCGCGGAATTCATCGATCCCCGTCATATTTAATCTTCTTACAAAATTTGGCCTCTTTCTCCCAATTAGATCGCGCTACAAAACACTCTGTGTACTGCCATTTTAATTCTGGCCACCTTGTATACCAAAGAAATTGAAGGGTTTCTTTTATTTTAATAGAAAATCGTCGGTCAATACAATATTTCATTTAAGATATCTATGAAATACCTTTATATTTTTCAAAGACTGTGTTTCCTAATGTATTTACTTAATATTAACTCAAAAGTGATTCAGTACAAGTATACTAGAACATGGGCTATTGCAAGTTTTAATAAAATATACTTTAAAGCAATATGTCTTAAAATAATGTTTTTCAGAAGTCCACGCTCGTTATCTCTAAAACTACTTGCTATTTTTAGATGATGTTTTAGACGTTTTAGATTATATCTATATCTTAAGACTGTACATAATACGTTTAATTTTTCACCTAAATATGCACACCCCAACCCCACAAAAATAATATATTTTCAGTTTTATTTAAGAATATAAATTTTGCTAAAATATACACATATTTATGTTCAGTCGTAAGATATAGATGCAATCTATAATTCTGTGAAGCTTGTATGTAAAAATATTAGGGGTTAAGAGAAATTTTGCGCACTAATTAAAAAAGCACAATTTCAAAATTATTAGACAATCACTTTAACCCTTTGCACTCGTATGTCGAGTCTAACTGGATATTATCTTTCTTTGTAACATTTGTTTTCGGCACCAGTAATAAAGGAAAATAAAATTTGCCTTATTTAATTAGAGCATTTTTGAAATTTGGCACTTGAAGGAAACTTCTTTTAAAAATGTGGTGTCAACCTAATAAAATTTGTGTAAGAGACTCCCGGCTCGAAAGGGTTAAAGTACTTTTTTAAGCATCACTTTACATAGGGTTCACCAGATATGCTTTTCGTCATAACGAGCGTTGTAATAACACTTTTTTATGTGGTTTGCTTTAAACGCGCAGAAACTTTGCTCTTTAATATATGTAGCTTGAAAGATCTAACTTATCGACGGTATGAGAGTAATATGCTCCTTTAATTTTTTTTAGTCGAAATGATTATTCGACCCCTTCAGGTGCGCATAATTGTGTTTCTGTAATGATGAAGAAATCTGTAGAAATTAAAATCTTAGTGTTTTAAGTTTATATTCTTGTTTTAACCTAGTTTATACAGAGTTATTGAATATATATATATATACAAGTTGAGGCCGAAAAGTAAGGTGACTGACTTCATAATAATCACTGTATTATATATTTGCAGACAAATACCTCACTGTTGTTCAAACTAGTTCCCGCCGTCTACAATACACTTTTGACATCGTTCATACAAGTTCTGAAACTTTTGAAAAAGTCCTCCTTTGAGACTATTTTAAGTTCTTTGCTAACAGCAGCTTGAATGTCTGAGGTGTTTGAAAATCGGTATCCCTTCAGTGCCAATTTCAGTAGTGGAAAGAGGAAAGAGTCTTCTGACGCAAGATCAGGTGAATAAGGATTCCATTCGCTGCTGTTTTTGTTCATTGCTTAAATAATGAGGGCCAAACGTCGCACAAAGTTTCCGTTTACCCGAATCCTTCGTCAATATTGTTCGGATGATTTCACGAGGAAGATTAAATTCGTTCGCCATTATTCGGATGGACAAACGGCGATCTTGCAGCAATAATTTCCTAACTCTTTCAACATTTGCCATGGTTCTGCTCGTCACCGGTCTTCCACTGCGAAGCTCATCCTCCACGCTTTCACGACCTTAACGGAAACGGGTCATTCCATATCAGTTCAGGCAGGCATGTAACCAACCATCACAGATTTTTGATGAAACTGCGTGTGTTTGTTCCTATTGTTAAGATATGATCACCAGTATTTTTTTTACTCCTTGGTGAAATAGTTTCTGAGAAAAAAATTGTCAAAATTTTGAAAAACTGCTGTCAGTTGGCATTCTTGACAGCTCGGTTTTCAAATGTAGCATGATATAAATATAATCATATTTCAATATCTACTCTACAAATCATCTTCAAATAATTTATGCATAAAAAAAATACTGTTACGCTTATAACACTTTAAGTGTGTCTAAAAAAATTTTTAAACTTTGAAGTGGTGAATTTTTTATGAAAAATAATGCATTAGCAAAAAAAGCATTATCAACAAAAGGCGGTATTTTTATTAAATTTATTTTTTGTGTGGGATATACTTAAATGTGTCCTTTACCCGATTCTGAAATAAAAAAAAATTGGGATTTCGGGTGTTTTTAGTAGTATTTCCTATTTAAAAATATTTTGAGGCGTATTTCAAATCAAATCAAGCAGAGTCATTCCATGTCAGTTCCCCTAAGCCATTTAATTCACCGTCACAAATTTCATTGAAACTGGGTATGTTTATAGCTCATTTTAAGGCGTAATCACCTTTAATTTTCTTGATTTTCTTCTAAGTAAAATATTTTTTAAGATAAAAAAAAATCTAAATCTTGAAATTTTTAAAAAATGTTTTTAATGACAGTTCTATATTTAAAGACTGCATAAAAAGTGTCATTTCAATATAAAATCACTAATTAAATTTCAAATGATGTATATGTGACAAATAATGCAGGCAGATTATTATTTATTGTTGTTTGTCATGTTTAAACACTAAGGGTGTGTTTAATCTTGTGAATTTTTAATGCTACTCTTGCTTAAATATAATACATACAATAATAAAATAACAAATATTATTTACAGCAATAAAAATTAAATTAAATAGTACCAGTACCTTTACCAACACTACACTGCTCAACAGTCGACTTAACCCTAGAACTACCGGAAATTTTACTCAAGTTTTATAAAAACATTCTACACCAGAATTTTTACTTAAAACTATTTAATTTGTTTATTTAACTTATTATTGTCTGATTTATACATTTAGTTTGTTTTGAAGAAATTTCTGGTTTGAATAAATATTTTGAATGTACATGTCGGGTCCATTGGACCCTTCTGGTAGACAGAGGGTTAAAATCAACAGCCCACTCTTCTTTAAAAATACTTTTATTTGTTCAAATAATAAATAAACTACATTTAAAAATCTTAATACCAACTTATTATCTTAAAACGATAATAATAACTAAACAACATAATGGATTTATAAATCAGCTTTTAATTGAAAATACATGAAATGGTAGCTTTAAATGTTGTTGTTCATCGAGTCAATCAAAATAAATTAAAAAAAAAAATAGTGAACCTAATATGCTGACTGCAATGACACTTCTAACAAAACTGATTAATTCATGACCATTTGTCATCAAACCCGAAAGATCAAAAAGAAAAAATCAGCTGTAGTGTGAATGTGACATACTCAGTTGATGGGATAGGAATGTCTGGGAAATTTTTACTTGTACTTCAATAAAATATAAATATGTACGCTTTTTTCATTGATTCAAATTAAGTAAAACTATTATAAAATTTTGTTGTCATTACACCAGACGTTAATTTTTTTGTTACATACTATTAGATAAGTTATTTACTTTTAGATATTATTGACATAATATCATAAAATTTACCATATGCATTCTCTATAAGTGTATAAACAATATATATGCTTTATTAAACATAAGTGAATAATTTTTAAACAATTTGTTTGAGAACAGTGATAAATATACACACATATATATACATATATATATATATGTTGAAAATCCATCTTTCAGCAATATTGCGACGAAATAAATCAAATTGCATATCATAAGAAACTGAATAAAGTAACAAAAATGAATCTCATTAAGCTTTAAGTATTTTTTTAGATATACACTGGCGGAAAAAAAAATCCCAACACCAATAAAGACTTGTGCTAGATAAACGAAATTTGGTAAGCGTGTTTATACATCTGAAAGATGACATCGATTGAAATTTCGCGCTTCGCGCATAAGTGTGGCGCTAGTAGCGCCACTCAGAACTTGCAGATCAGGTTTACTGTAAATGCGTGCTGTAAAGTTCGTGGGCGTTATTTAGCTTCGAAATGTGACGTATTGAGTTGATGTTAGCCAAGAATGCCTTTAACAAGACAAAGAAGCCACTGTCAACAGGTCACCGAGTTGGAACGAGGTCGCATTTTCGGGCTACGAGAAGGTGGATTTTCTTTCCGCGATATTGCAGAAAGACTTGGCTGGAATGTATCCACTGTGCATGATTGTTAGAAGCAGTTGTCAAGGGATGGTACTGCCTCAAGAAGACCGGGTTCTAGGCGGCCACGTGGCACTCCTGCGAGGGAAGATCGCCGTATTCGGCGTAGGACTGTGGCGCATCGTACTGCGCCTGCGGCAGAAATTTGAGCTACAGTTGGTACCACAGTGACACAATGAACTGTTAGAAATCGGTTACTTCAAGGACAGCTCCGAGTCAGGCGCCCTGTAGCGTGCATTCTACTGACTCCAAGCCATTGCCGTTTGCGACGCCATTGGTGTCAAGCCAGAGCTCATTGGAGGACAGAGTGGAGATCTGATGTGTTTTCTGATGAAAAAGAAACACAACAGATCTCCACTCCACCCACCAATGAGATCTGGCTTGACACGAACGGCTTCACAAATGGCAATGGCTTGGAGTCAGAGGAATGTACGCTACAGGATGCCTAGCTCGGAGCTGTTCTTGAAGTAACCAATTTCTAACAGTTCGTTGTGTGACTGTGGTACCAACTGCAGCTCAAATTTCTGCCACAGACGCAGAACGAAGCGCCACAGGCGTAGGCCGAATACGGCGATCTCCCCTCTCAGGAGTGCCACGTGGTCGCCTGGAACCAGGTCTTCTTGAGGTAGTATCACCCCTTGACCACTGATTCCAACAATCATGCACAGTGGGCAAATTCCAGCCAAGTCTTTCTGCAATATCGCGGAAAGAAAATCCACCTTCTCGTAGCCCGATTATGCGACCTCGTTCCAACTCGGTGAGCTGTTGACAATGGCTTCTTTGTCTTGTTAAAGGCATTTTTGGCTAACATCAACTCAATACGTCACATTTCGAAGCTAAATAATGTCCACGAACTTTACAGCACGCATTTAAATTAAACCTGATCTGCAAGTTCTGAGTGGCGCGCCACTAGCGCCACACTTATGCGCGAAGCTCGAAATTTCAATCGATGTCATCTTTCAGATGTATAAACACGCCTACCAAATTTCGTTTATCTAACACAATTCTTTCTTGGTGTTGGGATTTTTTTTCCGCCAGTGTAGTTATTTGAAAGGTATAATTATGATGGATTATGCATTTTTTGCATATTTTTAAAGCACAATATGTCAACATTTTCTTCAAAAGAGTGAAATTTGGTATTTTTTTCAATATTAGCAGCTCAATGCTAAATTTTCAATATTAGCAGACAAATATGAATTTTAAGATTAGGAGTGTCATTTTGAAAATTTCTTTTCGGCAGTGAGGAGCTAGTGATTTTTCTCTTTTTTGGAAAGGGATAATTGCTATTCGCTCCAGAAGTTTTACTAGAAAACAATATTGTTTATTTTTTTCCTTAAGAAATAAAAGAGATAAAAGATAATTTGAAAAATAAAATAAATGTATAAATAAAAATATTTCCAGAGATTGGATAAATTTTACATCTGAAAATATTGATAATTTTAAATATGATTTAAATACTACTAAAACCAACCAAAATCCCACTATTTTTATTTCAGATCCAGTTATAATGTAGTATTATGTACAACTTAAAATTAAAAAATTAGTCATAGAAACTCCGCCTCTGATTGATAAAGTTTTTTTAAATATTTTTATTATTTTTTAACAATTTCATTATTTTTTGTAAAATATTTTTGTTTCAAAGATTATACAATTTTTTAGACACATTTAAATATTTTTTAACATTACAGCAATATATTTTTCATAATTTACATACTTTATTTACCTTGCTTAAATTATTTGAAGAAGATTTCTTTATTAGTTATTGAAATATGATTTTATGTATAAAATCAGGCCTTTGAAAATTGAACAATCATTAATGGCAACTCGTGGCAATTTTCCAAAACTTTGATAATTTATTCTCATATTTTCAATTTTTTTATTTTATAACCATTTAAAAGATATTTTTACGTACAATAAAAAAAAGCAATAACACCCTGCCTTCGGCAAATAATAAATTTTTGATTAACACATCATTTTTGACAAAATTGTTGATTTTAAAAATTCCCAAGATAAAAGACACTCTTAGTGTTTAAACATGACAAAAAACAAGAAATAATAATCTGCCTACATTATTTGTCCCATATACATTATTTGAAACCTATTTAGTGATTTTATATTGAAATGATTTTTTTTTTAATGCAGTCTTTGTATATAGAACTGTCATTAAAAAAAATTTAAAATTTTTTTTTCAAAATGTTGATATTTTTTTATCTTCAAAAATATTTTACTTAGGTTCAAGAAAATTAAAGGTGATTACGTCTTAAAACGAGCTATAAACAAACCCAGTTTCATTGAAATTTGTGGCAGTGAATTAAATGGCTTAGAGGAACTGACGTAGAATGACTCTGCTTGATTCGATTTGAAATGCACCTCAAAATATTTTTAAATAGGAAATACTACTAAAAACACCCAAAATCCCACTATTTTTATTTCTGAATCAGGTAAAGGACACCTTTAAGTATACATCCCACAAAAAATAAATTTAATAAAAATACCGCCTTTTGTTGATAGTGCTTTTTCTGTTAATGCATTTTTTTCATAAGAAATTCATCTTTTCAAAGTTTAAACATTTTTTTAGACACACTTAAAATGTTATAAGCGGAACAGTATTTTTTTTTCCTAAACTGGGCACCCTAAATATTATGCATAAATTATTTGAAGATGATTTGTAGAGTAGATATTGAAATATGATTGTATATATGACATTCTACATTTGAAAACCGAGCAGTCAAGAATGCCAACTGACAGCCGTTTTCCAAAATTTTGACAATTTTTTTCTCAGAAACTATTTCACCAAGGAGCAAAAAAAAAATAAAAAATACTGGTGATCATATCTTAATAGTAAGAACAAACACACGCAGTTTCATTAAAATCTGTGATGGTGGGTTACATATTGATATTTTACTGCCTGATTTGATGTGGAATGCCCCAAACGCTTGAACCGCTGAAATTCTGTCTTGCGAGATAAAGTTTCTTCGCCATACACATTTCGAAGCATTTCCAAGGTTCCCGTAGCAGTTTTACCCATTTTAAAATAAAATTTCATATTCGTTTTCTACTCCATTACGCAATGCACTATCACCTCTTATGTTTAAGCGACTGCACGAACAAACACTAACCAAAAAACTTTACAAATGACCATGAACTTTAACGTTACATACCGAAGATCGTAATGCGCATGCGTCCGGTAGTCGGGCTGTTCTCATTTTCGAAAGGAGGGTGAGTCACCTTACTTCTCGGTCTCACCTTGTAGATAGAGAGATAGATAGATAGATAGATAGATAGATATATGCGTCAAATATGTATATGAAAGAGATTTACAGAATAAAACACCCCAGAATTTTCGAAATTTTTTATTATAAAAAAAAAAAAAGAAATGCATTTTTACAACCCCAACCCCATTTAAAAAAACAAAAACAAAAAAGATTAAATGCTAAAATTCTGCTCAAAATTTCTAGTTCAAATATTGATTAAAGTTAAGTTGTATAAAAAATATCCCTTAGCCTTTCAGTGGAACTATGGGTGGAACTATAAATAAAGAGTAATTGACATATCATCAAAATGGTGAACCTTCAACTGTAACCGGTTCCACAGTGGCTCATTACCACCGGGGCAAACTTTCGTCAGTAAATTTGAATAGAAGTTTTCTCCATATTTATACGCCTTAGGAATACAGAATTTCAGTCAGAATTATGGCCAAAAACAGATATTAACTTTTAAAGGTGAAATATTACTTCGGCGTTAGTCAGGCTCTGCGTTTCCGCCATATTGTTAAAATCCAAACAACCTGCCGTCAGCATCAGTGAAACAGATTATAATACCCAAGCCAATTTCCACCAGTAATAGTTAATATAAATTTTTACCATATTTGCGTAAAAAATTTTGTATGAATAAGCCGCTAAAATAAGACAAAATTTTCTATTCAAAATTTACTGGTGGATATATTTCTTAAACGGTAATCAGAAATTGTTGATCCAGTGTAAAAAGTCAGCCGCCATCTTCTGACAACCTTCTCAGTTACATCACTTACAACTGGTAGGCTGTACACTGTATGTCCCCTCCTCTTTGTTAATAACTCCACTGATAACACAGATAACATAGAATGGCGAGCCAGGGGAGTGGGGATGCTGGATGATCTGGATACCACTATTTTAAAGAAATATTCTTCGCCTTGTGTAATCGCAGGATTTTCAGCTATTAAAGAAGCCAAAAAAACTTATCCAGAACATCTTGACATCCTCCCTGGGTGTCTCTCTGAAATTCTATACAATAATATGACAAATTTTACGTTGAATCAATTTGGGATCTTATGGTATATGTCCCATTAGTCCCAATACTGTGGTGAAAATTGATTAATAAATACACAGTTTTTAACAAACATTTCTAGAGTATTTTTAAAAATGAATGAAATTCTATTCATTATACATGCTATGTATAAAAAAGATATACAAAAATAAAATTTCGTACACAATAACAAACAAAAACATAAGGTCAAAAATTAGATTCTCGAAACATACAAAACATGGAAATTGTTTTATGAAATATTCATAGGCTATTCTGAAGTAATGCGACAAAAATTTGCATAAAAGAAATTAACGTGACATGCGCAGTAGGCATAAAAGCGACCAGTATATTGGAAGCAATAAGTTTCAGTCATGCTCTTCATGATGGGTAAACGGAAGAAGTTGCCCGAGAACGAAAGCGCCAAATCGATGCAGATCAAGAATATGGAAAATCTGTTCCAGAAATTAGTAAATTAATGAAAAGGTCAGTTAGTGTTATAACTATAGAAAAGATACAGCAAATTATGGCAAAAAATTAGCATAAAAGGTAATCCACGTAATAAATATCCTCTGACACATCTGCGAAAATGTAACCTTTTTCTGTTGATGTTATAGTTATTTGATAGATGTTTCCCTTTATGTAATATAGTTTAGGAAATAAATTAATTTTGACCCTATTAAATTACAAATATATCATTTTATATCATAATTACATATCGAAATACTCAAGAACATTTTTTTTTTTTTTTTTTTTTTTTTTTTTTAATTAATTGTATTCTTTTTACGATACATTTCTTTGTCATAAATCATTCTGAATTGCTGAATATTGTTATTCCAAAATATGCTAAATAATAACAATAATAACTATTGTTATTCCGTTCATAAATGATAATTTTTTCTTTAATTTAAATGAAAAAAATTACTACATCATTCCACATGTTTGAAGAAAGCGATGTTTTATTTCCTATTCTTCTACTATAATTCAATGCAGAGAGAAGTGAAAAATGAAGAATGAAGCTGAAGAAACTAACAGAAAAACTGTAATTTCCAAAACTAGGATGGGTTTAAAAAATGGTTTTATTTTTTATTTTTTAGTATCATTTTAATTTTATTTTTGAAAAAAGCAATTTATTATAAAAAAAGACGCATAAATAGAAAAGTGTTATATATTAGAAAAATAGATTCATTTATAATATGCTAATGTCTGAGTTTCCTTTTTTTAATCCGATAACTAATCAGATCTGAGATTATTTTCTCTTATTTTTTATCTATTTCTATTTCTTTTAGATTGCATTTAGTATGACATAATTTCAATATAAATTTAAATACAGTTCTTTTTCAATACAGATAACATTTCATAACAATTATTAAAAAAGTTGAAAATAACAGTTGTCCTTACTTTCAGAAACAAGAAAAATGCTTTAAATATTTTAAAATATATGTACTTGCGTCTCTAAGAAATGAAATTTATAAGAAATATCTTCACTTTCTATGTGCATGATACTTTTTTTATCAATTATTCAAATATTAGAATGTAATTCGGCACCAGAATCTAGTTTAACCTTTAAATGCCAGGTGTTGCTTTTCGGCAACGTACCCAATTTAGGCTCTAAAATACTGTTAGAATAATATTGAAGCTATAATGCCTAATGTTGCCAATAAAATACATTCTGAGAATATTATTAAATCGATTTTCACCATGTAGAAGGCAACACTTGCGCTGTTTAACCCTCCGTCTACCAGACGGGTCCATTGGACCCGACAGGTACATACAAAATATTCATTCAAACCAGAAATTTCTTTAAAATAAACTAAGTATATATACCAGACAAAAATAAGGTAAATAAATAGGTTAAATAGTTTTAAATAAAAATTCTGGTGTAGAACGTTTTATTAAAACTTGAATAAAATTCCCGGTAGATCTAGGGTTAAGAATAAAGATAGATTTATTTTTTCAATTGTTGCTACTTGTTCATTTTGTTTTGTTTGGAAGCTTGTGAAATATCCTATTTTGTTCTGCAGTGAGCAAGTAAAATTTATTTCTTATTATAGTTCCTAAAATACTGGTGTGTTTAATATTATAGAATTTTATCAAGGAAGATTATTTTTTCAATTAAAGACCAGTATTGCCGATTAGTAACAAACTGTTTTTCAGCCGTAAACCATACTTAAAACAAAATATGATTTTTTAAAGTATTTTTCCCATGATTTATTTAAAAAATGAAAGCCGAAAAACATTATTACAATGATTTTTGAAAAATCAGGCATTTAAGGGTTAAAACAAATCATTATACTCACAATCTGCATTCTCACAATCTGTTGACTTTCAGGAATAAAAATCTGGTGAAATTAAACTTGCTAAAATAACATTTTAATCTGATAGACGAACGCCTTAATGATTCAAAATAAAGAGAAAATGGTCAGCAGCAAAATTTTTTTTATTTAACTGAGGTTTATGTTAAACTTGCGAGTTTAATTTTCCTTACCATTTTACCACTAAAACTTTTTATTTTCTTCTAAATTTTTACTTATAATGAATTTGCATTGTACCCACAGGACATTCAAACACGAAATAATAACAATGTAGTATTTTTAGCACAAAATTTTGGTATAACATTGTCTTAAAAGGGTGTTAACCCGGGAATGCTCTCGCATATCCAGGATATGAACGATTAACACTTTGGCACCAATAAATTCAAACAAAAATCGTCATTTTATTTAATCGTTGACATTGCTCACAAAAATAATTTGACGATTACTTTTCGTAAATTAGTGGTGAGAAATGTAATAACAGTGCTCAGCCTGGGTATGACATACCCTGCGCGAGCAATCTCGGGTTAAAGAAGGGAATGAACGGACGGTAAGGCAAAAAAGGGGACGGTATAGGAAAAAATGGACGAAATGGGAAAAAAAGGGACAGTAAGGTTGAAACGCGGAAAATTACCACCTATTTTAAGCAAATCATGTTCAGACTAAGTGGTAGCCACAATGTTCATTGATTTTTAGAAACGGTTATTTACATTGGATTAAATTAAGAAAAAAAATTAATTTACCTCGAAAAGTGCAGGAATAAACCTTGGGCACGGTAATACTAACAATAAAGCCACGATGCTTGAAATTGATATTTAAATGCCGATTTAAATTATGCAGTAAATTTCCTGTCAAAAAATTTTAGACATTCTTTCTCTAGCATACTTCTGCATTAGAAAAACTTGAAAAAAATTCTGTGGCTGCATCTGAAGTGATTTTCTGTATAATTTTAGAAGAGGGACGGTAAGGAATCTAAAACCCAGGGACAGAGTTTAAAAAATAATAACAATCCTAAATATGTGTGCAGGTTAGTTTTTTGCTACATATTTATGTAAAACAATAGTTCCAGTTACGGAAAAAAATTACATCGAATTATTTTTATTGAAACAATTTTATACAGACTTAAAAATCAGCATCAGGGACACGGGACGGTATAGGAGTTTTCCTGGTATTTGGACCCCCAACATCGTCCAAAACTTATTTATCTTGTTAATATTGCTATGCAATCATGCAATGGGATGCTCACCAGTATATGAAATAAAAAAACCACAAGAACATGTACTAAAATAAAAATTATTATTCAGGGACATAAAAGTCAAAAGATTATGAGAATGCCCCATATACTCTTTCCCTTTCTTATGTAATTACCCTTTACATTAGTTACTCTTTTTATATTAACGCAATCTTAGAACTGGGGTCTGTAAATCTCATGGGCCATCATTTCCTGTAATACAGTACCTTAACTTTTATTCTTTAAACTATTTTTATGTCTTCTTTTGTGAAGATAAATGACATAAGGGTTGACAAGCATACATGGACAGAATGTTATTATCAAATGAATTTAGAAGCTAAACAATTTTGGATTATTTCATTTCTACAGAGACTAAGAAGTTAATAAGAAAGAAAATATATTTTATCTATTGAGTATTTCAAGTTCAATCAAATATAGCAGATTAACAACACAGAAAAAAATTTGCTTTTCATTTACTCATGGTTGTTATTTGTAACTTTGTGGCATAAGATGCAATCTATCAAAAAATGAAATGTTAGATGATGAAAATTGAAAATAAGTAAAACTTCAGCATGACCGCAGAGTATCAAAAATCGGCAATAAAATTAAAATCTGTAAATGTGTAATTAGAAACGAATTAAAAATCTTAAAATGCAACAGAGAATGGCTATAGAATGAGATTCAGATAATAGAAAGAAGAAAAAATCTGAATGTTCTAAAGCGCATTTAGATAAAAAAATTCCATTTTATTTTCTATCCGTTATAAAATTTACAGAAAATATTCTACTGTGCAAGGTTGCCACTTTTCTTTATTTAATGACAGAAATTTTGTGATTTCTTAAAGTAAAGATTCTTCTTTCAAACTTTCCGGTGTGTATTGGAAATTTCGAAGTAAAAATGGAGACCAAAGGGGCAACCCTGCAACAGTAATTGAGTAATTTTATAACATTATTCAGAAAACGATTAATAAAGATTAAATTAAATTAAATTCCGTAGAAGAAGTATCTTTGTGATGTTCAGCAACTCTGCATCTCAGATTTTAATTTAGTCTGTTTGCGCAAAACGCGCATCGGATCAGTGTCGTCAGAAAAAAGTCTTATATCTGAATTTAACCCCTTGAGGGGCGGTGGGATATATTACATCTCACCTAATTTTAATCATGATTCGAACCAGAAACTTTTAATTAAATTTTACTTTTTTAACTTTGATGGAAAAAAAGGTTGAAAAAATTACTTTTCCTTATTTTGAACTAAATTCTTTCGTAAATTCCGGTGCGAGTTCAGCATTACAGAAACGCAACTGCTTGCCCTTCAAAGGATTAAGTCATCATTCACTGAAAGAGGTTTTTTTAGGACGCTTCAGATAAATTATTTGTACTCGTATGAATTTTGGACGTAGTGGTTGCTTTCCGCAGAAAAAGAGTTCAACTGAAGCTTGCAAAATTTCCTACTGTTTGTGACGTCGCAAATTGAGCGAAAAGGTTCTTTATTTCGATGATAGTGATCAGCTTCAGTATTTCTGCATTTCTCTCTGTAGTCTAGTGTTTTCAAATTACGGACCCATGGCCAAAATGTTGCGTGTGACACCTATATCTGATACCTGCAAAGCTTTTGCGACAATTAATTTATTCTATAAGGAGACTTTTCTCTGGAAAATGGAAAATGGTTTGATGAAGTGAAAAGAACTTCTTAGAAATTTAATGATGTTCTTTTAATTATACGTTTAAATAACATGCTTTTCTAACATGGGTAAAGTTATGGATTTTGAATACCTGTTTTTCTGTACTGTTATAGTGCACTTTTTTTAATCCCATAACTCTGTGATTAAATAAGGCGAATATAACAATATGCAAAAAAAATGCTCGAAATCCTTAACTCCTGGCACATATGCATATTTTTATTCATGCGATCTCTATGTTTAGTTGGGGTAACTGGACCCACGAGGTAACTGGGCCATAGACTATTTTTAAAAACTGTTGATGTTTTTTAAGTTTTAGCTTTGTGAACAATGCACCATAATCTCTACTTCCTAAAGCAGCGTGTGTCAACTCAATCATAACTGTCACTTTGCTGTAATAGGTTGTCAGAAATTTACGTTTCATTTTTTAAAAACAACTTAAATATGGTTGAACATCCTCGGCTTTTTATTAAAATACTGTAAGTACTTTGATTAAACAATTTTTTTTTTAAGATTAGGCATATAAATACATTAATATTAGTAGGTATCTATACATATTTACTTCATGTTTAAAATGTAAGCCCGGTGTCCCAGTTACCCCATAAATTTTTAAATAATGGGGTAACTGGGAAATGTATCCGAGGTAACTAGACCATGCTGGATCTAGTTACCCCAATAGTTATAAATAATATTTTTGAGTTTCTCTTACTACGAGAAATAAATTTCTCCATTGATTTTTGCTCACAATAAAGAAAATTATAGAATACTTTATTAAAGTTACGTAATACAATTTTTAAAAAAGCATATTGAGTGGTATCAAACCAAATTTCTTGACTCCTTGAGAGGCGATGATGCCTTTATAGCATCACATAATTTTAATCCCTAATTGTCACACTGGCACCGAAATTTTATAATGAAAATTTCACCTTTATTAAGTACGCGAAAATATACTTTTACTTGTTTAAAAATAGATTCTCTTGTAAATACAGGTGGTATTAAATTATTTCAACATTTTACGAATGCAAGTATCTTCCCCCTGAAAGCGAGATATCCAAACCTTGAAATTGTACGATACACAGGTGTCGCATTCTATACAGAAACTTTTATTGTTCACACCACTATTTTGAAAATAATATCTTCATCGCACCTTTCTTTAGTATATGTTAAATAAAATTATCATGAAGGTAACTCATTAAGGTTTCTGGTAGAAACAATAAAAGCTTCCCTATATAATGCGACCCTTGGATACAGATAAAGTACTTAAGTACTTACGTAGCCGTTTGTTCATAGATTTACCTTATTATTTTTTCCTTAAAAAAACCATGTGACTTTTATACTTATTACCTATATTAAAGTGTATAAGTACTTACTTAATTTTTATGTTTTTGGTATAATAAATCTAATATTTTCACTTTTAGTGCTTTTTGTAGACACATTGACAGCAAAGGTTTCCCTTACAACGATCTTTAGTTGATATATAATTTAAATGATCTGCCTGGTTTAAATTTTTTAAAGTTGTTTACACTTTTCAAACAGGACCTGATATCTCATATGAAAAAAATAAACACGTGCAGAACATAGACCCTCCTGGTCCACTTACCCTATTTTTATGTGGCAACTGGACCCATGAGGAAAGAAAGATGAAATATGCATATTTTTATATTTTTAAATATTAAAATGTAATTTTGACCATTTCTGTCTGATAGAGGGAACTTAACTGAACAGATTTACAAAAGTTCAGACTTTAACCCGAGATTGCTCGCGCAGGGTATGTCATACCCAGGCTGGGCACGGTTATTACATTTCTCACCACTTATTTTCGAAAAGTAATCGTCAAATTATATTTGTGAGCAATGTCAACGATTAGATAAAATGACGATTTTTGTTTGAATTTATTGGTGCCAAAGTGTTAATCGTTCATATCCTGGATATGCGCGAGCATTCTCGGGTTAATTGAAATGAACATTAGTTTTTCTGAAGCTGAATTGTCAGAAGCTCCAGAGTCACATTGTAAAATCATGGCCCAGTTGCCCCAACTAACCTTATACTTATTGAGTTTTTGTTAAGCCATGGATAAATCAGGTGCAGAATATTATTCATAAATAGAGCCTCTCAAAAATAAGCACATCTAAACATGCTATACAATTTCCCGAAATAATATAAATATACTATCAGGGCTCCCACTCGGTCCGTTTTTTGAACCCCACTATATTTATAAGAAAAATCCCCTTTATAAATTTCGTAGAAGAAAAGGGGAAAGACGTTTTTCTTTCCATTGTTTCCGAAATCTACCACGAATTCTTTTCTTTAAAATTTCTGGTGTTCAAAAAACGTACCAGTGGGATCCCTGATATACATATCGGCAATATAGAAATAGAAAATAAGGATGTAAAAAATATATCGTATCCTATAAATTTTCACATATGCAGGCGGTTATCAAAATAATGGAAACACCCTAGATTTCTCAGGAATCCTTTACTAGTAATATGGCTTAGAACCACCTTTGTCATGTAATACAGCTTGGATTTGCTGGGGAGTCGATTCATGCAAGTACTGAATAGTGTTTAGAGAAATATCGTACCATTCATTGAGGGGATATTGTGAAAATTCCCGGAGTGATGCTTGCGGAGGATATCGATTCCGGATTGAACGCCCTAAAATCGACCATAACGGTTCGATTACATTGAAGTTAAGGAGACTATGTGGGTCAAGGTAGATGTTTCACTTTATCCTCGTGTTCATAAATTCATGATTGGAGAAGTTCCGCTGCATGAATAGGAGCATTATCATCCTGGAAAATTCCATCTTCTACAGGAAACAAAGTTTGCAACATAGGACTGACCTGGTCAGCTAAAATTTCTCTATACTTCTCCCTATAGATCCTTCCTTTCAGGGTTACGATTGGGCCAGCAAAAAACTATGACACGGCTGCCGATACAATGACACAGAGCTGCCAAGCCTCCGGCTTTTTTGATTCCAGTATTTCAATACAGAAAATGCTCTTTTATTTAATTGGAACATTTGGGCAATTTAAAAGAACATCATCTTCTCTAAGATAATAGTGGTGTGCAAAAAGCCGGAGAATTGGCAACTCTGCAGGACAGATGCACCTTTATGCTTGACAGTTCGAAGGAGTCAATCACGATCATATGCTTGTGTAAGTGTCCTGTAAACGTGCATCCGTTCTATTGAGGGGAAAATTGTGTAAGATGATTCGTCTGATCATATAACTGTCTTCCACTTATCAATCGACCAGGTTTTGTGGTTGTCATACGACTGTAGACGACGTTTGGCATTAGCAGCTGTGACAAGTGGCTTGGGAATTGCTGCTCTCCCATAAATGTTCTGTTTATGAAGCTGCCTGCTAACTGTAATTTCTCACACTGGAAAATCCAAATGCTGACTGAGCTTTGCGGTCAATTTGACTGATGTTGTTTTCTTTTTTTTACATGTTACAATCGGCTTCATACCCGTCGGTCTCATTCACTCAGCTGCTCTTTTCGTCTACTATTTTGCTTTTGCCGAGCTTGTCTTGCTGCGCTGTGTGTACGCTGTCATGACTTTAGTCACTATACCTCTATACACGCCTAAAAGCTGGGATGATTCGGTCACACTTGCTCTAGCTAGTCAATATCCTACAATTCGGCGTCTTTGAAAGTCTGTGAGGTCTAACATTTCACACGTTTGACAAAAATCCAAGACCTAAAACCCTTTAAGACCCGATGATCTGTATCCCTTGTACTTGTAAACAAAGCAAGTCATGCCGGCTGAAAGTAAAACATGTACTACAATCGCTATCTGTTGATAAAAAATGATACTTTACTCTTCCTGCAATCCGGAACGATCGTTCGATTCAGGTTTTTATTACGTACAACTGTTACATACAACACAGAAGCAAAAATTTAAATGAATGTCTAACCCACACGATCATGCGAGCTGGGTCTTAAAGGGATACAGCTTAACAAAAACTACCTCATACTATCATGATAGTACTGTTTATCTTTAAAAAAACCTGGTAGCTAGAATTATATTTTAATGCTTGCGAAGCGCATTCTTAAATGTCACTTTTATTCAAAAGTGTTTCCACTATTTTCATAACCACCTGTATGTATATACATAAACGTTGAATAAGTTCTGACAAAATTAATTTTGATACAAAAACACTTTCCTTTATAAATCATAAAATTCTAATGTGAAACATGTGATAAATATCAACAGCTGAATGCCTCTTTTTTTATTTCAATATTCCTTGATTTAAAAACTATCGTGCCATCTTTAAATATCAAAGAGGTAACTGAAATTATTAATTATAAAAATGAACATGTATAAAAATATGTTAAAATATTTAAATTAATTACCTGATTATTTATTTTTTGTAGTTACTAAAGAAAAGTAAAAAATAATTAATAGTGACTAATTAATAAAAATGCATTAATAAAAGAATAATTTGAAAAACAGAAAGCAAAATAGCAAATTTTTAATAAAAGAACGAGAAAAAGAGAAACTGTGTATTATTTTTGTATATTTTACTCTTTTATCATGAATTTGAAGAAACTTTACTTTTATATATAAATCATTAAATGTTGTTTCAAGTAATTTCTTTAATGTATTTCCCTCTTAGAAATATGTAATTAGTGATATTGAAAATAGAAGAAAAAAAAGTTTTCCTAACATTTTGTTTTTCAATAGCAATAAATTACAGCAGTGGTTGAAAATTGGCGCAGAGGAGGTGCCTATCGAAACCACTAATATTTTATAGTATGCTTCACCTTAATAAAAACTCAGAAATTCTGTCATTAAATATGCCGAAAAATACTACTCAAATTAGTTTTGATTGACCAATATTCCACCACTGCTACAAATATATAATTAGAAAAATGCTTAAATATATATGCAGTTATAGATGGATTTATTTTTAGGCAAATACATAAATATATGGATAAATACATAGGATGTCCCAAAGAAAGGTTTGAAACACTTTAAATTTTTATCGTATGAAGAAATATAGAAACTGTAATATTTAAAAGTTTTTAAAATAAGGTAAGAATAAAGAATATGTTGGTGAAATAGTTCCAATATTAATTTTTAGAGATTTTTTTTTATTATACATTTTAAATTTCTATAAGTCCCTTTTGTACCAAACTGGCCAATTAGACTTTTTTTTCTGTTGCTACAAAAAAAATCATAACAAAACACTGCATATTGATATCTTTAATCCTTTAATGCCCATGGTATCATTTATGATACCATCAGTATTCCCGATTCAGTGATTTTTTTTATTCACATATTCAGTATTCACACCAGAAATTTAAAATCGAAATTTTTGATTTATTTAATAACAGATATTTCATTATTAAAATAACCGGATAATAAAGATTATGTTGGTGAAATAATTACAATGTTAATTTTTAGAAAGTTATACATGTACTATTTAGATTTTCTGGTATGAATTCCGTTTCTCTGTATTATGTAATTTCTAGAACGCTTTCTGCCATGGGCGTTAAAGGTTTAAAAATATTTGTATTATAATGAAGGAGAAAGAACTTTGTCGTACGAATTTAAAATGCTATTCTATTAGCGAAAATAGGGAAAATATACAAACTGAAGATATGGTTTTTTACATAAAATATTTTAATAAGTGTAAACAAATTGCGTCAAAAGTATATCTAAATAATGCATTACACTGGCAGAGATTTTATAGAGTCAAATGTACTTTATACAAATGTAAAGTGTTTGGTTAAATAGTGTTGAACGGCAGTAATAAAGGTTGTAAATAAATAAATAAATCGTTTCAATATCGATGTTCAATCTTTTAAACTTAGTTTGCTATAAATATTTGAAACAAGACAAAATTGTATTTAATAGAACAGGGTTCGTACGGGTGCTTGAATTTCATGACTATAAAATTCTTCGGTACCAGTATTTTCTTATGAAAACTCTCTTCTGAAATAAGGCTTAATTTCGTCCGTTTAAACTAGATTTATTTTCCTATAAAAATATTCTGATATTTGCCCTTTAAAATAGCGGTACCCGTACGAACCCTGTAGAAAGCAAAAATATCGTTTGTGTTCAACATTCACATAGATTGTAAGAGCTCTTTTCCACTTATCGATACGACACCGATAAATCGTACACGATTGACGTTATCCGACATCGGTGCAAGCAAAATTCATTCACATATGCTACGCGCTTTTCCACCTACCGATTCGATGACGATTTTGCGTCTTCTGTTAGACTATATCGGTTGTCGAGCAATTTTGTCGTTGACCAGCCAAACTTCCTTTCAAATCGTTCCAATTTTCACTCGACTCGCTGTGTTTTGATTTTTGAAGTCTTGAAGCCAACGTGTTTTTTTTTTTCTCTCGTGTATGTCGTGTAATATATTTAAGGTAAGGTTCTCAAAGGCTCCAAAAGGGCAACTTTATGACATAAATTTTAATTCATTTTTGTTCGGAAATGCATGCAACGAGCAGGTGTTATTGTTCAGAAACTACGTAATATGTAGTTTATGCAAAGTTTCCGTTTTTTTGCAAACTCAATAGATCTTTCAGAAAATATTGTCAAAGTGAGCGTTTTGAACAGAATTTCCACGCGAAAGAAGAATACCGCTCAAGGAAGGACAAAAACGTGTTTGTCACGTGATCAAAATCGTTTATAACTCAATAGGTAATCTGTACATCAAAAAATGGAAAACACAGTTCGATTCCAAATCGCTTCCATAGTCAGGTCTTCTAATTTTATATCTTTCTGTTAAAAAATGAATTTGTAAATGTATCAAAACGTTTTACGCTTGTTGAGCTGTGCAGTTGAGAACAGCCTTAAATAATGGCTATAAAGCTTTACGTGAGTGTTTTGTGTTCATCAGTAGAAACAAAGCCCTGTTTATCGGATAAAAATACCTTAATTATAAAAACAAAGTGATTCGCGAAAGATGTTGGAAAGAAATATTCAAATTTCCCGTCGACTAATATGAAGCTGAAACTTTTGTCATATTTTAACTATCACTATTTCTGAATAGTACAGTCATTCAGGGTAACTTTGAAACACGGGGTGTAACTTTGCACTACCTCCTATTTTTCAATATTTTTGATTCTAAAAGACTAAATAAATAAACTCCAGAACTGTTCTCTGTTGCCAAGGTTCTAAACTAGGTTTTCTACTCTTTATTTTAGAAAATTAATTAGCAACATTAAGCTCAATTAATTGCATCATCTAACTATTTCTGTGAAGTACTGTTTTCAAGTTAATTTTGAATGCTGTTTTGAAGTTGTTGTAATCCAATTAAATTTTCATAGTAAGTAACAATATACTCATTTATCAGATATATCATTGTCTAAATGTTGTAAATGTGATAATATTTTGTGAGTATTTATTTATTAATAGTTAATAAAATGTAAAATAAGAAGGCACTAACATTTTACCAAATTTTCAGGGTAACTTTGAGCCGGCTCAAAGTTATACTGATGTTTATAATTTACTAATTATAGGTACTACTGTCGAAAATTTCCCATATTTGCACGTATATTTTATATAAATGCCGAAAGTGTGCATTAGATATGACATGTAAATATTTTTACAAATATGTGTAATATATATATAATTCATTTAGAGGCGTGATTAGGGGCGGAGCTACTCAAATTTGACATTTCATAAGTTCGATGTTTTTTATTCTTATTTGAATAATACTAGTACTTGTATGCATTATTGTAACTATGTATATAGGGTAATTCCGGGATTTATGCCGCACATTTTTTTGAATTTGTGTATAAAGTCCCATGGTGGACATAAAATAAAACAAAATCATGCTGCGCTATTTAATGTTAAATATACAACGCGTGCAGTGCGACAAAAAATTCAAAACAAATTATTAATATTTTTTAACGATTTTTTCTAAAACATTACACTGCGGCGCGTCACCCGTACAGTCAAGCTGAGACGCCGCACTATTGCGGTAGTAATGCCGCGCTTGTAATAAGAACAGAGTGAAATTATAAATAAAAATATTTAAAAAAATATTCATATCTGGACTATAATTAACGTTGTAATAACAAAATGAAACTACATGATTACAATGAAACGTATTAGTAGATTCAAATTAATAATTGTTGCCTACTTTCCCTATTAAATTTAACGACTTATTTTTTTTTTTTTACATTAAATTTAAATTGTTATTTCAGCAACAACGTAACATCAATGTATTAGAAAGAGAAAAGAAAAAAAAAGTAAAATTGTGTGTACATAATTTATTTGTTAACCCTTTCAGGATCGGTGGCTTTAACACACATTTTATTCCGTTGGTACCAACTTTTTAAAAAGAAGTTACCTTTGCTTAAATAATCATGAATATGCCCTAATTAAACAAAGCAAGTATTACTTTTCTTTTTTACTGGTGCCAGAAACAAATTTTGTAAGCTCTTTATAAAGGTGCTTATATGCACCTATGGTCCAGAATGGGTTAAAAGACCTGTTTTTTTCGACTACAATCTACAGAAAAAGTGTAAAAAAAGTACAGTCTTTATGTAACTACATTTAAACACATGATGCAACGAAGGCAATTACATTTCCTCCTTTTTAGAGTAGTTTGCAAAGAACGTCTGCTTTACGCGTAATCCAATTTTTCGTTATTATCATCTTGACTTGCATCATTCTTGCCCTTCTTACATTTATTTTCCCCTTTTCCTCCTTTGGTTTAGTAAACTTAGTAACATGCCTAACATTGTTAGTCTCTGCAAAAAGAAAAGGAAAAGTTAATAGCACTTAATCATCCCGTACAAAAGAAACTGCGGCATGTATACCGGAATAGCAGTGCGGCATGTATTTCATTTTGCATGGTGCAGACGTCGGCCATCACAGTTACCTGCCATCGCTAAGGGGAATGGCGAAACCATACACACAGCACTCTATACAAACGCCACACTTAGTTTTGACTTCGAAATCATGCATTCATTTAGTAATTAGTGTATAAAAAGTATTTAAACATAACGTGTTTAAAAGTTCGGACAGTGAAATCATGCACTAATGTCAAATTAAGGATTGTACTTCCACAAGTAAAAATCGAAATGGGATTCACGCTATACATTGGTTAAAATAATCTCATTGCGCACCTATACTGTGCGTTTTACGACCATCTATCGATAATTACAAGAAATACAAGGGGTGCGACATCTATCCCGTATGCGGCGACTCTCCCGGAGTTACCCTATTATAGAGTTAAAACATTGAAAAAAAATTTTCACTGCATTTTTATGTTTTATATGAACAATAAACAGGTTTTTTTTATTTCTAAATGTTCATGGTTCTCTTCATGCCTGATATTTGTTGTAATATCATAAATTATACAAATCTTGTGATGTTGGGAAATGTAAATTCGCAGTCTTTACATATCTGAAAACATTTTTTGGTGCTTAAAGTTGTCCTGACTACAATACTTTTTTTTATAATCAATTATTTTATATAAAAATTTATCATATAGTGCAAAGTTACCCTAAATGGCTGGGTAACTTTGAACCAGGCTAAAAATCCATTTTTTATTGCTTTTATCCTTATTATTCCTTAATTTTTTATAGTCAAACAATAATTTAGGATCATTTCTTCTCTTTTATGACCCTAGTTGCGACAATATTCTTCAAATAAGAGTGGGGCATATGAAAATAGAGAAAATTCGGATCAAAGTTACCCTGATTGACTGTATTCTATGTAATTATTTTTAGAATTTTTATTAGATGAAGTAAATAATTCTATTTAAAAAAAATGGCACTCAAAATATAGAAACGTGGCAGGTATGGGTACAATTAATTTTTGAAAAAGGAACCAACTGCGCCTCTGCAATAATCATGCTGTGACTTCTTTTGCCGAGAATATAGCTGAAATTAAATATTTTGTAGATAATATTACCTTTGCTTCTCTCAAAAAATGCTGATTTTTTAACCCACCGAGCGTCTTGAGGGCCTTTCTGCATTTTCATAAAAATGCTTATAAAAATATTATTAATTTAAATTTTCTTTCCCTGTTTGTTTCTATAATACACTTCATGCATTTTTATTTTATATGTGTTTTAAAATACAATTCTGTTTAAAATATTTTTTCCCACAACAGATTTAATTTGTTTTGGGGAAACGGAAAAATACGAGCAAACCGCTCAGAGGGTTTTAATAAGACATTCCGAATTTTCGCCAGAAAGTTTTAACTCGTATTTTTGCTTTACAAGATGATTGATTTTCCATAAATAAAGTAAAAAAAAATTACCAATTAAATTTTTGTGGTGTGAATTCAAATTTTCTAAAAAAAATAATCTGCCATATGCGGCAACAATAGTGGCTAGTGACATACATCCGCAAACAGCGCTAGAGCGCAAGGGTTGATGCTATCTAAAATAATTGAATATATAGATTTTTGTCAAATTTCCATATCGGGCACAGTGGACCACCAACACGTAGGGCACAATGGACCACGTGCCATTGCACCCCAGTTCTGTAACCCATATGATTTTATGATTCGGGAGGTATATGTGAAATTAATAATCAATAAATTGTTTATTTTTAGCGAGTAAATTAAAAACGATTCATGTTCGATTAAATTAGGCGAAATTTCCTATAATTTATATAATTTCCCAGATCTGTCGTCAGCTGGATGTATCCCTACTAATTTTTTTTATTATAAATAAACTAGCAAACCCCGCGGCTTTGCTCGCGTAATAGCTGAAATATTCCAAGTAATATTTGTATGCCTAATTTTTATTAGAAGATTATACTTTTAGGAATAATTCAAAAATTATTAATTAATCCAGAGTTTTACTAAACTTCCTTATTACACAGCATTAGGCAGATATGAGAGTAAAATTAATAAAAAGAACTAAAACTAATTCTAAATAAATGATAATTTAGAAAGTATTTTGAATCTTTTATGTTTATTTCATATGCTCATTTCAGTATTGATTTGAAGTTTTGAATTTTTAAGAAACCATCTTCTTAGTACACATTTACATCTTAAAATTAACCATCATGTCAAATTCCAAGGTTCTTGTGTAACAGTCTACCATATCTCTAGTGGTAGTGGTAACAACATAAAATGTTCATGTTGAAACCCCAGAATCTGAGGTTGAAACAGGGATTGTCACTGTTAATTTGCCAACATTAATATTGAAATCGGTTTATTATTTCCTAACGTTATTCCATTTAAAAAGTAATTTAAAAAGTTTTTAAAGGCTTTTTTGGAACGTTTGTTGTTCCTGTCAACCCGAGGTATTGCCGCTGGCACAAAGTATAGCATGTGTAGGATCAGAAACTGTCACCATTGATTCGCAACCATTACTTCTGGAATCGGTTCATTATTTTATTTAGATTCTACAGAAATCGTAATTTAGGACATTTTTGGAACGCCTTTCACTCCTTCCCTTTGCTTCACCCTTTTAAATTTCGAAGTTGTTTTTGACTGTTATTAGAGGTCATTTAAATTTTATAAGTAACTACCATGCCATGTTTCAAGTTTCTAGCGTCTTCAGTATCACAGAAATCGCAATTTAGACCATTTTTTGCTCCTGCAACCCTCTAGTGGTAGTGGCACCGACATAAAATATAGCTTATGTTTGAGAAGGTTCTATCACCACCAATTTTCCACCATTACTTTAAAAATAGGTCTTTGTATTTCATAAGATTGCATAAAAATCGTAATTTAGAATTTTTTGGAACGCTTTTCGCTTACTTCATCCTTTTAAATTTGGAATTTTATTTTGACGGGTATTAGAAAGCATTTGCATCTTTTAAGTAATTACCGTACCAAATTACAAAATGTTAAACCCCTCAGTATCACAAAAAACGGAATTTAGAAAATTTTTTGCTCCTGCTATCCCTAGGTGGTAGTGACAACAACATTAAATATAGCCTATGTTGGAGCAGGGACTGTCACCATCAATTTGCAACCATTGCTTTTGAAATAGGATTGATGTTTTCTGGAGTGCGTAGAAATGACAATTTAGAACGTTTTTAGAATGCTTTTCGCGCATTTTCACCCCTTCTAAATTTCGATTTTTTTAGAAACTGTTCATAGAGAACATTTACATCTTATAATTACTATGCTAAATTTTCAAGTTGCTAGCCGTTGCAGCAGTGTTGCCAGTGGGCTACCTTCTTAAATTCAGATTTCTTGATTGGCTCCACTTTTTTGGAACAGTAAAATTCACCTTATTTAATGACATATTAATTAAGGAGAAAATAAGGAGAATTTTACCATTTCAGAAAAGTGGTGACAATCAAGAAATCTCAATTTAAAAAAGTAGCCCATTGGCAACACTGCCCTGCAGTATCACAAAAATCACAATTTAGAACGATTTTTGCTCCATCAAGCCCCAGGTGGTAGTGACACCGGCATGAAATAGAGCCTATGTTGGAGCAAGGGCTGTCACCACCACCTTCACTTCTGAAATTGGTTTGGTACACTCTGAGATTGCGTAGACATCGCAATTTAGAACGTTTTCAAAACGTTTTTCACCCATTTTCACACCCTTATTAAATTCGATTTTTTTAGGAAATGTTCTTAGAGATCATTTATATCTTATAAGTAACTACCATGTCTAATTTCAAGTTGCTAGCCCCTGCAGTATCACAAAAATCGCAATTTAGAATATTTTTTGCTCCTGTAACCCCCAGGTGATAGTTACAACAACATAAAATATAGCCTATGTTAGAGCAGGGACTGTTATCATCAATTTGCAACCATTACTTTTGAAATAGGTTTGATATTTTCCAAGATTGCGTAGAAATCGCCAATTAGAACGGGTTTAGAATACTTTTCACGCATTTTCACGCCTTTTAAATTTCGAATTTTTTAAGAAATGCTCTTTGAGATCAATTATATCTTATTTTATATAGAGAGAGATAAGTAACTACTATGCTATATTTCATGTTTCTAGGCCCTTCAGTAACAAAAAAAAAATCGCATTTTTAGAACGTTTTTTGCTCTAGCACCTTCTTTGGGGCTATGACATCGAGATGAAATATAGCCTATGTTAGAGCAAGGGCTGCCACCATAATTTTAACACCATTATTTAAAAAATATGTTCGGTTTTTCCTGAGATTGCGTAGACATCACAATTTAGAACATTTTTAGAAGGCTTTTCGCGCATTTTCACCACTTTTAAATTCCGAGTTCTTTAGGAAATATTCTTTGAGATCTATTATATCTTATAAGTAACTGCCAACCCAAATTTCCTGTTTCTAGGCCCTTCAGTAACACAAAAATCGAATTTTTAGAACGTTTCTTGCTTCTGCACACCCTTTGGGTAAGAGGCATCGACATAAGATATAGCCTATGTTGGAACAGGGATTAACATAATCATTTGGATACCATTACTTTTGAAATCAGTTCTGTAGTTCCAGAGATTACCCCCCGAAAATAAACAAATTTTACTTCTTTATAATATATATAATTCATTCTGCAAACTAAATGTTCGAAAATTAAACTCAGCATAATTTTTGGCGCAAATTTATATAGTTCAAAAGACATTATAAATTTCTTTGTGAAATTTACGGTGCTATATCTAATTATTAATTTGTAGATATAAAATTATTTCCTAAATTTAATATAAACTACTGCAGCCTACATGTCATTAACCCATTAATTCTCGCTCCCGTCATATTCACTGCCTGTGTCTTTTACTCAAATTGTTTGATTCCCACCAGTTTTATAAAATAGTGTAATTCGCTTTATTTTAGTACCGTTTTACCTGTTATTAAATAAGGTGAATATTTCTTTTTTAAAAAAGTGGTGCCAATAAGCAATTTGAATTTTTAAACCGTAATTTAATTCGAGCGTTAAGGGGACACAGTACCTTTTAAACTACTTTTTCGATTTTGAACAATACTGTAATATACTTAAATATAATGTCACTACAGATATTAGGTACTATAAAGCAAATATAATTTCATATAATTTCAAAAAAAAATCTTGTTGAACAGCCTATTTAACTAAAATTTAAATTTTAAAATAATAATTTTTTTCTTTTTAAATCCCTACTACTTTTTTAAATATGAATATTTTTGCGTCAATTTTTTTTTCCATAATCCTAAAAACATACTGTATAAGATTGTGCATGGATTTAACATTCAAGGTTATAGTTTTTTTTTAAGAATTTCAATTATTTTTCCTTGATTTTTGACTATACAAAAGAGAAAAACATTGATATTAAATGTAATATCGCATACATCTAAAAATCCATGCACAGTTTTATGTAGTATAATCTAAGAATTATGGAAAAAAATTTTGAAGCAAAAATATTCATATTTAAAAAAGTAGTAGGGATTTATTTTTTTTAAATTTAAATTTTAGTTAAATAGGCCGTTCTACAAGATTTTTATTTTTGAAATTATATGAAAATATATTTGCTTTATAGTACCGAATATCTGTAGTGACATTATATTTAAGTATATTACAGTATTGTTCAAAATCGAAAAAGTAGTTTAAAAGGTACCGTGTCCCCTTAAGGGGTTAAAAGAAAGTTGTTTTCGCAAGTTCAGTTTTAAAACACCGTTATTTCAAAGACATTACTTGGGTTCGATATATAGTGATCAGTAAAACTGCTTCGTTTTATAGGTACCTGGAAAGTTATAATTTTAGCCTTGGTGATAAAACTGTAATTTTATCAAAATAAGATTTTCATTTAAATATAATTGACTTTGGAACTCCATATATTTATTCAATAGTTACCTTCAATGCGAGGATAATTGCATATGAAAAATTAGTATAAGTTTAGTTTTGTAAACTATTCAATTTTTTTAAATGTATTGTCATTATTCTTTAATTTTGATCAAATTATTCATTCTATATTAATTCACATTGAAATAATTACAAGGCATTTGTTTAAAATACGAATTACATTACTTATTATGATTAATTGCTAAATATTTATCATGAAACATAAGTCGCAGTGAAAGTCGACGTGTGTACGCCTCAGGGGATCCAGACAATTTTAACCCCTTAATTCTCGCTCCCATGATATTCACGGGCTGTGTCTTTTATTCAGATTGTTTGATTCCTACCAGTTTTATAAAATAGTGTAATTGGCTTTATTATGGTATCATTTTATTTGTCATTATATAAGGTGAATATTTCTTTTTCAAAAAAGCGGTGTCAATAAGCAATCTGAATTTTTAAACCGTAATTTAATGCGAACGTTAAGGGGTTAAGAGCTTGTATACAAGAAACTTCGCAAAAGAATGATACACGCAACACAGAATTATTTCTTTTAAAATAAAAAAATTATACTTTACAAACAAACCAATATTCCTTCTGTGAAGTGTACGAACCCTGGAAATAGACAGGATGTGCATAAATGAATATCCCAACTTTACAGGGTTATCAAAAGTAAACAAAAAAACAACAACCTTGTTAAAACACCAAATAAAATAAACTAAGACAGACTTGAGCACAGTTAAAAAATAAAATTTATAAAGAATATACTTAAAAACAATTAAAAATACAATATGTAAACGTTTCGCAAAGCGACACGCAAGGCATCATCAGTACAAAAAATATCCATTGCATTTCAAACGTCAGAACAAACGAAGAACAGTTACAGTTAGTTATTTTAAAAACAAACAATATTCACTAGGGTCAGAACGAGCATCATTCAAAGCCTGCGTTTGAAATGCAATGGATATTTTTTGTACTGATGATGCCTTGCGTGTCGCTTGGCGAAACGTTTACATATTGTATTTTTAATTGTTTTTAAGTATATTCTTTATAAATTTTATTTTTTAACTGTGCTCAAGTCTGTCTTAGTTTATTTTATTTGGTGTTTTAATGGTTTTTAAATTCAGACGTTAAATGTATACGTACTGTAAATTACGATACGGTAAATTCATTGTTGACGGACTCAGGACATGTCAAGGATTGTCTTCAAAAATTATACGTACTTTAAAAAAGAGTGACTTTTTACTCCGCTGCAGAAGATCAAAGATTATTTCCGTTTCTTTCTGTGTTAAACCTTTAGTGAAGTCGAAGAGAGGTTTTTCTGTTTCTAATTCAGCAAGTCTCCAGTTTCTCTCTGCTGCCATCGCTCTTAACTAAGGGTTATTACGTTCTTACCGTCGTTTCCTACATTATCACCTCACGAAACTTTTTAGCTTTGTTGATCCGTATGATTGCCTTCGTATCCTGGATTTTTTAAAGTACAGTAATTACCTTCTTAAGTTGAACTTGGATAAGAAATATGCCAATAAATTTACTAACCTCCTTATGAAGGTTACTCCTGAATATTCTACTGTTACATCGATTAACGATAATTGGGTCATGAATATTTTGTCTAAAATTTTATCAGTGTCTGAATCTGCTTTACTTAATAAAGGCTTGAATTATTCTCTGGGTTCTACGAAATTAGATATTCCCAATTTACTTGCTTCTGCTGAATCCGCTATTATGGGTTCTTGACCATTGGTAAGACATGATAATAGACGTGGTATTTCTACATCGATCGTAAACTCTAATTACTCCATTCCTGCTGGTGCTGAAGATTCCTTGTGTATTATCAAGAGACTGAGATCGGACAATTCGATTATAATTACAAGAGACGATAAAGGTGGAACTACTGTTGTTATGGATGAAGATGCTTATGATTCAAAGGCTCATGAACTACTTGACGATGTAAATACATATTCTGTACTTAAGAAAGATCAAACTCCTTCCATTCAACGTAAGATGAACATTATTATTTCCAAATTTGAAAAACTTAAAAAAATCCCACCAAATTCTGCTTCGAAACTGAAATGTTACACCGGTCTTGTCCCTCGTTTTTATGGGTTACCAAAGATTCATAAAACATCTATCCCACTCCGCCCCATTATTGATTTTTTCAAAATCCCCTTTATATAATCTTTCTTTCTAGCTACTTATCCGCACTTCTTAAACCTCTTACTTTAAACTCCAATTACAGTCTTAATTCACCTTACAAATTTCTTGATGATTTACAGAGTTTTGTATTCCCTATCGGTTACATCATGGCGTCTCTCGATGTTGTTTCGCTGTTTACTTCAATCCCTTTTGATCTGGTCTGTAAAGTTATTAAAGATATCTGGCCTACTGCTACACACCCTACTGATTTTAATGTCGAAGAGATTGTTGAATTCGTTAAGTTTTGTTTGACCTCAAACTGTTTTGTATTTAATAACTGCTTTTATAGTCAAATTTCCGGTACCGCTATGGGATCCACCCCCCCCTCTCTGTTGTAATTGCTGAACTTGTAATGCAGACTATTGAAAATACTATTAATTCTGAACTTGGTCCACGTATTCTTTTTTGGAGACGTTATGTCGACGATATTTTTTTGCTAGTGAAAGAAGCAGACTTAAATGATATTCTCACGATTTCTAATTCTATTGGTAACCCTATTAAGTTTACTGTTGAAATAGAAAATAATGCTAAATTACCATCTCTCGACATTCTAATCCGCAGACTCACGACTGATATCTCTCAAACTGTCACCATTACTGTTTACAGAAAACATACTTCTACTGGTCAGTATATTAATTTCAATTATATACGCCCTTTCAGCCATAAAATAACCGTTATTAAGACTTTAGCCTTCAGAGCCATAAAATATTGCAGTTCCAGTAATGATTTTGAAATAGAGAAATCTTAAATTTATCGCGATTTGCTTAATAATAGCTATCCTATTTGTCTTGTTAAAAAAATCTTTAAAAATACTTTAAATTTTGTAAATTCTACTTCCTCCCCTTTTCAACGTAGTATGCCAAGCTCCTTTATCGGTATCCCTTATTATAAGAACATTTCTGAAAAAATTTCTGGCATTCTAAAATCATTCAATATTGGGGTTTCTTTTAAACCTATTAATAAATTGAGTTCTTTTTTCAATAAACATAAATTTCAATATGATAAGTCTAAATTACCCGGTGTTGTTTATATTATTCCTTGTAAAGATTGCAATAGTGTTTATATTGGTGAAACTGGTAGATCATTAGAAATTCGCCTAAAAGAACATACTGGTTCTTTAAAAAAGGGTAATTTGAATTCAAAAATTGTCCAGCATTCGCTTCAAACGAATCGCATTCCGCTCATTGCGAACGCCAGTATTTTGAAATCGGGTTGCAACAACTACCATGGTAGATTGCTCCTTGAGGCTTGGCTCACTGAATTGCGGTCGCAGGCTTTGAATGATGCTCGTTCTGTCCCTAGTGAATATTGTTTGTTTTTAAAATAACTAACTGTAACTGTTCTTCATTTGTTCTGACGTTTGAAATGCAATGGATATTTTTTGTACTGATGATGCCTTGCGTAACGCTTGGCGAAACGTTTACATATTGTATTTTCAATTGTTTTTAAGTATATTCTTTATAAATTTTATTTTTTAACTGTGCTCAAGTCTGTCTTAGTTTATTTTATTTGGTGTTTTAATGGTTTTTAAATTCAGACGTTAAATGTATATGTACTGTAAACAACATTGTTGTTCATCGGAAATAAAAAATAACAGCTGAAAGTTTAAATTCAACACAGTTATAAGAGCTTCAATGTGAGCTGCTCCAGAAACACGAACGATATCGAGTCTGTGTTGCCAGTGGGCTACTTTTTTTTAATTCAGACTTCTTGACTGGCACCACATTTCAGAAATGGTAAAAGTACCCTTGTTTTCGCCTTAATTAATATGTCATAAAATACGGCGAATTTTACTATTTCAAAAAAGTGGTGCCAATCAAGAAATTTGAATTTTAAAAAAGTAGCCCACTGGCAACACTGTATCGAGGTGGTAAGATAACACATTCCATACTCTTTTCAGCATGTACGGTGTGACTCTTTGAACTGCTGCAGATATACGCGTCCAAAGTTCGTCAACGTCAGTTGGTAGCAGTGGAACAAACAGCTGATCTTTGATGAGGTCCCACATAAAAAAATCATGCATAGAAAATTATGGAATGAGTTATCGTACCGCCTTGATATCGTTCGTGCTTCTGGAGGGGCTCACATTGAACACTTATATCTGCTTTCAATTTAAACTTTCAACTGTTATTTTTTATTTCGGAATAATAACAAGGTTGTACTTTTTTGTTTTCTTTTAATAGCGTTGTAAAGTTGGGATATTCATTTATGTACACCCTGTATGTAGGGAAAATAAAGGTCAGTATTAAAGTTTCACAACTGTATATATTTTGTTTTTATCTTTTTTACAGACCTTTTTAAATGCATTAACACGTTCACTACCCCCATTGCAATTTACAGTGATCACCAAGGTGCCAAATATAACCCCTTGAAAGGCATCGGTAAATAACACTTAATTTTAATTCCCTAATGCCACATTGGCACCAGTTGCTGCAACACTGTTGCATTCCGCATGTGGCTAAATTTTTATTTAGGGATTCCAAATTCTCAACAGTAAATTTAAATATTATTGTTTTATAAGATGATAGATATTCCACAAATAAAATAAAAGAAAATTGCTATTCAAAATTTCCCGGTGTGAATTCCAACACTAGTGAGAAGTCGGTCGATTACGAGGCTAACTAGAAAGACAGGATACCGCGGTACATTCCAAGTATGTTTTTTTATTACTTATTTGAAAACTAAATAGATGAATTAGATAGATAGATGTTAGAATCTATCAGAAAAAGAGTTTTCTTAAAATTTCGAGAACTACTGCTATTAGATGGCCAGCATTTTGCCATTTTTACAAATGATAATAACTCTAAAAAGAAATGTTTTTATTTAAATAATTAATTATAATAAATTAATTAAATAATCAAAAATAAAAATTAATAGAATATAAATACTACTTTGTCAGAATATAAATACTACTAACAAATGAAAACACGACGTTTGAGCTTGCACAGTTATTTCATTGACGCACATGTACAATTAAGGGGTTAGTAGACTGGGTGCAATCCTATAAAAAATATGCGAAATTTAAGACTCGTTTCCTCAGAAACTAACCGACCGAATTTGATGAAATTTGGAATCCATATTAACTGTATTATGCACAACATGTATGGCAGACAGATTTTTCCTGTGACTAAAACTTTTTATTTTAGAGCAATGGCAATTTTTCAGAAATTTCCTAGTTTCAGAATTGTTTTTTTTCTGGAACTAATTAACTGTTTATTAAACTGTCTGCCACACATGATCTTACATTTATACTCTACCACTAACAAAAATTATCGCAATCGTTCGTGTATTTTAGGAGTTAATGGGTTTTTAGCTCAAAAGTACAATTTTTCGGAGCGCTAAAAAATTTAGACACTTTTAACTTGTGTAAAGTTCTTGTACAGTTTTATCAAACACATGAATTAAAGTATACACTATATGGCCAAAGGTGATCGGTCACTTGCGATTCTAGACTTTATGTTAAATATCTAGAAAAATACATGAGGAATTAACCTGAAACTGCAGGTGTGTAAACAGTATAGTATAGGTCATATATTTCCGTGAAGATTTTTTCGCGAAACCCCATAGGCGACCGTCAACAAATTGAAAAAGAACGAATATCTTTTGGATAACCCTGTAAAAACTAATGCCGGAAAAGCGTTCAAACTCGACATTAATAATAAGTGACTTATTGTAATATATTGTGTTCATTTTTATGAGGATAGTATGTATACTCGTAGAGAAATTAAGGTTTTTATAAAGACAGTCCCAAATTTCGCCAAGTTTTTTGCTTGCAATTTGCAGAGTTCTTAATATATAAAATAAAGTTCTTTTCAGAAAATATGGCAACCAACATCGTACACAATACTTTGCAATCAGAATTAAAAAATAATAAAAATTGGATGAAAAATGAGCAGGTTTATTAAAAAATGTTTCACTGCGCATGCGCGAAAGCAATCAAGATATAATGTGCATAATGTATTAGGTAAGTGTATAGAGCAACTTTTGTGATAGTCTCAAAAACATAGCTTGAAAATTCTGAAAATTATCGTCGATAGAATAAGCTCGAAATCCGTTGTTCTCAAAAGGAAGCAAAAACATGAGGGGTTGTATCCAAATATAGTAGTACGTGCAATATTGTGTACGCTCTCTTGGCACTAATCAACAGATATTTGATACAACCCCTCATATTTTTTATTCTTTTTGGAAACAACGGATTTCGAGCTTATTCTATCGACGATAATTTTCAGAGATTTTCCAGCTATGATTTTGAGAAGTTCACAAAAGTTGCTCTGTATACTTAGCTAATGCATTATGCATATTATATTTTGATTGCATTCGCGCATGCGCAGTGAAACATTTTTTAGTACACCTGCTCATTTTTCATCGAATTTTTATTATTTTTTAATTCTGATTGCAGAGTATTGTGTACAATGTTGTTTGGCATATTTTCTGAAAATAACTTTTTTTTAATATTATAAACTCTGCAAATTATAAGAAATAAACTTGGCGAAATTTGGGACTGTTTTTATAAAAACCTTAATTTCTCTACGAGTATGCATGCTATCCTCATAAAAATAAACACAGTATATTACAATAAGCCACTTATTAATAATCTCGAGTTTAAACGCTTTTCCTACATTAGTGTTTACAGGGTTATCCAAAATATATTTGTTGTTTTTCAATTTGTTGACGGTCCCCTATCGGGTTTCAGGAAAAAGTCTTCACGGAAATATATGACCTCTACTATACTGTTTACACACCTGCAGTTTCAGATTAATTCCGCATGTATTTTTCTAGATATTTAATAAAACGTCTACAATCGCAAGTGACCGGTCACCTTTGGCCATATAGCGTATATAAAGACTTGGAAAAAATTTGGTTACAGATAATAAATGCGTATAAAATGTTAGCGTAAAATTAATGTGAGTGAGCGTGGCATCCCAGTCGTCTCTTCTCTTTATAGATTATCAAAAAAGAAGAAAAGAGTCAGGCAGCTTCCTGTAGTTCAATCCCGTCCGCTACATGGCGTGTGATCTTTATTGCGGTTACCTCTCACATTTAAGATAGGACGCTTACTTTGTATCCTGCTTTGTTTCCACCTAAAACTGAACCCACGGGCGGAGCAATATTCCTTCCGACAAGACTTTCTGTCTTTTAAAACATATTTGTGAAACTGTGCCTGTGAAGTAAAGTTTTACTGTGTGTGTTACGAGTCGTACAGAAAAATTAGTGTTCACGTATCTCTGCAATCCAAAGTTAATTCACTAGATTTTAACTCAGTAAAATTTAAGAAAAATTAATAAATATGAAGAAAATACCGGTGAAGAAATTTTACGGACCATACGAACGCTGAAAAAAACCTCCTCCGACAGCCGCCATTTTTTTTTCAGCGCATAGGCAAATTCAGAAGGCGGTGAATAGAGTTATTTGAGCCGCATGTTATAACGATGGAAATTACACTACGTGTGTAAATGTATTAATTAGGGAGTTATTATAGCAAAACGATATAGACGGTTTCAGTTCAGTCTAAATTTCTGTCATGGTACCTGTATGTTTCGCTGTGATTTTAAAGACGTCCCACGTGAAAAAGTGTGGAATTTGGCAGCCGTGAGAAAAATACGACCCGTAATTACCTTTTGTTCTTATGGCTATATAAGAAGACTGATGCTGTTATTTCTACTTGGCCATTGCTTTAACCGTCCAGCCGCGGGCGACTTTTCCAGCAGTGTACTTTTTAAAAATTAAGGTTGTTTGATTCCCACCCCTTTTTTGAAGTAGAAATAGTCACTTTATTTAATTGCAGATTAACCCTAGATCTACCGGGAATTTTATTCAAGTTTTAATAAAACGTTCTACACCAGAATTTTTATTTAAAACTATTTAACTTATTTATTTACCTTATTTTTGTCTGGTTTATATACTTAGTTTATTTTAAAGAAATTTCTGGTTTGAATGAATATTTTGTATGTACCTGTCGGGTCCAATGGACCCGTCTGGTAGACGGAGGGTTAAGTAATGCGAGAATAAGTCGAATTATACGCTTTTAAAAAAGTGGTGGGAAACAAGCAATCTCAATTTTTAAAAAAATAGCCCGCTGGAAAGCGAAAATAGATTTTCCCCCGGCTGGAAGGTTAATCGAGCACTTAAAAAAATAGTTCTGTTTGGGGGACTCTTTGGTTTCTTTGTTAAAGCACGTTTTTTAAACGACTAATACCAGAACAACGTTGCTAATTCGCTAATCGTTTTCGTTATTCAGATTGATTGATATCTACCACTTTTTTGAAAGAGTTCATCTTTTTTAACGACGGAATAATAAAGACGATAATAAGGCAAATTATTCTATTTGGTAAAAGTGGTAGCAATGAAGCAAGAGAAGCCCAACCTGCAACACTGTTTTGCAAGCATCCTTTCATCAAACCCTTTGAAGGGCACCTGCATATTATATATGCCACTTAATTTTAATTCCTAAATGCCACATTGGCACCATAATTTTAAAACTAAATTTTGCTTTATTTAATGTACGTGTTCATAAGCTTTTACTTATTTTCATACATTTTTTCTCGTAAATTCTAGTGCCTTTCGTACAATCATTTTAACATTTTTGCAACAGAATTGCTTTGACCCTGAAAGGGTTAAGTATGGCGGTGATTGCTATTCGGAAATAGTAATGCCTAAAATATAAACACCTCTGAACACCCTGTTACTTTAAAACTCAAATTAACTCAAAATGTTTGATTTTATGGAAACAACATACTTGATTAAACGTATTTTTAAACTACATATTCAAAATACAGGCAAAAACCAATTATTTTGAAACATTGAATTTTTAACAATTTTCACAGTAAGTGACAACAAAAAATTCAAGTACTATTTACAACGGGCTGTCTTTGCAGATAAATATTTATTTTTTATTTGTTAAACTAAAGAAGTAACGTGGTAGTTTCAATTGTAGAATTATATCTTATTCAAAGGAACGTATCACTCTTAAGTATCCTTTTAGTCCCATAGGATATATCTGAAAATTTTTGGCAGTTATTTTTATTTGGCCATTGCTTTCAATGATCACTTAAATAAATAGTTCGTTTTTGGAGTATCTTAGATTTCTTTGAATATTCAAAGCCTTTTAAAAATAAATCCCCTGAAGCACATTTTTCAAACGACTCCTTCCAGACTACTTTTGAAAATTTTAAAGATAATATTAAATGAAGGAAGAAATATCTCATATCTTCATCTTTTAAATAAACTGAAATTTTCTAAAAACTCTGAATTTGGGAATAAAAATCAATAATACAATGAATAGGAAATATTTTTTAAAAAATAGGTTGTTTCGTGGGTTTTAATAATTTTAAAATGTTTGTTCTTGCTTAAAGAAAATAGTTGATTAAAAATATATTTGGCAAGTTAATATTCATAATAAAATTAAAAACAGTTTATATTGAAATATACAATTTTTACAGACTTTACACAATGAATGACGCAAATCAACAAGTTTTTGAAAATATTTAAAACATTATTATTTTTATACCCAATTTTCACACATTTTAATCTTTATTCTGGATTGAAATATGAATTATTTATAAGGTGTATTTTAAATATCAATTGAATTTTCATTTCGAAGAAAAAATAAAATTATTCCATTGACAATGTAAATACCATTTTGCTATTCTGTTCGAGAAGCATTCATTGTTGTTAACATAGACGCCAATATCTCTTATTTATTGCGAAATTTTATCCAAGACAAACATGCTTAACCCTTTGATTACGGGACGGGTTATATGTCGTCCGAGCACCTATTACTTTATTTATTCGTACCACATTTTGAAAACTATTGTGTACCATACACCTTACCTTACAATCATTTCAAGAGAAATCTACCACAAAGAATATTATTTTGTAAACTGTGGTACGAATGAATATAAAAACTAGAAAACGGGAACTCTGCTTTTTCAGAATTTAATATGAAAAATATATATATATAGGTTTATAAATATAAATAGTACAAAACATATTTCAGTTTTAAGACTTAAAAAACACGCTTTTATTTTATATAAAATGACGTAATTCGCATCCGCTGAAGAATTCCACATTTATGATCCAGTCTTAAACAACATCTGCCGTAAAGTACGCGCATCACGTCACTATCGCTGAATACACAAATCCAAAAAAAGAGATGTCGTCATTCAAGAAGTTCGACGAAAAAAATGGCTACCTAATGATTCATATGCCTTTATTTGTTTGTAATACTAATATAGATACTTAAAATTAAATATAGTTTATAATAGCTCCATGTTTTGTTGGAAATCATTCATTTATATTTTTTCAAAATAGCACAAATTTTAATTACATTTTTTTCAGTTGCTATGGGAAAATGGCAGCAAAACTATATGATTACTATTTTCCATTTTTTCCCTTTACTTTCTACAGAAATGGAGTACTTGAGTGGCCAACATTAAACATATAAAGCTAAAAACTTCAAAAAAATTAATATCTCATATGTAAATTGAGATGCAGTTTTCAAACAAATTACATTTAAAAGTACTTATTTTTCCCAATAAGACGTTATAAAAATTGAAGATGTGCGATGTTTAGAAGTTAAAAAAATTTCAGTAGAGTATTTAACCGTATCATGATACATCTGCTTTGTTTTACAGTTGGCTTATACAACAGAACGTTATGTTTTAGAGACGACATTTTAATTGTTGACGAAATAAATAGCACATTGGAGGCTAATAGTCGTCATCCCAGCCCGTGATCGAAAAGTTAAAACCTTGAAGTTCACAAAAGGAAATGTATCTTGTTTCTATAAGGTATTTATTAGATTTCATTTTAAGATTTTGATAAATAAAAGTTCTGGTTGAAAATATATTTGCCTTGGAACAGACTACCGAATACCTAAGTGTTGCTAGGATCTATGAATCAACGATGTCGAAGATGTCGTCATTCAAAAAGTTCGACAAAAATAAAAAATGGCTACCTAATGATTCATATGCCTTCATTTGTTTGCAATACTAATATAGATACTTAAAATTAAATATAGTTTATAATAGCTCCATGTTTTATTAGAAATCATTCATTTATATTTTTTCAAAATAGCACGTATTTTAATTACATTTTCTTCAGTTGTTATGGGAAAATGGCAGCAAAAATATATGATTACTATTTTCCATTTTTTCCCTTTATTTTCTACAGAAATGGAGTACTTGTTTCTACATATTGATTATAAACGGCATTTTTCAAGTTAATTTCAGACTACTTAGAATAATAAATTTTTCAAAAAGCTTGATTGTATTACAAAATTTAAAAAATAACATTTTCCTTTTCCTTCCATTGAAGATAACTACAACTTTACAGATATAAAGCTCTTTACAGGTACGTTCGTAATTCTATAAATACGTAGAACCTATAGTCGTTGTATGGTCCATCCGTCTGTCTGTCTGTTCGCCGGTCCGTATATAACAGCGCAAAAGACTGTCCAACCGAATGGTTTGAAATTTAATGTATATTACCGAATCATAGCTGCCAACTTTTACGCTTTTTTCTTACCACTAAAATTTTATAGTAAATGTTGTCTTATTTAATCGTCGAAATCTCACGATTAGACAAGACGAAAATATCTATTAAATTTTATTGGTAGCAAAAAAGCGTACAGGTTGGCAGCAATGCCGAACCGTTGCAGAATTTTGTCAAGTCATTTAAAATTTTATGAAAATCGAATCAAAACTTAAAATAATATTAATAAAAGTTTTCTTCATTCTATTAAATCCTATCATACGTAATTAATTCAATGATATCCCATGATAGGTAATGATTCTAGGTTGTCATGGTGATTACGTCCTATTTAAGATGGAGTTATATTATTTCCATATTACTGAATTTAATATATATAAACGTAATAAATTTTGTATTCATGTATTTTAGCATAAGAGTGCAACAGCTATTGCACCAAGATCTGAAAATTTATAAATCTAGTCATAGTACGAACGCACCTCATTTTCCATGTTTAAAGTACAATTTCCGACTTGTTTTATATTTCCTATTTTCTTGATCTTTAAACTTTTGCTTCCAGTACAAGACATTTCAGGTAGCAGTTGCTATACACAGGGTGTCCCAAAAGTCTCCGTACAACTTAAAAAAATTATTACAAAAAAAAAAACAGGCCTACAGCAAAAATAGTTACAAAACTATGTAGAGCAGCGGTGAAAAAATCTAGGCGCCAACGGTCAGTCTCTCACCACTAAATTTTATTCGTTATTTTTCGTCGAATATTTTGTCTAATTTTTTTGTAAGAACGCTAATCATGTTTAAGCGAAGAAAACTAATAAAATTTAGTGGTGAGAGACTGACCGCTGGCGCCTAGATTTTTACACCCCTGACGTAGAGTAACTTAAAAAGTTTTTTCTACTTCTTTAGTATACTTCTACAAGAGATCCCATCGTTGCACGGAGAATATCAAGTCGATAATCCAGTTCCATCCACGTGGGTTTCAGCATGCTAACATCAACAGTAGTTACAACTGTTTGAATCTTTTGTTTCAATTCCACGAGACTGTTCACTTTCGTTTGTTCACCTTCGTTTGTTCACTTTCGTTCGTTACATGGCATCTTTTACATAACCCCAAAAGAAAAAGTCCGGTGGAGTGATGTCAGGAGACCGGGGAGTCCATGCTATGGGGACATCCTTACCAATCCAAGAAAAAGTTTCACGTACTCGTTCCACACTTTCTTCACTTGTGCTAGGGCGACCACTTCTTTTTTTATCACTGACACTTCCTGTTGTCATAAATTTCTCGTACCAGTGACGAATGCTTGAACGAGATGGTGGCGTTTCCCCGTACTTCCTTCGATAATTTCTTTGTGTTTGAATATCAGATTTCGTTTCGATGAACCACGCGACGCATTGCGCGTTCTTCACGGGATCAGTCATTTTAAATGAATGACGTTTTTGAAAATTCTTTTACTTGTGCAGCGCCATCTAAGAACAGACAAAAAAACTTTAAGTTACTCTATGTACTGTTGTAATTATTTTTACTGTAGGCCTATTATGTTTTTTGTAATAAATTTTTCAATTTGTACGGAGAGTTTTGGGACACCCTGTATATTCATCTAAGCTAATGGTATATAATTTATGGGCAATTCTTCATTAGCGTTACACCTTTTTCAATATTTTTTGGGGGGAAATTTTAATATTTCATGATTTTAATTGATATTCCACGCTTTGCCAAACATGCAGGTAAAACACATATTGCCACCTCTTACGCTTTTTCGTACCACAAAAATTTAATAGAAATTTTTGCCTTATTTAATTAGTAGATTACGGCGATTTAAGAAAGTGAAATTTGTTATTAAATTTTTGTGGTACAATAAAGCCTAAGTGTTGGCAGCAATGACAACAGTTCACGCTACCACTTATCTAGTTCATGAAATATTATAGGGGAGACTAGGGAGTACAGCGTCTAGAATACCTAGTGTGGATATATGCTATCCAAGTAGTGCTAAAAATTTGTATCCCTTAAATGTGCGGCGATACTGTTAAAATTTAAAGTGTCGATCGCAGCGACATCTGCGGGATTTTCGTATTACTAGTATTACATTGTATAGACTAGCAATTTCTTGCAGTTGTAGAAAATGTCCTGCAGATGTCGCTGCGATCTGCATATTGCAGCAGTATCATTGCACGTTTAAGGGATACAATATTTTAGCGCTTTTTTAAGTATTACAGGGATAGCCGATTTCCACCTATATATTCTAGGCGCTATACTACGGAGGGTTGACCTAATTTTTACAAAATGATTTTTTATTTTTAAAATATTGAACGTAAAATAAAGTTTTATATATCATTTTATTCGTTATACAATCAGTTATCAAAATAAAATGCTACATAAGTGTAACATATAAGAAATTTTAAAAATGATTGGTTTTAATTATGAGAAAATAATGGGTCAAGGCTCCCCACATATAGGATGGTTAACCCACTATATGGGAGGCTTGACCTACTTTGTTTTATATTGAAATATTTGTGAAGATAAATAAAATCATTTAAAAAAAAAGCAAAATAACTTTATGCTACATGCTTTAATTATTATAAAAAATATTTTTGAAAATATGATGCTTCAACAAGCCTGTTTAGGCGTAAACGCATGTCAGAGGAGAAAAATTTTGATTTAAACAGGATTTTGTATGAGCAGGTATAATTGTACTACAGGGAAATGAAATTTTAACACTTAAGACAGTATTTCGCTAGAGACCGGTTTCATGCACTATAATGTCCGGATTTAATAGCCACTTTCACGCTTTTTTTGTCTCCTTGTCCTACTTTTTGTGACATTCGACATGACAACTCTAGTTGTCACATAGTTTGGCTTCATCTCACTTTATTCATTATGTGGAAATTGGTCTACATACCATCTTAAAGTTTTTCGATCCATGCTATGTTCTTTTGCACCCGCATGAGTACTTAACTTATCGTTAACAAATTTTAACCCTTTCAGAGGCAAAGTACTTTCAGTACTAAAATTTTGAAATAAGTGACTGGCACCGGAATATACGAACAAATTTATCTGGAAATAAGAAAAAGGCTATGTTTCACATACATATTAAATTGAAAAGATTTATCAAAATTCTGGTGCCATTGTGGAGTTTGGGAATTAACATAAAGTGGATTCATAAATATACAACTTCCCCTGAAAAGGTTAAGACTGCTGCTTTCGTTCTTTCTAGTCTTTTCCACTGTTTCGATTTACCTGTTGTATGTAATATTTAAATGGAAACAAGTTCCTATCAACTTTCGCATTTATATTTCATTTTTTTTTTCTTGTGCAGTGCAAATAGCAATTTTTTACGTCTTTCTTTAATCAGTTTTAAACGTTTTCTTTTCCATCACCTCATTTTACTGTACCTTTGCAGAATAAATTTATATTCATTTTTATATATAACCATTAATCTTTCACTATGCACAGTGTATAATAAAAATATTTAACCCCTTAATTAACCCATTACCGACGGACAATACCTTTCAAACCTGAATTTTAAAACAGAAGAAGCTCCTTCCTGTTCTGAAAGTCTTTAGCAAGTTGGTGTTCTAGATAGGTTTCCTAAGTTTATGCATTTGTAAGTATCTTTCAATGAACGAATTTAATATAAAATGTCTTACAATAAAAAAAAAATGGACAACATAATATAAATGCATCTCTGCAAGGTAGAAGACCCGCCCTTAGTCATTTTTTTTTTTTAATGTAAACGAGAATTTTCGTTTCCCTTCGTGAATGTGTTAAGGGAGCCTTGAACATCTAGTCAACCGTCCCTCACCTTGACTGGGTCAATCCTCCCCACATAGTCTTTTTCTAAAGAATAGCACATTGTTATGTTAAGCCTAACTTACTGTATAATCTTTATACCTGGAATGAAAGCTCGATATTTCTGCATTACTTAAAACCTACATACTTAAATTTCTGTGACATATTTTATCTGAAAAAAGCTTACAAAGTATTTCTAAAAAACACAACTTTTAGGTTGAAAACACCTCACAATGGATTTTTCCACACTTATTTCGATTATCTGTATGAAACAGATATTGCTGTTTGAGCATTCCGGGAGCTTTGTTTGACACCTATCGATAAAACTCTGAAATTCTTTTAAATATGAAAACACTGATGGGTGGGTCAAGCCTCCTGTATGGTTAAACCTCCCTAGTCTCCCCTATATATATTATTATGTTATATAAAGCATCCGAAATTAAAATAAAATACATTACACAGAAAGGAATATCGAAAAAATCTAATGTAGATTAGCACATTTCGAACCAATCATTTTCTAGATAAGTAAGAGTAATAAAAAAGTTTTGCACCCGAAACTTTATTTGTGAAACAAGTTTAAATAAAATAAAAATAAAATTTATGGTTAGAATTTTATTTATATTAGATTAATTAACCTTACTATCGTGAAGAAATAACCAAGCAAATGAGACCCGCAGGAGTGAGCATTTTGTACACATACTAAAATAAAATCTGTTCGGTTTCTTTGTCTGTAACGTGACTTTGTAGGATAAGTAAATCCATTCAAATGCGTAACAGCCTACACTAGTCACGGGAAGAAACGCTCAAGTTAATGTAAATGGGACCGTTATATTCAAATATCTCGTTCGCATTTTAATATTTTCAAAACATCTTTTGGCATCGGATACCTAAGATCGATATCTACGCTTGTGCGTTTGTACTTTTTCGATTTTAGTTACAGTTTTTATATATGCGGATACTTTAACCCCTTGCGATCTGGCGCTGTTAGCGGATGTATGTCACTAGCCAAAAGTGTATTTCCGCATCTGGCAGATTTTTTTTTTTTTTTTTTTTTTAGAAATTTTGAATTCACATGCCAAAAATTTAATTGATAATTTTCTTTTACTTTGTGTACGGAAAATCGATCATCTTGTAATGTAAAAATAAGAGATAAAACTTTCTGGTAAGAATTCGTAATGTCTAATTAAAAAATCAGCCAGATATCATGACGTCACAGAGCGTACGTGGTTAACCTTTGGAAACGGTTGTAACCGCTTCAGAAAGTGAAACTATTTTTATATAAAAAAATCTATAACCAAAATCGAAAAAATACAAATGCGCAACCATATATATTGACCTCGGGTATCCTAAGCGAAAAATCCATTAAAAATATTAAAATATAAATATGTAAATATTTCTTCCATAGATTTAATATTAGCGTTCGAGTTTCTCCACGTGTCTAGTGTGGGCTCTTAATGTTACAATAAAGTCACTAAAATATCATTTATTTGGTAATGTGATAATGATTTTAAAAATAATAATAATAATAATAATAAATAAAAATTTTCCTTTCGGAATCACTATGAACTCGGAATTTCTGAATAAAAAAAAGAGGTCAAGCTCTCCTGCGAGACACTACTTGACCGCCCCTGTTTGGCTGGAGGAAAAAAAATAAAATACGAGGTTAAATCGGGGAAAAAGTTCAGGAACCGTATAATTTTCGAATCCGAAAGACAGCACTGATGTGTGTTCGGGGTATCCCAAAAATGACTGATGGAATTTAAAATTCAATAACTTCCAAACGGTGACAGATATTTAAAAAATTCTTGCAGGAGTGTTATGTATGAAGTCAGGAGTTTTTATGCTGCGATTATCAGTTTTAGTTACAAAGAGCATCGATAGATGGCGCTGCAAGCAATAACAGCTAAATCCAGGCTCGATTTTTCGGCATCTCTCTTCTTCCATGCGAAAAAAGGAGATTAAAATGTACTGAATAGATTCCGAAATACCAAAAATCGGGTCTGAACTGAGCGCCTGCTGCTCTCAGCGTCATCTATTGTTTGAAATTCAAACTAAAATCAAGAATCACAGTACAAAAACTCCTGACATCATACATAACACTCCTGCAAGAATTGTTTTAATATCTGTCACCGTTTTGAAGTTATTGAATTTTAAAATCCATCAGTCATTTTTGGGACACCCGGTACCTGGTATCGCATTCACTATCACTAAAGAGTGTGTCATTTCGTATGATAGTCTAGGCGACAACTACATGAAATCGTAAGTTTTCTGATATAGGAAAAAGAGGAATATTTTTTCATGTAAGACTAAAAGTAAGGGAATCTGTCGCTGATCTCCGAAGAAGGTGTATTGTGGTATAAGTAAAAAAAAAAAATGCCATTTACAATGAATTTTTAACCGTTTATCCTAATTTATATCGTGCAAGAATGATAAAATATGGAAAATGTGGCCTCCATCTATGCCTCCATAGTACTATCCCAGGGTGGCGAGTGGTCAGGGAAAAACACAGTAAAAAAAAGGTGTTAAATACCAGTATTTAGTTAAAGAGAAATTCGCCTTCTTTAATCCCTTTATATTATTCAAAGTATTTTCTACAAGAAAATACTGGTAGTTTCCACTTTTTCTGACTGTATTTTTCCCTGACCACTCGCCAACCTGTATCCTGATTTGTCTGTCGCAACCGTAGCAGCGCAGCTGACAAAATAATTTATAGGTTTACATAGGTCAAATGTGCCAAGAGTTGCGGATTTGAATACCACTTTACGTAGAGTTATATTCGCTATATTTACTTGCGAATTTCTGTGATTAAATAAGGAGAATAAAACCCTATAGAAAACGTGAGGTTCGATATTCGTAACTCTTGGCACTTATGATATGCCATCGAATGCAAGGTTAATTTTACTTTAAAACAAAGATCAAATAGCTTTGTAATAGAATATCATGGTATACCGACGTTCGGTAATGCCTAAACGATTTTTAAAGTGTAAGTTTCTATCTTTTAGCATGTGTTTCTTCGAAGAAATTAACGTCATTCAAAAAGTTTTATGTCATTTTCTTAACAGCTTGGATGATGTGGGATAACCGTAGATATCGGATGTTGAACACGATCCATACATTTTCCTGCTAAAGATTGATGTGGGTAAGCCCGAAATCAACAGGAAGTATATATAAAAAAATACTCATAAGATTGTTAAAATTAAGACATTAAAATATTCTTATTAATAGTTACACGACCCACGTCCTCATTAAGGAAAATCTAAAAATAAATTAGATATATGTAAGACAGAAATTGGTGCACGAGTCAGTGAAAATTTAAAAAAGAGTATTGCATAAAACTATTTTCTCTAAAAGATTGTCATACTTACTAAAAGATATACCTAAGGTAGTAATGCGCAGATTTAATGATTTTACAATAGAAATAATCCTTCGGTCATTCGCAAAAACATAGCTTCCAACCATTGTATAGATTTTTAATCAAATACCATCGGAAATTCAGTAAAAAAAATAAAAAATAAAAAAATCATAATTACCAACCTTCCTAATTTTTTAATGAATTCTCTTCAGAAATTTTGAAGATAAAAATATTTTTTTATATTTTCATGAACTTCTTAAATTAATTCTAATTAAAATAAGAAAAAAAAATGTCGATACAAAAGTTCTGGCAGATGTTGAATTAAAAAAAAGAAAGAGAGGTTGGCAGCTATGCTTTTGCGCATGCCTAAAAGATTCATTCGAATAGTAAAACCATTCATTCTGCACATCACTAAGCCAAGGTGCGTACACTAGGGCAGGTAGGGGTGTTGATACATTGACAATTTTTATCAATAAATGGCATTAACAGCCATTCTAAAACATGTGAAGGCTTTTTTTTTCTGCTGAAGCCATCATTAGCTGGACTAATCAGTGAAGAACTGACAACTTTTCTTTTCTTTTAATTTTGAAGGTTTTTGGAATGTCAATGTAAATTTTTTCATTGACTGATATTCTTTCATAACTCTTATTATTGTGAAGATAATATCTTGTATTTTTTTTACTTATAAAGCACATTGTTAGGATTAGTTTTACTAGAAAGTAGATCACCATTCTGCAGCTGCATTTGTACAAAGTGATTGAAAATCCGATAAGGCATAATAGGGAGAAATGATACATTAGTACTGGGGAGAAATGATACACTTGTATATTTGAAATTTAATAGTTTTTTTTAAGTTTGCAAACTAATATAGGACTGTAATATTCATTATTGTTTTCCAGGAAGAGCTACTGAAATTGGTAAGGAAGAACAAAGAGACTATTTATAGACATTATGTAGGTTACATTGAAAAGCAGTGCGATGATAGATGGTTAGTTCGCTTTTCTCGTGATGTAGAAGGGGAAAAGTTTAAATGGCTTGAAAGGAAAATGTTTCTATAAATTACGAAGGGCAAATTGAAAAAAAAAAAAAAAAAAAAAAAAAAACATTAAATCCACCCGATTTTACTTATCAAAATGATAGAGTTATTAGTTTTTCTTTTAACCATTTCAGGGGTGAAGGTATGTTTATGAAACCATTTAATTTTAATTCTCAAACGCCACATTTGCACCAGCATTTCGGTAAAATATTTTCCAATTAATATGAAAGTGAAATGTAGCCCTTTTCTTATTTCCAATTAAATTTGTTGGTAAATTCCGGTGCATTCATTTATTCAACACTTTAGCATTGAAAATGCTTTGCCCTGAAAGGGTTAAAGGAATCTTAAATGTGCTAGATTTATGATAAATTGTTTGTAAATCAGCGATGTTCACTTCATTTTTCCTTGCAGCTAGATCTCTAGGGGTTTTTTCATTATTTATTTTCTAAAAAGTGTGTTAATAGAATTGTTTAAATAATAGCAATAGTTTAAATGTTTTTGTGAAAAACATTTCTGAAGCAAAAATATGTCAATGTCATTTCGTTTCAAATTTTACTTAAATATTTCAAGATTTATCATAGAAAATTGTATGACGCATAAATTGAATTGTATGCATTTTTTTTTTCAATTTACATAACAATGTATCAAACCTCCCTTGATAGTGTATCAATCCTCCCCAGTAATGGGGAGATTTGAGACAGTAGTAATCATTCAAAATAATTGGAATATATTTTCTGAATGACTATTTTTTAAAGTCACAATATTTTTAATAAATGAATAAAAGGTCACATAAGAAAACATGAAAAATTTGTTTAAAAATAGCTTTCTAAGGGTTGTAAAAAATTAGTAAAAAAAAAAGTGTATCATACCTCCCTTCCTCTCCTACTTGGAATATCCAAGACGTCTCACACCACTATTAAAAATTAGGAATTTTTTTTTATATTTAACCAGCAGAATTTATAATTACAAAGTCTAAATCAAGAATTCGAAAAAAATTTCAGCGATTAAATGAGGAAAAAAATTCTATTCAAATATTCTTCGAAAATTTTACTCACCCTGTATACTTTTTATTTTTATTTTGTAATAAGGATACAAATGTAGAATTTGATATGTTTGTAATAGTTTTTATTTAATGTCTTGTAATATGTTAGTACATATAACATCGCTGCATTTTCTTTGTTTGTTAGGTAACATAGCTACCAACTTTTAGGCTTATCTGTGACAACTAAAGTGTTAATTAAAAAAACATAATCTAGTAGATATCATGTAATTGCACTCTTTTGTGACTGTTTATTTTATTGCGTAATTCCTAGGGTAGCTAGCATTTATGGCATCATTAATTATAAATAATAGACCGTAAGATTAATTGTAACTCAATACAAATAATATTCCTGCATGAATCCAATAAAAACAAAAGTGCGCTGTTGAGTTTTAAAACTACAGTTTCAGTTGCATGTAATTAGAAATATGTGACATATTTAACTATAACTATATTTTAATAATCAAACGTTATAAAACTTTCTTTTTTCTCCTTGATTAGAGGAAAACAGCAATAATGTTTACCAGCCATACCTCTAAATCTATTGTTAAATTGTTAGACAAAATGAGAAAAGAAACCGGAATCGATGTTATTCCATTTAAATGCATCCTACCCAGGCCTTCCGAAGTGTCTCCTATGGATTACTGTGTCTTTAGACTTTCAAAACTAGCTCTTTATAAGCGGCATCCCAAAACATTGCACGGACTCTGGAAAGTTGTGGTGGTGAAAGTTGTGGTGGTAGTGAAAGAAAATCAACCTTGAAATTTTAAGTAAAACTCTTTTATCTTGTGAATACAGGTATAAAATGTAAAAAAATAAAATTCGTATCTTTGTTCATATATTTATTTTTTCCAAAATAGTTACAAAAATTTGTGAACACAGAAAACCAGATTTCGGCATTTACTATCCGTAGCATATGAGGTAATCATATTTTTTGTACATTCCTGTATAATATCTATAAACCTGTATCTATATTACATAGTGTGCTAAAATTTAGCTTACCGTAATTTCCCGCGTATACGCCGGAGCTCAGATAATTCCATTTCCTACAAGAATGTGCTTTAAACAAAATGTGACTATTGCTTTTTCTTAGCATTTATTTGACTTCATTTTTTAAATAAAATTTTCGGTATATCTGTTGATTAGTGCCAAAATAGCGTACAAAATATTACTCGTACTACTATATTTGGATACAACCCCTCATGTTTTTGCTTCCTTTTCGGAACAACGGATTTCGAGCTTATTATATCTACGATAATTTTCAGAATTTTCAAGCTGTGTTTGTGAGACTTTCACAAAAGTTGCTCTATACACTTACCTAATACATTATGCACATTATATCTTGATTGCATTCGCGCGTGCGCAGTGAAGCATTTTTTTGTACACCTGCTCATTTTTCATCCAATTTTTATTATTTTTTAATTCTGATTGCAAAGTATTATGTACAATGTTGTTTGTCATATTTTCTGAAAAGAACTTTTTTTATAATAAGAACTCTGCAAATTATAAGCAAAAAACTTGACGAAATTTGAGACTGTTTTTATAAAAACCTTAATTCCTCTACGAGTATACATGCTATCCTCATAAAAATGAACACAGTATATTAAAATAAGTCACTTATTAATAATCTCGAGTTTGAACGTTTTGCTACATTAGTTTTTTGCAGGGTTATCCAAAAGATATTCGTTCTTTTTCAATTTATTGACCTACCCTATTTCAATACCCTATGGAGTTTCGGGAAAAAATCTTCGCAGAAATATATGACCTATACTATATTGTTTACACACCTGCAGTTTCAGGTTAATTCCTCGTGTATTTTTCTAGATATTTAACAAAATGTCTAAAATCGCAAGTGACCGTTCACCTTTGGCCATATAGTGCATTATCTAAATATTTTTACACGCTTCATATTAATGCAAAATTTAATCCAAAAAAAGCATAACAAAACTCAAAACGTACAAACTGTTTTGTGTAGTCCTGAATCAGTGTCGTGGCGTGAAAAGTTTCGGTGGTCATCGCAATTATTTAAGTTTGTGGTGAAAAATTATTAACTCTAAAATTCAATGGTTGAATGTTCAAAAAAGAAACTTTAAATCTTACCTTCACTTATACATGAACTCCAAATGTTCTGCTAAAACTGGATCGTAGAGTTTTAAAAGCTTATTAAGAGTTTTAAAATATTGCTTGGTCATCGCCGCATCCAGGGATGACCGGACGCCACGCCACTGTCCTGAATATGTTCTATAGAATCACTACGTAGTATGACGTAGTATGCAAATCTTTAGTTAAACTTAAAAACGCAAAACACAACTGAAAACGCACTTCCAGCATTCAAACAGCTATAACCGATATCTTCTCTGTGTCCCTGTAAATGAATGAAAACTGTCATGGACATCGTATTCTAGAGTTAGCATCTTGTAGTGCACCTCAGTAATGTGTATAATTTAGTGGTGGACATAATGAATGCTTTTATCATTCGAATGAATTATTTGGGCATGCGCAAAAACTTACTTACAAACATTAGTATTTTTTGATCAATTACCACCGGAAATTTTGAAAGAAAAGAAGCAAAAGCATAGTTTCCAAAATTTCTTGTCTGGTCGCTTTAACCCTTTAATGCGCAGCTTTGCATATATTCAAACAACGCTGATTTGAATTTAATAGATATTTTTTATTCGCATATTCCTAATTCACACCAGAACATTAAAATAGTAATGTCGTGTTAAATTAAAAATGAGACATTCGGTATTTAAATAAAGCGAAGTTAACCATTGAAACTTTCTGGTATAAAGTCAGATTATCTGAATTACGTAATTTCTAGAATGTATCCAATTTTGGGAATTAAAGGGTTAAAGGTTAAGTTTTATAAAATAAATAATTCTATAAAATAAGGTATTTGGAGACATACTAATTAAAGTATTTACTAATTTGCATTATTTTAGCATAAAACAGCCACACGACAGTAGTTTTCAATTGTATTGCAGATGTGCAACAGAAGAAAATATTGACGATTTATATGAAAAATACATCTCTGATTTTTTTCATTATTTTTCTTGAGTAATAAACCTTTCAAAGTATCACATATAATTCTTTCGAAACAAAATAAAAAATCGCGCATTTAAGGGTTAAATTACGGTTTAAAAATTCAAATTGCTTATTGCCACCACTTTTTTGAAAAAGAAATATTCACCTTATTTAATGACAGGTACCATAATACCATAATAAAGTCAATTACAAACTGGTGGGAATCAAACAAACTGAATAAAAGACGCAGCCTGTGAATATCACGAGAGCGAGAATAAAGGGGTTAATCAATTTCCTCCAAAAAAAAAAAAATTACAAAAAAGTTTCTTTTTTCTAATGTGTCTCTTAATTTTAAATTCTGATTAAAATTTGAAACTTCCTTTTTTTTTTTTTTTTTTGCAAAATTTCTGGTAGTTGTTCATTAAAAAATTACGACGGTGGTAGTTATTGTGTTGCGCATGCCGAAAAGATTCATTCGAATGTCATAATCATTCATTCTGCTCATCACTAGTAGTAATTTCATTACGATTGAAATAGTGTAACATCTTTAAAATGGGCTGCAAACAATTTTTCCTCGCATACCATTGTGTAACAGCATTACTTTTTGTGACCCTGTAAAAAAAAATGATAAATACTTTACATGCCATACTTTACAGAAAACATGTTTAGTGCCCACAAAAATGCATATAAATTTCAATATATATTTTAAAGCGCATAAATTAAGGTCTGAATTCCATTTTTTTAATTAAAGATGCAGTTAGACAAGTCATTATTAGTAAAGATCAGAAGTTAATTTGTATGATAATATATAGATATTATGGATCGATGGAAAAAGAAATTTATTCATCGTGTCGCGTCATCCTGTGCTATCTGATAGATCAGGGGCGGCCAACTGTGGCACGCTCTACACCAGTAAAATTTTACAGTAATCATTGCCTTATCTAATCATCGAATCTCTGCGAATCAAGAAGTCAACTTTTTCTGTAAAATTTTAGTGGTATCCGGCGTGCCATAGCTGGCCGCCCCACTGATAGATGGATGGTGGCGTTCCCTAACACGGTTTATTAGTGAGAAATTGCCGAGGTAGGCCATCGGCCAGGGTAGCTTAATGGGTAGAGCAACAGCACAGTACGCTGTGGACCTTGGTTCGAGTCCTGGTCCTGGCTAATTTTTCACTCCAGTTGGGTTTATTGCATTAATTGAGCTTAAAGTCTGTCTTAATATATGTGTACCTTTAATAATAATATTTAAAAAATTCGTTATGTTTCAAATAGTATAACATACGAAGTTTCCCTAAAAGGGCGAGAATTAGAAAATGAGTTTTTAAAAAATGGCAAGCGATATAAATGCATCGTTTGCTGTATATCCTTGGGGTAACAGCAAATTTTGAAAAACGTAATGATATATATGTAATATGAATTCAATATAAAAATGAGTCGAAAGTGGCAATCACAAAACTTTCTTATATCTCATACATGGGAATACTTCAAATTCGCTATCACAGTGCCAAATTTAAAAGGCAATCTATGCCCATCATGAGGATTCTAAATATATGAAATTCCGTGGATTAGTTCTTGAGATATGACTGTCACTAAGATCGTGTAAATCCTGCAAAATGCAGCATAACAGCGCCACCTATTGGGCGATTAACACCAAAAACTACTCAGCAAAAAGCTTGTGTCAGCGTCTAACTTAATCCTAAGTTAGAAGAAAACTCCTTAGTTCTTGAGACAGGGCTATTGCGGGAATCGTGAAAAATTTAGCTTAGCAGCGCCACCTTTTGGACCATTTACACCAAAATGTAAACAGCACCAATTCATATCAAAGGCTAATTCAATCAGAAATTTGATGAAAATCCGTGCATTAATTCTTGAGATAGACCTAATGCAAAAATCGCAAAAAGTGTAGCATAGCAGCGCCACCTGTTGAGCGATTTACACCAAAATGTAAAAAAAAACGTTAATTCGTGTCAAGGCCTAATTGAATCTGAAGTCTGATTAAAATCCGTGCATTAGTTCTGGAGATTGAGCTATTGCGGAAATCGTAAAAAATGCTTCATAGCCACCTTTTCAGCAATTTACAACAAAAACTAATCAGCGCCAATTTATATCAGGGACTAACTGAATGTAAATTTGTATTAAATTTCGTGCATTAGTTCTTGAGATAGAACGCCCAAAAAATTTATCACACATACATACAGACAGACAGAGTCACAGACAGACATTTTGTAAAAACATGTTTTTCGGCATCTCTGACCCCTAAAACGTGTAAATCCGTCGAAAATCGGAAGTCGAAAATTCTCGCGAATCCAATACTTTCTTATTGTAAAGATAGAAGAAAGCAATAATACAAATTTTCAAATAAACCCGTCATTTTTCGGACACATTTTAGTTAAAAGAAATCGCAAAAGATTTTCCCCAATAGATCATGCTGTATTGGATTTCTATTGAGTGTCCCTGTAAACGAACTATAAATGCTACATATTTTTTTTTTTCAATAGCGAACATATCAGGACGTGAGTATCAAAACTAGCCTTATCCAAAATTTAAAAAATCGAATTTTCTCTGTCAATCTATTCTATTGTTGAACCTGTATCGAAAAGACTCTACAATCTAAAAACAAAAAGTAGTTTTATCGTCTATTTCTGTCATTGTAAAATCTTGGTTTACAATGAAAGCCAATGGACGCAGTCAGAAGTTTTTCGCGATTTCCCAAGATTTGATTTTCTTGATAAGGCGAGTTTTAAAACTCACGTCCTCATATACAGGGTGATTCATAAAAGATGGGCAGAACTTTAAGGGGTTATAGTACACTTAAAGACAAATAATATTAAATAGGAGACTAAGGGTCCCAGACGTATTCCCAAGGAGATAGGGGGCATTAAAGTTTAGGGTCCGAAATTTCAAATGATTATAAAACATGGAAAAATTGGTCGATTCGTTTGCGGTTTTTGCAAAAAATTTTCTTTATGCCAGTATTTTCTTGAAATAAAATTTTAAAGTTCAATTTTAAAAAATGCCGATAGGGGGCGCTTTAGACTTTGGAGTAACAAACAACTATTTTTTAACGTTATTTTTTGTATTTCTTTAAATGATTTCGAAAGCTTAGACTTAAACTTAAATTTTGCTCTAAAAATTTCAGTCCTAACGAGTAGTTAAGTAGCATAAACTGAAATTTGAAATTTGAAACCCTTCTCCCCCCCAGAACAAAAATCAGTTATTCCCGATCTTTGTGTCGTAGATTAGGCTCTAACTACTGCCGCGTTTTGCTAAAATTATTCTTTATGTCAGTATTTTCTTGAAAATAAATTTTAAAGAAAATTTTCAAAAAATTCCGATAGAGGGCGCTTTAGACTTTGGAGTAACGAACAACTATTTTATACCGTTATTTTTTGTGTCTCATTAAATGCTTTCTAAAGCTTAGACTTAAACTTAAACTTTTAGCTCAAAATCTGAATCGCTGAGCGTGGTTCAGTAGCGAGGGGAGGGGGTTCAAATTTCAACTTCTGAACATAGTTCAGTTTGCACTACTTAACCATGCCCAACGATTCTGTGCTGTGATACGAGGCAAAAATACAACTTTCGTCAAGGACTGCATAGTCGGAATTCACTCATAAAGGCACTGGCACAGTTGGAAACGTCGCTCATGCAAACGTTAAAGCTCCATTCCTGACGCTAGTCACCGGGTGAAGAAGGAAACAGAAAGTATGCAAATGTCAAATGGGGAAGAAGAAGAACACGTATGCAAAATTTCGAGACGATTCAGGCATAAAAACCACTGAACGGTGAGTCAAGTGTAAGTCGCTGTAGTAATGAATCGGAAGATGGTGCCCTTCACGAATAAGGAAAAGGCTGAGATGCATTTAATTTACGGAGCGGCAGATGGAAATGGTGCAGAGGCACAACGAATGTACGGAGAGCGATTTCCCAACAGGCGGTTGCCTAACCGCAAAACTTTCGAGCGCTTGCACAGACAGTTGTGTGAGACGGGATCATTTCTCGCTTCCCGGTCGAATGCAGGTCATGCAAAAAAGGACGAATCAGTAGTTGTTGCAGAAGCCATTCTCGATGTAGTAGCGGCGCAGCCAAGTACAAGTACACGAACAGTGGCTAGGCAGGTGGATACCTCACAGTCCATGACTTGGAGGGTACTGAAGGATGAACATTTGCTCCCGTTTCATGTGCAACGAGTCCAGAAACTGTCTCCAGGGGATTATCCAAATCGTATTGAATTCGCCCGCTGGTTTCTGCAGCAGAACGCGCTAAATCCACATTTTGGACGAACTGTGCTTTTCACCGATGAATGTACCTTCACACGTGAAGGTACATTTAACACACACAATGCACATGTATGGGCGGATGTCAATCCACATGCTACGTATCCACATGCTCATCAGAGACGCTTTTCCATCAATGTTTGGGCAGGAATCCTCGGAGACCACCTAATCGGACCGTACCTTCTTCCTGAACGCCTCAACGGTAAAACATACCTCACATTTCTGCAACATGTGCTGCCAGACCTGTTAAACGTTGTTCCTCCACGCATCCGGCGGGTCATGTGGTTCCAGCACGATGGAGCGCCAGCCCATTACGTACGAGATGTCCGCAACTATCTGGACATCACATTTCCGAACAGATGGATTGGTCGAGGTGGTCCTGTTGCTTGGCCTGCTCGCTCGCCAGATCTTTCACCCCTCGATTTCTTTTTTTGGGGACGATTGAAGGCTCTTATGTATGAGACACCCATTGAATCCCCCGAGGAACTGGTCGCCAGACTTTCCGCCGCTGTAGGGGAAGTGCTCGAAAAGCCTGATGTTTTCGCGAATGTTCGCCGTTCCATTCTTCGCCGTTGTTCTGCGTGCATAACCTCTGGTGGTCACAATTTTGAACATTTATTGTAATTACATGTTAATAAATATGCTTTGGTAACATAATCCTAATTTGTGTCTTTTCACCTCGTATCACAGCACACAATGTGTGGACATGGTAAACTGAACTGTGCTCAGGAGTAGAAATTTCAAACCCCTCTCCCCAGAAACTTAACCACGTCTAACGATTCAGATTTTGGGCTGAAAATTTAAGTCTAAGCTTTAGAAAGCATTTAATGAGACACAAAAAATAACGGTATAAAATAGTTGTTCGTTACTCCAAAGTCTAAAGCGCCCTCTATCGGAATTTTTTGAAAATTTTCTTTAAAATTTATTTTCAAGAAAATACTGACATAAAGAATAATTTTAGCAAAACGCGGCAGTAGTTAGAGCCTAATCTACGACACAAAGATCGGGAATAACTGATTTTTGTTCTGGGGGGAGAAGGGTTTCAAATTTCAAATTTCAGTTTATGCTACTTAACTACTCGTTAGGACTCAGATTTTTAGATCAAAATTTAAGTTTAAGTCTAAGCTTTCGAAATCATTTAAAGAAATACAAAAAATAACGTTAAAAAATAGTTGTTTGTTACTCCAAAGTCTAAAGCGCCCCCTATCGGCATTTTTTGAAATTGAACTTTAAAATTTTATTTCAAGAAAATACTGGCATAAAGAAAATTTTTTGCAAAAACCGCAAACGAATCGACCAATTTTTCCATGTTTTATAATCATTTGAAATTTCGGACCCTAAACTTTAATGCCCCCTATCTCCTTGGGAATACGTCTGGGACCCTTAGTCTCCTATTTAATATTATTTGTCTTTAAGTGTACTATAACCCCTTAAAGTTCTGCCCATCTTTTATGAATCACCCTGTATATCAATTACATGGAATTCCTCATATATTTACAAGATTTAGAGTACCAGGGATCCAAGTGCTGAGCCGCAAATGGCTGGTTGGATTGGAGCGCAAATAGCTCACCACTAAATTTAAATAGTATTCTTCGCCTTATTAGATCTTAGAAATTCTGCCATTAAATAAAGTGAGGAATACTATAAAAATTTAGTGGTAGCAATCAGCCATTTGTGGCGTAGCGCTTACATCCCTGGAGTACGGTTAGACGGCAGAAAGACAAACCGAAGTCATGAATACTTTCAAATATGTTGGAAACTATTAACCCCTTGAGGGGCGGTCGGATATATTTTATCCCACCTACGATTAATGAAGATTTGCACCAGAAAATTTTTATGAAATTTTACTTTTCTAAATTTAATGGAAAAAAGTATTAAAATTGCTTTTCCTTATTTTGAAATAAATTATTTCTAAATTTCCGGTGGGAATTCAGCATTACACAAACGCAATTGCTTGCCCCTCAAGGGGTTAAAAATTGCATTATTTTATGACAGAAACTCTGTGATTCAGTTACCCTTCTGATTTTGTCGTGACAAGTGAATTTCAGGCAAATGAATGAACGACCCCCTCCCTAATTTGGAGATAAACGATCTTAGTTAATTTTTGTCTAAAAAGCAAGGTGACGATGGGAAAAAATTTATTAATAAAAGTTATACGTAGAATGTCGGTAAAAGTTTGAATATGCATCTAATGTTGTTGATAAAAACTTGATCATTTGAAACCTCTCACAAAGAAAAAACGTAATTAAGTATTTTTTTAGAAACAAGAGTCTTCTAAAAATAACACTTACGAATTTTCTTAATAATATATTTTGTATAAAAGCACAATCAGAAATTTAGATGACAAATCGATCTGAATCAAAATGAATGTGAAAAGTTTGTTTAAAAAGTTGACTAATTATACCAAATAAATCTCTCACGTAATTGTATTCATGTATACATTAAAGATGACTTCAACCAGTTTCTGTTTCATAAAAATATTGTATTTTCATGTGAGATTATACATTATTATTTCTTAGAATACCATTAAATGTAAAGAAACAAACTTTGTATAACGAAACATATTGCAACGTAGATATTCTCAGATTTGACTAAGATTGATATTCTTACTTTACAAAAGAGATAAATGCATGAAGTTGAATATATTATATCATATAATTCATTTTTGATACATGTACAAGGAAAATGCTTTTGGCATTCGGTTTCATTGTTACACATTCGCCAGATAGGAATTAATAAAAAAAAAACACTATCAATAAGATGAATCTATCAAACAGACGAAGTGAACGTCAAAGTATATCAAAAAATCTCAAAATCTCCTCTTCGAGCAGTTTAAATCTCTATTAACCCCTAAATGCATGATTTTTTTATTTTGTTTAAAAAAATTATATATGATTCTCGGAAAGATTTATTACGCAGGAAAAATAATGAAAAAAATTAGAGATACATTTTTCGTATAATACGTCAACCTTTTCTTATGGTGCACATCTACAATACAAGTAAAAATTAAAATATTGTAAATTAGTAAATATTTTAATAAGTGTGAATCTAAATACCTTATTTTATATAAAATTTTATTTTGTAAAGCTTAACCCTTAAATGCATGAATTATTCTTTTAGAATTGTGGGTTTTAGTCTTATATAAGAAATAGATACCAGAAATTTTAAGATAGATTTTTAATATTATTTAGTAGCATATTTTTCTACTTTTTAAAGTATTTATATTTCTATATAAATGTATAAATGTAGTGGTTGCTAAGAATTAAATAAAAAGTGATGCATATATAAATCACTATGCATTTAACCCATTAAAGACGAGTCACTTTTACACTTCTTTTAATTCTTCGACACCAGTTTTTTCAACATCGTAATTTTAAATTATTTAGTCGCTCAATATTTGAGGTTAGATAATGTGAAATTTTCCAAACTAAAATACTGGTATTCAAATTTAAAATTTTTTTCATCTTACATCTCAAGTTTTCTTGCCAATCGGCTTTAATGAGTTAAGGGTTAACCCATTAGGGACCAGCACGTTTTACAGGAATTTTATTCAGTTCACCCCACCTTTTGTTAAACACTTAATTGTATTTTATGAATCACTGAAATGTGTTAATTAAATAAGACAAAATTTACTCTTCTCTTCTACTGGTATAAGAAAAAAAAATTTTAATCACAAATATAATGTTGCAAAAACAGTCTTTAATGGGTTAACTAAATTTTTAGTTAATTAATTTTCTTCATAGTAAAAGGTTTGATTTAAGAAATTGTTTTAAAATATTTTTCATTATTATCTACCCTATATATATAAAATCCTAATGAAACGAATTTATGAAACGGATATATGAAACGGCTGAAATGAAACGAATTTATGTATCGATTCTTTGAAACTACTGATTATGTTTCACGGCGATTTCTCCTAAAATAAGGAATGCTTTGCAATGAAATTAACACCAAAAATCAGTATTGATCCGCAGATCTCAAAACTGGTATTGGAATTTTTAAATTCGAATTAGTTTTCGAAATATCAATTTTTTTCTAATTTTAAATACATTTTTCTCATGATGCAACTCAAAATTTAATCATAACAGATATTTTTTTTCATAATCCAGAAAAGGTTAATATTTTAAACTAATTTGGTGACCAGTCTGGCCTCCCTTAAGTGTATGCTAAGAAATGTATCATGCTACTTTTATTCATAATTCAATTTACTTGAACAATCTTTCGCCAAATCGAAAGATTCTGATAGAGAAATTAATTCTGACGGTATTTTTATGTTATCGAGACGCAGATGATAATTCGCTAAACATTTTTCCCGTCCCTTTTTTTTTATATTTCATTAATTTCATTTAAAATATAATCCTTTCATTCATTTTATTTGAAATACACAACTTTCATTTAAGGGGGTCCGGGACACATTTTCAAAAATTTTTTTATTTATTGAGTTAAAATTTTGAAATTTTTTGTGATGGTTAACCATATCATTTGTAAACAAAATCGCATGACAAAACTTCTCATAATTTTTTTAAAAAATTTAAATTTTAAATTATGTTAAAAAAGTGGGGTAGTTTAAAATCGTTATAACTCGAAATATTATTTATAGAATTTCAATTTTTTTTCATTTAAAGAAACAGAAATATATAAATTTTAATTTAGAGCCAGCATTTTAAAAAATATTAATTTTTAAAAAAATTAAAAATATTTAACGAAAAAATTGCAAAAAAAGTAGTGCAACTTTTTTAAAAAAAAATCATATTTTCAAAAGTAAATATTTGTTTCAAATATGCTGGCTCAAAAGTAAAGTAAAATAATCGAAAAAGATATGTTCCGAGTTTCAACTCTTTATCTTTAACGGTTCTCGAGTTATAAGAATTTAAATATGAGACCTGGTGAAAAACCTATCATGAAGAAAAACGCAATTTCACAAGAACTCGTTTCCTTGACAACCATAGCTTGAAAGGCAGATTTTGAAAGAAACCAAAACGAAAAAAATAATATTTCCTGTTCTAATTAAGATAGAAACATGATTTAAACATCACTTTAAGCAGAAAACGGCAGAGAAATTTTTAATCCAATAAAAAGAATTGAAAATTTGAAGATTTTCGTGTCCCGGACCCCCTTAAAATTGATGGCTTTCACTTCTTTCTTTGTTTTTAAAAGAAAACGAAAAGAAAAAAAATAGGCACAGATGTTATCTACGCACCGAGGTTCCTAATTGGCGCCAAAATGGCATTATTGTGATTGACATGGTAACCAGGCTATTGTTGTTTATTTAATAATAAATGTTTATTTACTTTTATTTCTATTTTAAACTTATATAAATTATTTTGTTCCATAGTTATTAATTATTTTTTTTATTTCCTTTAGAAAATAATAGAAAATAATTAAAAAATACGGTACTACTTAGTTATTCCATCGACCAGTTTCGCCAAATTATACAAATTGACATAATTTTTATTTTAAATAACGAAAGAACGAATAAATTAATATAACATTAATAAATATACAAATAAAACGTCGAAATAAAAATCCCCTGATGCCGTAAACACGTGTAACTTGCTTAAAGTCAAGTGAATGTGACATTTACGATAAGCCATTATTGGCATTTAATCTTATAGTTTGGCGATTGATTTTTGGTCGTCGGGATAACTAAGTAATGCCAAAAATGCATATGTAACTGGTATTAGAAAAGGAGGTTTTCGCCAAATATATGACATACGAATACGAAGTATATAACATCTGGCCAAATATTACCACTCGAAAAAAATGATGCTAACTGGCGAGTTGAAAAAGCTATTGGCGAGATTTGCATCCGGCTAGCGTAACAGTACCAAGAATTCTTTGCGACCATGGCAACTTTTATGTACTTTTATACGAAAAAAAATTTTCCATTTTGATTAAAAAATCAAAATGGAAAATTTACGGCCCCATATTGTCGCGATTTTTTTCAGACGCCAATGACATATACGGAACGGGCACTTAACTGGTGCCAAAGTATCGTTATTTTGCGTGATATGGTAAGCCGGATGTTGTTGTTTATGCTGTTGATGCCTTCTCCAGATTGGCGTCGGAAACAAATCGCGCCAATATATGACATCTGTGCCAAACTTTCATATGAAAGGCGAAGAATTCAGACCGTATTTGTTTATGGCAGTTGATGACTTGAACTATTATAATATAGATGAAATGATGGCGATAGAATAATATTTGCCGAATTATCACCTGTGCCTTGCTAACATTAAAGTACCAAAATGGCACCTAGAGTATAAAAAGCGAAGTGGTCCGCCCGGAACTGTTGATGATAGTCATATGACTTAGGCTATTGTTATAGAGATTGTTTTAAAATACCGAGAGACAGACTCTGTATAATTCATTATATTCATTATATTCATTATATATATATACACTTAATTCATTTTATTTTAGCTTCTTTTCAAATGTTTAACTGATCCTCTTTAATCAAACACGAAAACAACCATTGGATGTTTCAACAGCTGCAGCAACTGATTCGCAATCAGTTCAGCAACTGATTCGCTCTTAAATTTTTGCAATCAAAGGGAACTGAATGGAAAACCGTTTACATGGAGATCTGCGATAGATTAGCGTTTTTTTAGATTCTGCGGTGTCTGAACGGGGGTTGGCAGCGTAGCTTACAGGGGGCAGAGCCCCCTAGTTTTAATATAAATTTATTTCTTAAAAATTTAAGATCCAGAAACGAAAATGCATTTAAAAATAAAGGGTTGATACTTCCACTTCTAGTATTTGAATATAGGTCGGTACATACACTTCTTGGAATTCCCAACACTATTTAAGATTTAAAGTATATTTTACATTTAAATAGTAGGATTTGTAACCACTACGTCTGATCGCAGAATTTGGAATTACAGCAATGAAATAAGTCGAAACATAATATTAACCCATTCCCTGCCATGATCCCCATTTAGGGATCACACGTATTTGTCAAGAAAGCTCTTTTCACACCAGTAAATATGAAGATAAATGTATACTTTGTTTCACGAGACAAATTCCTTGATAAAATACGATAAAAATTACTCTAATTTTAAAAGTGGTGGGAAATCCAAAATTTACATTTTAACGAAGATAATAATTTGGGCTTTAATGGGTTAAAACATTCTGGCTGAACATTTCACACCCTGATATAGTAAATCACATTTATCCGCATTAATCTTAGGAAGGAGAAATTATAAATCATGAGAGTTTAATTATTTTTCAGATTATTCGTTAACCCTTTAACCCCTTCAAGGGCGGTGGATATTTTTGTACCACCTAATTTTAATTCTTCAATGGGACATTGACGCCAGAATTTTGGTTTGAAAATTTTGGTTTTATTAAGCACGTGAGAAAAAGCTTTTACTTATTTTCAAATAAATTTTCTTGTAAATTCCGGTGTCAATCATTCATTTCAGTATTTTATTATTAGAAGTGCCTTGCCCCTGATAGGTTTAAGCGTTGCTCTCGATAAGTGTAAGCTACTTTTTTTAATTCAGATTGTTTCATTGCCACAACTTTCTTGAAGTAGAAATATTCACCTAATTTAATGGCTGATAAAATGATGCGAGGATAATGGCTTTTACACTATTTTTAAAAACTGGCGGCAATCAAACAAATTGAATTAGAGTCCTGCATCGGGTAGGGTTACCCTCTTTTACTCGCACCCGACACGACCCTCGGTTTGGGTCATGTCGGATTGGTGTTAGATTTTTTTTGCGGGTCGGGTTCGGGTCGGGTTGACTTTCATTGTTTCTCGTTCGGGTCGTTTTTCGTGTTGACCCAAATTTTAAAAGAATATCCAAAATAATTTTCAGGTTAAAAATCTATTATTATAAGAGCTGCATAATGACCTTTCTCCCGAAAAAATGGAGCCTCTATTTAGCGAGCACTTTTTCAATTTCTAAAATTTATATATTTGAACATTTATGCCTCTGAATAGCGGGCAATCTATACACATACGTAACATGTGCATATGTGCATAAACTATTACAAATACGATTCACGTGTTTTTGTGTGTATTAAAAACGAAATGTTGATAATATTTTTCATATTTCGACAGAGGTAAAAATGGTTCTTAAAGAAAGAATAATCTACGTTCACATTTCTTATATACATTTTATTTATCATGCAGTACATTGAATATATACTCATTCATATTGAAATATGTATTTATTTTAATCTGAAATATAACTATGCTCTAACGTTTTGCGGAAATCCCAAAAACCCGTGTTGCAAAAAAAACAAAATATGACCCGCAAGAATTCTTACAGTGGCATCCCGACCCGCAGAATGAAAATTAGATTCATTCCAATAAAAGAAAAGAAAATTCTGGTCAACCGGAACCGCTGTTCTGCTTTATTCAACGATCCCGAGGTGTCCGCTATTCAGTGGTTTTAGTATATTTGAATGAATGTTAAAGACTGTAGATTTGTTCATTCTTCTATGCAAAACATCAAAATTGTGTTAGAGGTACAATTGCAGATTATTTTTCATAATGGCATTAAAACATGAGTTACATTCGGTTTCATTGGTTTGGGTCGGGTATCGGGTTGCGGGTTGACTTAAAATGAATTTTCGATTTCGGGTCAGGTACAACCCGAGCCGTGACGGACTCTATTCTGAATTTTTTTTTAAAGTAGACTACACACAGAAAATAATAGGGTCTTAAACGGGTAGAAAAATACCCGAATTGGGTAGAAAGATTCTTAGGTACGAGGTTACACAATTTGGGTCGATACACCTGTTTTGGTTACCACTGTGTACCCATTTTGGGCACTGTTAAATACCCATATTGGAGAAAAAATTATTTCCAAAATGGCTTTTTAACAGCGCCTCAAATAGGTATACAATGGTAACCTAAACAGGCATATGGACCCAAACTGGGTAACCTCATACCTAAGACTCTTTCTATCCAATTCGGGAATTTTCCCACCTGTGTTAGGCCTTATTTTTTACTGTGCACTGCCCGTAACAATCATGGTCTCGAGAATTAAGGATAGTACACGTATTATGATAAATATACAGATATAAATTATTATTTTGTATTCAAAATTCTACTAGAAAAAAGAGAAACTTATTGTTTGCAATTTACTTAAATTCAAAAGAACATTAGACATTAGATTAGAACCACATTACTTTTTTCCATTTCGTAAAGAATAGAATAAAATTACGTATTCATTGAAACATTGAATCAGATATTTATTTCTTTAACTTAAAGTCAACGGAGTTTTCGAAAATAAATCTTAATTTGTTAGTAAGCTTTTCAACCAAATTGTTTTGGGAGAAATATACGTAATATATTAATTTTGCACAACATATTTTTATACTTCTCAAAACAAAAAAGGTATGATGAATATCTCTACTTAAAAAAAGGACCTAGGCAATATTTCATGTGTATGAGTTAAGATTAACATTACATTTTTATAATTTTTTATAACTTATACAGTACTTTTAAAAATATTTTTAAATTTTCCAATGAATTATTTATAAATTGCTGTAAAAGTCGATAATTCTCTTCGCTGCCGACTATATTTGCCATTAGTTTGATTTATAGGACAATCATTTTGAAATTTATCTTAACGGTCTTTCCTCAAATATGAGCAATGACTTGCATTAGATAGTATGTTTTGCTCTGTTATGCGAGTTTATATCTCAAGTCGTAGGATCATAAATTTTTCATCGCTAATAGGAGTCACTTTGGTGTACAAAATTTATTGAAATTTAAATTTTGATCATGAAGTAAACATTTTAATTGAAATATATTATGAATCTAAATACATTAAAAAATAAAATCAAAATAACAAAGTTTAGTTATTATTAAAAGAAAAGTGTAAAATGGAAAATATTATTAATTCTCAAATGTTGACCTATTGTAAACCCATAAAGACGTTGCAAAATTACATAACTTAGCACTTTTCTGGGCTGATAGGTTCTGAGAAACTCAAATAAAGTGTCAAAAGTGTCTGTTATCATTTGAAAAATTGGCGCAATTTTTAATATTTATATGACTCTTATTTGAAAAGTTTCACTAATATTTTGAAAGAAGATAATATTCTGAATCTAATGACGCCTGTGGTGTGATTTTCTCACAACTTGTGTCAACGATCTACGAATAAAGGCAGGTGTATCTGTTTTTATGCTGAATGTACAGTTAATCGCAATTATAAACACGACTAAATTAGTCACGCTTCACTAATGTTGCCCCTTATCCCTCTAATTCCCATAGTAGAATGCGTTCTAGAAATTCCGTAATTAAGAGAATCACACCAGAATATTTCAATCGAATTTTCGCTTTTTTTAATGACGTAATATTTGTTAATAAAAAAAAAATATTACTATTTTAAATTTCTGGTATGAATTTGGATTATCTGAGTTGAAAATTCACTAAATTGGAAACACTGGTGGTAGCATATATGCTCCCATGGGCATTAGAGGGTTGTTCTAAGTTGGTATTTTAATTTCCTATTTCATTCAGAAAATCCAAATTCATACCAGAAATTCTGAAGAGCATTTTTTTATTTATTTAATGAGAGACATTTCGTGATTATTTAAGGTATCTGCTTACGTTCTGGGCGCTTTCCTTTTTTAAATGTACCATACGGAATAAAAACACGTATTTTTTATTTAACACTACCAGTACTAATATCAAGATATTATGTAAATGCCTAAGATGGCACTTTGACCAGAATATTCATCACATAACGAAGCATGTAGCCAAGCAAAATAATTTTTGAGGTAATTGCGGCAGTTTTAAATTATTTCTGAATTGAATATATATAAAAGTTTAAATAAAGTAAATGTGAAGTAAAATATAGAAACATAAATCAAGATATTTTTACCTTTAGAAGTTAGAGAATAAATTTCATTTAATTCACAGGATGCGCTAATGTACATATTTTTGAGTACCACTATTTCCGGGTAGTAAGCTTCCCAATAATTATTTGCAGAAATCTGCGAATTAATAAGAAAAAAAATTACTATTCAGAAATAGTGGTCGTCAAAAGTAAGTGCCACCACACAACCTACATGTAAGCTGCGTACTCGCCTTGAAATTTCCACGGAATCTGGCAACAGTATTTAAGATTAGAATTAGTATATATTTAATATTTAAATAGCGTAACATGTAACTGCTACGTGTAACCACAGAATTTGGAATTCTTTTATAAGAATAATTAATAACTCTATTAAGGCGGTTCTCAAATCCCCTGCTCAACAATGCGAAACTTTCTGACACATTTTCTGGCTCATTTTTAAACATAAAGACATAAAATATCCAGCACACTAGGCAAATAGGGTCTACACCAGTGTAAACCCCCAGATCCTAGCGATCTGGTGATCCTACTCTACTTAGGCAATCAGGAATCCTACTGAATAGATTAGGAATTGAAATGAGTTTACCATTTTTCGATAAACAAATTACTTATCAAGTAATAATATCAAAGAAAGGAAAACGTCTTTTGATTGCACAGTTTCTGAAGAACATCTGCTAATTTCATGCATTTCTGAACAAATATGAATTTAAGAATGCGTCAAAAATTAGCCCCTTTGGATTTGAGAACATCCTTAACCCTAGTAGGAAATAGAGTTATCTGATCTGCGGGGTATACGCGGGAAATTACGGTACATGATAAATAATACAGTAAGTCACAGGAATTATAGCCCGAAAGTAGAGTGTTTTAGAATAATAGAGTGTTTTGGCTTTTTCCAACATTTTTGTCGTTTTTTTTTTTTTTATCTTTGAATTATGATTTTTTTAACCCCTTCACGGTCACTTAATATTTGGAAAAACCATCAAAAAAGTACCTATTTATTTTATTACAGAAATTGAATAATTATAAGGTTTCTAAATAAAATATGCAATTAGTTTTTGTTTTTTTTAAGGTGAAAAAAAAGATGTTATAGAACAAATTCATATTTGTAGAAAAGCCATCATGCGAGAATTCTGTATCTTAATGTTTGTTTTTCACCGTACAAATTAATGCGAATAAAACCTTTATTTATCATCATCACACACATTTTTACAAATAATATTTGAAATAACATATATACATTAAATTTTGATTATTAATAATTTTTTGAGTGTTACATATTCATAGCTGCCAACCTTTCACTAATCTTCCGTAATAGCTTGATTAATTTGACCCAGGTTAACCACTTCCGAACTGGAAAATTTATTTCACGAATCTATATTTATTTAATTCAAGGTTTCTACGAGGAACATATTTAATTTCATTTCTTCAAAAATTTTCTGGTTCGAAACGTGATAAACCAGGGTCAAATTAACGCACGTATTACGGAAGATTAGTTTGAGGTTGGCACCTATGCATATTTCGAAACATGCAATACAAAGCCCAATATTACAGTCAGCGCAAAAGCTAAACCCAGACGGTTATATTCAAAGACTTCACACCGAAATGCCAGTTAAATTTTTCTGGTTTCAGAAGTTTTTTCCAGCAAAAAATATCCAGCCAGGAAATATAACGGGAGCGAGAAACACAGAGAGAACGACACCTCAGCCCGTGATATTGACGGGAGCGAGAATTAAGGGGTTAAGAAGTTCTGACAGAACAGTATAACTTTAGGTATGTAACAGTATGCACTAGGGTAAATCTAACAGGAATTATTTTAGATGTAGATTCAGTATTCAGTCCGGTATTTTTCTTTTCATCAAAATTCAATGACAGTTTACATAGGTTTCTATAAAGAAAAAAAGGTTTTTTTTTTACCTTTCATAAAAGCAAAATGGACCTTTTTTAGGTTTCCTTTTTCATGCTCGTTTTTTTTCTTTGTTAAAAAAAGTCGTAAAAGCATCTTTTGTAGCATCTTAAAAGAGTTGGAATTTGATTTAAAAAGGGGGAATTATTCGTGAACAAAACAAATTTTCAAAAAAGTCATGTACTTGTAAAGATTTTTCCACTGAAAAGAAAATTTCAAGAAGAACTCTAAGAAAATTATTTTCTTTTAAAGCGACGTTTCTGCAAAGAAAAGATTTCATTCCTTTGAGAAAGATCATTACAGCTTAACAGCGCCACACTCATTTTAGGTTTTAACGAGCGTAAAACACACACTTCTTCTTTATGTGTATCTTAATGTAAAGCATACTTAATAAGCATAAATTTTTCTCTTCAAAAAAGCATTTTTCATGTCAACTCTCAAAGTAAATATATAAAATTAAAATGCCACGAGCAGTGCAATTTTTTTATGTTTCCTCATTAAAAAAAATCTGTGGATGCTTTATTACAAAAAGACAGCATTTTCCTTTTCTAAAATCGCTTCAAAATGACTTTTGAAATACTAGATAATTCGCTAATATATATTCATGGCACAATTTTTTTATCCTTTAGATAATGAATGTCGATAGGTAATTTCTATGTACGGCTTCCAATTGGACAACAGTAATATTGAACACAAAATTTCGCCTTCTCTAATCTCAAAATTTCAGCAATTAAATAATGCAAAAATGTTTGTCCGAAAAAGTGGTGTCAAAACAATAATAATTGGAAACAGCACATTTTGGCAATAAAAACAGATTGTCGTGAATATGATGGCATTCACTAGCTAAGGTTTAATATTTATATCTTTCAAGTACTTGTTTACAGTACTTTTGTTGCCCTTAACGGTCGCATTAAATTACAGTTTAAAAATTAAAATTTCTTATTGGCACCACTTTTTTGAAAAAAGAAATATTCACCTTATTTAATGACAGGTAAAATGATACCATAATAAAGCCAATTACACTATTTTATAAAACTGGTGGGAATCAAACAATCTGAATAAAAGCCACAGCCCGTGATTATCACGGGGGCGAGAATTAAGGGGTTAATGATTAAAAAAAATGGAAATAATTCTAAACCCCCTTCATGACGGACGTCATTTAACGACATTTTAATCTGTAATACACAATTTTCAATTCTGTAATACATTTTTTAATACAGTAAGTACAGTTCTGTAATACAGTATTTTTAGCCCTATATGATCCACGAATTCTACATTTTTTAAGGAAAATATTAGGATTAAAAAAAAAAAACTTCTGCTTGAAATAAAAGCGTACACATTACATGGAGTGTATACGTGACATTCATTCTGAAGGAATTTCTTGTCCAACTGTAGAAACTATTTATATTCATGACGATAAGAAGCTTACCTTTTTTAGTGTTGAAAAAAAAAAAAGATTTGCATTTTTTGCCGGGTTTCAATGATTTTTTTTTTTTTTTTTTTTTTTTTGTAACGTTAACTCTGCTCCTTTTGAGTTTTGACTTAATGACTTTTATCTTTGATATACATTTTAATACCTATTCCTATATTCCTATGCTATTTAGTTAATGTTTAAATTATTTTGAAGCCAACATATTTCAGAAATAACATTATTTTATTTTTTTACACATTTTTTCATGTGTACTTTTATTTTGATACTAATATTTATGTTACACCACATATATATATATCAAGGTTCGTATGCCTGAGAGGATTCAATGAATTTGAAAACCGGATTTCCCATACAGTCATTGTCGCTATATTTAAGGACAGAAATTTTTCATTCAATATGGCGAACGATATTTTATGAAATAGCTGGTATTCAAAACTCCTGAAGCGAACGAACCCTGTATATATATATATATATATATGTGTGTGTTTAAAACCGTGGTATATTAGTTATCATATTCTTAATTTCTTTCAGTAAATGGTTTTTCGACTTTCTTTAAGGAGCTTAACCCGTTGAAAGGCACCGGTATATTATATATGCCACCTAATTTCAATTCCCAAATGCCACATTAGCACCAGATTTTAAAATTAAATTTTGCTTTGTATAATGTACACAAAGAAAAGCTTTTACTTACTTCCATATAAATTTGTTCATCAATCGCGGTTTCACTCAATTATTTTAACGTTTTAGCAACAGAAGTACTTTGCCCCTGAAAGGGTTAACCCTGCAATGCCCAATGTAGAATGGATTACATAAATTGCGCAATTCAAAGAAACGGAATTCATACCAGAAAACCTAAATAGCAAATTTCGGTAAATTTAATAAAGAAATGTCTTTTATTAAATAAAGCAGAAATTTCTATTTTAAATTTCTGGTGTGGATACGGATTACGTGAATTAAAATAAAATCCAAAAAATCGAGAACACTGATGGTAGCATAAATGCTACCATGGGCATTAACCCCTTAATTCTCGTCCCGTCAATATCACGGGCTGAGGTGTCGTTCGTTATTTCTCGCTCCCGTCATATTTCCGTTCTGGTGGAGATTTATTGCTGAAAAAAACTTTCGAAACCAGATAAATTTAACTGGCATTTCGGTGTGAAGTCTTTGAATATTGCTGTTTGGGTTTGGCTTTTGCGCTGACTGTAATGCATGTAATGCATTTTGTATTGCATGTTTCGAAATATGTGACACTCAAAAAAATTATTAATAATCAAAATTTAATGTATATATATTATTTCAAATATTATTTGTAAAAATGTGTGTGATGATGATAAATAAAGATCTAAGATGTGAAAAATAAAGGTTTTATTCGCATTAATTTGTACGGTGTAAAACAAACATTAAGACACAGAATTTTCGCACGATGGCTTTTCGACAAATATGAATTTGTTCTATAACATCTTTTTTTACGCCTTAAAAAAAAACTAATTGCATATTTTATTTAGAAAACTTATAATTATTCAATTTCTGTAATAAAATAAATAGGTAATTTTTTGATGGTAATTTTCCAAATATTAAGCGACCGTGAAGGGGTTAAAGGGCTAATATTGCAATTCTTAGGCTTAATGCAGACAATATTTGACGAAATAACAAATATGTACTATGAATTATACTTATGAAGCTCTTCTAGTGAATCCATAAGACATTCTTGATTTCTCATAATTGAAATTTCTCTTATTTACTGTGTTTAATTTTTGTATTACTGGTTTTTGAATTTTACACGATGACATTTTAATTTAATATATATATATATATATATATAAACCTCGTAAAAGATTACATTCAGCCTGAACTAGCGCAATCCCCTCACAAATATAATCTTTTACAAGGTTTATATTGAATTTATGTGTTCTACTGCAGCTTTTTGTCGCATTTCACATGAATATAATTTGCTTTTTGTTGGTGATTACTATGCTTTAAATTTAAATATGTATATATATTTGCCAAATATTTTAGTTGCCACGTTGTCTTTAATATTGAAACATACATATAACGAAGTATAAAACAGCTTACATTAATTTTCGTTACGATAGGATTTTTGCATTAAATAAACAATTACTCTAACAATGTTATGAAAATAGCAGTCGGAAATATTCCAAATTCTAAAAAGAAAAGCGGTATTAGATTGGTCAGAGAGCAGAAAAAAAAGGATAGTCCGAGAACCCTTACAAACTTTTATAACCAAATTTAGAATATGTCATCAAGTGAGGAAAAGTTTTGAGTTGAATAAAGCCAAAGACGATGGGTTAGATCATAACGAAAGGTCGTTTTGTAAGCTAACTATCGATATCCTCTCAGCAATTTGCAGCTTTTCATCAAAGATATAGTCGGCTATATTAGAAAGATAGCATATGCTGCCAACTTTTACGCTATTTTCTTCCCACTATCTTTAACCCTTTAACTGTCGCATTAAATTATGGTTTAAAAATTCAAATTGCTTATTGGCACCACTTTTTTTGAAAAAGAAATATTCACCTTATTTAATTGCAGGTAAAATAGTACCATAATAAAGGTGCCTATCTATCTAAAGGTGTTTACACTATCTTATAAAACTGGTGGGAATCAAACAATCTGAATAAAAGACACAGCCCGTGAATATCACGGGAGCGAGAATTAAGGGGTTAAGAGAAAGGTTTTTTTTTTATTTAACACGTTCACGCCGGCGTGCATCACTGGTAGGTCACGCTTGATTGACCCATCGAGCGGCGTGCATCACCGGTGGGTCACGATTGACTGTCGCATCGGGCGGCGGGCATCACCGGTGGGTCACACTCCACTGTTACATAGAAGGCGTTCACTACAGGTGGGGCACACTCGATTAAGCCATAGACGGCGAGCACTACAGGTGGGTCACACTTGAATATTCGAAAATTCAGTATTAAAAACAATTCAGTATTATAAACCTTCAAGACGGGAAACGAGAATTCTCGTTTTCATTCAAAAGATAACATTGACTAAGGGCGTGGCTTCTACCTTACAGAAAATGCATTTATATTATGTTGTCCCTATTTCTTTAGATCAGTGGTGGCCAACTGTGGCACGCTGGACACCACTAAAATTTTATAGTAATCATTGCCTTATCTAATCATCGAATCTCTGCGATTCAAGAAGTCGGCTATTTCTTTAAAAAATTAGTGGTATGCGGCGTGCGACAGTTGGCCACCCCCGCTTTAGATTTTAAGATTGTTTATATTAAATTCGTACATATGTAGTCAATAAAATAATGTCTCTAAGTAATTTGCTTACTCCTTACGAACTTTTAGACATTCACAATCAACTCTGCTTGTTATATTAGAGTTCAATTTAATAAATATGAGAGGGGCGTGTCATTACACACAGTGTCCGAATAAACGAAAGTACCGCGCCGCCAGATGAAGCAAAACATGAATTCGAGCGCCGCACAGTGGTCCCAAATCGCGATCGAGTGGCCAAAAATCATTTCTGGCTTTCCTGGTGGATGAATATCCTTCATTTTTAATTTTATAACATTCTAAATGACATTACATTGCGAATTTAAACTAAATGTAATTGGGGTTCCGGGGGAGGGGATTTGGGGGGGGGGCGGAATAGAGGGGCTAAGTTTTTATTAAATTTAAATTTTCTTTTTTTACAGGATTTTTTTTTTACAGGAATGAGAATTTTTCACTTTTGATTATGGGGTATATTTTCCCTTTTTCAAAACAAATCATCTAATTCAATAGGTGATGAAAATGTGAAATTTTAACCCCCCCCCCCCTCCCTGAAAATATACAGGTTAAAATCTTATTTATTTTTCTCTTTTTAATGTTATTGCAACGTAAAAATAAAGAGTATAAGCAATCAGTAAAATACATAAATAATCAATCAGCTGAATTTTGCCACCTCCCCCCTCCAATACACCCAACACACGCACACGCACACGTGAAATCTCCCCTTTTTCCATTTGCCTCTATACCAAGGAAATTTTTAAAATATCATTGCTATTTTTTAAGTTTTCAACATCTATTTACTATGAATTAATAATAAAATCATTAACTTCATTAATTAGATTACTTTCAAAATTTTTGGTTCCCCCCCCCCCTTTCTTTTGCTTCTCTCTTTTACACAGAGAATAATAATTTTGAAATTCCAATAAAACTGAAGAATCTGCCTTTGTTACTTTCTTTTGGTAATATTAAATAAATAATTACCCCAATAATTTTCTAGTATATTTGAAATTTCCGCTTCTCCACCCCCCCCCTCTCCTCTCCGGTATAAAATTCTAACATCTCTAACAGTTTTAAAATTTTTACAAAAAAAATCAAAACTATGTTTTAATACAAAACAATTTTATATATTTTTATCGAAAAATAAAATAAAATCAGTTTTTTTAATAAACCTTCAGAAAAGTGGATTTACACATTTCAAGTAACTGCAACATTTCATCCCAAGGGTTGAGTGAAATTTTCATATATATATTTTAATTTGTTAAAGTATTAAAGTATTCGTTAAAATTTAAATGTGCACTTAACTTAATACAAATAAATTAACATTCATATAATAAACTGAAAATAATAAACTTAATAAAAAAATTTACAATAGATTTATATGACGATACGTGAAATTTAAAGTAAAACTTAATAATACTACTTAACCCGTTCGGTATCATAGGTGCACCCTGAAAAAGAGCATAGAGAATTTGTTTAAGGCACCAGCAAAGAAAAAAAATAGTTAATTTAGTTTAGTTAAAATTTAGTTAAATTAAATATTTAGTTTCTTTAATTAGAGCATTTGATTTTTTGATTGATTAAGTAAAGGTAACTCTTTTGAAAAAAGTGGTGTCAACCGAATAAAATTTGCGTAAAAGCCTCCGGTCTCGAAGGGGTTAATAATAAAATTTATTTATTTGTAAGTAGGTAAAATATACTTTTTAAATAATTAGGAAATTAAAAACATTAAACGATGTTTCCCAGTTGATTGAATTTCCCAGACATGCATGTTGCTAGAATTTAATATCTACCCTATATATATATATAATCCTGATGAAACGAATTTATGAAACGAATATATGAAACGGCTGAAATGTAACGATTATTTGAATCGACTGATTAAACAACTGATTATGTTTCAGGGCAATTTCTCCTAAAATATGGAATACTTTGCGATGAAATTAACGCCAAAAATCAATATTGATCCGCAGATTTCAAAACTGGTATTAGAATTTTTAAATTCGAATTAGTTTTCGAAATATTAATTTTTTTTCTAATTTTATATACATTTTTCTAATGATGGCAACTCAAATTTTAATCAAACAGATATTTTTTTTTCAGATTTTAGAAAACGTTACTATTTTAAACTAACTTGGCGAGAAGTTTGGCCTCCCTTAAATGTATGCTAAGAAATGTATCATGTTACTTTTATTCATAATTGAATTTGTATTTAATTATCATTTTATTCAATACAAACAGAAACATTTAAAATAAATGGCTTTCACTTCTTTATTTTTTTAAACGAAATGAAAAGAAAAATATTAGGCACAGATGTCCTATACGCACCGGATACCTAATTGGCGCCAAAATGGCATTATTTTGCTTGACATGGTAACCCGGCTATTGTTGTTTATTTAATAATAAGTGTTTATTAACTTTATTTTCTTTTATTAAATTACATAAATTGTTTTGTTCTATAGTTAATTATTTTTTTTGTTATTTTCCTTTAAAAATAAAAAATAATAGAAAATAATTAAAAAATACGGTACTACTTAGTTATTCCATCGACCCATTTCGCCAAATTATATAAATCGCCAAACCACTCGCCAAATTATACAAATGGACATACTAATTTTTATTTTAAATAACGAAAGAACAAAGAAAATAGTATAACATTAATAAATATACTAATAAAACGTCGAAATAAAAATCACTTGATAACGTAAAGACGTTGAACTTGCTTAAAGTCAAGTGAATGTGACATTTATCAACAACTATTGACATTTAATCTTATAGTTTGGTGATAGATTTTTGTTCGACGGGATAACTAAGTAGTACAAAAATACATACGTAACTGGTATTCGAAAACGAGGATTTCGCCAAATTTTCGCAAAAAAAATCACGCCAAACCGGTGCGTACATGGCATCTGGCCAAATATTAAATGATAAAACAAACGATGACATTTAATTTCAACTTCAAAGCAATGTTTTAATTTACTACTCGAAAAAAAAATGCTAACTAGCGAGTTGAAAAATAGTTATTGGCAAGATTTGCACCCGACTAGCGTAACAGTACCAAGAATTCTTTGCGACAATGCTTTTATGTAGTATTATTCGAAAAAAAAATTGATTTTTTTAAATCGAAATGGAAAACTTTCGGCACAGATATACGGTCCCATATTGGCGCTATTTTTTTCTGACGCCAATGTCATATACGCCACGGGTACTTAACTGGCGCCATAGTATCGTTATTTTGCTTGATTTGATAAGCCGAATGTTGTTGTTTATGCTGTTGATCTTTTCCCCAAATTAGCGTTGGAAAAAAATCGCGCCAATATGGGGCCGTATATGATATCTGGGCCAAGCTTTCATATGAAAAGCGAAGGGATCAGAGCGTATTTATTTATGGCAGTTACACGACTTGGACTATTATAATATAGATGAAATGATGGCGATAGAATAATATTTAGCGACTTATCACCTGTACCTGGCTAATATTAAAGTACCAAAATGGCACCAGGAATATAAAAAGCGAAGTGGTTCGACGGAACTCTTGATGATAGTCACATGAGTTAGGCTATTGTTATAGAAATTGTTTTAAAATACCGGAAGACAAAGACTCTGTACACTTAATTCCTTTTATTTTTAGTTTCTTTTCAAACGTTTAACTGATCCTCTTTAATCAAACACGAAAACAACCATTGGATGTCTTAACAGCAACTGATTCGGCCTTAAATTTTTGAAATCAATGGAAATTGAATGGAAACCCGTTTACAGGGAGATCTGCACAGCTTTTTTCAGTATAATTCAATCTTATATAATATTTTTTAAACCGATCAGATTAGCGTGTTTTTAGATTCTGCGGTGTCTGAACGGGGGTTGGCGAGCGTAGCTTGCAGGGGGCAGAGCCCCCTAGTATATATATATATATATATGTGTGTGTGTGTGTGTGTATATATATAAAATGAATTTTAAATATGTACTTTTTAAAATAAGGTCAAGTTTTAATATTATTTTTGATGTAAACAAAAAAAGCAAGGAACAAATTGTAAAAACAAATGAAAATATACATATAAATAAAAAAATATCCTCAACTCTTAACCCCTCCTCCTCTTCCTCCGCGAATTAAAAAAATGAAATTGACAGTGTCATGTTAATTAGAATGTTGCATTATATAAACACTGACAATTTTGGGTCGCTGCGAAAATTAGATTGACTTTAAACCTGATTACTCATTTTGGACTAATACTGGCAATATCCAATGTCCAACTTCAAACTGCTAGTTCTCAAAAAGTCGCAATAAATCTCTTGGGATATGCTTTTAGAAAGTTCATTCTACATTTTGTACTATAAAAGTCCGAGGAACTCGGAAGGACTTTTTTTATATATCACTTTTTATGTACAAAAATTCCTTAAAACTATGTATTTTTTTAAAAATTCCTGTTTTTTTTTAATTTTTGAGATTTTTTCAATCGAAAAATCAAATTAAATATGTAATTTAATGTTGTTTCAGAGAAGTGCAAAGAAAAAAATAGAAACTATCTGAAATGGTCTTAGTTAGGGTGTGAATGCAGCGAATTTGCCTGAAATTCACGCAACAGCAGAAAACGCTAAAAACGCCTAACTTCACATAAGCAATGCTAATTCATGTGAGCTGATAAAAGCAAAATATAACAGAATATAAATCTTCAGATATTTCTAAATACTGTAGGATTTATTTGATTTCGAAATACGAAACTTCGATTTTCTGATTTTTGGCCACATAACCGCGATTTGGGACCACTGTGCGCCGTCTCACAGCGAAAAACATGAATATAGGCGCCGGCGTGAACGTGTTTTAAGCATAGAAAATTTAGAATTAAATTCGGCAAATGTTTCTTGTCAAAAACAATAGTAGGAAAAAGGCGTAAAATTTTGCATCCACATGACTTTTGATGGATTATTGAAAATTTTTTGGAAAAATGCTGGTTATTTTATGTAGGTCTTTCTAAATGTGCCAAGCAGTAAAAATGCTCGAAACAGAAGTAAATTTAACAGTTAAAGGCCTCTAAACTTGAAAGAATTCAGCCATAATATATAACACAAGCCTGCGGTGGTTGTGTTGTTTAACATTTGGTAATTGATTTTTATGTATTTTTTAGCGATGAATCCGAAAATGACCTTCATTTTTAATCATTACATCAGGAATTTTTGCAAATCGTAAATTTCACTCATTTTCATTGTAAAAAGCCCAAAAATAGCGAAAATCTGATACTGAAAGATAGAAGAGATGGTTTTGTTTCTTAACTTTTGCTAACTGATTTTTATATATTTTTTAGCACAGAATTCAAAAGTGACGTTCATTTTTAACCATCATGTCAAGATTTTTTGTAAATCGTACATTTCAAAGTAAAAAAATAGCGAAATTCTGATACTATAAAACAGATGTAATAGTTATGTCTTTTAAATTTTGATAATTGATTTTTACGTACTTGTCAGCACTAAATTTGAGAATAACCTTCATTTTAACAGTACGTCAAAATTTTTCGCAAATCGTAAATTTCAAAGTTAAAAAGTAAAAAAAAAAAAAAAAAAAAAAAAAAAAAAAAAAAAAAAAAAAAGCGATAATCTGATTCTATAAAATACATATAAGACTATTTTTATTCAATTTAATTTGATTTCATTCAATAATTTATTTAATGCTTTGCTTATAATAGGGATTCTTACAGCTAAACAGATCAGGGAGCTGGTGAGGAGTGGGGGGAGTGTTTCACTTTTAACTTTGAGCTTTTTTACGTATGGTTATCCATTATCACGTAATGGTTAAAAATAAAGGTCATTTTACGATCCAACGCTAAAACATACATAAAAATAAATTATCAAATGTTAAAAAACATAACCATCACATCTGTTTTATAGTATCAGATTTTCGCTATTATTCGACTTTTTGACTTTGAAATTTACAATTTGCAACAAATCCTACAAAACAAATAAGAACCAATTACCAAAAACTAAATAATATCTCACAACCCAAATTCCGTAAGCTAGTGTAATTCAACAGTTATGACAATAAGAAAAATCTGTTTTTAAAGACGATTCAACCAGGACCATGCAAATAAAACGCACCGTTGTGGATTCATGGGACAATATATATTAAATTTGGAGTATTTTTTCATTGGTGTGAAAAGAAAATTAAAAAAGTACATTTTCCGAAACGTTGAAAGATAAAAAAATAGACGATTATACGCTTCGTAATGAGAGTTTATTGAAGAAAAATAGGATTTAATATATGTTTTCCAAACATAGTTATGCTTAATTTTATGTTTGCCAGATTTTCTGCTCCCTACTACGCGAGCACGCAAGCATGCTCGCAAACACAAATACACACACTCATTTTTAAAAAAAAGTATGTATGTGTATGCTTTTCCATTCATTATACACTTTAAAAAAAACACATAAAAAATAAAAATACCATTACGGAGGGTTGAGGTCGGGAATGCTAAAAAAAGTTTAAAACCTTATATGTTTATATGTGTGTGAGCATGTATATGTGTATGTACATATGCTTATATATTGCATGGATATATTTAAAAAATAAATAAAAAATACGGGGTATCATGCATTTAACATCATAAATTTCTCATAAATTTTCAAACATTGCTTCATAATACAAGGATATATTTTACTATCTCAATATTCCTCATTGTTTTTTTTAAATTTTCCCATTTAGTTACATAATACAAGGCTATATTGTACTATCTCAAAATATTCCTCATTGTCTTTTAAATGTTATTTATATTCCAATTTTTTATATTATAATATTTTGTCTTTAAAATAATTAATTTAATCAATTGCCATTCTATTTTTTTATAATTCTTTATTTTATTTTGTATTAATTTATTCCTATTCTTTATTTTATTTTGTATTTACTCAGCACTTATTAAGTTTATTCCTATTTTTACATTGTATTTTAACTAAATGTTAATGTAAGTCATTTCTTGATTTCTTCAATCAATTTCATTCCTTTTTTTTGGAGGGGGGGGCGGTAAAGATGGCAGCACTAAACATTATTGTTAATAATCCAGTTTCAATTTACATTTTTTTCCTTTCTCACACCAGATGGCAGCAAAGTTATGGGTTTCAGTCAGATACTCAACTGTGGCCCACATGTTAAAATAGTCCTAACTCTGTTTTCCATCCTGACATGCTGCAGTTTTGATTCGTATGTACTTTAGGTACTGTGCCCTAATAAGTTTTAAGCCCTTCACGGTCGCTTAATATTTGGAAAAAAAAAGTACCTATTTATTTTATTACAGAAATTGAATAATTATACGGTTTCTAAATAAAATATGCAATTAGGTTTTTTTTTCCTTTTTTTAAGGCGAACAAAAAAGATGTTATAGAACAAATTCATATTTGTAGAAAAGCCATAATGCGAGAATTTTGTGCCTTAATGTTTGTTTTGCACCGTACAAATTAATGCGAATAAAACCTTTATTTATCATCATCACACACATTTTTACAAATAATATTTGAAATAACATGTACACATTAAATTTTGATTATTAATAAATTTTTGAGTCTTACATATTTCGAAACATGCAACACAAAGACCAACATTACAGTCAGCGCAAAAGCCGAACCCAAGCGCAGTATTCAAAGACTTCACACCGAAATGCCAATTACATTTTTCTGGTTTAAGAAGTTTTTTCCAGCAATAAATCTCCAGCCCAGAAATATGACGGGAGCGAGAAATAACGAACGACACCTCAGCCCGTGATATTGACGTTAGCGAGAATAAAGGGGTTAATATCCTGTGTGAGATGTATCTTTCTTTAGATCTCTTATATTTTTATTATCTATTTTCCGTTATGTTTGCGTTATAAGGAGCTAAATTTTGTCATTTTAGGCTTAATACCGACAAAATTGGATGAAACAACGCATCTTCTATGAATGAATCCACAAGCTCCTCTGAAGATTCTGTGGGTTATTCGTAGTTTCTTTCTTTACATAATGGTTTCCTATGTTTATTTCTAATTCATCTTTAGAACTTCACCACTTCATTCATATATTTGTGATTTCAAATTTATTATATATATATATTTCATAAATAAATAAAAATGCAAATGCTTTACACTTTTGGAAAGAAGGTGCATAACACCAATATTTATAACATTTAACTACAAAAATCCCAAAACCTTCAAATTTAAATTACACAGGCAAAAAACATAGATAAAAAACTCTGTTCTTCATCAGTGGGCTGTAAGAGAGACCTAACTCTACCCCCACTGTTAAAAACTTGCAGGTTTCTAAACACACGTCCATCCTGCATTCAAAACAACAGTAAAAACTAAATTATTAACATTTTAAATGCAAAATTTAAAAATTTAAATGGTAAATAAACAAAACTTAAACAAAAAACAAGTGCAAAAAAAGCATAATTAAATTACAAAACAAAAACAAAAAGGCTTAAAAAAATATCTACTAAGAAGTTAATATAAAATTGAAACTTCAATATTATTAAAATATAACCAAATTAAATTATCTTAACATGTATGAATGCAGAAAAACGAGAATAGTAAACATTAGTTCTCTTTCCGCTTACAATTTCAAAAAATTTCTAATCCCAGTCTGCAAGCCTCCATCGATTCAAATTTCTATCTAATAGATGAAAGATGAATTCTATGAATCCTCCATTTATTCGAATAGATTAATTAATAGATTCGAATATATTATTTCGAATATATTATTAATCGCTTTCAGCGATTAATAAGGAGAAAATATCTATTAACACTAGAACGCCCGGAAATTTTACCCAAGCTTCATAAAAATATTTCACACCAGAATTTTTATTTGAAATTATTTAACTGATTTATTTAATGTATTTCTGTGTGCTTTAAATTTAACTTATTTTATGAAAAAATTCTGGCTCCAATTGATTAATCATTTGGTTGTTGTTGAATCGACTGACTCCGGGCTTTCTAGTGTTAAAATATTCTGCTACGCATTCTGTTAAAGTAGTGTAGCCATGCGTCCCGCGTAAATCTGTGCTCAAAATGCTCTGAACACCGGTATTTCAAAGTAATTTTCTTCGCATTATATAACGGCATAAGTATCTGCGATTAAAGATTGCGAAATAAACTGTAAGAAATTAGTGTTGTCCAGAGCATTTGGAGCCCTGATTTACGCGGGATTACCTGGTTATACTATGTTAAACCTTTTAGGGGCAAAGCACTTCCATTGCTAAAATACTGAAATGAATGAATTACGAAAAGCTATTTTTCACATGCATTATAACCGAAAAAAATATACCAAAATTCTGGTGTCATTGCACTGCAAATAGAAGCGTCTTAAATTTAGACACATATGTGACTGAAAAAGAATTTTAGACACTTAAGTGTCTTAATCTGAAAATTCAGACATTATAGATGTCTTAATTTAAGATACATAAGTGTCTTACTATGACCATGGTGCAAATGAACTGAGAATAATGTCTAAAATATCCGCAAACGTCTTATTTTAAGACACTTCATTGCTTTAAACGTGTCTTAATTTAAGACGTTTTGATTCTTCCGACGCAATAACCACCAGGGGGCACTCACACTCCCAGTTGCGCATGCGCTTTAGATGTCTTCCTCCGAAGTGGTATACGTTGTAATTCAAACGAAGTTTGTTTTTATGTACGCGTGTATTTTAATTCGTTTTTTGCAAAACATGAAGTACTGTGATTTACTGTGTTCGTATTAACTTGGATTATTTATTTATTGAATACATACATCTGACGTGTGTGCTGGACATCAAATGTCTCTTAGAAGCTGTCGTCGATATAAGGGCGGGATAGACACAGAACAGAAGTAGACGACGGTTGAAGATTACACCCGGAAATTCTACAAAGCGTGTGCAATGGGCTTAGTGTTAACTCCTATTAATTTATATCAATAATATTGTGTTATTCATCTTCGTCCTGTCGAAGCTGGCAAAAAAAAAGAAACTTTTGTCTGGCAGGTCCTGTTTTGAGGATGAAACATCTCATTCTTTAAATATGGCTAGTCGGATGTATTATGGGATTACCTTTTAAACTGGTGCAAGTCTTTCTCCCTCACTGTGGTTGTGGTAGATTATAAAATTTCAAATCGAGGAATTTTTCTTACCTCTTGCAAACAGCGATTTAAGTAAGTGTTATAATTTCTTTATAGTACTAAAATTAGTGTCTTTTATGATTTTATTTATTGTACTAAACAAAATATTACATGAAATTTAATTAGTTTTGAATCTTTTTGCAAAAAAAAATACTAATTCTGGAAGTATATATTTTTTAATTTATGACGTTGTCTTTTATTACAAATTATGTATTATTTATTCTCATCTTTTTTCTCAAATTTAAAGTAATAACATCACTAAAAAACAGACATATTTAAAAGTTAAGTTCATTCCCTTGTTTTGTTTTGTTTTCAATATGGGATCCCGGGGTCCCGCTTCAATTTTAATCCCGATTTTCGGGATTGCCTTTTTTTTTTTTTTTTTTTTTTTTTTTTTTTTTTTTTTTTTTTTTTTCAATTGAACAATATTTAGCTGAAACTAAAAAATATATTTATAGACTTTCGCTTTTGGAAAAAAAAATCAATTGATTTTTATGAAATTTATATATAATTGAAAAAGAATATTTATCTCAAATATTTCTTAGATATATTTCTAAAGCTATGAAATCTTTTACCGAGTAGATTAAATGTGCAAAGCTTTTGACTTGGAAACATAGATGTAACCCATAGATGATCGGAGAGGTAACATAGTCAGGAAAAAGGAAATCATTTGTTTATTTTGATTTTGCTGCGTGTAGAAAATATATTTCACTTCGAAGGTCATTTTCCAATTAGACTTTACTGATAAGCATCGCAAGTGTGTATCATAGTGATTATGTGGTAACTTCTTTTTTGCGGCTTTATTTTGCTTTAAAGATATCTAATGAAAAGTGTTTAATAGGAATGATAACAATAAGCCAATGTGGCAATATAAATTTTAAAAAAATCTAATTTTTAAATGATAAGGATTTTCATTTTTTTTTCGGGGAGGGGGGTGGGGTGATTTTGTATGAAATTTTCGTAAAGCTGATACCTTAAATCTTGCACTGATTATAGTTAAAGTTTTGAACTTTTAGAGTAAGACCAGATTAAAAACACAAAATATAAATAAACAAAATACCGAAGTAATTTTTTTCTCAATATTAACCCTTTGCACTCGAGGGCTCCGGAGCGGAGCCATTTAAAATTTGTCTTCAAACTCGAGGTCTCCGCTACGGAGACAATGCAAATAATTTTGTGATACCATGTAATCTTGGCTTTTCTAGACAGGTATCACAAAATTATTTGCATCGTCTCCGTAGGGGAGCCCTCGAGTTTGAAGACAAATTTTAAATGGCTCCGCTCCGGAGCCCTCGAGTGCAAAGGGATAAAATAGAATATTTATTTATTTATTCATAGTTGTGATTATCATCTGATATATATGTAAAATTGCCTATGTGGCAATATAAATTTTTTAAAAATCTATTTTTAAATTATATGAAGTAGAGTAGGACAAGATTATAAGAAATATATATATTTATCCATGTACTTTAAAAGCCATCAATAGCCCTTGCCGTTGAATTTGTCCGATAATCGGAGATGTCTGCTTTTGTGAGGTAAAAATATGCAAATATGTATGCCATGCGGATTAAAAAAGTGTTCGCTAAATAGATGCTTCAGCTATTCGGGAATCTCCATTAACCTCCACAACGGATACTCCCGAGTACCGGACATCTCAATTTAGATAACAATAATGCAGGGTTGCATTTTTTTCAAAAGAACTTCTTAATTAAAGAATGGGCATACTGGGCCATGCCCCACCCGCCCCCTACGATTTTAGTGCCCACAAATTTGATGTGCAATATTTGTAAAGCTCATGTTTTAAATCTGTTTCGAAATTGTACTGATTATAATCAATATTTTGAACTTTTAAAGTAAAATAAGATTAAAAATAAAACAAATTTAAAAAATCTAATATTTAGATAAATATTTTTTGTTTTAATCTTGTTCTACTCCTGAGTTCAAAATATTGATTATAATCAGTAAAATGTCGTAAAAGATTTAAATTATCAGCTTAACAAAAATTGCATACCAAAATTAATTGAGAGCACCAAAAAAAATCAGGCTGTAGGGGGGGGGGGAGAGGGGGCAGGACCCCAGCCAAATATTTTTCCAGGATTCAACGTGGTCAAACATGGCTACGTATGATGCTTGAAAAAAAAAATGGATGCTATTAAGACGTTTGAAGTGTCTGAAATTCAGACACAAAAAATGTCTGAAAAAATTCAGACATTTTAAAATGTCTGAAAATTGAACACACCGTTTCAGACACTTAAGTGTCTGAATTTCAGACATTTTAATTTAGAGTGTGTGGCATTTGAGAATTAAACTTAAGTGGTTTCATAAACATACCACTGCCCTTGAAAGGGTTAAACTGCCAGTACCACAGGTTTACTAATTAGGTCTTTTTTTTATTCAAAAATTACGATTTCATACTGGAAATTCCGAATGATGAACTTTTACTTTATGTAATCACGAAATGTCTGAAATTAAATAAAGCAAAAATTACTTTTCGGAGTATCTACTATGAATTTGGAGTTTCTGAATTTAAAGAAAAGCCAAACTAGCAATTCTATACTATATCATTTAAAAACTCATGCTTTGATATTAATAACATTGGGTATATTTTTTTCAGATAATATACTGTGTACAAAACATATTTTTTTTTCTGAAGAGCTGTATAAAAAGACGTTACGACATAATCAGTAAAAATGATTCATGCCTTTGTCGAAGTAAATGAAGAAATGTCTCTCAGGAGATTATGACCTCATTTATAGAGAAATTAAGGTATTTTCTTCGAAAAAGATATTTTATGAAATAACACAACTTTTTTATTAGATAATTAATGGGAAACGAGCTGTAAATTAATGAGATTATAGGGTTGTGTTATTACTATTTTACACTAAAACTGCTCAATAGATAAGTTTTTACATCTTATACAGTGTGTCCACGTATAACCTGACCGACCTTTATTTTCGCAACCGTTGGTCCTAGATGCATACTTCCAATTACTAAAATGGTCAAAATTAGGTGCAAGGTTAAGATAAAAAAAGTTTGAAGTGAAAGAACAATTTAGTGAAGAATTACAGAACCTAATTTTTTATCCGATCCCCCGGTCCTATAAGTTATATTTAGTAAAATGTCCCTGTTACACTGGCAAGTAAGGCAAAAAAAGTCCCATTATTCTACGATTAAAAATGACCGAGTAATAGCTGTTTAAAGTTGGAGTATATTTTTTGCTTCATATTAGGGGTCATTGACAAATTTAGTAGAATTATAATTTCGTCAGATATATTAAAGAAATGGTTGAGAGTAAAATTAGCATTGCAATATAAATTTGACATCTTCAATCATTCTGACATATTACTGCAAAATGTACAATTTGTACTGAACATTATAAGAGGATAAAAATAACAGAAATTTTGTTAAATAAAAGAATGAAAAACAACAGCCTCAATTCCTTACAAAATGATACATATTTTAACCCCTTGAAGGGGTTTGTGTAATTGCGTTCGTGTAATGCTTAATTCCCACCGGAAATTTAAAAACATTTTATTTCAAAATAAGGAAAAGCAATCTTACGACTTTTCTCCACTAAAGTTAGAAAACTAAAATTTCCTAAAATTTTTCTGGTGCAAATCCTGATTAATCGTAGGTGGGATACAGTATATCCCACCTACGTTAGAATGCTGTTAAAAAGCGGTTAAAATGCTGTTAGATTACACTGTCTTTCAAATTTTGGGTTGTGGCATGTTTTGTAGCTTTTGAAAATTGATTCTTATGTATATTTTTAGCACTGAATCCGAAAATGACCTTCATTTTAAACCATCACGTCAGGAATTTTCTCAAATAACAAATTTCAAAGTTAAAAAGCTAAAAGTTAAAATTGATCCCCCCTCCCTTCCCAACCTCATCGGGCCCTCGAGCTGCTTATCTGTAAGAAGCCCAATATAAGCCAAAAAAATCTAATAAATTATTGAATTAAATACATTTTAAACTCAATAAAAGTCTTACATATATTTTATGGTATCAGATATTTCGCTATTTTTTAACCTTGAAATTTACGATTTGCGAAAAATCTTGACATGATTGTTAAAAGTGAAGGTAATTTTTTGATTCAGTGTTAAAATATACATAAAATGTAATTATAAAAGTTAAAAAACACAACCATCGCAGGTTTAGATTAACTAATCTAAAACCCTTTCTTAAATTTCTTGAAGGAAATCTATCCGAATGTTTTTGTGTTACCCTCTAATATAAGTATGTATAAGATGGTAAGAGTCCAAAATCATAATAATATCGCATTATCATCGGATTTAAGTCAGTATGAAAAATTTAACTTAGATCGGACATTTGAAAGTATTTTAAAGTTCGAGTACAAATTTTAAACTGAAAAGACGATCACTGCACGTTAAATAAAACCTTATGAAAAGAACATAATTTCAGTTAAAAGAAATCATAGCCTCAAATCCTTACAAAATAAAATACAATTATTTTAACTAATCTGAAACTTGACTAATAAAAGTTAATCGTAATATTTGTACGATTTCTTTCAAAGCGCAGATACCTTGAAATAACTTTAAGTCCTTTATACACGACCCCTGAAAGCATGGTGTAAATCATCTGTTTTGATATGTGAAAAAGTGGTATAAGTCATACATTTCAAAGTTTCATAACTCGGTCAGTTTTAATGATAGATGAATGGGACTTTTTTTGTCTTACTTGTTAGTTTATCAGTAAATGTTTAGTAAATATCACTTATAGGACCGGGAGACCGTATAAAAATTTAAATTTCGTAACTTTTTAATAAATGTTTCTCTTGACCCAAATCGCTTTAAATATAATTCTTTACCTTATTTAAACCATTTTTGTAATTGGAAGTATGCATCTAGGACCAACGGTTGCGAAAATAAAGGTCGGTCAGGTTATACGTGGACACACTGTATATAAAACTCAGAAATAGTGAAACTTCATTGTAAAATACTTTAAAAAGAATGCTTTCGAGACTATTTTATATTTTTCAGTATAATTTTTAAGTTCCACTTTAAGATAAAAATATACATTGTTAAAATTTGCAAAACTCGTAATTCATAAATCGATAGTTAGAGCTGAAATAAAAAGTAAATATTTCTTGTAAGAATCATATAAGAAAATTTTTAGAAAAGGAGCAAAGTATAAATGATAGAAATTTTAATTATAGTTAAATATTGATTAAAAAACAAATATATGGGGAAATATGCCTGTGGAGAGCAATTTTTATAATTCAACGTTTTTGTATCCTACCCAGTGCTTAATTTCAGACGGAGCTCATTGGATCTAAGTTCAGGTACAGTCGTGCAGGGCTCGTACCGTTCCTAACATTTTCGCACTTATGTACCAGTATTTTAAATAAGAATTCTTCGTGGTACATTCCTTTAGCATCTATTATAGAACTATACAACAAAGATTATCGTTTTAATTTAGTGGTAGCAAAGGGCGAAAATTTTAGGAATGCTGCGAGCTCTGGTCGTGGAAAAAAAAGTAAACACCCCCTACTAACTACTCAATAAGTTATCGTAGAAGAAAGTTACTGATACCGAACGATTGGAAATAAAGTCCACTTTTAAATTACGTATATAAAATTTGCTTAGGGGGCCATCTACATATTAAAACGAACCATAACTTTGTTTTTTTCAATAGCAGTACACAATTCTGACAGCATAAATGAACTCTACACCCTTCAATTAGCCTAGTAAACAAATTTTTATGCAATTCGTACCATAAGTTTCCTAGAAATTAATTATTTTAAAACGAGCTTATTTTAAGGGCTGTATCCAAATTGAAGTTCGGTACTCGATTGTTAACCGAGAGAGCCCCCTTCTTGATCATGACACCTTAACCCTTTGATGGGCGGTGGGATATATTTTATGTCACCTACGATTAATGAAGATTTACACCAGAAAAATTTTATGACATTTTACTTTTCTAACTTTGGTGGAAAAAAGACGTAAAATTGCTTTTCCTTATTTTGAAATAAATTTTTTCTAAATTTCCGGTGGGATACAGCATTACACAAACGCAATTGCTTGCCCCACAAGAGGTTAAGCGCCATTCAAGCAGTCAATGAAGCCTGTTAGATTGCAGGACAACAGAAGAAATTCCGAAATATCTACTCACTTCTATCATAGACGGCCTCTTAAACCATCATTTTGCCGTTTTTTAAGCATAATTTGAAAACTACTTGGAAGAAAAATGTGAAATTCTGGATTACCATAAAGCAGGACTTAATGAATCTAAATCCATCAAAAAAATTGTAGGTTTCAATTCCTAATTTTTTCGAATATTAATTTCATAATTCGTAATTCATATCATAAAATTATAAAAATTGCAAATCCGGTATATTAATATTTGGGCATATTAGTATTATTGCTACACAAAAAATAGCGCATTAGGAGCATAATTTAGAGGTATAAATAAAAATATGAAAATGTAATTTAACATTAGAAGCACTAAAGTTTGAAAATGTATAATTCAAAAACTTATCTTTCAAATGATTTGAAATTTGATGTCTTGGCATAGTTTGAACCGAAGATATGAAATATCTCGTTAAAATTGGGTATTGTCATTGAAAAAAATGAAGTTTGGACTCGTTTTATTATGTAGATGGGCTCCTAAGCAAATTTTTTATACATCGTTTAAATTTGGCTTTATTTGCTATCGTTCGGTACCAGTAACTTTCGTCCACGATAATTTGTTGAGGAGTTACTAGGGGGTGTTTACTTTTTTTTCTACGACTGTACATCTTTGTTTTCTGTGAATATTTAAATATTGGTCAAAATTCACCGGAGCGCATAAATACTGAGCTCCGGAGACCAGCGGAATAGCGCTTCTGGAAAACAGGAGACCAAAGTATATTTTCCTTTCAAACCCATTTCCATTCTGTGTTCTTTCCTACTAAAGAAGACAGGCTACCGTGGTGCATCCCAAGTGTCTTTTTTTACAGACCGCTAGAGTGACGTGATGCTCTTTTCGTACACCTGCATTGTTGCATTCGAGCATCACGTGACTCCAGCGGTCTGTAAAAAAAGATACGTAGAATGCACCGCGGTAGCCTGTCTTTTCGTTAACATCAGCGCTTACATATGTGACGTAGCATTTCGCATACTTATATCTAGCCTTCACAAATGGTTTTCTGTCGCAAGGATTTTTAGAACGGCGACGAGGAATCTCAGAATTGAACTACCGTATTTGTCTTTTTACTGGTGATCGTGTTATGTTCTTTTTGTACGTGTTTGTAAAGTATTCTTACTGATCAACTTTTTAGCTCCACACGGTGCTTAATTTTCGCCGAAGCTCACAAAGCGCAGCTGCAGTACTTTTTTATTTTTAGTGAATTTTAAATATAGTCGGAGCTCAGCAAGGCTTATAAATACAGCGAAATACTATGTGTGTTATGTTTAGCTTGTAGATACAAACGAATCTTTGGGGAGTAAAATTTTTTAAGAATCCCCACTCCTGATTTGAATGTTTTTGCTGTGTTCTTTTAATAGATTTTATTATATATAAATGCATATAGATATCGTCGAAATATATTAAAAAATTGCTTTTTTTTGAAGACGAAATAGGTTTAAATTTTTCAAATAAAGTGTGAAATATGCCGGAGAGGGCGTAAGGATAAACTAACAAGGAGAGGGTCCGAATTGGTATCATCGAATGCGATGAACATTTTTGCATCGATAGAGTATAGTTAATCGATAAATACATAACTGCCATAAAGCGCAACCCACAGGGGTCTTGAGAAAATAAGTCGCAAAGTTTAAGCTACAGTTTATAATTGGATAAATTTCCTTCTTATGGCAGTCTTATATATATATACAATCTATACTCTATCTATACACAAATGTTCATCGCATTCGGTGACACCAACCTTTCATCCTCTCCTTGTAAGATTATTATTACTTCAGAATATTAGAGTTCCTGTTCCTTTTTGTTAGAAATTAAGCTCTGATCCTACCAACCGAGTTCCCTCTTGAGTACGCGTGCAACTTGAAAGTGGAGAATATTTATGTTTTTAACATTTGGTATACATTATTTAGCCATATATACTTCCATAGCAACTTAGCTTAAAATGTTTGTGTTTCTTGATAAATTAAATGAAAATCATTTTTCTTAAAAGCCAATATTCAGAGAGGAATTCATTTTCATAAATTACACAATACGAAAACCCACGCTTACGGTTGAAGATCATTTTCTAAATGACATTGCCTCCTCGTTTGAATGTAGTGAACAGTGGCATATTCAATCCTTTGATTCATTGTTTGAATTGCATTCGTAGAAGTGTGAAGTATTGTGATATCTTTAAGCTGAAATACAGCTTCAAAGAGCAACAGGAATTCACTGCTGATAATGTACTAACGTTTTTTAGTAGAATTATTCACAGCCATCTTGGATATCCGGCATTTTGGATGCCCGCCATCTTGTACGTCTTATAAATCTGAGATGCGATTCTGGACGAGCTGTCTTCCACTAAGATTAGTACTTAGCGAGTACGTCCTTAGTGAAAGACGTCCAACGTCCAAGTGACTTTTGAAACGTCCAGATTAGAGCTCCTAAATATACAGATAAAATATCCAGATTCTACCAGATTTGACCTTTGAAACGTCCAGATTATGACGTCACGCCTACATCAAACGTCCAATTTTTCAGCCCGTTGATCCCGTGAAATATCCGAGCTAAACGATCATGATCAGATAACTATGTGACGTACATGCGATAAAGGGAGGGAGGACAGTGGATCAGTCTGTGTTCCTGTAAATAAATGTTGTTACATTGTAACTAAGGAAGCGAAAAATTCATTAAATCATTTACAAATATTTTAACACTACGTACGGCTAACATGGCTGCCATTGGTCCCTGTTTTGAATACCAGTTTTTCTTGAGAAAATTTTTCTTGCGAAATTTTTACAACAATCGCGTCAAAAATTACCTTCCGTGAAGGTTTTTTGAAAACTTGCGAGAAAAATCTAGAAAAAGAGATTTTACTTTAAAAAACAGCTGTATTATAAAACGGACCGAGTTAACGCTCCGGTTACCAATGTACGCCACAGTGCGTGATTTTTATTGCACCATAATTCGAAAAAAATTACCATAGTCAAGTACATTTAACGCATATTAGTTTCTTCGTAAACTAATGAAGTTGCTGATATCCAAACAACATTTTCTGCAATAGCCTCATGCCTTATTAGTCCAGGCAATAGGGAACTTTACCTAGCAAAATTAATGGTAGTACTGGAAATCGGCTTTCTAGATGTTTTTTGGGTCGCTGAATCTGAATTTGTAACTTCCCACCAAAATGTCCCCCAGCAACCTCCCCAAATTTTGGTTAAAAGCCCCCCAAAAAAGGTTTTTATTAAAAAAAAATTTTATTGTTTTAGAGAAAAAGTATATAGAAATTCAGAAAGTAGACAAAATTTCCAGCAAAGTAGATATATGACATTATGACTTAGGATGAAGGGGAAGGGGGGATCTGCCTCGGAACATGCGCGCGGTGCTGCGTAAAATAAGTTGCGCAATTCCACTTAACCACTCACACGTTTACATTCGCCCTCCCATTTCCCCTCCGAACTTTCTCTATAAGGTGTACTTTAAGATTTTTGGGTCGCTGAATCCGAATTTTTAACTTTCCCCCAAAAATTTCCCCTCCGAACCCCCCCCCCCCCCCCCAAATAGTTGTTTTTAACTGAAATTTCTTTTTGTTTTAGGGGAAAAGCATTACGAAATTCAGAAGCTAGACAAAATTTGCAACAAATAGGATATATGACATTATGAATTAGGAGGAACGGGGAGGGTGAGGGCTATCTCGGACCATGCATTGCGGCGCTACGTGCACTAAATGATGAAGTCCAGGCAATAGGGGATTTTATCTGGCAAAATTAATGGTAGGACTGAAAATCGGCTTTCTAGATGTTTTTTGAGTCGCTGAATCCGAATTTGCAACTTCCCACCAAAATTTCACTTGGCAACCCCCCCCCCCCGCCCCCCCCCCCAAAAAAAATTGATTTTTTGAAAAAATTTGGTTTTTGAGAAAAGCGCGCGGGGAATGTTCCGAGGCAGCCCCCTCTCTCCCCGTTTACCCTACGTCATAATGTCATATATCCTATTTGTTGCAAATTTTGTCTAGTTTCTGAATTTTGTAATGCTTTTCCCCTAAAACAATAAGAAATTTAAGTTAAAAGCAACTATTTGGGGGGGGGGTTCGGGGGGGGGGGATTTTGGGGGTAAGTTAAAAATTCGGATTCAGCGACCCAAAAAACTTAAAGTAAACCTTATAGAGAAAGTTCAGAGGGAAGATGGGAGGGCTAATGTAAACGTGTGAGTGGTTAAGTGGAAATGCGCAACTTAGTCCACGCAGCACTGCGGCGCATATTCCGAGGCAGATCCCCCCTTCCACTTCATCCTAAGTCATAATGTCATATATCTAATTTGTTGCAAATTTTCTCTACTTTCTGAATTTCTAGCTACTTTTCCCCTAAAACAATAAAAAAAATGGAATTTTTTAATAAAAACCTTTTTGGGGGGGATTTTTACCAAAATTTGGGAGGGTTGCCGGGGGAAATTTTGGTGGGAAGTTGCAGATTCGGATTCAGCGACCCAAAAAACATCTAGAAAGCCGATTTCCAGTACTACCATTAATTTTGCTAGGTAGAGTCCCTATACGGTCTCTATCGCCTGGACTATATAAAAGTTTCCAAAATTTCTCGTGCTCCTTTGTCTCGCTTCATCGCGACGGCCTTTACGTTTTTCGTTTTCCATAAATTATCGTGGTTGCCAACCGTTACAGTTTTTGGGCAGCAGTATTTCTATAAAATTATCTTCGCCTTATTTAATCGCAGAATTATTTTTAAAATAAGGATAAATTTTCCAATGAAATTACTGGTGCCGAAAAATAGTAGTAGATAGAAACTATGAATAGTTAATACTGGCATTTATTCTTAATTTACGGTTAGTAAAAGCGCGGTGTAAGAAAATTGTCAAGTTAATATTTTCCAAGTCACACTCCCCTGAATCCTATACTTACGAGATGACACGAAAATTGGCGGCTGTCTTAGGCGGGTGTTTTAAGCGTTTGAACGGTCCCTTGAATTTGAATACCTGTAATTTCTAAAAATATTTTTCAGCTTAATTATCTTTGATTAACCCCTTAACGGTCGCATTAAATTACGGTTTAAAAATTCATATTGCCTATTGGCACCACTTTATTCAAAAAGAAATATTCACCTTATTTAATGACATGTAAAAAGATACCATAATAAAGCCAATTTCACTATTTTATAAAACTGGTGGGAATTAAATAATCTGAATAAAAGACACAGCCCGTGAAGATCACGGGAGCCAGAATTAAGGGGTTAAATAAATCCGATGACAGAGCTGCGAAGTCTCCGGACTTTTTGGGTACCAGCACATATTTTAATACGGAAAATATTTTTTAATTTAATTGGAACATTTTGGAGATTTAAAAGAACAACATTTTCTCTATGATAATAGTGGTGTTCAAAAAGCCGGAGACTTGGCAACTCTGCAATGAATACTTTTAGCAAATATTCAAGTGTTAAAGTTCAAGGGACCATTCAAACTCTGGAAAAAATCCTCTTACAACATTCGCCATTTCTGTGTGCTCAAGTGCCAAATACTTTAACTCAACAACTTTCACGCTTTTTCTTCCCACTAGATTTTAATAGTAATTTTTTCCTTATTTAATAACCAAAATTCGCAATTAACCCCTTGAGGGGCACCGGTATATATTATATACCACCTACGATTAATGATGTTTTACACCAGAAAAATTTTATTAAATTTTACTTTTCTAATGTTGGTGGAAAAAAGCCGTAAAATTGCTTTTACTTATTTTGAAATAGAATTTTTCAAAGATTCCGGTGGGAATTCAGCATTTCACAAACGTAATTGCTTGCGCCTCAAGGGGTTAAATAAGGCAAAAATTATTTTAAAATATTATCGGTACCATAAAAGCATAATTGTTGATATATGTAGCAGTGCCCATTGTAGTGTGCAGCACTATAATAACAGAAACAAAATTACAATTGCACGCATTTGACTTATTTAGAGGGTAAACAATTAAAAGCTATTAAAAAAGCTAAAATTAATCATGTATATCTTATTTGGAAAGTAAGGGATTAATGGAATCATTCTCAATCTATTTTACGCGCAGACGATTTCAAAATATATTATTACGATAATTTTCAGAGACTCTTGTCGTTCATAATTTGTTCCACAGCAGAAAACTATTAAGCATCTGCTAAACATTACTTAGAAAAATTACATTTGAACATGACATACTATATTTAAAAATTAATGTTAAATAAAAAATATGACAACCTGGGTATTTATGGCTTTATCTTCTGTAAAATCATTTATATTCAATAATTACAAGAAAACTTTTAAAATAACGCATAAATTAATTTACATGAAGCAAGAATCATGAAATACTTTAAATACCTTACGCATTTAGTGTAACAAATATGTATTTAAGGATATAAATGACCCTATTAGGTTAATGATTTTGTCAGAAAATAGGAGCAGTATTGAAGTTGAAACTAATGGTTACTCAAAAATGTAGATATAATTAATCTTACAGTGTCTAAAGAACTAATAGGATAATTTACGATGCTTTCAGTGGTTGCAAAATAGGATACATGCTTCCATATATGTAAATATGTTTTCAAATTGTAATATATTGCTGTTTATTTTAAGGGAAAATTTGAAAGGAAAAATGAATAATCAGAAAAATACCGCATCCAACAATTTCGAGTGAAACATGTTGTTAGCGCATGTACTTTTAATATTTTATGGGCATATGGCTGTTTTAGTTGTAAACCTACCTATTTATTTGCATTAAAGTTTTATGTAAAAATTTTTTATCAATGTAATAAAATGTTAATTCTAAATAGAATTAAGTAATTTTTTTATTGCAAAATAGATTATTTATATGTGAGACATTATCTTAAATCAATTTAATATTTTTTACGTTACAAATCTGGAACGTAAAGACGTTTTCTCTGGTTTGAAGTTTTTAATTCAAAATTGATTTCATTTTACTTACGTATACATCTAATTTATATAATAATGTATTTAGTTTAAAACATCTCATTGAAAAGCGGATTCAGTGTTTGTTATTTTTAACTCATATGGATTATTGACTGCAATATCTTTAATGGTTGAAATGTCACTGCCATTCAGCACAGAAAATTAGTATCTAAATGTAATGTCAGTTAAAAAACATTAATTCTCTAAAAACAACATTTAAAAAAAATCACCTGCATTGACAAAAATGATAACAAACAAAATACATTTAAATTAGATTTTAATAGCAAGAGATAAATATACAGGGTGATCTTAAAGTCCCAGCCCATTTTTCAGAAATAATTAATACATGAATTCTAAATTACAGGTGAAAGATACTTCGAGGATATGTTAACAACAGAAGAACGAATTGCGGTTGTAGCGGCACGTTTGCGTGGTCAGACATTCGAGGAAGTCAGGGAGACGTTCCGTAGAAAAATTGGAAGAGAGGCTCCAACACGAAGAAATATCCAAAAAATGGTGAACAAATTTTTGCGCACCGGATCTGTACTCGATGAGAAACGTATAGGTCGATCATCGATGTCAGCTGAAGTAGTAGCGAATATCCGTGAAGCCATTGAGCGTAGGCCTGATGCATCAACTCGCCGCCTCAGTCGAGAACTTATGATACCTCAATCGTCTGTCTGGAAAGCTCTGCACTACACTTTAAAAGAGAAAGTGTACCATGTCCAGGTTCTCCAGAAACTGGAACCTGAGGGTTACGTTGCACGGGAAGCCGTGTCCTACGATCTCTGCCAGACTGCAGAACAGGATGGATTAATGGACAACATCTTTTTCAGTGACGAAGCGACATTCCATACCTGTGGAATTGTGAATCGTCGTAACTGTCTTATCTGGGCCTCTGAACATCCATTTTTCGGACATTTCCTCGTGTTCGATCCCCTCTTTCTAATTTTCTATGGAATGCCTCCTTGACCTCCTCGAATGTCTGACCACGCAAATGTGCCGCTACAACCGCAATTCGTTCTTCCGCTGTTAGCATATCATCGGCGTATCATTTACCTGTAATATAAAATTCATGCATTGATTACTTCTGCAAAATATGCTGGGATTTCATGTTCACCCTGTATATACAGGGCTTGCATGATTCCAGATTTGCCAGTTATTATTATTTTTTTTAAATTCAGATTGCTTGATTTCTACCAATTTTTTAAAATAGTATTTGCATTATTTAATAACAGATTAAAAAAATGAAGATTGTTATTTCAAATGAGTTGCTATTTTTAAAAGTAGGAAAGGTGCAAGCCCTGTGCTTTTTTTTTTCCATCTTTCATATAGTCGTTGAAAAATGTGTACCTCCCTCCACGCAAATCATCGGTATGTAATAATGGTATTTAATGGTATGTTTAGAATAATGTTTTAAATTATAAGGCAATTCATTACATTTGATATGCGCATTGGATTGATTTATAAGCTAAATGCGCGAATAAAAAATAAAGGAGGATATTCTCAATTCGACGCGTATGTATTTATTATTATTATTATTTATTTGTTTTTGTTTTCAATTACTCCGAACTACTTGACCGATTCATGTTATGATTTTTTTTTAATTGAAAGGGGATGCTCTCGAATTGCTCCCGTTTAAATTTCATCAAAATTGATTAAGTACTTTTTTTTAGAAATTCAACAAAATGCACAGCAAAGAAAAATTTTTAAAAGGTTTCATTTTCAACGATTTTCATCAAGAGATATGGCGCTATCTATTTGGCGAGAAAGTCGCTACCAGACGATTTTTCTCCCTCTTTATACGGTTTTGTTTCTAGGATTGTTGTAGGGAAAACTAAAATGTTTTATTCGTTAACTCTTTAGAGCGCAGCTTTGCATATATGCAAACAACAGTGTTTTGAATTTAATAGATATTTTCTTTATTCACATATACCTAATTCACATCAGAAAATCAAAATAGCAATATCTGCTTTGATTAAAAAACATACATTCCGTATTTAAATAAAACGAAATTAACTATTGAAGCTCTGTGCTGTAAAGTCAGATTCTCTGAACTGCATAATTTCTAGAACGTATTCGATTATGGGAATTAAACGGTTAAATGTTAAGTTTTATAAAATGAATAATTATATAAAATAATTTATCTGGAGACATACTTATTAAAGTATTTACTAATTTGCATTATTTTAGCGTAAAACAGCCACACGACAGGATTTTTGCATTGCAGATTTGCAACAGAAGAAAAGATTGACGTATTATATGAAAAATACATTTCTGATTTTTTTCATTATTTTTCCTGTGTTATAAAACTTTCAGAGAATCATATATAATTTTTTGAAACAAAATACAAAATCGCACATTTAAGGGTTAAAAATTTTCATGACGTAAGCAATAAATAAACCCCCCCCCAAAATTGTAAAGCGTTTCACTTAAGATTTCTTCGGTGCACTTGCTCCATCTGAAGAACTATATTTTTACGGTGGAGGAATTTGTTTACTAATGTAGGGTGGTCCAAAAGTAACTGGCAAATTTTTGAATTTCAGATAAAATCAATTAGTTGAAATCAGTTTTTTTTTTGCTTTTGTTAGGGAGTTTATAATTATAGTCAGTTCAAAAGGGATGGGGTTTTTTTTGCGTGGGTCGATTTTAGCTATAGCTCTATAGGAAGGAAGTTTTCAAGCAGAACTTTTTCAAAGGAAAGTGAAGAAGAATGTTAAAATATAGTGGTATTCAAAACTCATAAATTACCCTTGGTATCTATGGAAAGTTATAGCTGCCAAATTTTCACTAATCTTCCGTAATACCTGGGTTAATTGGACCCAGGTTAACCACTTTCAAACCAGAAAATTTATTTCTCTCTTTATTTAATTCCAGGTTTCTGCGTGTAACGTATTTAATTTCATTTCTTCAAAAAATTTCTGGTTCGAAACGTATTAACTCTTCCCACTCCGTTGGCTCCGCTGCGGAGCCATTCTTAGTCTTTTCAAAATTTGTTTTTGGTACCAGTAATAAAGGAAAATAAACTGCACCTTATTTAATCAGAGCATTTTTGAAACTATGTACTTGAAGGAAACTGCTTTTTAAAAAGTGGTGCCGATCGAATAAAATTTGTGTAAGAGACGCCGGAGCTTTAAAGGTTAAACCAGGTTCAAATTAACGCATGTATTACGAAAGATTAGTTTGAGGTTGGTACCTATGGAAAGTGTGTTTTCAGCTTTTTTAACCCCTTGAAGGGCGGTGGGATAAAATATATCCCGCCTAATTTAAACAAGATTCTCAGCAAAAAATTTTAACTAAATTTTATATTAAAAATATAAAATTTGGGGAAAATATAACTTTGGGGAAAAATCGTTGAAAAATAGCTTTTCCTTATTTAAAATTTTTTTTTTCGATTATTCCGGTGAGAATTCAATATTTAGAGGCAATTTTGCTTGCCCCTCAAGAGGTTAATGTGATTTCAAGATATAATTAAATTTAATATAATAAAAATGTTGAAAAATTGCTTTTCTCTTATTTTGAAATAAAACGTTTCGAAAACGCCTGTGTGAATTCAACATTATATAAACACAATCACTTGCACCTGAAAGGTTTAAAAATAATCCCCCAGTTTCACAGTGTTTTAAACCCCTTAACGATCACATTAAATTACGGTTTAAAAATTCAAACTGCTTATTGGCACCACTTTTTTGAAAAAGAAATATTCACCTTATTTAATGACACGTAAAATGATAACATAATAAAACCAATTACATTACCCTATTTTATAAAACTGGTGGAAATCAAACAATCTGAATAATGAGCACAGCCCGTGAATATCACGGGAGCGAGAATTAAGGTGTTTTAATGCACTCTGCACTACCATATTATTATTTGTTAATATTTGTGATTTTTTTCATATTTATGCGGAATGTTTTATACAGTGTATTTTACACATTAATACTCTACATCAGAGACTTCAAACACGCGTGCCAGAAGGCCTATTGCCAACATTTTTTGAGGAAAATCTTCTTCTACTCTTTTAATGAAATAAATACTGAGATTAACCCGTTAAGAATCGCTTAATATTTGGAAAAAACAATCAAAAAATGACCCATTTTTTTATTACAGAAATTGAATAATTATAAGATTTCTGAATGAAATATGCAATTATTTATTTTTTTTTTTATTTTTTTTTAAGGCAAAAAAAAAAACGGTGTTATAGAAGAAATTAACATTTGTAGAAAAGCCATCATGGAGAATTCAGCGTCTTAATGTTTGTTTTACACCATACAAATTAATGCGAATAAGACATTTATTTTTCACATCTTAGATCTTTATTCATAAACATCACACCAATTTTTACAAATAACATTTGAAATAATACATATACATTTAATTTTGATTACTAACAAATTTTTTGAGCGCGTATTCCGAACATGCGAATATTTCAAAATATTCAATCAAAGTCCAATGTCACAATCAGTGGTAAAAACCGAGCCCAAAGGGCTTCAGAGGCTTCACACGGAAATGCCAGGTAAGTTTTTCTGGTTTCGGAAGGTTTTTTCCAACAATAAAATCTCCAGTCCGGAAGTATGCCGGGCACGAGAAATAACGAACGACACCCCAGCCCGTGATATTGTCGGTAGCGAGAGTTAAGGGATTAAACAAGGCCATGAACTATAATCAGAAAAAGTTATGTCAATTCGCACGATGATTCGCCGTACCAGCTCTGAAATGTAAAAAGAAAAAATATTTGTTGATCTAGCAAGAAGGATTACGAAAATATAATAACAAGTTTCTGAGTTACCTACCGGCAAATAGCCGCCCAAGCTTTATATACATGATTCCACTTTTATATTCTATTCGCACCATTATATTTTAAAAGTACATTTTTAGCAAATTTCTCTTGCACATGTTTTCAAAGTGCAAGTAAAAATGTTTCATAAAAAAAGTGGTGCCAACCGAATAAATTCGTTTAATAGACGCCTACTCCTGTGAAGAGTACTTCGACCGTAAAGGGTTAAACAAGCTTTTCTGAAACATTTTTTCCCTGTTTCGTAATTTTCAGAAATGTCTCCGGGTAGTTTTCATAGCGTACTTGCAGGCTCAGGCGCGCTATGCTGGTCGGTTTCTCCAAACGAACCTTGAATCAAGCGAAATATATTGGTGAATTTGACCTTGTATTTTTTAGCTATATGAAACTTTACCTGGGATGTCTTTCCGCATTGCTGAAAATGATGCGACGCTATTGCATTATTATATTTTCTAATGTGTTACACAAAATTTGGATGCTGTGTACAAATTCTTTTAGTTGATCATTTACAGAACTACATGCAATATACTAAACTATTCCTCAAAATGAATAAAGAAAGAAGTAAATAAAAAAATCTAACTTTGTAATAAAAACTAACAATGCAACTCTCATCATAACCCATCCTGTAGAACTTTAAAGAAGGCTAATGTTTCATAATCGGGTTTACCTGATTGTAGAACTTTCCTCCATAGTTCTATAAGTAAGCAACGTATAACGATATGAAATACACTCCTGGACAAAATTATAAACTCAGAAAATTTTCAATTTTTTTAAATCATAATAAAAATAACCTTAGCTTTCCATTAATAAAATAAAGATGAATATTTATAAAAAAGACATGTAAATTTAATATATAACTCCTAAATAAAATGGAGCAAATAATTTAAATAAGAAAATACATAACTTTAAAAAAAATAACAGTATGTGAAACCTGGACAATCTCATAAACTCAAAGTTATGCATTTCTATATTCTGGTATTTATGATCTGAATAAATGCATTTTATGATAAGAAACTAATTCACTAAATTATCATTCACATTAGTATTCATGCAAACGATATTCATCCATATTTTCATTTTTCTCGATGGTTTTATTAAAAAGATTTATCGTCTGCCTTTGAATTACATTTAGAATAATTTTGAGTCTCTTTTAATCCATCTTGTTTATCTTGTCGTGCCGTTACATGTTATTCTTAGAAAAGTGAAAATTAACACGTTTTCAAATGCATAGCTGCCAACTTGTACGGATTTTTCTTACCACTAAAATTTTATAGATAGTTTTGACTTATTTAAACGTTAAAATTGCTTGAATTTCGGTGATTCAATTAGCTAAAATTTTCTATTGAATTTTAGTGGTATGAAAAATCCGTACAAGTTGGCAGCTATGCAAATGCCTCGAGGAAAGGTTCTTACAGAGATATACTCGATACAATTTTGGCCTTCAAAACTTCTGAAAAATTTCAACGCCAAATTCCGTTGTTAGTTAAATGTCCACAAGGGGCGGTAAAAAAGCTTTAAAGAATCCTTCAGGTTATGGAAATAAAAAACGCAGTATTCGGCGTCCAAACATAACAGGAAGAAATCGAAGATCTATCTTGCGAACAGCATCTAATAATGAAGCTTCTTCTAGCGAAATTGTAAGTGATTTAAAGCTAAATGGAAGCTCTCGAACTGTTAGACGAATTCTTCAACGAGCCCCGAATATGAAATAGTAGAAAATGAAAGTCAACCCCTTAATTCTCGCTCCCGTGATATTCACGGGCTGTGTCTTTTATTCAGAATGTTTTATCCCCACCAGTTTTATAAAATAGTGTAATTGGCTTTATTATAATATCATTTCATCTGCAATTAGATAAGAAGAATATTTCTTTTATAAAAAGTGGTGCCAATTTGAATTGTTAAACCGTAACATAATGCACCGTTAAGGGGTTAAGCCAAAACTTGAGCCTCATCACATGAAAGCTAGACTTCACTTTGCACGGCAGCACATGTCTTTGACAACGGGGAGGAGCACAGTCTTCTGGTCAGATGAAAATAAGTTTAATTTAGACGACCCAGATGGCTTAACACTAGAACGCAGGGAAAGAGTCGATCCGACTCTGACGATATGATTAAATGTCAGCTGGAACCAGAAATTCTTTCATAAAATAAGTTAAATTTAAACCATGCAGATTTACGTTAAATAAATCAGTCAAATAATGTTAAATAAAAATTCTGGCGTCAATTATTTTTATTAAACTTAAGTAAAATTTCCGGGCGTTCTAGTGTTAACAGATTACTGGCACGATATTGGGCATGAAGAACGGCACACATTTAGCCGAAAATTTGGTGGAAGATCCGTGATGGTGTGGGCTGGATTTTCTCAGAATACTAAAACCATCCCTAAAAAATTATCCCCTCCAAGTTCCATCATAATCCATTCAGCAGACCTGTTTAAAAAGGCTAATATTTCATATACGAATTCATCTAATTACAGAACTTTCCCCCATAGTTCTATAACTGCAGATCCATGAAAATCCATTCAGCTGAACTGAAGATATAAGCAGCCTTGACGAAATTCCGATTTGTATTATATATGTATATATATATATGTATATATATATATATATACTAGCAGATCCGCCTGGCGTTTTCCGGGGTTTGTAAATAATAATCTTAAACAAAACTTAAGTTTGAATGATTTTATATCTTTGGAAATTCTTTTAAATGAACCTAATTTCGGAGGCCCCATTGCCTTCCGCAGCGTCTAATGTGTTCCCATCAAACTTCTTTCCGAACGAACCTATAATCTAGATTCCTACTACCCATGGCAGCATTTACGGAATTGCCCGTACGTGCGGAGGCAGTCGAAAACCAAGTTGAGTGAGCCAAAACTCGTAGGAATCAAGCCCACAGAATAATAAAAAAATGAATGCAACATTAATGTTAGAAAATGTTTCCAACTAAAGTCTAAGATAAAATTTCATAATACAGAAAGTAGCTGAATTGTAATCTTAAGTTGAAGGAAGCGAATCCCGTTGAAATTGGGCCCTTAAACCGAGGAAATAACGCGCCACCAAGGGGTGGAAGATGCCTCCTCACCTTGTAAATCTCACGAATTACTGTTAGTATTAACACGATATTTAATAAACGGATGAAATCCCTTACCTAAAGTTACCTTTAAAGTAACGCGATTTTTAATTTACGGCTGTAGTGAGTAGACGTAAGTTGATGCTGAAAAAGGAGATTAATGTTCGAAAAAGGAGGTAGCTGAGGTATAAAGAAAGACCGGGTCCTAGGGGCCAGGGTCTTAACTGGAATGTAGTTGAGTGTAAGAAAATTTTTTACGTGTTTTAAAGTAGTTCGAAGACGCTAAAACTAAATTAAAGAAAATTGCAATAGAATAGGATAGTTTTTAAAGAAGCTGCAACAAAGGCCCCAAGAAGACGATTAATATTCAAAATTGGTGATAGCTGAAGTCTGCAATTTTGTTTTTGTTTTTCAAGTAGTAGCTGGAGAACCAGGGAAGTTGTTAGAAAAAAAGTTTGTCAATCGGACCATTTTTAAGGGAGCTATAACAGGCGGCAAAAAAGGGCCCAACTGATTGTTGAGAGCAGGACCCTAACATGAAAACATGTTTAAATGTTTTAGTCCTTAGTGTTTAGATCTTCAATTAGTCAAAATTAATCATAGGGTATGAACTAATCATTAGAATAATATTTTTAAAAAATGCGCAAAAATGGGTAAATGTTTAAAAAGGGGTCCTAAATCCTCAATAAAAATATGAGGGTGTTGGTCTAGGGGGAAGAGTTCAAGACTCAATTTTAAAACTATGCAATGAGAAAGTGAAAAAATTAGGGTGTAAAAAAATGCATAGCACACAAAAAGTTCAAGGGGCCCCGGATCGGGCCCTACAGGACCCTTAGTTGCCCCAGGATTTTAACTGGAATATAGAAACTGGAGAATAACTAAATAGAAAAATGATTCCAAATATGAACATCGGATTAAATGGGGCAATTTATTAATAATTTATGGTGCAAAAGCTTCAAGGGACCTTGTACCGGGCCCCAAGGGGGAAGGGATTTAAGTGGCATGTAGTTTGGTATATATACACTCTTTAGTAGTTTTAAATGTAATCTGAGGACGCTAGAACTATGGTAAAAAAAATTGCAAGGAAATCGAATCATTTTTAAGGAAGATGCACCAAGGGCCCCAAGAAGACGATTCATATTCAAAATTGGTGGTAGTTGAAGTCTGAAATATTTTTTTGTCGTTCATGTAATAGCTGGAGAACCTAACATGTTGGTAGAAAAAAAGCTATTGAATTGGACTATTTTTAAGGGAGTAATAATAGGGGGGCCAAAAGGGGCCAACTGATAGTTGAGAACAGGGCCCTAACATGAAAATATGTTACAACGTTTTAGTACTTAACGTTTTAGATCTTCGATTAGTCGAGTTTAAGCATAGGGTATGAATTAATCATTAGAATATAATTTAAAATAAATGTGCAAAAAATTGGGGAAATGCTTAAGAAAGGGCCCTAGGGCCCATATAAAAATATGTGAGTGTTGGTCTAAAAAGAAGAGTTCAAGCCTCAACTTTAAAATTACGCACTGCGTAGGTGAGAAAATTAGGGTGTGAAAAACGCATGGCGCACAAAAAATTTAAGGGGCCCTGTACCGGGCCCCTTGCAAGGGTTCCAGGGTCTTAACTGAAATGTAAAAATGGGGCAAAAACTGAAAGGAGAATTCATCCCAAAAACGATGAAGATCGGATAGAAAAGAGGCATGTTATTAACAATTAAGTGCACTAAAACTTCCAGGGGCCCTGTACCGGGCCCCTTACAAAGGTGCCAAGGTCTTAACTGAAATGTAGAAATGGGGTACATACTGAAATTAGAATTCGCCCCAAAAACGAAGAAGATCGGATGGAAAAGAGGCATGTTATTAGTAATTTAATGCACTGAAACGTCAAGGGTCCCTGTACTGGGTCCCTTGCAAGGGTGTCAGGGTCTTAACTGAAATGTTGAAATAGGTCAGAAACTGAAAGGAGAATTCACCGTAAAAAAGACGGAGATCGGATAGAAAAGTGGCATGTTATTAACAATTTAGCGGACTAAAACTTCAAGGATCCCTGTACACCGGGCCCCTTGCAAGGGTGCCAGGCATAGCTGCCAACATCTTACGCTTTTTCAGACCACAAAAATTTTATAGTAAATTTTACCTTTCTAAATCGCCGTAATCTGCCGATTAAATAAGGCGAAATTTTCTATTAAATTTTTGTGGTCTGAAAAAGCGGAAGAGTTGGCAGCTATGGTGCCAGGGTCTTAACTGAAATGTTGAAATGGAGTAGAAAGTGAAAGGAGAATTCATTCCAAAAACGAAGAAGATCGGATGGTAAAGAGGCATGTTATTAACACTTCAGTATATTATATCTTCAAGGGGCCCTGAACAGGCCCCTTGCAAAGTTTCCAGGGTCTTAACTGAAATGTAAAAATGGGGAAGAAATTAAAAGGAGAATTCACCTCAAAAACGAAGAATATCGGATGGAAAAGAGGCATGTTATTAAGAATTTAGTGCACTAAAACTTCAAGGGACCCTGTACCGGGCCCCTTGCAAGGGTGCCAGGGTTTTAACTGAAATGTAGAAATGGAGTAGAAACTGAAAGGAGAATTCACCCCAAAAACGACGAAGATCGGATAGAAAAGAGGCATATTAACAATTTAGTGCATAAAAACTTAAAGGGCCCAGGGGCCCCGGCCCTTAAAAAATTAAAAATCTGAGCCTCAGGTACATCAGGACCTGTCTTGGGTATTCACATCTAAATTTTCAGACTTTTACGTGCCGTAGTTTTCGCTAGCCATCGCACACAGACAGACAGAGTGATTTGTTCTTTTATTATTATAGATATACAGGGTGTATCTAAACTCTTGGGCAAAACTTTAAGGGGTGATAGTACACATCAAGACAAACAATATTAAATAGGAAACTAAGTGTCCCAAAGGTCTTCCCAAGGAGATAGGTGCTATTAAAGTTTAGGGTAAAAAATTTCAAATGATTATAAAAAACGAAAAAATTGGTCGATTCGTTTGTGGTTTTCACTAAAATTATTCTTTATATCAGTATTTTCTTGAAAATAAATTTTAAAGATAAAGTTAAAAATGCCAATAGAGGGCGCATTAGACTTTCGAGCAACGAACAACTGTTTTTTACCGTTATTTTTTTTTATCTCATTAACACTAGAACCGCCGGCTATTTTACTCAATTTTTATAAAAAAAAAGTGTTTCACACCAGAAATTTTATTTAAAACTATTTAACTTATTTAATTAGCCTATTTTTGCGCTCCTTACGTATAACATACCTTATGAAAAAATTTCTGTTTCGAATCGACTATTATCAATTTTGGCAGGGGTCAAAATGACCCCTAACGGCGGTTCTAGTTTAAGATGCTTTCAAAAGCTTAGACTTAAACGTAAATTTTGAGCTCAAAATCTGAATCGTTGGGGTGGTTAAGTAGCGCAAATTAAACTGTTTTCAGGAGTTGAAATTTGAATCCCTCCCCCTACTGAACAGAGTTCAGCTATTCCCGATCTTGGTGTCAGTGACCAGGCAGAAACTACTACCCTCTGCACGTAAAATAAACGATAAAGGGGTGACAAAATTAAATACAAAATTTATTCATAACAGACATGGGCAATTTCTCCGCGAAAAATAAAAAGAAACAATTTGATGTACGCACATAGTGCGCAATATGAATGAAAGTTGACACGGTGAAAATGGTACACGCATGATGTTCGTGTGGAATCACAAAAACTGCTCGAAAGAGTGCCCACCAGCAAAGATGCAGGTCTCACACCACCGGCGGAAGGAGTCTCGAACATTAGCAGATACCCCGGATATCGCCTGCTGCGACGACAATCCTCGCAAACCAGGTCCACGTCGGAGTCGACGGGGCTTGAAAACAAGACTCTTCATACGTCCCCAGAGGCCGAAGTCTAGGCAAGAGAGGTCAGGCGAACATGCCGGCCAAATTATCGGACCACTCCGTTCAATCCATTGCCCTGGATATGCTGTATCACATGCATTTCGCGCATCCGCGCTGAAATGTGCAGGCGCTCCGTCATGTTGGAACCACATACCAGCCTTTATGTTGGCTAGAATACTTTGCAATAGAACTGGAAGCACCTCTTGCAGGAATACCAGATACGTACCGCCATGCAGGTGCCTTGGCAGAAGATATGGCAAGATCGTCGATAATTCCGGCCCACGCGTTGACGCTGAAACGCCGTTGATATTAATGAGGACGGGTGGCGTGTGGGTTCGTGTGCGCCCAATTGTGTGCATTGCGTGCATTGAAAAAAACCTTCCCAACTGAAACTGCGTTCATTGGTGAATGCAGCAAAGTCTGTGCAGCAAAGTCTGGTTGCGCATCCAATTGTTGAAGGAACCATCCTGAAATATTGACACGTGGCTGATGGTCGATTGCTTTCAAGGCGTGCATACGCTGTGCATGATAGGGTCGAAGGCCTTCGGATCCTAACACTCTCCAAACCGTCGTCGGGCTCAAATTTGCGGCGGTGGATACAGACCTCATGCTCATCTCTCGTTGCTCCTCGAATTCACGCAACACACGCTGTTCAAGTTCCGGTGTCTTCGCAGTCCTGGTACGCCCGGTGTCGTGCATCCGTTGACAAACAAACCGGTTTCTCCGAGACGCCGATGCAAGCGTTCGAAAATTTTTCGGTCCGGCAAGCGTCTTGAAGGGAATCGTTCACCGTACAATCGCCGTGCCTCCAGTGCATTCCCATCCGCAGCGCCGTAAATGAAATGCATATCTTCCATTTCCTGATTATTGTAGTTGGTCATACCTACAGCCGTCAAGGACGAAAGCACGATGAATGCAGACAACCAGCGCTTTTTTAGCACTTTCGATCACAGCGCCATCTGGAGGTTTCATCCTTCTGTAATACACGGACCGTTACTACGTAATCTCTACGTAACTGGAAATTATTTCTTGTTATTTTGCGCGGAGAAATTGCTCATGTTATGAATAAATTTTTTATTTAATTTTGTGATCCCTTTATCGTTTATTTTACATGTAGGGTAGTAGTTTCTGCAGTAGTACATGTAGGGTGTAGGAGTTTCTGCCTGGTCTACGACACCAAGATTGGGAATAACTGAACTGTGTTTAGCAGGGGGGGGGGGGGGGGGTTCAAATTTCAACTCCTGAACAGAGTTCAGTTTGCGCTACTTAACCACTCCCCACGATTCAGATTTTGACCTCAAAATTTAAATTTAAGTCTAAGCTTTTGAAAGCATTTAATGAGATACAAAAAATGACGGAAAAAAAATAGTTGTTCGTTACTCCAAAGTCTAAAGCGCCCTCTATCAGCATTTTTTTAAATTTTATCTTTAAAATTTATTTTGAAGAAAATACTGACATAAAGAATAGTTTTAGTGAAAACCGCAAACGAATCGACCAAATTTTTCGTTTTTTATAATCATTTGAAATTTTGGATGCTAAACTTTAATGGCGCCTACCTCCTTCGGAAGACTTTTGGGGCTCTTAGTTTCCTATTTAATATTGTTTGTCTTGATGTGTACTATCACCCCTCAAAATTTTGCCCAAGAGTTTAGATACACCCTGTATATATATAGTACCATTAACAATTTTATTACGAGCAATGAGTGGTGACTATTTTCAGATTCACACACCATGTACCACAGTACGCAAATACTTTTTGGCGGTAGACTTCTTTCCAAAGTATCTTAGAATATGAGTGTGGTAAAGATTATTTAAAAGTGGTACAGATAGAATAAAAAAAATGCTCTACTGCGAAGTATATGTGCTCCAACCCGTAGACTCGAAGCTGGTAGACGGGAAGTGCTGGGTTCGAACCCAATCGCGCCCGTCGGCCTAATCGTTCCGAGTTTTCGTGGTTTTCTTCGAACCTTGGATTTTCAAGCGTTAATACCGGTTAGGTTCCCTTAGAAAGACCCCCCACGAAGGGCACTTCCCCCCATAGGGCCTATATCCCTCGTGTTGATAATTAGCCGTCATAAACACAACCAACCAACCAACCCGTAGACAAAGCGTTGATGACTTTTCTCAACTTTGTATCATCACGTAATATCCTTTTTTTATGTATCACTTCTGAAGTAAATATATTCATGTTCATCAAACATGTTCAACAGACAAAAATGTTAAGTTAACTGCGTAAAATAAATATTGTTTTCTTATTTTTACTTGTATATATTCTGTTCAACTGAAACTATTTACTTGAGAATTAATAGCGTCCGAAAAAACGTATTTCAGGTTGATACTGGGTTGAGAAAACTGATAATTACATTGTTAAAGCTATTCGGAAACGTTTCTGAAAATTACGGCCAGAAAAACTCTTTTGATTCCGAAATGCTGCCTCGAACATCGAATTTATTAATCCCCTTATTCAGTCGGAGAATTTGTAATATTTCTCTGCTGTTATATAAGACAAAACATTCTATTCAAAATTTGTAGTTGAACTAACTGTGCACATCCTGTTTAATCCTTAAATTCATTGTGATGCATATCTGCATCACTTTCATCTGCATTTAACTCTTAACAACCACTATATTTATATAGAAATATTAATCCGGTAAAAAGTACAAAAATATGTTAAATTTAAAAATCTATCTTAAAATTTCTGGTGCCTAATCTTTAATATAACATAAAAAACACAATTCTAAAACACAATTCGTGCATTTAATGGTTAAGTTTTACAAAATAAAAAATTATATAAAACAAATTTTTTATATTTATACTTATTAAAATATTTACTAATTTGCAATATTTTAGTTTTTACTTATATTGCAGATGTGCAACATACGAAAAGGTTGACGTATTATACGAAAACTATATCGCTGACATTTTTTCGTTATTTTTCCTGTGTAAGAAACCTTTCTGAGAATCATATATAATTTTTTCGAAACAAAATAAAAATCATGTATTTAAGGGTTAATACAAGGATTAAAATGGAGGAAATTTTAAATATGTTGAAATCCTGTTTTTCAAATACAGGATATCATTAATATCACTAAGAATTTTTTAGGAATAGATTCTAAATCCAATTTTTTGCAGGAGATGTTACAGAATACTTTCAGAGAAGAAATAATAATCATTACCTGTGCTCGACTACATGGATTGCCGTATGAATTGTGCAGGAAATGTCCACTCACATTAAGTTTTCATGCTCCATACCTTTCAGCAAATGTTAACACATAGGTTTCTGATCAGCATAACCATCAGCTTCGTGCTTGAACGCAGTTTGGATATGGTAGACTTGTTTGTTTAGCTGATAACGTAGAGTTTTCCAAACATTAGAATTTGGAATGGCGAGATTCCGGCTGAATTGTTGCGTTGATGACATGCCGTTGCGCGTAACAACTTAGTGTACACGCTCCGCATAAAATCGGACGTTATCAAATGTTTCACACACGTCGATATTACTCTTTAAGACTACCTGTTTGATATTGTTTGATATATATATATATATATATATATATATATATTTGTAGGGGTTTTCTTATACGCGAGTATAAGCTGAGGAGTATAGAGTTATGAATAAAGAGGAGGAGAAATATAGGTGGTTATCAAAATAATGCAAACACCCTAGATTTATCAGGAATCCATTACTAATATGGCGTAGGACCATATTAATAAGACTGGCATGTAAAACAGCTTATATTATCCTGGGAATCGATTCATACAAGCGCTGAATTATGTTTAGAGGAACCATTCATAGTACCATTCGTCGTGGAGATATTGTGAAAGTTTCTGGAGAGATGTCGGCGGATGACAGCGATTCCGGATTGAACGCTCTAAAATAGACCATAAAGGTTCGATTTCATTGATGTCGGGGGACTGCGCGGGCTAAGGTAGATGCTGTACTTCATCTTCGTGTTCATCAAACCATGGACAAGTCCCGCTGCATGAATAGGAGCATTATCATTCTGGAAAATTTCATCTCCCGTAGGAAACAAAGTTTGCATCATAGGATCAACTTGGTCAGCTAATGTTTCTCTATAATTTACCCTAGTAACCCTTCCTTTCAGGATTACGATTGTTCCAACGGAAAAAACGACACGGCTGCAACTACCATCACAGATTCACCTCCATGCTTGGCAGTTGCAAGGGGAGAATCACGATCATATGTTTCTGCAGGTGTCCTTGAAACGTGCACCCGACCTGTTGTGGGGAAACGTGTGAAAGATGATTCGTCTGACCATAAAAATGGCTTCCACTTATCAATCGATCAGGTTTTGTGGTTGTGGCACCACAGTAGACAACGTTTGGCATTAACAGCTGTGGCAAGTGGCTTCTAAATTGCTTCTCTGCCGTAAATGTTATGTTTATGAAGCTGTTTCCTAACTGTAATTACTGACACTGGAGAATCCAGATGCTGATTGAGCTCTGCGGTCATTTTCGCTGCAGCTGTTTTCCTTTTAGACATTACAATCCGCTTAAATACCCGTGGTCTCTTTCACTTAGCTGCTCCTTCCGTCCACTATTTTGTTTTGCCGAGCTTGACTTGACATGCTGTGTGTACGCTCTCGTGACAATAGACACCGTTACCTCTAGACAACGCCTAAAAACTTGGATGTTTCGTCAGAGTTGCTTCAGCTAGTTGTGCTCCTACAATTCGTCCTCATTGAAAGTCTGTGAGGTCTGACATTTTACATGTTTGAAAAAAAAATGTATATGATTATTTCCAAACATTATACACATACATATTTTTGACACAATATTATTTATTTCAAATTTTTTTCAGGGGCTTTCCCTTGTATTTTACTACTACATATCGTAACAGCATATTTTCTTTCATATGTTACAAACTTCATTGATAATTTTTAGATTCTATTTTATTAAAAATTCTACTTTCTTCATTTCCTAGTAGAAAAGAATGAAAATGTTCAATAAAAAGTTAAAGCTTTAAAAAAATTACAGATATTGATATTTTGTACGGATATATCCTTGAAGCGAAATCTTGTACATTCCAAGTTACATAAAAAAGATTTCTCATGATATTGTATCAGAAATTTGATCGATAGCATTTTTTATTTCATTCGTGATAGCATCTGGCAATGTACAATATGCTTAAATTTTCTACATCCACAGTTCTATAACATATCTTATGGTGTTAAATACTTCTTCTTACTTGTTAATCTTACATGTTGTCTTGTTAATCTATTCTGATTAATATAAAGAATATAACGCATTACGAAAGAAGTATTCAAAATAATTGTTAATTTACTTTTTCGGCAGAATCATAGAATATGCCAAACAGATTAGTGTATATTTTAACTAGATGGACGTGGCATTTGATTTTGTCTGAAGTGTTTCAAATTTAAGTTCAAGGTATAACTGTTTTTAACACTATCTAACATAGTTAAAATATGTATTATATCTGTTTTCCTATCGGACGTCTGTCGGTCTGTCCACACTCTAACTCGCGTAAATATAAAACGATTGCCATGTGCTTTTATGTGTTATTATTGTGTACCATAGAATGTTCGGTATTGAAAATGAACTGTATAGCATTCATAGTTCGTTCATAAAGACAGTCAAAGGACTCCGTTACATTGTGATCTATAGAGAAAATCGTTTCCGGAGCATTTTACGGATGTTACATTATTTCAAATAAAATGATACCATTATACATTATGCAGAAAATTTTGCCTTATTTTATAGTCTTATTCATGAAAAATTTCTCTCATAAGGTAAAAATTTCTATTTGTTTTTACTGGTGGAAGTTGGCCCGGGTATTCTAATCTCTTTCACTGATACTTACAGGAGGTTGTTTAGGTTGTCACAATATAGCGGAAACGCAAGTCCTGACTACCGCAGAAGTAAAGTTCCCACCAGTAAAAATAAACATCTGTTTTGAGCCATAAATGTGACTGAATTTCTGCATTAATAAAGCGTTTAAATAAAGAGGAAATTTCTATTCAAATTTACTGGTGAAAGTTTGCCACGGCTGTAATGAGCCATTGCAAAACCGGTTGCAGTTGAAGCTTCACTATTTTGAGGATATCGTCGGTACCATGTCAAACTATCCAAATTGAAAACATTGGGCTACTTTTTTAAAATTCAGAATGCTTGATTGGCAGCACTTTTCCGAAATAGTAAAATACCCTCGTTTTCGCCTTAATTTATATGTCATTAAATAGGATTAAATAAAATGAATTTTATTATTTCAAAAAAGTGGTGTCAATCAAGAAATCTGAATTTGATAAAAGTAGCCCACTATTTTCACATTGAATAGTTTGACATGGTACCGACGATATATCAGTTCCTCTTTATTCATAGTTTCATGATTTAGATATAGCATTTTATTGAATGAAAAAAAATTTCTTAATGAACGAGGTGGGTTGATAAGGGCTATTTTTCGCCCATTATACACGCGAAAATAAAGTTAAGGATTCCGACAACTGTTCAATGTCTTTGTATACTTAAAGATATGTACTTTTCTTTAATATAAGATTCACCGTAATACGCCGCAGTTTATTTAAGTCTTTTGCACACCTGAAATTTTATTTAAAAAATGAAGTCAAATAAATGCTAAGCTAAAGCAAGTCACATTTTATTTATAACAAATTCTAGTAGGAAATAGAGTTATCTGATCTGCGGCGTATACGCGGGAAATTAAGGTACGTGATAAATAGCTGCCAACTTGTACGGATTTTTGCTACCACTAAAATTTAATAGAAAATTTTGCCTAATTCAATCGCCAAATTGCAGTGAATTTTGATAATTAAATAAGCCAGAAATTTCTGTTAAATTTTAGTGGTAGCAAAAATCCGCACAAGTTGGCAGCTTTGGTGATAAATAATACAGTAAATCACAGAAATTATAGCCTGAAAATAGAGTCTTTTGGCTTTTTCAAATATTTTTGTCGTTTTTTTTTTATCTTTGAATCATTATTTTTTTTAAAGAAGCGTTCCATGGAACAAATTAATTTTGACTTTCAATGATACTACTCTTTGTAAGCTTTTATATGAACATTATTTTACTTTGATTCAGTGTGCGCTTCTACCTTTTAGAGAAAAAAATGTTTCGTGCGAGAGTATTAGTCCAAGAGCTGTTAAACATTTTAGGGAAGGTATTTGAGGCACCCTGAAAATTTGTGCAACACTTCTTTTGTAATGGCTGAATACAAAATTGAACTTCTGGCTGAAGGATCGTGGCCCAAAAACTGTGCCAGACACGTGTCAAGTGCCATTTTTTGACTACCCCCCCCCCCAAAAAAAAGGTATTTGAGGCACGCTGAGATTGAGACAGAATAACATTTATACTTAGAAAAAAATATTTTGAAATCGACAGACACTTTAGTCGTCCCAAAAACTGTGCCAGACACGTGTCAAGTGCCATTTTTTGACTACCCAAAAAAGGTACTTGAGGCACGCTGAGATTGAGACAGAATAATATTTATGCTTAGAAAAAAATATTTTGAAAATGACAGACACTTTAGTCGGCACAAAAACTGTGCCAGATACGTGTCAAGTGCCAAATGGCACTTGACACGTGTCTGGCACAGTTTTTGGGCCACGATCCTTCAGCCAGACATCCGATTTTGTATTCAGGCATTACAAAAGAAGTGTTGCACAAATTTTCAGGGTGCCTCAAATACCTACTAAAAAATGTTCAACAGCTCTCCTACTATATCAGTTGCACTGCTATTGGAGAGTGTTCAGATTTCTTTTGCTGCGCTGCAAAAGTATTTGCGTTGTTCAGATGTCAATGTTCAGTTCTAAAACCAGGGGTCGTAGTCTTAAGGGATTTTTTCAGGACAAATATCACTAGTTGTTTATAGAAAAATAAATCTAGCTTCACCCCGGGAATTTTCGTCTTATTTAAGAAGAGATTTTTCCATAAGAAAATACAGGTACCAAATAATTTCCTGATCGTGAAATTTCAGGATAAGTACGACACCTATAAAACTGTTGTTTTAACTCCTTAACGGTCGCATTAAATTACGGTTTAAAAATTCAAATTTCTTATTGGCACCACTTTTTAAAAAAAGAAATGTTCAACTTATTTAATGACAGGTAAAATGATTCCATAATAAATATAATTATGCTATTATATAAAACTGGTGGGAATCAAACAAATCTGAATAATCTGAAAAAAGTCACAGCCCGTGAATATCACGGGAGCGAGAATTAAGGGGTTAAATACTTATTGGAAAAGTTAATAATAAATAATGCTTGGAAGTCAGTGTGATTGTTGTATAACCTGGCGGAAAACAAATAGTGATTTTCGTATGTGTGCTTTTTTTCTAACGGAAAAGTTCTATTGCTACTTAGAAGTTCTAAAAACTGCGCTGTACAGAGTGGTTCTAATTTGTGATCTAAATGCAGATCATATGCATTTCGCGTGCTTCGTGCTTGAAATATTCCTATTTCTTTTTCTGTGGTAACAATAAGAGATTATGCGCCAACGAGTACTGCCGACGACACCACAAATAAGAAGCCTAATATACATTTATCAATACCTCGTTGTCACGGCTCTAACACTTCTTGTGTAATATCTAAGGGTAATAACTGTCTCGTGACTGTATGAAAAGAAGCCCAAACTCAAGCCTTTATAGAAACTAGAATCAATATATCGTCTTGAAAACGAACCTGTAAAACTCATATTACGGGATCGGTATTCAGTGAGTTGGCTCTGCAAGCTTTAAGAATGGAGTTATGAATAAAAAGGAGGAGACATATAGTGTATTGTCTACCAGTTGCGAGTGAAGTAACTGAGGAGGTTGTCACAATATGGCGACTGCTTTTTTGAAATCGGTTCTTCAGTTTTTGACTACCGATAGGTCAAGCATCCCACCAGTAAAATTGAATAGAAGATTTCGTTTTAAAGAAGCGTCTTATTCATGGAATTTTTTTTCAAAAATGTCATAAAAATTTCTATTTGTTTTTACCGGTGTCAGTATGCCTTATAAAACTGTCGGTTTGTATCCATGGTTGTCACAATATGGCGGAAACTCAGGGCCTAACTACCACCAAAGAATACTCCTACCAGTAAAAATGAAAAATTGTTTCTTCCACTATTTATGACTGAAATTTTGTAAAAATAAGGCGTTTAAATAAGTTTAAAATATCTATATAAACTTTCTGGTGGGAGTTTCCACCGTCGATAAACAACCCCTTTGCTAGCGGTTACAGTTGAAGCTTCACTATTTTAAGGATATGTCAGTTCCTCTTTATTAATAGTTCCATGGCTTTAAGAGCCCTATAAGTGAGAATACATCAATGTATGAAAAAAATATTGAAATTCTTTTAAGCAATATCAAAAAGGTAGCAAAGAAGAGGCCTCGATTTTGAGTCACCGGGACAGCTTTCAGAGTTCGATTATTATACTATCATGGGTATATGCATAGCTGATTTTAACTATATTTTTGAATTAGTTAAGTGCAAAATGCATTCCTTGAAAAAGAGGTCCTCCCCTACTCGCAGTGTTATTTGTAAATATTAGAACTGGTCTCTCTAATGGTGTTTTGTCCACATTATTCAATATGAGAAAAAGAATATCTTCTGTGCAATATGCAAGCCACGCTTTGATTGAGAACTTTGTTCCACTACACTTTTGAATGGAACACGTCACCAGAACACAGGTTATTGAAAAATATACGAGACCTTTTCAAGAAGATTATTCATTCCGGATGACGACAACGATATTGTGATACTTGTTGTTTTTGACACGTACATTTATATCCAAGAAGAGTGAGAACTATGCCTTTCAGAGACGATATTTCTCGTTAAACAAAGGAAGACCTTTGGTACAGCCTAGAGATCTGCACGGGCCGGCCCGTGGCCCGAAGCCCGAGCCCGGCCCGACCCGCGGGTCGGGCTCGGGCCTATTTTCATTCACGGCACTCGGGTCGGGCCCGGGCCTTACTTTTTTCTAAAGTCGCGGGCCGGGCTGGGCCCAATCACTATTCTTCACGGGCCGGGCGGGGCCCAATTACTATTCTTCACGGGCCGGGCCGAACTCGGGCCTTACTTTTTTCCTGAAGGTTCGGGCCGAGCCAGGCCTAACTTATTTTTTCTGCACACACCCGGGTACTGGTTTCATTCCTAATCTTCATGGCCCAAAATTTTCATTCCTAGTTTTCACCCACACCGTATAAAAATCATTGTCTCGGCGTGTCCTGGTCCGTTCAAAAGTCAGTAAAATTAGGCTTGGCACACATTTTTTGTCAAAAAATGCATACATTTTTAAACCGCCATTATTCTACAACTAAACATTCAAATTCATTCTTTTTAAAGAGCAGTAGATTTCTACACTTATTAAAATACAGTTAAATTAAAATATAAAAATGTGTGAAAAAGAACCTGTCTATGACGGAATCTTTTTTAAACCGAAAAACGTGTTGATTCATGCAAAATTAATATACTACTACGTAAGAAAATAATATATAATACATTTACACTTGCTATGAAGGGAACTTGTCTATAACGTCTTTTTTTTTTTCTTTTCTATGCAATTCAGTCTTAGATTTTACTGTACAGCATTTTTCAGATATTTAACACTTCAATACATGGAATATGGATTAACAATATTAATGATAACTGAAACATTTACATACAAGAAATAGAGATTCATTAAAAAATAAATATCGCACCCTGTGGCACTTCTATAAAAACGAAGATTATAAACATGAAAAGAAAAGTTAAGATAAATATTTTTGGCTTGAACTCCTCGTACGAGACAAACTTTTAACCAAATCGACGTAAAAATCAGTATTCTCTAGAAATTCACTCGGGCCGGGCCGTGCTCGGGCCGACATTTTAACTTTTTTTCGGGCCGCGCCGGGCTCGGGCCGAACTTTTGACTTTTATACCGGGCCGGGCCAATAATTTGTTTTCTACGGTCCGGGCCGGGCTCGGGGCGAACTTTTAACTTTTTTACCGGGCCGGGCCGGGCCAATATTTTTTTTCTACGGGGCGGGCCGAATTTTTTTTTCTCTGAGTCGGGCCGGCCCCGGGCCTGGAAATGTCGGCCCGTGCAGACCTCTAGTACAGCCTCTGATGTTGATCTCTACTTCAGGTTACATTTTGGATGTCTTGGGATCTTACTTCGTGGATTCAAAGAACAATGACGCTAACATACTTACACATATATTAAAAAAAGATTCACACAATATCAGAGAGTAGCTAAAACCAAATGATGTATGTTTATTGACAGAGGCTTACGGAATTTTTTAGAACTTCTGCAAGAAATGAATCTCAAACATTAAATGCCTAGATTCCTAAATAAGCAGCAACAGTTTTCAACAGAGGATGCTAAGCAGACACGTCTCGTGACTAAAGTTTAATTGTTCCATACACAAGTGTTAAAAACTATAATATTTGGATAAAACAGAGCGAAGAACAGCACAGAGCACACAATAATTCTGTAAATGTAAAGTAGGCGCAAGTGTCGTAGGGTACTGTACTCATGTTGCTTCCGTAAGTAAGTAAGTAAGTAAGCACCCACCCTGGGAATCCGCTTTTGGCTTATGGTTATGGCTTCTGGCTTACTTTTACCATAACTCAACCAAAGTTTAAAAAAACCAAGTCTTCAATATGCTCATATACTACAAGACGTCGCCGCTGGATGGTAGAGTAGTGATTCGGGTGTAGAAAACAAAAAGGAAGACTAATCTAAAACACATTTTCGAAAGTGTCTGAAACTGTATGATTATTTTCAGTTATTGATTATTTCCGATATTTCATATATTGAAATAACAGTCTAAATAAGCTTTATTCATCTTAATTTTGCATTTAGTGTTGTATTTACTATTGATTATATGGGATAAAAGTAATGACATTAGTTTTTATGTTCATTAAGGGGTCTCAGGACTCTTAAAATTGGAAAAATCGAAAAAAAAGAGACTATTTTCAACATATAATATCTTAAAATATAATTGATTTTAAGACAAAATTTTATATTGGGATGAAAGATATAAGTATGTTCTTTCCTTTCATATATTTGAAAAATTACAAGATGCAGAATTAGAATTTACAGTGGGCTCCAAAATGTCAGACATTTGACGAGCGGAAAATCGGCATAACAGATTATGCGCACGATTACAAAATAAATTTTGCAAGTAGAAGGAAAATTTTGTGTCCTACTTATGCTTCACATTGTAATAATTACTCTGAACCTAAATAAATTTGTATTTAAAGCATTTTCCTATTTTTAATACAAAGTTGTATTTAGTTAATGCAGAATTTAGAAATTTTCAACAGTATAATCACCTATAAAGAATATATTTCTGAATAATAAGAAGGAAATTTTAGGTTCAGTTTATACAGACTAACATGAAACATATGTTTTGAAAATTTCATGAAAAAAATTCAGAAGGTTTTGAGATATCGTGCGCGTTATGCCCAAAAACGTCATTTGGAGAAAATTGACTTCAAAGTTTCTGAAACGCCACTTCAGCTATTGAGCGTGTATAATTCTAAAAGCCCTAACTTCTGTTCTAATAGGAATTTCAAGGAAATATTTATACCAAAATGTTCAGAAAAGATGGTAGTTTAATATCTAAAAAAATTAAAATTTCGAAAATTTTAAAGCTTGAAGAGTCCTGAGACCCCTTATTGTGCATAATACTTAATTATATATTTTATTTCTCCCATCAATTGTAGAACTCTCATTCAAAATATTTTTCTTTTTTATTTGTTATGAGGTATACTCATGAAAATAATATATGTCATATCAAGGGGCTGATGGGCGAAAAATGCCCCTTATCAGCCCACCTCCTTTGAATAGAAAAATTTTGACTTATTTTAGCGGCTTATTCTTGCAAAAGTTCGCTCACAAATATGGTAAAAATTTCTATTCCTTTTTCCGAGTGGAAGTTATCCCGGGTATTATAATCTCTTTCACATCGACAAGAGGTTGTTTAGGTTGTCACAATATGGCCGGAACACAGGAACTGACTACCGCCAAAATAAATTTCCACCAGTAAAAATTAATATATGTTTTCGATGATAATTATGAATGAAATTCCGCATTAAAAGGACGTTTCAATATGTAAAAAAATTCTTGTCAAATTTACCGGTGGAAATTTTACTCGGCGTCAATGAGCAACTGCGAAACCAGTTACAGTTGAAGTTTCGCCATTTTGAGGATATGTCAATTCATCTTTTCCGTGTGACTGACTACAGCCGAAGAAACAGTCTGACGACAGCTGACTGACTACAGCAGACTTTCTCCAGAAAAAAATAATACGCAGTTGCCAAATCTCCAGCTTTTTGGACACCAGTATTATCTTAGAGAAAATGTTGCTCTTTTAAATCCGCCAAGTGTTCCAATTAAACAAAATAACATTTTCTGTATTAAAATACCTTTATCCAAAAAGCCGGAGATTTGGCAGCTCTGTGAATATCTGTTTTCGGCCATATTTTTGACTTAAATTTTAGCATTAATAAGGCGTTTAAATAAGGAGAAAATTTCTATTTAAATTTACTGGTGGAAGTTTACCATGGTGGTAATGAGCCACTGCGAAATCGGTTACAGTTGATGCTTCACCATTTTGAGGATATCGCCGGTACCATGTCAAACTATCCAATGTGAAACAGTGAGCTACTTTTTTAAAATTCAGGTTTCTTGATTGACACCACTTTTCTGAAATAGTAAAATTCGCCTTCTTTAACTTTATTTAATGACCATTAATTAAGAAGGGAATTTTACCATTTCAGAAAAGTGGTGTCAATCAATAAATCTGAATTTAAAAAAAATCTGCCTGCTTTCACATTCGATAGATTCACATGGTACCGACCAGTATTGCCAGTGGGCTACTATTTTAAAATTCGGATTTCTTGATTAGCACCACTTTTGTGAAATTATAAAATTCGCCTTATTGACATATTAATTAAGGCTAAAACAAGGGGAATTTTACCATTTCAAAAAATGGTGCCAATCCATAAATCTGAATTTAATAAATGTAGCCCACTGGCAACACTGCTGTCGACGATATGTCAATTCCTCTTTTTTCACAACTCCATACACTATACAGGCCACTTGACATATTTATTCGTCATTTATGAAAATATCGATAAGAAATTCTAAATCACCCCCAGAAAGTTTGAAAAGTTATTTTTCATTGTTAAAATGATAGACAACTCGTCAATAAAACAAAGTAAAATTAGTATTAAAATTTTTCTGGAGTAAACTCGAAATTTCTCAATAAAAAACCGCCTGATTTGCAACACTGTTTGCGGCCTGTGTACTGTTATTCTGGGAATATGATGGAATGGATGAAGCGTATAAATAAATTACATGGACTATAAAGGATATAAGACAGACATTGGCATTAATATAATTTTTAATTCATTTCTGTTTTTTATGTACATGAGTTCAAAACGACCCTGTTTATATTGATCATTGGAGTAATATATTACACTGCAATTCGAAGATCGTGTTTTTGGAGATTTATCTAGAGCGATTACGCCGTACGCACTGATTTATTTATTTTTTTCTATGGGAGTTGTATCACAGGTGCACACTTTATGCATAAAAGGATCGTCGAAGTAATGAAATGCAATCGTATTCGATTTTTTCTGCCAATTCATTAAAAAAAAAAAAAAAAAAAAGATAATGCTCTTTTTTTCATCCATTACCGGGAAAAGATTTTCAAGGATATTTTTTATACATTTTTCTCTGTTTTCAGTTTAATACAAGTTCTCCTTAATTTTTTTTTGTGTCTAGCATAATGTTTCTTGCAAAATATTAACCCCCTAATTCTCTCTCCCGTGATATTCACTGGCTGTGTCTCTTATTCAGATTGTTTGATTCTCACCAGTTTTATAAAATAGTTTAATTGACTTTATTAGGGTATCATTTTACATGTCATTAAATAAGATGAATATTTCTTTTTCAAAAAGTGGTGCCTATAAGCAATTTAAATTTTTAAACCGTAATTTTATGCGACCGTTAAGGGATTAAAAAACTAATAGGATGTATTTTACTTACAATGCCACTTTGGTTTTTGAACACAATCCATTTCAAAGATTTTTTCGAGAATCAAATGAAATATTTGCTTAATAGGTAATGAATGCATAATTATTTGACGCCCACTTTCCAAATAACTTTTGTATTTACCATGGAATTACGAATAAAGAGGAATTGACATATCCTCAAAATGGTGAAGCCTCAACTGTAACCGGTTTCTGAGGGACTTATTACCACCGGGAAAAACTTCAGCAATTAAATTTGAATAAAAAGGATTATTTAAACACACATTTTCGAATGTCCCGATTTTTTTAATACCAATATTTTTATGCAGAAATGCTTGTTTTGTGCAATCGCACAATTTCTGTAATTAAATAAAGCGAAATGTTTTTTAAGAATTTACTGGTATTCAAAAATCGAGTGCTTGGCAACTATGTAAACGCCTTATTAATGCAGCATTTTAGTAATAATTATGGCCAAATCAGATATTTATTTTAACAGGTGAAGTTTACTTCGGCGTTCATTCAGGGCGTGTGTTTCCGCCATATTCTGACAACCTAAATAACCTCATGTTAGCGTCAGTGAAAGAGATTATAAAACTAACCTAACTTCCACCAGTAAAAATGAATAGGAATTTTCAGCATATTTGTGAGAGAACTTTTTCGTAAATAAACCGCTATAATAAGACAATATTTTATATTCAAAATTTGCTGGTGGAAGTTTACTCCGGCAGCGGTTAGAAAACTGTTGATCCGATGGAAAAAATCAGTCAATATCTTCTGACAACCTCCTCCGTTACTTCACGTGCAACTGATAAGTTCTACATTATATGTATCCTCCTCTTTATTCATAACTCTAGTGTCAGTACTTACGTTTCCGCCATATTGTGACAACCACAACAAGCCCTGTCAGTTTCAATGAAAGAGATTATAAAACCCTGGCCAACTTCCACCAGTAAAAAAAAAAATAGAAATTTTTACCATATTTGTGAGAGAAATTTTTCCTGAATAAGCCGCTAAAGGAGGGTGAAATTTTCTGTCCAAAATTTACTGCTGGAAGTTTGCTTCGGCGGTATTCAGAAACTGCTGATCCGATGTAAAAAATCAGCTGCAATCTTGTGACAAACTCTTTAGTTACTTCACTCGATAGGTTTAGACTCTACAGCAGGGGTGCACTGTAAAAAACGGACCAAAATACGGAAATTGTACTGCCAATAGAGACGCCAGTACTATTTCCGTATTGCCACCGTATTTTAGTCCTTTTTTTGACAGTTTGGCCAACTGTGGTACGCTAGACACCACTAAAATTTTATAGTAATCTTTGCCTTATATGATCATCGAATTTCTGCGGTATTCAGTTTTCACCAAATATAATTTTTTCTGTGTTTATATGCATACAACCTATATAAAATCAGTTCCAGCATAGCTAAATTCATAGTTAGGATAAAAATACAGTCAGCTGAAAATGCCTTAACCCCTAACTTAATTTTAATTTCTAAATGGCACATATGCACCAGAATATTGGAATGATTTTTTTTTTTTTTTTTTTTTTTTTTTTTTTTTTTTTTTTTTTTTTTTTTTTTTTAAGTACGTGAACAAAAACTTTTGCTTATTTTGAAATAAATATGTTTGTAAATTCTGGTGTCGTCATTCATTTCTGCATTTTACGAATAGAAGTACATTGCCCCTGAAAGTGCTGGAGATGAATATTGTACTGGATAACATTCTCTCAATTTACAACATTTATATTCCTATCAAAATATTATTTCCAGTCTATTATATCATCACTAGTGTATTTGACTTCAGTATGTAATTTTATATTCAAATGAAAACAGTAATGTGGATTAATTTATATAACAATATGTAACCCCTGTTACTTGTATTCAGCATTAAAGCCAAAATTTTCAAATCTCTGTACTAAATATATTTTTAAATGGTCAAATAGTTTTAGTATATTGCAAGAAAAGATGCCTTTTGATATTTTGGGAACATTTTTTAAGAGCTACTCATATACAACAAGAAAAAAACAGAGAAAAAGTGCGAGTAACAGAAATTATATATGCAGTAACAGAAGTTTCATTTTTGTAACAGAAGTTACATTGAGCAACACAATTTACTGTAATTTCCTGCGTATACGCCCATTACCGTCTCAATACTCAAAGCCTCTGGACTGATTTCGTGACGTACCAAAGGAAGATTAATTCCTTGAAGGGCAAGCAATTACGTTTGTGCAATTCTTAATTCCCACCGGAAATTTAGAAAAATTTTATTTTAAAAAAAGGAAAAGCAATTTAACGACTTTTCTCCACTAAAGTCAGAAAACTAAAATTTTCTAAAATTTTTCTGGGGCAAATCCTGATTAATCGTAGGTGGGATAAAATATATCCCACCACCCCTCAAGGTGTTAAGGGGCGGCGCTATATATTATATGCCACGTACGATTAATCCGGATTTGCACCAGAAAAATTTTAGGAAATTTTAGTTTTCTGAGTTTATTGGAGAAAAGTCGTAAAATTGATTTTCCTTATTTTGAATTTTTTTTTTCCAAATATACGGTGGGAATTAAGCATTACACAAACGCAATTGCTTGCCCTTCAAGCTTTTGATTGCTTTAATCTTCATTTGGTACGTCACGAAATCAGTCCGGAGGCCTTGAGTATTCAGACGGTAATGATACGCCCCGGCTTATTTAAGTCTTTTTTCACACCGGAAATTTTATTTAAAAATTGAAGTCAAATAAATTCTATGCAAAACAAACTCACACAATTTAAAACAAATTCTAGTAGGAAGTAGAGTTATCTGAGCTGCGGCGTATACGCGGAAAATTACGGTAGTAGAAGTGTATTTATATTAACCCCTTAATCGTCGCGCCCGTGACTGTCACGGGCAGTCTACGCTTGTTTTCTTTTATTCGGAATGGTTTATTCTCACCAGTTTTTTTAAATAATGCATTTGGCTTTATTCTCTCGACATTTTATCTGCCATTAAATGAAGAAAATATTTCAACTTGAAAAAATTATTCGACAATTATCAGGTGCGACGATTAAGTGGTTAATCTAACATCAATGGCATCACTGAAGCACTTTCATGGATATTTATTACGCATATTAATTTTAAACTACATTTTTGTTCATTTATCTATATGTGCTACAAATATGTACCACAGTGCGTGTCAAAAGCTTAAGCACAACATAAAATTTCAAAATAAAATTTTATTATCGACTGAAAGTTACTTTCCTTTTCTCATAACCTACAAATTTTAGTTTTTAAAGGATATTTAACAGATTTATGCTTTAAAATTTATCTCAAGTAATAGAATTTATCAAAAGAACAAAAAGGAGTGTGTCAAAACTTAAAGCGCAGTAGTTCTTTAGTCTTTCGTAGAACAAGAATTAAAAATAATAATAATAATTGATTATTGCTCCAATGTGCTGAATTTCTTTAAATATACGGTCTTCCATCGATAAAATGAGGTTCTGGATTATTTTTGGTTCAATTTTATACAACGCGCTCTCAATGGCATCTTTCAAATCTTTAATTGAAAAATACTGCTTTCCATTTGGATAAACTGCATGAGTGAGAATATCCCACATATTCTCTACAGGATTTAAATCAGGGCTAATTGCCGTTCATTTCAATCCAGATACTTTTTTCGAATCATGCCACGTTGAAGTTGAGTTTGAGGTATGGACCGAAGCATTATCATGTTGAAATAACCACTTTTCGTCCCCCAAAACCTCGGCAACTGGGAGTAAATTATTGGCAAGTGTCTCTTGATAGTTTTCAGAGTTTTCACGACCACTGAATTATGCTAGAGATGTCTGACCATTGAAAGAAATAGCCCCCCCCCCCCCCTTACCATTACACAACCACCACCATGTTGTCGGCTAAATATACCCTATGTTCTTTTCGGAGGTCATACCAATAGTACTTAAACCCATGAAGGACATCGAGGTTTCATTTTTTTCATCACTGAATATGACATTCAGCCACTTATCACCAAATGACATATGCTCTTTGGCCCACAGTAATCTAGCTTCTTTATGGTGTCGTTTCACAAATGGTTACCGAGCTATTTTACGATTTTTGATGTATTCACCAAAACTCTTCTATGAACAGTTTTTTTTTTCGATATTTGTCCTCCAACTGCATGTGTTATTTGCGAAAGAGAGTAATTACCAGTTGAAGCCAAGTTTCTGATGCGGTAGCCTTCGCGCAGCAAAGTAGTCACTGGTGGTCTTCGTGAACGGAATTTTCGTTTGAAATCATTACCACGATCCAAAACTTTATGAATACCTCGTTTTGATCTTTTTAATGCACTTGCAATTTCAGAAACAGACTATCACCTCTTCCTCTGAAAATTATTTCGACTTAGGCATTTTGCACTAACTCAAAAACAACAACTAACTGCTTCTTATACACCCAGAAATAGTTTGCGTGCACAATCGCTTACATCAGTTTGTAAAATTTGCATAAAAACGATTTTGCACTTTTGACACAGTTATTTTTCTTCTATTCCTCTTGCACGACATAAAATTTCAAAATAAAATTTTATTATCGACTGAAAATTACTTTACAAACTCCATAGTTTGAAATAAAATTTAAAAGATAATTTTATTGAATATGGTGTTAAAACTGCTATTATTAACATATTCAAGACAAGTATTGAAATAAAGTGAATATTTAAAGTTTAATTTTAAAATTGTTATTGTGCTTAAACTATTGACACGCACTGTAACAGAAGTTGCAAGTAGCAGATGGTACATTTAACAAAGAAAAAAAAATGTATTTTCTATAGTTTTATAAAAATATGTAAATCTTACATTTATTTGAATTAAGTTAACTTAATTTCATATAATAAAAATAAAACTTTAATTAAAATGACAATATTTAAATTTTAAATTTATATAACATAGGTTACAAACAAAAGGCACATTAGTCTGGAATTCAAATGTTTCAGCTTACTGACCATATGTGCACAGAACAAATTCAAAAAGGTTGTAGCATATCTTTTTTAATATATTTAACTACAAGTAAGCGCAGTAGTAAAGTCTGTAGGGAACAATGGAAGTCATTTCTTTGGTAAAAAAAGTTACAGTAACAGAGGTTACATTTTCAAAATACAAAATTTAATCTTAAAATATAATAACAAAAAATAAATATTTCAGTGTTTCGGGCCTAACTAGTTAAGATACTATATTTTATGATTACATAAAACCAGTTAAAAATGTTATTTTAAATATTATTATTTAAAAACCTAAATTGAAAACTGTGGCTACAGTTATCCTGATAGGCTGTTTTGTTAGTCAAGATCAATAAAAATGGATAATTTAAATTTAAAAAAATACCTTTCTAAACATTTTTTTTACTAATGAAGTCCTTAGTGATTTTATTAATGAAAAAAAAAATAGTTCTTTCGCATTTTACGCAGAAAAAAAATATATTATAATTGTGGACATGAAAAGGACATAATTTTTTTGTTTCACCCGCCTTACAAATGGGTCTGTCTTAGGCGGATATTTTTCAGCGTTTGTATGGACACATATGTTTTAATACCGGTAAATTCTAAAAGTTTTCCTCGCCATTTATTTAAAAAAGTAAATAAAGGCAAAGAAAATTCCGGTGCGAAAATTCTAGGAACCATACAAAAGTTGAAAAAAAACGCGCCTACGACGGCCGCCATTTTTATTTCAGCACATAGGCGGATTTCGCAGTTTAAATAATTCAAGATTTACTATTAAATTTTAGTGTAAGAAAATTACATAAAGTTTGCAGTTATGCACAACAAATTAAAGAAGCTGATAATAATGATAATTAAAATTCAAAATACCGACACGAAGTAAAGAAAAAAAACTACATGTGTGTAAATTTTAGCTTTTAAATGTAAAACTGTTCTTTTACATCGTGTTTTGCTCATTATGCTAAACACAGTTAACGACGAAACAGATGCATTTCGCCTATGTTTTAACAGAAGACAGTGTTTACCATACTGCGATTCCAAAATGTCTACGAATTAGTCCAATAGATTAATATTAACACAATTATTCTAATTGGTAAACAAATCATATTAGATGTAAATTTCCAACTGGGCGAAAAATGTCCGGACCAGGATTCGAACCCGGGACCTCCCTGGCTGAAGCCGCCAGTGCTCTGCCATCTGAGCTATCCCGGACGATTCTGGTCGAACTTTTTCACCCAGCTAACCTTGATGATTACAGCATCTGGTCTGAAACCTGGTTCAGCTCAACAGAATAAATCTCAGGTATGGAACTCCAGAAATCGCTGGATACGAAATTACACTAGATTAATATTAACACAATTATTCTAATTGGTAAACAAATCATATTAGATGTAAATTTCCAACTGGGCGAAAAATGTCCGGACCAGGATTCGAACCCGGGACATCCCTGGCTGAAGCCGCCAGTGCTCTGCCATCTGAGCTATTCCGGACGATTCTGGTCGAACTTTTTCACCCAGCTAACCTTGATGATTACAGCATCTGGTCTGAAACCTGGTTCAGCTCAACAGAATAAATCTCAGGTATGGAACTCCAGAAATCGCTGGATACGAAATTACACTAGATTAATATTAACACAATTATTCTAATTGGTAAACAAATCATATTAGATGTAAATTTCCAACTGGGCGAAAAATGTCCGGACCAGGATTCGAACCCGGGACCTCCCTGGCTGAAGCCGCCAGTGCTCTGCCATCTGAGCTATCCCGGACGATTCTGGTCGAACTTTTTCACCCAGCTAACCTTGATGATTACAGCATCTGGTCTGAAACCTGGTTCAGCTCAACAGAATAAATCTCAGGTATGGAACTCCAGAAATCGCTGGATACGAAATTACACTAGATTAATATTAACACAATTATTCTAATTGGTAAACAAATCATATTAGATGTAAATTTCCAACTGGGCGAAAAATGTCCGGACCAGGATTCGAACCCGGGACCTCCCTGGCTGAAGCCGCCAGTGCTCTGCCATCTGAGCTATCCCGGACGATTCTGGTCGAACTTTTTCACCCAGCTAACCTTGATCATTACAGCATCTGGTCTGAAACCTGGTTCAGCTCAACAGAATAAATCTCAGGTATGGAACTCCAGAAATCGCTGGATACGAAATTACACTAGATTAATATTAACACAATTATTCTAATTGGTAAACAAATCATATTAGATGTAAATTTTTCGCCCAGTTGGCAGTCTATATATTTTAATATATCACAAAAATCATCTTACGTAATACTTATAAAAACAATATGCACGTTTTCCAAGCTTTCCTTTTCATGCAATTATTTTTCTTTAAAAAGTCATAAAAGCGTCCTCTGTAGCATCTTTAATGAAATGCTGTTTCATTTAAGAAAAGGAATTAATCTTGAAAAAGAATATTAAGGAAATTATTTTTTTAATAACGACAGACGTTTCATTAGAAAGGACAGTTTTATTTAACCTTCCGTCTACCAGACGGGTCCATTGGACCCGACATGTACATTCAAAATATTTATTCAAACCAGAAATTTCTTCAAAACAAACTAAATGTATAAATCAGACAATAATAAGTTAAATAAACAAATTAAATACTTTTAAGTAAAAATTCTGGTGTAGAATGTTTTTATAAAACTTGAGTAAAATTTCCGGTAGTTCTAGGGTTAAGAAAGATGATTGTAAGTTAAAAGTATCCTATTCATTTTAAATTTTAACGATCACTTTTTTATCATTCATATCGTTATCATCATACTAATTCATGCTTAAAAAGCACAACTTACTGTCTTCAGCAAAACACTTGTCCTGTCAAAATTCAATAAAAACATACAGAATAAAACAGCCACAAATAGTCCATTTTTTTACGTTTATCAGAAAAATAAAATCTTTAGATGGTTTATTTAAAAAAGCAGCGTCTTTTTCTTTTTTTTTTCTTTTTTTTTTTTTTTTTTTTTTTTGTAAAACTGCTTTCAAAAGAAGCTTTAAAATGTAGATAATTTGCTATTATATCTTCAAGGTATACATTAATTAATAATTTACGAAGTCTTCTTAAGTACATGTTTAACGAAATTAAAGTTGAAACAATTCTTAATTTATAAACTGTAGAATTTAATGATATTCACCAGAGTAAGACGTAAAGCTTTTCTCTTTAGTGTTTAAAAGAATTACTTTTATTTTTTAACGTTTATTGGTTGTAAAATTATCTACATTAATTTGGTTTCTTTTAAACTTTTGATTATCTTTGATACACAATTAAAAAGCTCATCCTTAATTAAAATATTTATATTATTTTGAAGCTAATTTATTTCAGAAATAAAATAATTTTTATGACATTAAACATTTTGACACAAATGTATCAAATGACCTCCGTCTAATTTCCAACATGTTAAAAAATTTATATAAAGCTGTGTTCAAAAAAAAAAAAAAAAAAAAAAAAAAAAAAAAAAAAAAAAAAAAAAACACCTGCGGTACTAACCTATATGGCAATTAGAGATTAAAATTACGTGATGCCATAGCGACATGACCGCCCTTCAAGGGGTTAAACAACTCGATCTTTAAGATATTCATATGGATTGAATGGAGACATTTCATGTCGGAAGTTTTTCTTCAGAAACATACGTGTCCAATTCACTGTCTCAGACACATTTTTGTCTAAATTTTAAATCACCGTAATTTCCGGCGTCTAAGCCGTGGCTCAGATAATTCTATTTCCCACCAGAATTTTGTTTAAATAAGATGTAACTTGCTTCTACTAAGCATTCATTTGACTTCATTTTTTAAATAAAATTTCCGGTTTGAAACAGACTTAAATTAGCCGCGGCTTATACGCCGGAAATTGCTGTAATCTATTTGCTGTGAATTTACTGGAAAAGCAGCAAAAATTGCAACACATTGTTGTCAGGTAGTGTTAAAAATTTAGCACTTTTTTAATTTCATATGCATATACAGCGTGTTCCGTTAAAGGGGTCCAATATTAATAGGGGTAATAGAGGAGATCACATGGAGCATAAATCAGTATATAAAGCCTGGTCGGATCTCAATAGTTTTCAAGTTACAGCAAATAGAATGAAAATTCGGAAAATTGTAAATGAACCCTCATTGCTAAACTATCGATAATGCTACATAAAAACGAAGCACATATTTAGAAAGAGCAGAAAAAAACCTACAAAATGACATCAATTGTATTAAAATAGCAATATTTATTGACGAGTTACAAGCCCTGAAACAGTGAAAAAAGTACGAAATCCAATATACATCAAAATAGTTAATCGTTAATTCCAAAAAGACAACTCTAGCTACAACAAGGAAAATGTAGTAAAATTTGGTCCATTCCGAAAACTTTCGAAAAAGCTTACAATGAACCATATCGGTGTAATTGTGTGAGAGAAATTAATCAGTTTCTTAGTTACAACTCCGCTTTCTTTGACACTAGCAAAGGTTAAAGTCCACCCATCACGATTGGAAACACCGCCTTTTTAATTACTCTCAACTATACATTTTCGATCATGCTTCTTCTGAGATGCAACATTTTTAATTATTCAAGAGTTGAATGAACCAAAATAACTTTACAATAATAGTCTACATTTTAAAGTGGTCTTTTATTGATATAAAGCTTAAGTTAAATTCTTTAAAATTAAACTGGTGGTGAAAATTCGGAAATAATTAAAAATATTGCGATTTGTAACTATGCAAGAAGTTTCAGTACATGTTTTACATGGACAATTATTGTATGTATATGTGCATCATAATTTATGATAGGAAATAATAATAACAAATAGCATAATAATTTTATTAATTATAAATTTAAAAAATACACTAAATTTTAAATTAATTCATACAAACTTTGTAATTTACAATTTGAGTACACCACAGTCTGTGACTTACAAAATACTGTGCCAAAAAGTGTTGAAAATAAAAGAAAAATGACAAATAAAGAATTACATTCCACGTACTTTATGACATATGTGAAGCATAGTCTTCTGGCCTGCGCTGGACAGTTCAATGTCGGAAGGCAGACGAACGGACATTATTATAATAGGTGTTCGAACCATTAACAGAATCGCACAGCCAACAGCGACGTCGTAAAGATTGGCGAACACGCCGAAAAACTCCGACGGAGTTGGGAATGTCTCCTGCAGCGACAACGATTCGCGCTAGTAAATCCTCCGGTGTATCCACAGGCGTTTCATACACCAGCGATTTAAGGTGTCCCCAAACAAAAAAGTCTAACGGATTGAGGTCTGGAGAGCGTGCAGGCCAAGCAACAGGTCCACTGCGTCCAATCCATTTCCCAGGATATGTTGAATTGAGGTGATTGCGAACACCTATGAAAAAATGTGCCGGTGCGCCATCGTGCATAAACCACATATTGTGGCGCAATGTTGCTGGCATATTTTGCAGTAACTGCGGTAAGATATCCCGTAGGAAAACCAAGTTCGTACTGCCATTGAGTACATCTGGGAGTAAATATGGTCCTATGAGATAATCGCCGAGGACACCTGCCCATATGTTCACACTGAACTTTTGTTGTGCGTTCGACGGGAAAACAGTGTGCGGATTTGTATATGACCATGTGTGCATATTGTGCGTGTTTACCACGCCCTCTCTCGTAAATGTTGCTTCATCAGTAAACAAAATATTTTCCAGAAATTGTGGATTATTTTCTGTTACATTAAACAGCCAGCGTACGAATTCTGCCCGCTGAGCACAATCTGTTACTGATAACAGTTGTACCCGCTGCACATGAAAGGGGTGCATGTTTTCTGCACGCAGAACACGCCACACACTTTGGTGAGAAACACCGACTTCAGACGCAGCAGCTCGTGTACTCGTGGAGGGGTTATCTTTAAAAATATTCAGTACATCTTCTTCCATTGCAGGTGTTCGTACATGTCGAGGTTTCCCTGCATCAATGCTTGCTGTATTAAACGATCCAGTCTCCCGTAATCGTCTATCGATTTTTATGAAGAGTTTCGAACTTGGGCAACGTCTCCTTGGAAATTGCTCACGGTACATGCGCTGTGCTAGACATGCATTTCCATGAGCTTGCCCGTACATCAGATGCATGTCGGCATATTCTTCGTTAGAGTATTCCGTCATAATTATTATACATCAACTTACTACAATCCCACTTACAACAGCCTCCCTTTAACATAACGCCCACTGATGACTGCTGTTTTATTACACTTTTCTTCCTATACACATAGAAAATTTGCATAAAAAGTACTTCTTCTTCATCATCCTGAAAGTTCATGGAGGAAACGCAGCAGTCACGGAGTTTGCTTTAAGACAAGGCGAGAGCTGCACAATATGTCATTCACTTGACCAGACTGAATAATGAAAGGGTATTGATAGAGGTTGATCAGAAATGTATAATTGAAAGATATTAAAACGGGGTGTTTACAATCGTCATGGGCGGAGTTTCGCCCTTTCCGAGCGTGCAACAGTACAGAGTTGTAACTAGGGAACTGCTTGATTTCTCCCATACAATTAAACTGATATGGTTTATTGTCAGCTTCTTCGAAAGCTTTCGGAATGGACCAAATTTTATAACATTTTCCTTGATGTAGGTAGAGTTGCATTTTTGGAATTAACGATTAACTATTTTGCTAAATATTTGATTTTGTATTTTTTCACTGTTTCAGAGCTTGTAACTCGTCAATAAATATTGCTATTTTAACCCTAGATCTACCGGGAATTTTATTCAAGTTTTAATAAAACGTTCTACACCAGAATTTTTATTTAAAACTATTTAACTTATTTATTTACCTTATTTTTGTCTGGTTTATATACTTAGTTTATTTTAAAGAAATTTCTGGTTTGAATGAATATTTTGTATGTACCTGTCGGGTCCAATGGACCCGTCTGGTAGACGGAGGGTTAATACAATTGATGTCATTTTGTAGGGTTTTTTCTGCTCTTTCTAAATATGTGCTTCGTTTTTATGTAGCATTATCGATAGTTTAGAAATGAGGGTTTTTTTACAAATTTCCGATTTTTCATTCTATTTGCTGTAACTTGAAAATTATTGAGATCCGGCCAGGCATTATATACTGATTTATGCTCCGTGTGATCTCCTCTATTACCCCTATTAATATTGGACCCCTTTAACGGAACACCCTGTATAACTATTTCCATAGTATTTTTCGCGTTGTTTAATTACAGGTACACCGGGAATGAATAAACCAAAGGTTACAAATCAAACGTATTCACAGTGGATTTGAATAACAGAATGTGCTAATGCGCTGACGAGTACTGTCGTTATTGATGAACGAATTGTTAACCACCTTGTCATAATTGAATAGTTTAATGATCAATACAATATATCAATACTGAGAAACAATGCAACATATTAAAATGCTTATTAAAATCCGTAACCCTTGGCACCTCTGAAAAATGTCTAAAAGAACAACAATTGAAGTTGAAACTGAGCAGCTAGTTTAATTTGCAGATTTAATTAATCTTAAATTGTATGAAGAACTACTAGAATAATTGACAATTCATGTAACTTAGGATACATTCTTCCATATAAGGTGACCATGTTTTCAAATTTTAAAATATCCCTAATTATATTTAGGAAAAAATTTGATATGAAAATGGATGATTTGAAAATACAACAATGTTAACAGTTGTATTCTAGTACTGTACATTGTATAAAATAAAATTGACGTTATAAATCAAAAAATATCGTTAAGTTTTGTTAGAGATTTCAAAATGTACTTAAAAGTATGTTGACTATTCTATCCAATGGTGGAATAAATGCAGTTTTTACAGTGTTCCCACTGGGTCCGTTTTTCGAACACCATTTTTTTTCAAAGAAAAATCTTCATTATAAATTTCCTATAAATTTACCGGCTAGGGCATTTTTCTTGAAATTGCTGCAGAAACCTACCACGAACTGTTTTCAAAAAACTGAAAGTGGGAGCACTGTTTTTAGATATTTAACCCCTTGAGGGGCAAGCAATTACGTTTGTGAAATGCTGAATTCCCACCATAATCTTTGAAAAATTCTATTTCAAAATAAGTAAAAGCAATTTTATGGCTTTTTTGCACCAAGGTTAGAAAAGTAAAATTTAATCAAATTTTTCTGGTGTAAAACTTCCTTAATCGTAGGTGGTATATAATATATACCGGTGCCCCCCAAGGCGTTAAAAGACGTAGGGCTTGCGAAAATCTTTAAAAATAATTCAATTCCGCATTTAGTTTTAAAAATCTAAAAACAATTTCTACCTGTTTCATTTAATATTTAGCATGGAACATTGCCTTCTTAACTATAATGTGTTACTCATGTTAATGGCAGATAATGCCTGTGAGTGACAAGTAATAAAGTTTATACAAATAAAAAAAAATTGTATATTAAGAAGTATTCCGAATTTAAGAAAACTTTTTTAATGCAAACTTAAGTATCTGAAGTAATCTTGGAACAGTGTTGCCAGTCGGCTACTTTTTTAAAATTCACATTTCTTAATTGACACCACTTTTCTGAAATGGTAAAATTCTCCTTCTTTTCGTCTTGATTAATATGTCATTAAATAAGGCAAATTTTACGATTTCAAAAAAGTGGTGCCAATCAAGAAATCTGAATTTTAAAAAAGTTGCCCTCTGGCAACACTGACTTGTAGTGTTGTACCACGCTAAAAAAGAAAATGTATTAAATGCATATTACGTGAAAGAGAAATTTGGGGCACATTTCTAACTTAACTGCTAAACATTTGACGCCAGCAGCTTAAAGCCACAGTATCGGTCGCGAAAGGATCAAATTTATTGATATTTTTGACAATCAATGAAGTTGATAAATTACATTATATCTATTTTGCTATATAAAATTATTGGTGCGGCTAAAATAATAATAAATCAATCATTAATGTAAAATATTCTCAAATATATAGTATAGACGCCTATTATTTCTGTTAAAAGTTTTATGCAAGAAAAATTATATAGTCTTAACTAAGTAATTCAAGACCAAAATCTGATTGCGAGTCGAATTATCAACAGTATTTTTCATTAGTAATCGTAGCTTTGATTCAATGCAGAAAAATAAGGAAAAAATTACTCTTTATAAATATCTGTTAAAAATTGCCTCTCCGATAATAAGGTTCTGTCAGCATATTGTTCAAGTCAACGACCTTTTCACGCATTATTTGTGCATTTTAAACGTTGGTTTACTGCTTTTTAATATTCCTCTACAAAGTTTTTTATTGCTATTTTAATGGAACATTTTGTGGTAGATTTCAATGTCAATTGCGTGATACAGACTTCCGATACTGCCCTCTGACTACTAGGACTACGCACTGGCATATAAATGGCGGCTGTTTTTGTTTATCTTTTGCTGTTTTTTTTTGTTGTTGTTGTTGTTTCAGCATTTGCACGGTTCCTTGAGTTTTAATACTAGTAATATCTAAAACTTTTCCCAGCTCATTTTTAACTGGTGTTAAAGTTATGTCGAAATTCTAGGAGAATACAAACAGTGTTGCCAGTGGGCTACTTTTTTAAAATTCAGATTTCTTCATTAGCACCTGTTTTAAACTAGTAATTTTCTTCTTATTCAATGGCATATTCATTAAGGTGAAAAGAAAGGGAATTTTACCATTTCTGAAAAGTGGTGCCAATTAAGAAATCTTAATTTTTAAAAAAGTAGCCTTCTGGCAACACCAAATGCAAATGCTGAAAAAAAACACGCTTACGACAGCCACATTTTTCTGTCAGCTCGTAGGCTTTGTATTCAGAGGCATTCACACAAGAAAGTAGTGATTTGCAGAATGAATGATTTTACAAAACTGCGTACATATAAAGCGTACAAACTTAATGCTGAATCGGGCGAAAATTAACACAGCTGCGCCATCTTGTGGACGGGCTTGATAATCCACATACGCGGGCTTTTAGTGTGACGTTATATATGACAGAATGTCTACCATCTGCGCAATTTTTCTAAATCTTTAGTCACTCATGGAATATGAATCTCGTTTACCAGATTTATTGCAAAATATTTTTTTTTACAATTTATTTTGATAAAATTATGTATAAAAAAATAGCCACAATATTATTTTAGTTTCGGGAGAAAAGGAATTTATGCCACGAAAATATTACTGCATTTTGCCTCGAAACTAAAATGGCTCTGCGACCTGTGGAGTAGCGAGAAGGGGGCGCGGTCAGAATGAACTTGACCGTTGCCATCGAAATACTCAAGGCCTGAGGACACGAGTTGTGGAGTTGTGACGTCATCACTAATCCACCGACTTCTAACTAGTGTTGGAATTCACCCCGAAAAGTTTTGAATAGCAATTTTCCTTTATTTTATTTGTGGAATTTCTATTATCTTATAAAACAATAATAACTATTTAACCCCTTAACGGTCGATTAATATTTGGAAAAACCATAAAAAAGTACCTATTTTTTTTTAAATACAGAAATTGAACATTTATAAGATTTCTATATAAAATATGCAATTAATTTTTTTAAGGTGAAAGCAAAATATGTCATAGAACAAATTCACATCTGTGGAAAAGCCATCATGCGAGAATTCTGTGTTTTAATGTTTATTTCACACCATACAAATTAATGCGAATAACACCTTTATTTTTCCGGTCTTAGATCTTTATTTGTCACCATCAAACAAATTTTTACAAATAATACTTGAAACAATATAATATACATCAAATTTTGATTATTAATATTTTTTTGAGTGTGATACAGTGTTGCCAGATGGACTACTTTTTAAAAATTCAGATTCTTATTTGACACCACTTTTTTGAAACGTTAAAATGCGTCTCATTTAATGACATATTAATTAAGGCGAAAACAAACGTGATTTTACCGTTTAAAAAAAGTGGCGGCAATCAAGACATCTGAATTTTAAAAAAATAACGCACTGGCTACACTGGTGTGATATATTTCGAAACATGCAATACAAAGTCCAACATCACAAACAGCGCCAGAAACCAAACACAGACGCTAATATTCAAAGACTTCACACGGAAATGCCAGTTAAATATTTCTGGTTTCAGAAGTTTTTTCCATCAATAAATCTCCAGCCTGGAAATATGACGGGCTCGAGAAATAACGAACGACATCTCAGCCCGTGATATTGACAGGAGCGAGAATTAAGGGGTTAACCTCACAGATGAGAATTTGGAATCGCTCCCAATAAAAAATCAGTCAGATGGCGGCAACACTGTGGAATTCAGCATCTGACTAAATTTTTATTTAGGGATTCCGAATTCTCACCGGTAAGTTTAAATAGATATTATTGTTTTATATGATGATGGATATCCCACGGATAAAATAAAACAAAATTTCTATTCAAAATTTTCCGGTGTGAATTCAAATACTTGTGTGAAGTTGGTCGATTAGTGATGACGTCACAATTTTTGTCCTGTGGCTTTGAGTATTTCGATGGCAACGACTTGACACCAAAATTTTTCTTCGCCTTATCTGATCAGAGACTTTTCAGCTATTAATCAAGGTGAAAAAAACTTTACAATTTTAGTTGTATGAAGTGCATCTGGACATAAATATATATATACAGGGTGGTTATTAATTAGCATGAGGTGTTAAGAGCCCTCTAGCGAGTAAAGTATTGGACGAAACATAACCAAATTTCATGAGCATGCATAGTAGACCATGAAATTTCGAATTCTAAAAAAAATCGCCACCAGGGGCAATTTTGGCGCTGTTTACCGACTAAAATGCATGAATATTCATAAAATCCGTTCTGTGTAGCGATCACGAAGTATAAAAGAAAAGCCTGGGAGATTCCTCATCATTCTGAGACCAACTGCTTTGCGATGGCTCTTACCTTACGGGACCGTGCTTTGCTAGTCTAGCTGTATTATCAACGGAACAAGAATTGCAATGCTGCTCTTCGTGAATTTCGACGATTAAAGGAGTTGCGAAAAGGACCGATGAACATAACAAATTTACGAAAGTTGATTCAACGATTTGAAATTACAGGGACTCTAGCACGGCAACCAGGCCAAGGACGCAAAATGACTAGTCAGCAACAAGTTGACGAAGTTGCAACTGCTATTGTCGAACAGGAGATGGAAAATGTGCAGGGTACCAACAGCGCTCGGGCAGTATCTCGGCACACGCAGATCCCATACTCAACGGTGAGGAAGATCCTGCATCAGATATTACAGTTTTATCCGTACAAAATCCCTCCTGTTCAAGAATTGCTCCCAAACGATGTGGTCACCCGACTGGATTTTTCATAGATATTTTACCACGCATGCAAGTTGATGCTGCATGGCCGTGGCAGATTTTATGGAGTGATGAAGCGCACTTTCATTTGAACGGTGGCATTAACACTGGCAACTGCCGCATTTGGGCTGCGAATAATCCGCACGCTTGTGTGCAAGAGCCTTTCCATTCGCCAAAAGTCACAGTGTGGTGTGGCTTTACAGCATCCTTGATCATCGGTCTTTACTTTTATGAAGAAATTGAAACAAGTGGACCAGTGATCTGCACCGTTACTGCTGCCAGGTATGCAGATATGCTACAGAACTTCACGATTCCACAACTACAGCAGTGAGGATGTCTCGATTCAACCATATTTATTCAGGATGGTGCACCACCCCATATTGAACTTAGGGTACAGCCAGTGTTGCCATATTAGGGATTTCTTTGTCCCCAGATTGTTGATTGTCACCGCTTTTTTGAAATAGAAATATTCGGCCTATTTAAAAATAGATTAAAAATTCTGAAAAATAAGGCGAATTATGCTATTTTTAAAAAGTGGTGAGAGTCAAATAATCTGAATTAAAAAAGTTCCCAATCTGGCAACACTGGGTACAGCATGTGTTGCGGAAACATTTTTCTGACAGCAGAATCATTAATCGTGCATTTCCTACGGCATGGCCACCGAGGTCGCCCGATCTCAATCATTGTGATTTTTGGTTGTGTGGATTTCTTAAAGGTGTTGTTTATCAAGGACATGTCTCCGATATCGCAACGTTGAAAGATCGAATAACGTTACAAGTGAGACAAATTAACTCTGATATGCTGCGAGCGGCAGTAGAAAACGTCGTGCATCGTATGCAGTTCTTGGAATATACCAATGGTGCTCATATTCAACCTAATCTGTAAGTAAAAGACATTTATTGTAAATAAAATTGATGTGTACTGTATTGTTTGTCATTTAATAATTCAATAGTTACACTAATACACTTTTTCAGCGCCAAAATTGTGCAATAGTGGCGAATTTTGGAACTTATCATTTTTTTAGCATTCGAAATCCCATGGTCTACTATACATGCTCATGAAATTTGGTAATGTTTCGTCCTTCAAATTTTTTACACGCTAGAGGGCTCTGAACACCTCACGCTAATTAATAACCACCCTGTATGTTAACCCTTTTAAGGGCAAGCAATTGCATTTCTGTAATGTTGAATTCACACCGGAATTATCGAAAAGATTCAGTTCAAAATAAGGAAAAGCAATTTTTCAACTTTTTTCAACCAAAGTTTTAAAAGTAAAATTTAATTAAAAGTTTCTGGTGTTAATCATGATTAAAATTAGGTCGGATATAATATATACCATCGCCCCTCAAAGGGTTAACTAATTATTTTTTTTAAACTACTTGCCACACATGATCTTATATTTATTCTCTACCGCTAAAAAAAATTATCGAAATTGCTCGTGTACTTTAGGAGTTAATGGGGTTTTTAGCTGAAAAGTGCAATTTTTCGGCGAGCTGAAAAACTTAGACACTTCTAACTTGTGTGACGTTCTTGCACAGTTTTATCAAACACGTGAGTTAAAGTATATACAAACACTTGGATAAAGTATAGTTACATAATATAAATGCGTATAAAATGTTAAAGTAAAATTGAGTGGGCGTGGCGTCCCAGTCGTGTCTTCCTTTATTATATTATCAAAAAGAAGAAAACTGTTAGGCATCTTCCTGTAATTCAACCCCGTACGCTACGTGGCGCGTGACCTTGATTGATGTGACCTTGTCTTTAATCTTGCGGTTACCTCTCCCATTTAAGTTAGGACGCTTACTTTGTATCCTGCTTTGTGATTTTACTATTCTAATGAAACTTTCGGGCATACGCAAAAGCATAGCTATCTACCTCTTTTTTTCAATTGCTACCAAAAATTATGTATCGAAAAAAAATCTTATTTTAATTAAAATTAATTTAATAAATCCATAAAAAAAATATAAAAATTCTTCTCATCTTCAAAATTTCTGAAGATAATTCATTAAAAATATATACAAAGATTGGAAATATATTTTTGGCATTATACCCGAGCATATCATTACAAGGAAGGTCTTCAACGGTACCAATTTTTTGTTGAGACAAATTAAAGTGATATGTTTTTATTTTAAGATCTCATATGTGTAGAAAAATCAGTTTCTGAATGTAAATTCCAGTTTTAAACGCATGCTTAATTTACCAGTAATCCAAACATTAATACAAGTAATAAATTTATATGTATAATTCCAAACGGTACTTGTTGGTTAGGCGGGCGCCAGTATATATACACACACATGTATATACACCTTGGTCTGATAATGTACCTGTGTTTGATTAAAAGCAGCATTTATTAAGTTTACCTCATAATGTCTTGTAAACTATATGATAAAATATCTGCGACATTTGCGTTTTCTAGATTGGATAGAATTTTGATACATTGTAGTTTCACTGCATGGAACCACAATTTCTCATTATTTTATGACAGAAAAGTATTACCACTATTACCCTAAAATAACTATCTTTGGCACGCGATCTTCAGAAAACTAAATTTCATAAAGCAAAAATACAATAAGTAATTATAGTTACTTAAAATGTATAGTAATACCTATTTAAATAAATTGAAAAGAAAACTTTTAACCTATTTTTTCACTTTTTTTAACCCTCTGTCTACCAGAAGGGTCCAATGGACCCGACATGTATATTCAAAATATCTATTCAAACCAGAAAATTTCTTCAAAACAAACTAAATGTATAAATCGGACAATAATAAGTTAAATAAACAAATTAAATAGTTTTAAGTAAAAATTCTGGTGTAGAATGTTTTTATAAAACTTGAGTAAAATTTCCGGTAGTTCGAGGGTTAATGACAGATATAGCGGGATTGAATAAACCAAAGGTTACAGTTCAAACGTATTCGTAGTGGTTTTGAATAAAAGAATGTGCTATACGGTGACGAGTACTGTCGTCATTGGTGAAAAAATTGTTAACCACCTTGTCAAAATTAAATCTTTTAATGGTTAATGCAAAATATGACAATGATATGAAAAACAATGCAACATATTAGAATGTTTATTAAAATCCGAAAGTCTTGGCACCTCTGGGATAAGACTAAAAGAACAGCAACTGAAGTTGAAACTTAATAACAAATTAATAATTTTTAATTTGTAGACGCAATGAATCTTAAATTGTGTAAAGAACTTCTAGAATAATTGATAATTCATGGAAATTAGGATTCATGCTTACATATAGGGGAGACTAGGGACGGTTGACCATATGGGAGGCTTAACCCACCCATCAATTTTCATATTTAACAGGATTTCAGAGTTTTATCAATAGGTGCCAACCAAAGCTATTGGAATGCCTAAACAACAGTCTTCGTTTCATACAGATAATCAAAATAGGTGTGGAAAAAATCAATTGTGAGGCATTTTCAACCTAAAAGTCGTGTTTTTTAGAAATATTTTGAAAGTTTTTTTCAGATAAATTATATCATAGAAATTTAAGTAAGTAGGTTTAAAGTAATGCAGGAATATAGAGCTTTCATTCCAGGCATAAAAATTGTATAATAACTTAGGCTTAACATAACAATGTGCTATTCTTTAGAAAATGCCTATTTAGGGAGGCTTGACCCAGCCAATATTAGGGAGGGTTAACCAGAAGCTCAAAGCTCCCTTAACACTAGAACGACGGGAAATTTTACTCAAGTTTTATAAAAATATTTCACATCAGAATTTTTACTTAAAACTATTTAACTTATTTATTTAAGTTATTTTTGCGCAGCATATATTATTTTTAAATTATAAAAAGTTTTCTGGTTCGAATCGACATGTATTCGTTTGGCAGGGGTCAAAATGACCCCTTGCCGCCGTTCTAGTGTTAATCAAGTGGTTTTGGAAATCTTTTTATTATACACTGTGCATAATGAAAAGTTAATGGTTATATATATAAAATAATGTAAATTTATTCAGTAAAGCTACAGTAAAATGGTATCATGGAAAAGAAAATGTTTAAAACTGACTAAACAAAGATGTGAAAAAATGCTAGAAAATGGGAAAGTTGATAGGAACTTTTTTCCATTTAAATATTACTTACAATAGGTAAATAGAAACAGTAGGAAAGACTAGAAAGGATGAAAGAAGCAGTCATAATACTTTCAGGGGCAGTGGTATGTTTATAAAACCACTTAATTTTATTTCCGAAACGTCACAGTGGCACTAGAATTTTGCTAAAATCTTTTCCATTTAATATGTATGTGAAATATAGCCTTTTTCTTATTTTTAAATATATTTGTTCGAAAATTCCGGTGCTAGTCATTTATTTCAACATTTTAGTACTGAAAGTACTTTGCCCCTTAAAGGTTAAAATGATGTTAATGATACGTTAAGTGTTCATGCAGCTGCAAAAGAACATAGCATCGATCGAAAAACTTTAGGAAGGTATGTAGACAAATTTCACCAGGGTGACTACAGTGAGATGAAGCCAAAATATATATATATTTTTTTTTTTAACTTGAAACTAAAAATGAATTATTAGAAAAATACAACTATGATGTAATCACTTTTTTACAGTGCTGTGCCACGTTCAAGGCTGCCACTGGCGACTATTTTTTTATTTTATCTCGCACCGGTTTCTCAAAACAAATCTTTCGCAAACACTTTGGCAGTATGTGCAAAAGAAATGTAGTAAAAAATTTATTTAAAATAAATAATGGTTCGAAAAGAAAAAAAAATAGTCGCCAGCGGCAGCCCTGCATGTTTTTAAAAAAAGATCGACACTACAAATCTTAAAATATCGGTAAACATGTTAGATATTTCAAAACGTACTGATAATTATTTTATCTAATTTATTCAGTGCTTGAAAGATTGCAGTTTATTGACATTAAAAAGTCGCGGGTCGTGTGAAAATATATAAAAATCACTTGTACAATTATTTTAACAAAATCTACATCTTTCATTTAATATTTAGCGTGAATTACTAATTTCAGAACTAACATGTATTTTGCATTTGATAAATGTCTCATTGCCAATTCGATTATATGAAAAACTCAGTGAGTCTTAGTCAGGGGTGGCCAACTGTGGCACGCTCCACACCGTTACAGTAATCATTGCCTTATCTAATCATCGAATCTCTGCGATTCAACAAGTCAACTTTTTCAGTAAAATTTTAGTGGTATTGGGCGTGCCACAGTTGGCCACCCCTGTTCTTAGTTAATAAAGTTTATATAAATAAAAACTTTAAAAATACTCTGAATTTAGGAAAACCTACCTTAAAATTCCAGATTTGCCAGTATGGTTTTCATTTTCGTTCAGTAATCTCGAATTCGTACCAGAAATTAATGACATTATTTTTTCGTTTATCAAATGGGACTCATTCCGTGATTGCATAAAATAAAATTTCTTTTTTCATAACTTCCGGTACGAATTTGAAATTTTGGAATAGAAATGAAGGAAAAACTTGCAACCCTGAGTTACACCATTTACGAATGGAGTTATGAATGAAAAGGAGGAGACATATAGTGTACTGTTTACCTGTTGTAAGTGAAATAACTGAGGAGTTTGTCACAAGATGTGGGCAGCTTTTCTTTTAATCGGAATTACAGTTTCTCATTACCGACGGGCAAACTCCCCACCAGTAAAATTGAATAGAAAATTTCGTCTTATTAAAGCATCTTATTCATGGAAAATTTTTCTCAAAAATGTGGTAAGAATTTCTATTTGTTCATACTGCTGTCAGTTTGCCCGGTAAAATAGTCAGTTTGTTTCACTAGTTGTAACAGTATGGCGGAAACGCATGGCCTGACAATCGAAAAAGTAAACTTCCACTAGTAAAAATGAAAATTTGTTTCTGCAAACATTTTTGACTGAAACTTTCCGGTAATAAGGTGTTTAACCTATTAACGACGGTCCTGTTTTGCACTTCTTTTAATTCTTCAACACCAGTTTTTTCCACACTGTAATTTTGAATTATTTAATCGCTCAAAATTTGAGATAAGTTAATGTGAAAATTTCCAAACTAAAATACTGGTATTCAAATTTAAACGTTTTGTTCGCCTTACATGGCAAGTTTTCTTGCCGTAGCGGTCATTTTGACCGGTACTAAATGAAAAAACTTCGATTCGAACCAGAAATTTCTTTCTAAAATAAGTTAAATATACACCACAGAGAAATAAGTTAAATAAATAAGTTAGATAATTTTTAATAAAAATTCTGGTGTAAAATATTTTTATAACACTTGAGTAAAACTTCCGGCGGTTCTAGTGTTAATGAGTGAAATAAGGAGAAATTTTCTATGTAAATTTACTGGTGGAAGTTTCCACCGGTGGTAATGAACCCCTGAAAATGCAGTTACAGTTGAAGCTTCTCTGTTTTAAGGATATGGTCGTTACCATGTCAAACTATCCAATATGAAAAAGTGTTGCCAGAGGGCTGCTTTATTAAGAATCAGATTTCTTTATTGATACCACATTTCTGAAAAGGAAAAATCACCCTTGTGTTCACCTTAATTAATATGTCATTAAGTAAGTCGAATTTTACGCCCATTAAATAAGGCTTTTTAAAAAAAGTGGTGCCAATCAAGAAATCTGAATTTAAAAAAAAAGTATCCCACTGGCAACACTGTTTTCGTATTGGTTATTTTGACATGGCACCGACGATATGTCAGTTCCTCTTTATTAATAGTTCCATGCGTCTATCATCATTGGTTCTTACGCTTTTTTGTACCATAAAAATTTATTAGTAAGATTTACGTTTTTTAATTGCCGTAATCTGCCAATTAAATAAGGCAAAATTTTCGATTAAACTTTTGTGGAATAAAAAACCGTAAGTGTTGACAGTTACGTCTTTATCGTAAGAAAATAGATAGTGCCGATAAATTCCATTATATTTATTATGCTATTTTGTATTTTTTTTACGAGTAAAATAACAATAAAGTAACTCTTAAGCAAAGTATTACCAAATATGTGGAATAAATATTGTTATTTATGATAAAAGTTTTATGTAAGAAAAATTACATACACTTAACTAAGTAATCCAAGACCAAAGCCTAATTGCCGCATAGGCCAACTTCAGCACAATTTTTCATTAGTAATAATCCGCTTTTTAAAGTACCTAATTTCTGTCAATAGTGTTTCTAGATGTCCCGCGTAAATCAGGGCTCCAAATGCTCCCGACACCGCTAATTTCTTAGAGTTTATTTTGACACTTTTAATCGCAGATAATTCTGAATTCTGGTAAGGTGAAGTAAATTACTTTAAAATACCGGTTAAACCTGAAAACATTAGTCATAAATGAGGAAAAACTTGCTATTCAGATAGTCCTGTTTAAAATTGTCCCTGCGGTAATCAGGCTCTTATTCATTACTAGTGCTAAACAATAAAACAAGGCCAATTCAGTATGTAATAATACTGGTAACAAAATGATACAGTATACACTGACGCTACTCCACTGGAGTTTTACAGCTACCTAATTGAGTTAAAAATTCAGTCATTTAAGTACACTGCTCAAAAAATGGAGTTATGAATAAAGAGGAGGAGACATATAATGTAATGTCTACCAGTTGTGAGTGAAGTAACTGAGGAGGTTGTCACAATATGGCAGCTGCTTTTAAATCGGAACTTCGGTTTCTGATTACCGTCTGAGAAAACGTCCCACCAGCAAAATTGAATAGCAATTTTCGGCTTAATTAAGTGTATTATTCACGAAAATTTTTCTCAAAAATGTCGTAAAAATTTCTATTTGTTTTTACTGGTGTCAGTATGTCTTGTAAAACTGTCAGTTCGTTTCCCTGGTTGTCACAATAGGGCGGAAACGCAGGGCATAACTACCGCCAAAGTAAACTCCTACCAGTAAAAATGAAAATCTGTTTCTACCATTATTTATGACTGAAATTTGAATAATCAGGCGTTTAAATAAGTTGAAAAGTTTCCACTGGCGGTAAACGACTCCTTGCGATTGCAATTGAAGCTTCACAATATTAACACGTTCACGCCGAGGCGGTGGGTCGCGGTCGACTGTCTCAGATCTGCAAAGTCTCCGGCTTTTTGGATACCAGTATTTTAATACAGAAAATGTTGTTTTATTTAATTAGAAAAATTGGGCGATTTAAAGGAACAACATTTTCTCTAAAATAATAGTGGTGTGAAAAAAGCCAAAGACAAGACAATTCTGAGACAGTCGAGTGTGACCCACCGCGCCTGCGTGAACGTGTTAAGGATATGTCAGTTCCTCTTTATTAATAGTTTCATGGTTCAAAACAATTACCACTAGAACATCCAGCTGGTGTCAATTCGACACCGAGCAAATAACAAAATGTCGATTCGAACCAGAAGTTGTTTCGTAAAATTAGCTAAATTTTAACTTGAGAAAACTCGGTTAAATAAATAAGTGAAATTATTTTAAATAAAAATTCTGGTGTTAAAATGTTTCTATTAAGGTTGGGTAAAATTTTCGGACGTTCTAGTGTTAAAGGATATTAAGATTGTAGATTAGGGTGGGTCGAAAAAACCGAAATTTTTATAATCGAAATGTAATAGCGCGGAAAAGTTGCCTTTTGTAATACAGAATAAATTTCTAAAATATTACACCGATCGGTTAATATCTTTTACCGCCGCAAGGGGGCCAAAGTTTCAAAAAATCGCAAAAAACATGCTTTTTTTATCATTTTTTTAAAATTATCCAAACATACCAATACAATTTTTAATAGAACGCAATAGCTACATGAAGAAATGAGAAATGTCCCGGTAAAGGTTCATTATGATGAAATCATATCTTTATTTGCCGCAAAAAGACCATAGTTTTTGTAAAAATTTCAAAATTTCAATTTTTCATTTTTTTTTCTAAATTTTTATAATTTTTATAATATGTCTAGAAATAAATAATTTTACTTTATATCTATTAATATATCATAATTTTTTATAACTATTTGTAATAGACTTGAAAATAAAGTTAATAATCCATTTTTCTTCACGATCGCTTCATCTACTGATGTTTTACTTCATAACAGCCAATTCATGCCACAAAAATTATATAAAATGAGCAAAATGTTTTAGTATTTTATTAATTAAAATATAGAGATGTTTAACTGAAACGGGTTAAATAAACTTAAAATGAAGAAGAATTTAATGTAAATGAATTTTATAATATAACTTGCTTTCAGATGAAGCCATCATTTCTCGAGAGGCCAAAACTGATCAGATGTGATCCTCCCTCTGTTCTAGTAACAAACTTTATGAGTGCTTCAATGAATAATCTCACGCATCTTTCTAGTGATTGAGTGGGACAAGGAAAGTTATAATAGCTGGTATCTTTAATCGAACATTTTAAACTCACCAGCGTTTTTAGTCGATAAAGAAGCCATAACAGGTGGTTCCGTTAGTTTTCAGTTTTGTCAGTAGACTAAAGCCATACAATTTTAAACTTCAGTGTTGAAGTGTGATATTGTAAAGTGACGGATGGCACTATTCTAGTCCACAGAACTTCGTGCTTTTGCAATTTTCTTCATTGCTGGGGCCCTGATGTTCTCCTCTTCATATGCTATCATTGCAAAGAGGCTATTTGTATGATTTGCGAAATAGTCATTTCGTGAAAATACAGGAACTATAATATTTCGTAGATTATCTGTCAAGTAACGTAAGTTACTAACTATAGTGCACAGATTCTGGAAAACATGAGTGATTCATTTTAATTGTGAACCAACTGATGCAGTACATTTTCAGGATGTACTCAAAGAGTATAAGTTAAGAAGAGGGTTTCTTTGTTAACAACGTAGAATCTCAAAATTCGAATAGCAGTAATGATCCACCTTGCGTGAAATATTTGTCCAGGGACTCAGCAAAAAAGGTCAATTGTATACAGGCGTGTTGAAAGAGCTTGCAATATTTCAGACATATACTTCTGGTCAGTTGACAAATCATCTTTATCAACAGCTAGGTGATCAGATTAAATTGGCTTAAATTTTGCAATTGGTAATAATTCGCAAATCGCAAGAGATCAACCATTTGGGCCACAATATGATAGAGAACCTGTTTTTTGTCATCAAGATGTTTGAAAGGATGCCTCTGTGGAAGCTCATTGACGTGAAGTCAAGGAAGCCAATAAAGTGGTTTTTTAAAAGTTGTTCTCAACTAATCCTACTATAATACCACCTTTGCATCCTGTTTTGAAAACAGTTCCGCGAAATTCAACTGCAATTATTATTCCAGTCGGGATTTCATTTTTCTTCAAAAAATCTATAATGTCATTGCATATATAAGTCGCCTTGCCAGACGATGGGGTCAAATGACGAAAATAATTCAGACCTGGTTCTAGTACAAAGAGATATGTTCCTCCTTGACTTCGCAAAGATGAAACTTTGCCACCTCTTTAACCTGGCAGATATTTCTATCTAGGGCCATCAAAGTATAGAGTAAAAGGAGTACATAAAAAAAAAAAAAAAAAAAAAAAAAAAAAAAAAAAAAACGAACAAAGTGAAACGTGGCCCTCTAGCAGCGAGAAATTAATTTTACGTGCAGGCAGCTGCAGGTGTTTCTATCATTGAGCAATTTTTTTTTTATAGAATTACAGTGATCATGGTTAACAATGTGCATGAAATTAACAACATAAAATACCTTTCCCAGCCTATTAGAAATGTAAAAAATCTGAAAACATTACAAAAGTTATGAAAATAGAAAAAATGAAAAACTTTAATTTTTAACATTTTTTAGAAATTTTGGCCCTGTTGTGGCGGTAAAAGCAACGATGTCACAAAAAGGAAATGTTAATGTTACATTACTAATATCTTGGCGTGGCTATTGCGTTCTATTAGAAATTGAATAAGTATGTTTGGTTAATTTAAAAAAAAAATTGCTAAAAGTATGTTTTTTGCGATTTTTTCGAAATTTGGACCCCTTGCGGCGGCAAAAGATATTAACCAATCGGTGTAATATTTTACGTATTTTATCTTTTTTACAAAAGGCAACTTTTCCGTGCTATTACGTTTCGATTATAAATATTTCGGTTTTTTCGACCCACCCTATTGTAGATAGATCTTACGGCTGGGGAATTGTTTAGACGATTGATACATGATCGACAGACGTGATAGGCTATATGAGGGGGGAAAAATACACAAGTTTGGCAGGAAAATGCATAGTATTGAGAATTTGGGTTCAAAAGGAAAAAACACAATATCTGAGTACTTTTTTTTTACTATTTGGGGATTCCTCTTATAGGTAAAACGTTTTTCATCGACTCAGTGAAAAATTTTGTGAGCTCCTGTTATGTTAGGGGATTTCCTTTTTAAGAAAAGGTGCACGTTGTAGGGTGGTGGTTTTTTTTGACACTTTAATTATACCTCAGATTTATTGATTTTATTTAAATTTAAACCGTTTTATGAAAATTTTGAAGATTTTAGCTAAGTTTGAATTTTGCTGTTTTGTATAATAAGCTTTTTTTTTTTTATAATAGCGATACATACTTTTTTAATTGATTATTATTTTTATTCAAGGTATACTTTTAAGTAATTATTAAAACTTTTTTCAATAAAATATTCGTTAGTATAGATCAGAGGTGGCCAACCTTTTTGTCTAAAATTCAATTGACACCGTTTCCTAAGAGTTGTAATTTTTTCCTTTTTAAATTGCAGACCTTCGGTCATTAAACAATGCATTTTTTTCTGTACATTAATACTGGTATCTCTGTGGCACGCGTGCCGCAGGTTGGCCATCCCTGGTATAGATGATTACCGAATTAGGGTTCGCTTGTGCTTGGGGTTTGAAAAGCCAACAAGACATTTTTTGTCTAAGTTTCCGCAAACGAAATAATACTGTTTAAGTTCGTTTTACTGTATCATATTGCATGAAAACGCATTCTCGACTTCACAAAAAGCGCAATAAATACCATACAACTATACCTGATAAGACGGAAACCTGCATAAAAATGTATTTTTACAAATATATAATTGGTTCCAAATCATTTCATTCAATAGTGCCCTATCAAATTGTTTAAACCGCATTTAAATAACGAATGTTAAATGGAGATGTTCAGGGTATTGCTCCACCTGATTTTTTTTCGACAAATAGTAAATGCTAAATGATTTATAACTGCATTTTTAAACGAGGATTTATATCCTATATACAGGGACACACAAAGTGTATTTTGCGAATTTCCTATAATTGAAACATTCCACATCATACATTACAGTTGACAAGTGTTAATGAATTCAGTTTGCATGGGGACAATTTTTGTGGTTTCATTTTTTGATAAAAGATTTCGCTAGAGGGCAGAAATAATTTGAGTTTTAGACATGTTCCCTCTTATAAAGTATGCGTGCATAGTTATTTATTCCTTTTTCGACAAAGCATTTTTATTTTCGATAAACGGAAAAATTCTACTTCTACAACATTAGACATTTAAGGGCACTATAAAATATATAACAGCTTTTGCCTATATCGGAAAATGGAAATTTCTACTCCATTTGTTTAATATAAGCTTTATATAAACTTTTCAATACGCACATCAGAACCTTTTTACTTTAATGTTTACTATCCAACATGTCATCTAGGAATGCTAGATCACTCAAAATTTATTATAAACGAAGATATAGATGTCAGATTACATTTCCTGGCCCTCTTTGGAATGAAACCATGCCGTCCAAACACTACACAAGTCACTGTACTGCAAATCCCGCAAACTCGATCTAATCATTCAGTGCATTTTGTGCCAGGGAAAACAAACTTGGACAAAATTTACTAAATGTAAATTTTAAATCATTTACTCGCCTGCAGGAAACAATTCATAACTCTATGCCCAGAATCAACCACTTTCCAGACACCGGATTCCCATCCCTCCACTACCGAACCCGAATGTGAAAACTTTATAATGGACGACTGGCCCATGTGTTATCTGGGCCCATGTGCCCAGAAACATATTTATTTGGTCATTCAAAAATCACTAACTTACCACCCATCGCAATATGCACCTTTTAAAGCCTCCCATTTCATACAATTACTTTTCCTTTAAAAAGTCATAAAATAAATCTCGGTGGCATTTTAAAGGAATTCTTATTTGGTTTAACCCCTTAATTCTCGCTCCCGTCAATATCACGGGCTGAGGTGTCGTTCGTTATTTCTCGTGCCCGTCATATTTCCGGGCTGGAGATTTATTAGTGGAAAAAACTTCTGGAGCCAGAAAAATTTAACCGGCATTTTGGTGTGAAGTCTTTAAACATTCGCGCTTGGGGTTGGCTTTTGTCGCTGATTGTGACGTTGGAATTTGTATTGCAAGTTTCGAAATAGATATTACTCAAAAGAAAATATTAATAATCGAAATTTAATGTATGTTATATTATTTGAAATATTATTTGTAAAAATTTGCTTGCTGATGATAAATAAAGATCTAAAATCTGAAAAACAAGGTCTTATTCCGCATTGATTTGTATGGTGTAAAACAAACATTAAAACACAGAATTCTCTCATGATGGCTTTCCACAAATGTGTCTATGACATCTTTTTTTTCGCCTTTAAAAAAAAATTAATTTCATATTTTATATAGAAAACTTATAATTATTCAATTTCTGTAATATAATAAATAGGTACTTTTTTGATGTTTTTTCCAAATATTAAGCGACCGTTAAGGAGTTAAGAAAAGGAATTATTCTCGAACAAATACAGATATTTAAAAAACTGCCTGCAATTGTAAGGAATCCCACCCCCTTTCAACAAAAAAGAAATTTGAAAAACAATATTAAAGAAATTATTTTTTTAATAATTTATCATTAGGAAGGACATTTTTCTTTAACCCCGTAATTCTCGCTCCCGTATTATTCACGGGCTGTGTCTTTTATTCAGATTGTTTTATTTCTACCAGTTTTATTAAATCGTGTAATTGGCATTATTATGGTATCATTTTACCTATAAAAAAATAATAAGAATATTTCTTTTTCAAAAAATGGTTCCAATCAGCAATTTGAATTTTTAAACCGTAATTTAATGCGACCGTTAAAGGTTTAAGAAAGATAATTATAAATGAAAAGTGTCCCTCTCATTTTATCTTTTGAAGAGTGTAAAACACACACTATTTTATCATTCTAAATAATTACCATCATACTAAATCATACTTCAAAACCATAATTTTATCTCTTGAGAAAAGTATTTTTCCTGCCCAAACTCACGAATATATGGAATAAAACTGCTACAAATTGGGCATTTATTTCATCACTCACAAAAAAGGAAAAAAATCGTTAGATGGCTTATTTCTATAAGATGGCGCCTTTCTTTTGCAGAACTGCTTTAAAAGGACGTTTTAAAATCTACATATTTTGCTATTATATATATTTTTTATATACATCAATTAAAAATTTACGATACCTTTTAAATACTGGTTTAATGAAATTAAAATTGAATATTTTTTTTATGTAGAAATTAATGACATTTAACAAGATAAGATGAAAAGCTTTCCTCTTTAGTGATTTCTCTTTTGTTGAAAAAAAAAATATATATATATATATATATATTGGATAATTTATACGCAAATGTTGATTTAATAAAAATATTTAAATAAAAGGGAGTGGTACGTTGTATTTATGATTTTCTATGTTTATTTTGGCCCTTATGAATTTGCTGTCCTTAGTACTGTATAAAAATATTTATATTATATTAATTTACATCACTTTTATTAATTTACTTCAAAATATTATAATTTATATTATTAATTTACTTAATTATAACTAAAATATTATTAAAAATAATTATAAGTATTACATTAAAGATGCTAAATGATTATGATCGATATTCTGTTGAGCTTATTTATAATTATAATTGTTGTGCTGATTTAATGTGAATTAATGTGGATCTAATATCTGGGTTGGGTTGGGTTGATTTTTGACGGCCAATTATCTACACGAGGGATATAGGCCCGGGAGGAGTGCCCTCCGTGGGGGTCTTTCTAAGGGAACCTAATCCGTATTAACGCATGGAAGATCCACGGCTCGAAGAAAACCACGAAAACTCCGAACGATTAGGTCGACGGGCGCGATTGGGATCGAACCCAGCACTTCCCGTCTACCAGCTTCGAGAGCAGAACCTCTCGGCCACTGGTGGGGCGGATCTAATATCTGCAATATGCAATTTCTCTACATAGTTATTTTTGGTAATCTCCGATAGATGGAACCACTACTAATTATTTCTACTTCTATTAGCTGAGATTGTAAAAACGGATGGACTTTTTTAATTTTTTGAAGTTTCGGTAGATGGCAGCACTAAATAATTATGTTGCCATAAATTATTATGTTATTTATCTTATTTATTACCTGTTTATTTTAAACATCTACTTTTTTGTCCTTTTTAGTAATAATTTACTCCAGGATACTTCAGATAGCATTTAAAATAATTTTTAGTATTTAGACTATTTAAGTTAATTATAATTATTATATTTATAATAGTGTTAATATTATCTGCAAGGTATGATGATTTGGAAGTGTATGGATTCGCTTTTAACTGTGATCATTTAATTAGGCGGGATTTTCGCTGTGTTAAAAGGGATATATGTTTGTGATTTGATATGGTCATAGAAATTCTCTTGCTGGGTAAGTTTTTAATATACATGTTCAAATTTGGTTCATGTTGTTCATTATTAGGGATCTTGCATTGATTAATTATTTATTTCATGCAATTTATATGGCATGGTAAATTTATACTTTTTGGATTATAGTCGATCGAGTACATAGGGTACATAAAGGAATTCAATTTTTAGCTTATAGCTGGATTCTTTTACAGAAATCGACTATGTATTGCTTATATTTGTATTTCGTGTACCCCTGGTGAAGTGAAATGCTATATAAGCTTCCTGATACATCCATTCAATTGATCTTTTATTTGTTTATTATACGTCTTTTAATGATTCAACATTATTTCGCTTGTTTTTTTGTATCTTTTGTGTTTAACTGGATATTGCATCAAATTTTGCGGTTTTTCATATGTTTTAAATGGATTAATCGTCCGCAATGTGCTAGTGAATTAGTGGTATTGTACTTGATTTTGCGTTACAAGTCATAGGTTCCATTTTTATTTTGTATAATGTCAGTGTAATGTATTGAAGCTAAATTTATTAATTTAATTTTAGTAAATGGAAATAGATGATGAATTGTAATTATATAATGGTTATATATATATATATATTCAACTTTTAATTTTTTTTTTAATTTGCACCATTTTTGACATTAATTTCGTTTCTTTTTCTTTTGCTAATCTTTGATACACATTCAAAATGGCGTAACCTTATTTATGATAATTAGCTTAATTTAAAGCTAAAACATTTCAGAAATTATTTATTTTTTATTATATTAAACATTTTTATATAAATTTTCCAAACGGCCTCCGTCTTACTCCCAACAATGGAGTAATGAATAAAGACGAGAAGACATATAATGTACTGTCTACCAGTTGCGAGTGAAGTAACTGAGGAGGTTGTTAAAAATAGCGGCTGTATTTTTAATCGTATCAACAGTTTCTGATTACCATCGGGGGTAAATTTCCCACCAGTAAATTTGAATAGAAAATTTCGTCTTATTTAAGCGTCTTATTCATGGAAATATTTCTTACAAACATGGTAAAATTTTTCATTTGTTTTTACTGGTTTCAGTTTGCCCAGGTATTATAATCTTTTCCCTGAAACTGACAGGAGGTTGTTTAACTTGTCATAGTACGGCGGAAATGATGGACCTAACTATGCGAAATTAAACTTCTACCAGTAAAAATGAATATCTGTTTCTGCCATTGTTTATGACTGAAATTTTGCATTTAATAAGGCGTTTAAATAAGTAGAAATATTCTATTTAAATTTACTGGTGGAAGTTTCCTCCGGCGGATCAACCCCTGCGAAAGCGGATATAGTTGAAGCTGCACTATTTCAACCCTTTCAGGGGCAAAATTGTGTTTCTGTAATGTCGAATTCACACCGGAATCTTCCAAAAATTTTACTGCAAAATAAGGAAGAGCAATTTTACGATTTTTATCCACCAAAGTTAGAAAATTAAAATTTAATAAAAAATTTTCTTGTGTAAATCTTTATTAATAGTAGGTGGGATATGTTATATCTCTCCGCCCCTCAAGTGGTTAAGTATATGTCAGTTCCATCTAACTCAGGGGTGGCCAACTGTGGCACGCTACACACCGCTGAAATTTTACAGTAATCATTGCCTTATCTAATCATCGAATCTGTGCGATTCAAAAAGTCGACTTTTTCTGTAAAATTTTAGTGGTATCCGGCGTGCCACAGTTGGCCACCCCTGGTCTAATTAATACTTCCATGGTTAAAATCCTTTAAATCTCGAATCCCCTGAGGCGTACGAACCCTCTTTAATCATTTAAGATATTGTAGACAATCAAAATTGTCACCTAAAAAATATAAATATTTTTTACTTTATCTGAATTCTTTTCTTAACTATGTACCAGTTCTTTTTACACAAAATAAAATCTTTATTCTACAGTTAACACAAATTGTGCTACAGCTTATTAAAGAAAAAGATGAAATTTACAATATCATTTAGGAATTTGTGCCTCGACATTAATAACGTTGCAAGAATATTTTAAATATATGTATAAGTATTTTAAATATATGTATGAATATAAAATTAATTTTTGGAGAGAGCTGTGTAAAAGGATGTCAGGATGTTCATCAGTAAAAATGATTAATGTCTTTTTAGAAGTTAATAAAGAAGTGTTTTACAGGACCATTGAGATCTAAATTCTAGAGAAATTAAGGAATGTTTTATCATATCTGTCAACTTTACGCTTTTTTTCTAGCGCTATATGTAACAGGAAATTTTGTCTCATTTAATCTTTTGCACTCTACTCACACCTATACGGTGACAGTGGATTTGTGGTTAACCCCTTCAGGAGCAAAGTACTACTTCAGTTGCAAAAATGTTAAAATGATTGAATGACACCGGTATTTATGAACAAATTTATAAGAAAGTAAGTAAAAGCTTTTCTTCGCGTACATTATATAAAGAAAAATTTAATTCATAAATTCTGATGCCAATGTGGCATTTAGTAAATAAAATTAACTAGTATACTATAATATACCGGTGCCCTTCAAAGGGGTTAAACCAAAGCGGTATAAGTAAGCGTCCTATCTTAAATGGGGGAGGTAACCGCAAGATTAAAGGCGAGGCCACATCAATCAAGGTCGCAGGCCACGTAGCGGGCGGGGTTAAACTACAGGAAGATGCCTAACTCTTTTCTTAGGTCACACCACTAAAATTGTAAAGTTTTTTTCACCTTTATTAATAGCTGAAGTGTCTCTGACAAGGTGAAGACAATTTCATAGTTTCAAGTACATCTGGACATCGCTTTCGCAACGCGATTATTTTGCGCGGATGGTAGATATCTTGTCATATGTGACGTCACTCTAAAAACTCGCGTATGTGGATTATCGCCCCGTCTACAAGACGGCGCAACTGTTTTAATTTACGCCCGATTCCAGTATTAAGTTTGTACGCTTACATATATCGCTTTGGCTTAAACGCTTAGTATGTCACCGTATAGGTGTCAGTGGATCGCAAGCGGTTGATCATCGAAAATTCAGATTGAAAAAGTGCAATTTTTCTGTTAAAAAATAGTGGTACGAAAAGCGCAAAAAAATGTCACCTATTGTTTTATGAAATAAATGACTAAACTTTTCGTTTTAGATATACCGCTGTCAGCATGTACACTCCTCAGCAAAAGTTTAGACACTGGTGATTTTTAACGTTTAAATAAAAAATGCGAACACTTGGGTTATAAAAATGACTGTACTTATTTTTCAATATATTTTAAACGTTTTAGGACAGAAATAACGGTTTTAATGTAGGATATTATTTCATTTAACTGAAAAAAGTGAAATTTTCATATTGAAAAAGTTTAGACACTTTTGTGATTTTTTGGATATTGTTCACTGAAAACCGCATATTTCAAACTTATAACGTCACGTGCATGAAGTATTTAAGTGCACCTCGCGATAGCATCGGTTAGTAAAGATGCGCGAGCAAGAAATTTTCAGTCAGATGAAATAATTAAAGCGTGGAAGCTGAAATCGAAAGGGAAGACTGTTGCGGAAATTTCAGCTACTTTCAATCGGCCAAAGAAGTCTGTCTATTAAGTACTGTCTAAGGGTGACTCTTTCAAAGCAAAACATAGATCTGGAAGGACTCGTGTGGCCAGAAAACGAGATTATAGAAGGATCCATAAACTGGCATCTAGACAAATGATGACTGCTAATTGCATTAAAAGTGAGTTAGAGCTTTCTGTGTCGACGGATAATTTCGTAGATGCATTAAAGAAAGATGTACATTAGTTTACATGAAAATGATAAAACCACCAGCCTTGAAATCTCACAACAAATTGACCCCTTTCCTGTCGTGGAGTAATTCTTTTTATAAACAGATGAAATAATGGACTGATACCAGAATTTGTAAACGAAGTTATTAGAAAATATGAAATTGCTTGTTCTCACGTATATTATAAAAGGAAAATTTTAATTAAATATTCTTGCCATTTTCGGAATTAAAATTATGTGTCCTTTGCCCTCGAAAGGGTTGATGACTTGGGCCTCACTTTGTTTTAATACTCAAGTATCTCTGGAGTTTCTCAATGGTCGCCAAGCGACGTAAGACTACATACATACATTGGAAAACAATTTACAGCCATTTGGTGAACTTTTATCTCTTCCAAAGTATGTATTTGAGCAAGATAATGCGTCTATTCATATTGCATACAAATCAAAAAGTTGGTTTAACTCTCAAAATATTACTGTTTTCGACTGGCCCGCGTGTAGTCCTGATCTGAACCCAATTGAAAACTTTTGTGGCATCATATCTCATACGGTTTATGCAATTTTTTAACAATACTCCTCTGTAAATAAATTTCGATCAGATGTTGAACGTGTTTGGCACGAAATAGACCCCCAAGTGATGCAGGATTTAGTTTCTTCGATGGAAAGTCACATTTTTGCATTAATAGCAGACAATGTAGGTGCAGTTCGATTTTAATTTATGGATATTTTTCTGTTAACAGACAGATTGTCTATACTTTTGCAACAATGTTAAATTCATTTTTTTGTCATTATATATCATGTAAAGTGTATAAATTAAAATTTATTGTTTGTGTATGAAGGATAAGTCCCCAGTAATATATGACAGTTGAATTACACCAATTCGTTACATACTTCTCGGCACAGAAGCATAATAGATCATTGTCTAAACTTTTGCTGAACACTGTACGATTTTTGGCCACGTATTTTAGAAATTTAATGTGTGTCTTAGTAAATTGCAGAAGTGGGGTCTATTGGGGTAATCGTGAATGATTTTTGCTAGTTTCCATTACTGACTGCTTTAAGTAGCACTTGATCTGTGTAAAAATTTGTAAAATTGCCATAAAGCTTTTTTTCACTTTTATACTTCAGATGTAATTAGTTCTTGAGGATGAGGTATGTAATTAAGCTACGTAAAACTGCATGTTCACAATTACACCAGATTCATATAATTTCTCCAAAGATCTATGGGGTAATTGTGAACATCTATTTTTGTGACGGGGTCATATACTACAAAAATTATAAAGTTCATCAACATATTTGGCCTGAATAAGAAATAGAGAATTAAGAATTTTAACGACGACGTTCAAAATTCAAAATTCTCTGTTTATAATTAACCCAATACGTAGTTCCCAATTATTCCAAGATGCGATATTTGAGTCTATTTTTATCCGAAAATTTGTTATTTTATACTACAAAAACACTAGTAATTGGTCTATGGGGCAATAATAACAGTAAAAACTAATGATTTCTTTACCGAATTTTTTTTAAATCATGTAAACTAAAATAGCAAATTCGTTATAAAATGGAGATGGCAGTGTAACTTTCCTGGCTTTTAACTTTACCTAACTTTTCATGGCCATACCTTCTTTGGGGGATTTTGTACTTCTTTGTCGTTCTTCTTACTTCTTTTAGTGTGATGAATAAAGAGGAGGAGACAGATAGCATAATGTCTATCGGCTGCAAGTGAAGCAACTGAGAAGGTAGTCACAAGATGGCGGCTGTTGTTAGTTTTTATTTGATCAAGGCTTTGATTAACCCTTTCAGGGGCAAGTAATTGCGTTGCTATAATGTCAATTTCACACCGGAATCTTCGAAAAAATTATTGCAAAAGAAGGAAAAGCAATTGTACGTCTTTTATTCATCAGAGTTAGAAAAGTAAAATTTGATAAAATTTTTCTAGTGCAAAACTTCATTAATCTTAGGCGGGATACAATATATCCCACCGGCTCTCAAGGGGTTAACGCTAAGGCAAACTTCAACCAGTGAAAACGAATATAAAGTTTTGCCTTATTTGTGACAGAAGTTCTTCACGAAAAAATCGTTTAATTAAATTGAATATTTTTATTAAAATTTACTGGTGGAAGTTTGCCTAAAAGTGAATGAATATATTTGTCTTAATCATGGTAGCATGATTTCGCATGAACAAGACGCTTAAATAAAGAGGAAGTTTTTATTCAAATTTACAGATGGAAGTTTGCCCCAGCGATAATCAATCCCTGTTACAGTTGAAGCTTTACTATTTTTAGGATATGTCAATTCCTGATTATTCATAGTTCCATGCTTCTTTTCGTTGCTTTGGGAGATTCTACTTATTTTCTTGTGCCTCTTTCAGGCGTTTCAAAACATCATCATTAGTAAAGACTTCACCGTAGGTGTGTTGTTTCAGGCGAGTTGTAACTACCTTCTTCACTGGCTTGATATAGTAGCAGTATTTCTTTTGATGCTTTGGGAGGAAATATCTACTATGTTCGTTAATTTGTTCGAAGAAGTGAGATAAAACATACCTTCAGCAATATCTGTGTCTGTTCGTCTAAAACTCAACACCAAAGTGAACATTTTACATTCTGCTGGCCCCACCAGTGGCTGAGATGTTCTGTTCTCGAAGCTGGTAGACGGGAGGTGCTGTGTTCGATCCCAATCGCGCCCGTCGTCCTAATCGTTCGGAGTTTTTGTGGTTTTGTTCGAGCCATGAATTTCCATGCGTAAATACGGGTTAGGTTCCCTTAGAAAGACGCCCACGAAGGGCATTCCCGACTCGAGCCTACATCCCTAGTGTAGATAATCGGCCGTCAAAAATCAACCAACCAACCAACTACATTCTGCTGAGGGTGTTATGTCTCGCGTCTAATAAGCATCGTTCAGCTTGAAATTTCTAGATGGAGGCGGGTCATTATTGCCATTCTGTGCTTTTGATTCATCTTGTTTGAAGTTCGCTTAACCATAGATCTACCGAAAATTCTACTCAAGTTTTATAAAAATATTTTAAACCAGAACTTTTATTTCAAACTATTTAACTTATTTATTTAACTTATTATTGTCTAGTTTATATATTTATTTTCGTTTAAAGAAATATCGGGTTTGATTAAATATTTTGAATGTACCTGTCGGGTCCATTTGACTCGTCTTGTAGGCGGAGAGTTAATGTTATTTATATCGGGCTACTATTTATTAAAACCGAAGGATCAAATAATTACTGTATTGGCACGACTAGAAGTAAATTTAGTTATAGAAAAAAGAGCACATAGCTGATAACCATGGAATTTGCAAGTATAAATTCAAGAAGAATCTACCCAAATAACTTTCAATGACAGTAAGATAGATTTTCACTCAAATATATGCTATCCATCCATTATAAGAGAAATCATAGCGACTGTAACACGTAGAAATTCAATAAGTAACGATTCAGCACGATTTATCTTACCAAAGCTATAGGTTTGAATTACTCCATGGTTTCGAATATGGAGAGAAGCATCCAAGTAAAAAAAAAAATAAAATAAAACAACATGCGCAGTCTGAGAGATACGGGAAAAACTGAACGATGACGTTTGAAATCCTTTGATTATAGATCGTGCAACTACGAAATAATCTTATTTGTTTCGATAATGGCTTCGGTGGAGCAGAAACATGCAAACAGTATATTAAAATTTCTTTTAATATTTTACTTTCTTTTTAAACACCTTTTAGCAATTAATTATGCATATTATCTCTGAGTGTTGTAATTTGTTATATATTTGCAATTCCAAAAACAAAAAATGTTCCCATCGATCCACTTTGAGAACTAAAGAGTTAATGGGATCAGAAATTATCTTAATTAAATGATCTTATAACTGATAAATTTTAAGAAGTAATATCGAGATAATTTTCAGAAAATTTAATTGCACACTATTTGTTTAATGACAGAAAAAAAATCACAGTATAAAAACAATAAAGTCTACGCTTTAGTTCATTTAGAAAAATTATGTTTGAATATGATCAGGGGTGCCAGCGCTGCGCCAGAAATGGCCGATTGCTACCACTAAATTTTATTAGCATTCTTGTCCTTATTTAAATGTCATAAATTCTGTCATTAAATAAGTCAAAAAATACTATTAAAATTTAGTGGTAGCAATCGGCCATTTCTGGCGCAGCGCTGGCACCCCTGATATGATACACAATTTAGAAAACTTAAACTTTCAATTTAAAAATATGACATATTTGGCATTAATGGCTTTAGCTTATGTAAAGTCATTTATATATAATAATAACAAGAAAACAAAAACATAGAAGTTAAACTCGCGGCTTTATAAGTAACACATTAATAAATTAGAGTGAAGGTAACAAATGTCCAAGAAACATGATATATGTTAAACTATATATTACAGGCCAGGACTGGCGAATATTTTTATATTCCCTCGTACAACTATTTATAAAAAAATAGTTGTAGATATCTCCAAAAAATTACCTAGTGTAAGTCTATGGCAGAAATTATTTTACAAAAAGTGGTACGAATGGAATACAAAATAGTCACTGGAACGTACGATGTTCCAACTCCGTAATCAAAAATTTGAGTACATTTTGGTATATTTAATGTAACAAATGCGTCTTTATGGTTATAAATGACGTGATTATGTTGATGTTTTTGTCTGGGAATAACATTAGTGCTACGGATTACGAATTTTGAATAGCACTATATTTAAAAAAAAAAAATTCGCCTCATACAATCGCAAATTCTTCGCAAAAATCTAGGATTCAATAAGGAGAAGGATGTTTTTTATAAATAGTGTTATCGAAAGACCGCAGCCCTTGGCACCTATTGATTAAACCCTTAACGGTCGCTTAATATTTGGAATAGCCACCAAAAAAAGTATCTAGTTTTTATTACAGAAATTGAATAATTATAAGGTTTCGATATAAAATATGCAATTAGTTTTTTTAAGGCAAAAAAAAGATGTTATAGAACAAATTCACATTTGTGGAAAAGCTATCATGCAAGAATTCTGTGTTTTAATGTTTATTTACACCATAGAAATGCGAATAAGACCTTTATTTTTCACATCTTGGATCTTTATTTATCATCGTCAATCAAATTTTTACAAATAATATTTGAAATAGTATAACATACATTAAACTTGATTATTAATAACTTTTTGAGTGCGATATATTTCGAAACATGCAATAGAAAGCCCAACATCACAAACAGCGCCAAAACCAAATTCAATGGGCTAATATTCAGACGTCACACCGAAATGCCAATTAAATTTTTCTGGTTTCAGAAGTTTTTTCCAGCAATAAATCTCCAGCCCGGAAATATGACGCGCACGAGAAATAACGAACAATACCTCAGCCCGTGATATTGACGGGAGCGAGAATTAAGGGGTTCAGAATAAAGGAGCAACGTTTGAAGTTGTAACTGAACGACTACTTTAACCCTTTATCTTCTGACGGTACTTATAAGTACCACTCACTTTAAACTTTTATAACATAGTAAATATTACTAATATTCTAATGGTACGTTGCAAAAAACGCTCTTTTAACTCCACTTTATCCGAATACATGGCAGCAGTAGTTCTAGGTTTGTTATTTTGGAGAGGAATGAGGCTATATTTGAAGCAATCGATGTGTTTTCTGCCGACATTTTGAACAGATTGCCACACTGATCTTTTCATTGCTGCAAACATAGTAAAGGGTATAAGATAAGTGTTGGATTTTTTTTTATGTGTTCATTATGATCTTAGAATGCAATTTGACAAGCTATTTTAGGTGAACGGTGATTGTATTTGATTTAACAGTTGAATTACTCGGAGGTACTTATAAGTACCGTCAGTACACTGGCCGTTCAGAAAAACTTCTTGTTCACTTTTCGTCTGTGTAGTTCTCTATCGTTTTCATCTGCTGTAAAATGTAATGACTAAAATGTAGTGTAGTAATGATTTCCCTGGTATTTCTTTTCTGTTTCATTGTTATTTTTTATAGCAAATCGAAAAAGTTGTGGCACCGGCTCGTTTTTGCTATGCTAGAAATGGCATATGTAAATTAATATATTGCATATGTGAAGATGCGATAGAACATGTTGTACCTGGAATATTGACGTCACATAACTAAAGGACAGCGACAGAGATCGAAACCTAAAAAAAAAAAAATAGTTTTTTTAACCCTTTCAAGAGCAAAGCATTTTCAATTCTAAAGTGTTCAAATAAATGATTGGCACCGGAACTTGCTGAACGATTTATTTGTAAATATGAAAAAGGGGGCCTATATTTCACATACTTATTAAATCGAAAAAATTTTCCGGTGCCAGATGAATTAAACTTGTGGTTTTTCTGTTACTTGTTTTAGTTACAGTGTAGTGACGGTACTTTAAAGTACCACTTTAATTAATTACCTCTAAATAATAAAATTTCTCATGGGTGAGTATTTTTTTTTATGTTTATCCTTTACTTTTCATTGTAGTAACTGAAACAAATATATTACATGAAAAAAATTACAGTAGATCATAATGCCGTAGATAAAGGGTTAATTTGCGCTTGCAATTAATCTTACATTCTAAAGAACTAATAGAATAATTCACTGGAATTTCGTTTAGTGTGAATTATGTTACATTCTTGCATATAAGCATAGTTGCAACCTCCGACTAAGCTTCCATAAAATGTGAGTTAATTTAAACCAAATTAAACTGGTTTCTAACCGTAAAATGTTTTTGATGTATCATTAACTATTCGGAAGGCGGCATCTGACGACATGAACCGAGTTTATATATATATATATATATATATGTGTGTGTGTGTGTGCACTCTCCTACCCTCCCTTTTGAGTACCTAAAGTGGTTTAAACACCAACGTACGGAGTAACCAATTTCAATTCGAGTAACTTTTGCCGGTTACTCGATTTGTTTAAGCATACCACGACGTTCCTGAAGCATTTTTCTATACGTTGCACCACTTTTTTCGAAGTTACTCAGAAAAGCGTTATTCCACAGTCATTCATACACACCGTGTGTTATGTAAAATCTAAAATCTGTATAACGCCATGTGGCGGTGTGTAAAAATGCAGCCTCAAACCCAGTGAGTTTCCTAACGATTACTCGGTAAAACGGTAATAGTCCAATAATGGCAACCCTTGTATGTTTGGTTTCTATGGTAATGCAGGCTTGCTATATAAGATTTTCCTCTGTATTTAGCGGTTACTCACTAAAACGGCAATAATCCAGGAATAGTAATTCCTGTGTGTTTAGCTTCTTCGGTAATTCAGGTTTGCTATGTAAGTTTCTCCTCTTCATTTAACTTGTTTTTTGATAGAAGAATATCTGTCTATGTCGTTTTTTAAATATAATGAAAAATCAAATATAAAATTCACGATTTTATTAAATGTAGCTTTCGAGCGTGAATTTCTTACGAAATAAAGATCTGAAATAAAATAAAATATTCAGTGAATGCAAAATATTAAAAAGAAATTGCAGGCCTAATTTTAATAGCGTAAATTGTCAATATTTCAATTAAATTCATTATAAACATGCCCTCTCGGCGCCAGCCGAAACAATGAGTTATTTCTTCTGCTTCTTCTTTTTAATTCTTTTAAAGATATAATGCATCAGATTTAATAAAATTTAAACAAATTGGTGTTATTCCCCTCCAAATTCATTATTTTGTTAAGAAAGCTAATTTGTAGCGAAATTTTTAATTTCCTTACGGAATGTAATTACATGCATATGAGATAGCTATATCAAATTTGTTAAGCAATTATTTAAATTATAGAATAAAAAATACCAAACTGGCTATAATATTTTCCCTATTTCATACAAGCTCCTAACCCAAATCATTCAACGAAAGCCATAAAAATTTTTAAATGTCTCGTCTAGCAAAATAAACAGCTTTTATTGAAATCAAACGATTTTAACATAGTGTAATAATGAGTTGATGGATTGAAAATCTAGTTCCCTTAACTGTAAATTTATTCGATTTTTCATATGGCCATTATTTTTGAATTTAAATGCCCAAATTGCGTTCTAGTTTTTTTTTTTTTTTTTTTTTTTTTTTTTTTGACGATATTGTAACAACTCAAAGTTGTACATATGATGTTACTAAGCTATAATACTATTATAATACAAATGAAAAGTTATTTTAGTATGTCTGTCACCAAAGTAAACAATTCCCAATGTTTGTAATGAAATCGTTAGAAATTTACCTTGTATTTCTAATGAACTGAACATATAGCTTCACTGACCATAGTGTTTGTTATTTAGATATTCAAAGGGTCGTTATTTCCAAACGAATTTCAGAATTTTTTTAATTAATGAACGCACCCAATTTAATTTACTTTTAAAAAAGAAAAATTTATTTTTCTTTTCCGACTGAGCTAATACAACTTGTACATTGTAATAATTCCTTGGTCCGATTTAGACTACGTAGAGCAGTGAGGCAAATATCATTTTGAAGACCGATCTTCTGTCTATCCATAGAATTTGTTCATAAATAGTATGCTTAAGTGACTACTACTAATCTTCATGCCTTTTGTATATATACATAAATTTTATACCATGTAGTATTCCCATCTGTTAATTTCATAACACAACAATTAAAAATATATATATCTAGTAGAAAAATAGGAAACTAATAAAAATTTGATGGATTGGTTTATGGAATAAAAGTTTGCGACCTTCACCTTTGTTTATCTATGTATGTCATGAAATATCTAAAAGACCCCCCCCCCCCCGCACTGATAATCATAAATTGTTTTAACTTGCCGCGTTAAAAGGAAAACGCCAATAATTTCACTTGAAAACAATGTACTACTATGTTTTTATAATACAATTCTAATCATTAGTTTTTTTATGATGTAGCTCATTCTTTTTTTTTTGGGGGGGGGGGAGGGGGAGGGCATGAGCTACAAGAAGTAGAGAAGGAAAGGAGCGGAAACACCCTTCCTTAATATTTGAAAGTCTTTTTGGCGAAAAGGAACATTGGTAATTTTTGACCAATTTTACTCAATTTGGCATCCTAATTCCTGCCATCGTGAACCCGCTCAAATGAGGTGGCAGGGGCTCCATTTGAGGGAGATGAGGGGCAATAGTGCCCCCCCCCCCCAAGGAATTTGATTTTTCAGAAAATTTATTAACTATCAATTGCCAAACTCAAACAAAATTTAAAAAATTTCTCAAACGCTAAAGTAATTTATCAGATTTGATTGCAATAAAAACATATGCATTAAATAAATGCTTTATGCATAGAAATTAATCATTATAAAAAATATTTCCTATTCGAACTTTCTTAAGGTGAGACCCATATCGTACTTTGGCTAATTTAAAAAAATACATGAGAGTCATTTTCTTTTATCAATTGCTTCTCAACTGTATACAACTTGATCATAGGAAAACTAGTCCCCTCATTCTAGAAATTCAGGGGTACAGTTTTTTCCGATAGTTTTTTTTTTTTTTTGGGGGGGGGGGGGGGATTGAAGGGGTGAGTACAATTCAAGTTCTTAATTATCCGGCTTTATTACTTTTTTTTGGATTATTAGTGTCACATTATATTTACTGCAATTACTGCTGTGTTATCAAATTATTTAATTATTTGCTTTATTAAACCATATTATGTATGGAACACTCTCAAAATTCTTCAACACCTAGGAATGGAGTCTGTGCGCATCCAACAAATACAATTTCTTCAGTCCAAAAACCGACAGACTTCCACCAAATACCAAAGTAAAAAACACGTTTATAATAAAGTAGTCTATAATTTTATCCCCTATGTACAGAAATGAACACATGGGTTATTACTATGGGCCACAATCAATAGTCAAATAAGTCAAATCAGTTTTTCCTTTAAAAAATATCCAGGACGTCCTTATGAAAAACCAGGTCATCCTGACTCCGACCGAGATAAAGCACAATCAGAAAAACTTAAAATGTACAGTCGTGGAAAAAAATAAAGTAAACACCCTCTACTAACTCCTCAACAAATTATCGTAGACGAAAGTTACTGGTACCGGACGATTGGAAATAAAGTCTACTTTTAAATGGTGTGTATAAAATTTTCTTAGGGGGGCATATACATATTAAAACGAATCCAAACTTCATTTTTTTCAATGGCAGTACCCAAATTTAACGAGATATTTCAAATCTTCGGTTCAAAATATGCCTAGAAACGAAATTTCAAGTCATTCAAATGATAAATTTTGAATTATAGACATTCAAAATTTAGCACTTCTAATGTTAAATTACGTTTTCATATTTTTATTTATATCTCCTGAAATTATGCTCCTAATGAGCTAATTTTTTGTGTAGCAATAATACTAATATATCCAAACATAAATACGTTGAATTTGCAATTTTTATAATTTAATGATATGAATTATGAATTATGAAATTAATATTCGAAAAACTTATGAATTGCAACATACAATTTTTTTGATGGATTTATATTTATTAAGTCCTGCTTTATGGAAATCCAAAATTTCACACTTTTCTTCCAAGTCAAATTACGCTTAAAAAACGGCAAAATGATGGTTTAAGGGGCCGTCTATAATAGAAGCGAGTAAATATTTTAAATTTATTCTCCTATCCTGTAATCAAACAGGTTTCATTGACGCTTAAACGTGCCTTGATCAAGAAGGCAGCTCTCTCGGTTAACAATCGAGTTCGGAACTTCAGTTTGGATACAGCCCTTAAAATACGCTCGTTTTAAAATAAGTAATTTCTCGGAAACTTATTGCACGAATTGCATAAAAATTTGTTTATAGGCTAATTGAAAGGTGTAGAGTTCATTTATGCTGTCAGAATTGTGTACTGCTATTGTAAAAAACAAAGTTGTGGTTTGTTTTAATATGTAGATGGTGCCTTAAACAAATTTTATATACAACATTTAAAAGTAGACTTTATTTCCAATCGTTTGGTACCAGTAACTTTCTTCTACGATAATTTGTTGAGAAGTTAGTGGGGGTTATTTACTTTTTTTTCCACGACTGTACCTCACTCGCAACGAAGAAAATACGTGAACATATCCTGACGCAGGACTGTAATTTTATGTAAATACGAAAACCGCTAAAATGATTTCCATTAAAAGGCAACCCAATCCGAAATGAAAGAAAATTTAATTCTTATTTTAATACAATTATTGCAAAATAAGTCTACAATTATATCTTTAATATAAACTTTACATTTTATGTAGAAAAATGAAGATATAATATAGTATTCATTAATGTTCAAATATGTAGCTTTTTCATCTGAAAAATATTCAATATTTCTTTGAAAAATAGTATTAATGAACCCACCATGTAGTAGTGAAAACGCAGTCCGAAACAATTAACGCTTTACCTTACTTTTACTTGCAGAAAATCACTAAAGAAAATTTTCTTATCGCTGTAGATCACAAAAGTTGCAAATTTCTTGACCTTTTCATGACGTTCGTCTGCTGATTATCTCATGACTAATTGAATTTCATGATTCTTTTTTTGCGATCATCTGACGAAATTTGCGATTTTTTCCGCGATCGTTTCACGGAATTCGCATATTTTTTTTTTCTGCAACCGTTATCGAAATTGCTTTTTTTCTCACGACCATTTGTCGAAATTCACAATACGAAATTCCATGTTTGTTTCTGGGATCTTTTGACAAAATTCGCAGTTCTTTTTCATGATCATTTGTTGAAACTCGTGATTTTTTTCTACCACCGACTAATAATATTTGTAATTTTTGGCGCGATAGTTAGACGAAATTATGTATCTTACTTCACGATCGTTTGACGAAATTCCCCTCGATTGTTTGAGTAAATTTTCGGGAGTTTTTGTACAATCTTTTGATGAAATGCGCGATTTTTTTCGCAATCCTTTTACAAAATTCGAGATTTTAGTTTGTACAATCATTTGACGAAATCGGCATTTCTTTTCGCGATCTCTGATGAAATTAGCAACATTTTCCACGGTCGTTTGGAGAAATTAGCGATTTTTTTCCGCAACGATTTGGGGATTTTTTTTTTTCAAAATTTTGCAAAATTCGCGATTTTTTTTCTGTGACCCATTGATGAATTGATTTTCCGAATTCGAAAGAAAAAAAATTGTGGACTTTCACGAACAAGGAAAAAATTTGCAGAATATTCACATGTCCGTTAAAGAAGTTAAAGAGACAAAATCACACAGAACTTTTTTTATTGTGCGGGGTTTCCCAATTTTCAGTGAGATTTGTGCAGTTCTGCACATTGTCAATTCTGCCCGTTCCCAGTTTTCCGAACAAAATTTTTCCTTGTCCTTTGCCAGGAAACTTTTGAAATGGCCTCCCTGTAATAAAACCTAAAAAAAGTGAAGTGCGAAAAACACTAGAAAAAAGTTTCATTTTAGACAGGTCTCTGTCTTAGCAATTATAATTGTATGATCATTTTTCATCGAAATTTCTTTTTTTTCCCCTTTGAGAAAGAATTCTGTTATAGACAGACTTCGTTTTCATAAGTTTTACTGTAATACATCTCTTTTCAGAGCTATACTATAGAGTGGATGGTTTAACAGTCTTTGAGGATACCTGTAACCTATAACAGAATCCTGTCTAAAAAAAAATTTTTTCATATGCAATATATTGAAATTTTACCTGTTAAGACGGAAACCTGATTAAAACGAAATATTTAATTGGTTCTTAAGTTTTTGTATTCAAATTTTTTACTGTTTTTGCAAGCATGTTTACGTTTCTCGTTCGGTGGTGGTGGGGGAGGGGGGGGGGTAGACGCCCGGATCCTAGCCTTAGCTATATAACTTAGCTCACAAAATCTTTGCCCTTCCCCAAGAAAGTTCTGAAATGGCGCCCCTGTGATGTGGCTCTGCATGTCCGTGCAATAGTCAGGCTTATAACGATAATTCTTAAGAACTCTTTTCGAAAGACATGTATATTATTAGCAGAATTTATAAACACTCCGCAATAAACATAAGTTTAGCTAATATTAGAAACGAATACAATAGATAAAAATGCACTTTTAGTTATGTAAGTATCGCTCATAGACAGTAATGTAACCGAATTACCGTATAGTGCTCTATATGAGTTACTCTTGACATCTTTTAGAGTATCCTTGTAAAAGATTTATAAATACTACATATTCTTACATTTTACAGAAAACATGTTGTAATACACCTCAGTAACTGGATATGATTAGATTACAGCCCAACTGGACTTTACCCTATGTCTCTGACTTTCGGGGCTTTGAAATTTAGTATGCAACGTTAATAAAGCTGATATTTTAAATCTATTTTGATCTAATAGTAAATATGATTGATATTTTGTGCTTTTACAGTAAGATAAGATTAAAATATGTATGTTATGCATATATATATATATATATATATATATATATTATGCATTTAAATATTTATATCTGTATTCTAAAGCATATAAAATATAAAATTTTCTGTGACAGTATAGGAAGGCGGGAAGGAGACGAATTAATAATGGGCCTGCACCTTTTTTTAACTTGATCGAATCCTGCTCAATAATGCATATCGATTTCATTATGTTTGAAGAAATCTAACATAACTAAAATACGCTGTAACTTAATTATCTCTATAAATCTTAGTGTAACAGATTTTTTGTGTATCAATGTAAACGAACAACATATGTTATAACAAACTCATTCAATATAATTCTAAGTTCTATACATAGTAACAATTAGTTTCGGATATTCTCGGTAGTTAAAGCGTTACTATGATGACACATTTTAGATAAATTTTTTCAGTGACAGATTTCGTTTTAACAATCGTATCATTACAGATAAAAAAAAAAAAAAAAGTTTATCTGTCTCATTTTCCTGTAATTTTTCCCAAATTATTCGAAATAAGACGAAAATATACCTGTTTCACCTGTTTTAAAAATAGTCTTTCATACTTATATATCTTATATTTTCTGTAGATGCATATTAAATAAATAAAAGTAAAATTAGTTCCTAAAACAAATACCCTTTTATAAGTTTTATTTTTTTAAAATCATGCCTGAGCCTGATTATTAAAAAATAACGCTTTTTTATGCTTCATAGAAAGAGCGAAAGAGTGAATTTATTATATATATATATATATATATATATATATATATATATATATATATTAATTACTTTGTTTTCATTTTTAAGATATAGCAACCAGAACATTTGATAATTTAATTTATATTAAACTATTAAATTGTAAAAGAGTATTTTTTTAAATATTACACTTTTTATTTTTTACTTTCATTTATTTCTCCTTTTTTAATTTTTGAAGTATGTCTTTGATGCAGTTTCATAACCAGCTGACCTATTTAAGCAAACGTAATTGGACGCATTATGGTCTCCATTGTTCTCGTGATTCATATGAAGACATAAGGGTCTGATTGTAACTTCTAATGAAAGAGGTCACTGGAAATACCCCTAAAATTACAGTGAAGATAAAAAAAAAAATCTTGTTTCTTATAAAATTTTTTAAACGTTTTCTAATGTTAAAAACAGTTTATAAACTAGTTAATAATGCAGCGCTCAGACCGAAACTTGATTAATGTAAGGTTGTTTTAAAGTTTCATTACTGCGTCAGAGTAGAAGGTAATTTAATAGGTTTAAAACTTCTTGCAAAACCTTTAAAAACTGATTCATTTAAAAATAATTTCTTTTGGATAAATACATGATACAAAAAATAAATAAATAGAAAGAAATGTGACCAGTTAAACTGATGGCATTGAGCCCCCTATTCACACTAATTGTATATTACATTCTTATTTCAAAGAATAATTCTGCATGAAATACTCACTTAACTAAATTAGGAGGGGATTAGTCCCTGTTCCCCCCTTTATACTTAACCAATGAACCACCAAAACTAGTCAGGGAAGCCTTATCTGAATAAACCTTTATACCAAATTCCAAGCAAATCGGATAATTCTGCATGAAAAACACATTTAGCTAAATTAAGGGGGATTAGCTGCCCCATATCCCCCCCATTTTATACTTAACCAATGAACCTCCAAATATAATCAGTGAAGCGTCTTATAAGAATAAACCGGTATACCAAATTGGGAACAAATCGGATAATTCTGCATGAAATCCAATTTATCTAAATTAAAGGGAGAGATTAGTTCCCGTTCCCCCTTTATACTTCAAGAATGTATCCCCAAAACTCATTAGGGAAGCGCCTTTTCAAAATGAACCTATTTACAATTAAAAGGAAATTGGATATTTCTGCATGAAAAATCCATTTATTTAAATTAAGGTTCACACACTTTACACGCGTTCACACCCTTTATACTTAACCAATTAATCCTCAAAACTAATCTGCATCATCTGGTGTTTTTCACTCCTTTCCTTTTATTTTGATAGAAAGACTTACGAAAGGGCTCCATTATGCAACCTTGCAAAAAGTTTATTTTAGATATTTGTGCTTTAAATTGCGTCGAATTTTTACATGTCATGTACAGATTAAACATAACGTTCTAAACATTAGTTCTCAAAAAAAAAAATCAATAATAACTCGAAATTTTCTTGCACATTTTCTATCTAATTTTTAAATATAAAAGCATGCTACTTGCAGACATAGTTATGGCATTAATTTGTAATCGATCAGTTTTTTTTTTTCGATAAATGAATCACTTCTTTAGATGATAAACGATTGTAGTCTTTGGAAGCACTTTTTTCCTTTTCTGTATTGTCGTCTTCGAAAATCGACCAAAGACGAGCTCGAATTAAATTCTACATTTCATGCAGCGATAAGTGCATAAGAACGCATTGTACCTAGAAAGAGATTATTCTCTCTTTATATATTGCTAGCAGGCTTTGCGCGTTTCGCTAGTCCGTTTCGCCTAACTAACTTTGAAACAAATGAAAAATTTTAGTGAATTTGACCATCTGTTTTAAAGTAATTTGGAACGTTATCTGTCTTTCTGTATTGCTGAAAACGATACGAACGGCATTGCGTTGTTAAATTTTCTAATGTTTTAAGTAAAATTTGGGCTGTTAAGAAGCGATTCCTTTTGTTGATCATTTATTGTAAGATTTGATGTAAAACGGTATGCAAAATACTAAAAACTCCCCTAAAAATTACCTAATTAGCAGTGCAATTCCCATCAAAATCCATTTAGCAGAATTTACGTTATCAACAGCCGGAACAAAATTTCCCATTTTATATGTATAGTAGATATTATAAACCACAAATCCTTCACAAATGCAATGATTTTCTGTCAAGTAAGCTGAGATTACTCGAAGATGCGATATTTTACCAATTCCTACACACAGGTCTTTTAGTTACTCGATGATGCAATCTTCTGCCGTGTGTTACGCAGCAATATAAGTTACTCGATGACACGGTATTTTACCAATTACTATACAATTAATATACTATCTCAGTTACTCGATAATGCGATCTTCTGTCGATTTATACACACAGCGATCTAAGTTACTTAATGGTATGCTTTTTTTCCAGTTCCTACATATTCTCAATTACTCAATAAAGCGATCTTCTTCCATCTACACTCACCGCATGTTAAGTTACTTGATGATATGGTACTTTATCCCATCATAAAGACACAGAGATTTTACCTTAAAAAGGTGAGTGAAGGCGGGGGGGGGGGTTGGGGGGAACTCACTTAAGAGAATTTGGACGAATATTTTGACAAATCGCTGCATAGTCTGATTAATTATTTAAAAAGTTAAGTTTAAAACCCTTAAATATGGAAACCGGTACTTTTATTCTTTTTGCCAAGGAACATGACACAATAATGTTTCAAAAAGGATTAAATTGATCTTTTATTAGCAATTAATCTTAAAAGTCCTTTCTGTGAAAAATAAACTATATTTATAAATATGGACTTTCTTAAACTATCAAATCTTGTCGATTCGTGAACACCAAAGTTCTAAACCCTTTAAATATCAACATTCTCTCCTGACGGGCCAGATGTAAGTTAATAAACGTTACCGCTAAGCAATCGACGAAGGTTGATAAAGGAAAACTGTAATTTCCATAAACTTTTATTAAGATCTCACCTAATTAAAAAAAAAAAAAAAACAGCATTTTTATTTATATCTACGCGATACTTTATACAAACGCGTTTATATTTCATTTGTTACAATCATCGATTTATTAAAGTAATAATAAATCATTATTTTATATTAGACTTAGAATATCCTTTAATTATTTTGAGCAGTCCGTTTACGTGAAAATACGTTTGTTGTTAGAAAGGAACTATTATTGTTTGTGCTGACTTAGAATTGACAACAATAGTTAAAAACATCTCGAAATATGAAATAAATGTCTCGTGTAAATATATTTTTAATTTTAAACTGCTTGGCAATATTATTATTTGGCCATTTTTAAATATTATGAAGTAATTTCCCCCATTTACTGCGTTTAAATTTACATCTATTAATGAATTTATTATTTTAAAGTTTTGTTTCATTTTTAATATTCACGTGTAAATACAATTTTTATGATGCAATTTTCAGTATTTTCCTCCCTTTAATATATAATTATTTAATTCTAATTTTAAGGTTACTCCAAGATGCGACATTTTACTAATTCTTACACACAATCTGTGTTACTCGATAACGCAAACTTCTGCCGCCTGTATCTATCTGCTGCCGTTGTGCCGCCACGGCAATTTAAGTTACTCGACTATACGGTATTTTGCAAATTACTACACACAACTACCTCAGTTACTCGATAATGCAACCTTCTGCTCATCTATAACATGAAGCCATCTAAGTTACTCGATCATATGGTATTATACCGATTCTTACACTCAACTATTCATTTACTCGATAATGCGATCTTCTGCCTTTCTGATCACACAATAAGCAAAGCTACTCGATGATATTGTATTTTATCTAGTCATAAGAGCACTGATAATATCATAAAAAGGAAAAGAGGAAGTAAGATAAGGGGGGACTCACTGACAAGAATTTGGTCTATTGTTTTGTGAAATTTTTGCATGGACTGCAGACCTACGTCCATTAATGTTTTAAATCGAAATTAAAGGATAAAGCAAATATGAATTATATATAACCGATATAGTATTTTAAATAGTTGGTTGTAGTGTAAGCGTGGTTTGTCTCTCAGAAGAACGAAAAAAAGGCTGTTTTTAGTTTTTTTTTTAAGAATAGGAATGAAAATTTGTGCTCCGTGTTTTTGCAAGTTATTTATTATCATTTGAAGGATATTGCATTTTTTAAAATCAAAAATTGATTATGTGGATTCAGTTGCGTAGGTGATGTGCGTCGTGCACTTCCAACTGAGAGGGATCCGATAGATTACCAGAGACGTCTGCATTTAATTTTCGTTAAATATTATGAAAGTATATAAGATTGTCTGGGTGCTTCAAGTATTTTGAATTCAAAAAATTGAAAGTAACAAAATGGGGGCCATTTGAAAAAAAGTTACTTTTTGGCCCCCTTTTCCGCACTTTTCCGTTATTTTAAAAATGTTGTTTTAATATAAAAATGGCTGAAGGTGGTTCAAGACCCATTGAATTATGTCCCCTTTAATTAAAAAAACTGCAAGATCTGTTTAATAGATTTTGGGTTCTAATCCCACCCAGCTTAGAAAAAGTCATTTTACGTAAAATGCGTTTGTAGTGCTCCAAAACAGTAAAAGCCTATGGAAGTGTTGCGCTAAAGCACAAAATAACTACGAAAGGTCTTCGAATTCGGCCAAATAATTTTATAAGGGTTATCAATAGACTGTAGAGAATATAAAAATGTAAAAAAAAAAAATCGATTTTTTGAATCGAAAAAAAGCAAATCTCCTCTTAAGGAAAAATGTATAATAACAATAAAATGAAGCTCTTTTAAAAAGCTAAATGAAAACATAAATATTAATGCATGAAATAGTTTCATTCTAAACACTGTCCTTTTCATTTTTTTCCCCATAAAAATGTTTTACTTTTTGACTGGCTGGTATAGTGTATATATTATTAGATTTAACATACTTTCTAGGATTCTGCTGAAAATCTTTATAATGCAACTATCTATATAATTTATTTCTGAGATGTAAATAATGGATTTTGGAGTTACAAATCACCTGTATTTCACATACATATATTTGAAATATCTACTATTTCCCGAAACATTAAGTTTTACACATTTTGATTTTTAAACCTTTCGAGACGGCATCCCTTGCACAAATTTTGTTTGGTTGGCAATGATTTTTTTTAACAGTTCCCTTTATTGGTGAAATTCCAAAAAAATGCTCTAATTAAAAAAGACAAATATTACATTTATTTATTAATAGTGCCAAAGACAAATTCCATATGTCCCTTTTGACGATGCATATATGCATCACCCGTCCCGAAATGTTTAACACCTTATTTCAGAATTTTTTAATGAAGGCAGTGTTGTAGTAAAAGATCTTTATAATGCAATTCTTTGTATAACAGACAGCTTCTTTAATGTAAACAATGAATTTTATACTTAGAAAGAGCTTGCATTCCATTTTGTAGAAATATTGCTACCCTTTAGAGCAGGGGTTCCCAAACTTTTAGATCGATGTACCACTGAATAGAAGTTCATTCTTCCGCCTACCACCAAGTTACAAACTCAATGCTATTACACAAAAACCTTTGTAAACGGAATATGTCTAAAACAAGGTATTTGTCCAGTCTTTTGTGCTCCGTCTGAGCAGATTTTACTGCATTTAATTGTATGATTACATTATTAAATTGGTACTTGGATTGACTGCTTTATATTAACATTCAAGTAAAAGGTAGTAGTATCATCATTACAAATTAATAATATGTACATTATCAAAATAAGTGTTTTGATTTTTATAAAAAGCTACAATACTTAATGGCATTCAAGATTTTAGTAATCACAATCTTTTTATCAAATCTTTTTATGTATTATAATCCAGATTTTTTGGTTATTAAGACTGGCTAAACCTGAAATAAAACTTCCTTACTTTATGATTTTGATGTGAATTCATAGGTACCATTAGGAGGCAAGTTTCATTCAATAATTCAAGGAAAATGTATCTTATCTTTATTATGCAGATTTAATTATACATTATTAATTATTTACTTGATCTTTACTTTTAATAGTTTAATCATTTTTTAAATAATTATCTTACTTCTTATCATTTTAGTTTATTACTGTACTTAATTATTTTAATATTTTACTATATTGAAAGGATTTTTTATAATTTTGATTGCATAATTATATTCAAATGACTGTTTAATAAATGCAAACAAAGCAATAACCAGAAATCTGCAAAATTCTAAAATCTGCACAACCTCTGGTTCCAAGTTGTGCGGATTTGAGGGAGTCTACTGTATAATGATTTTGTCCAGAGGTACTGTCTGTTTTCGTAAAGCGAAACTTTTCGTGCTTTTGCGCATGCGTCAGGTCTGTTTTGATTTTACCAAAATAGGGATGATCGGAGGCTGTTTAGCTGAGTGACAACATACAACTGGAACTTCGGTAAATACCTATGTCAGCGTTACCACCCCTTTGGATCGTAAAATCGTCTCAAAATGTTAGGCGCGGCTTTCAGAAACGAACTGTATTTTTTATGTGTTTATAAGGCATCATTTTGTTTACATTTTAAAACTTCATCAAAATAGTTGTAACTTTTCTAATACATATGTTACATATAATATATGGCAGTAATAATCAGTATATCTGAGGAAAATTCAAGTATTTTATTAAAATAAACTATTTATTTAATGATTTTTTTTATTTCTATTAGTGTATTTGATTAATAGTAGTTCAAGAGCCATAATTTTATACTGTAAAATTATTTAAGCATTCTGCAAGCAGCCCTTGTTCAATCACAAAAGCCTGCCACTAAAAAATTTTAATACAGAAGATGCATTTATTGTTTTTCTCAGATGTAAACAATAAATTTTGCAGTTAAGAAGCACATGTATTTCACAAATATTACTATTTCTGGGAACACTAAATTTAATACATTGCCGCCTTTAACACATTACTTTGGAGTAATGAAAACATTATATTAATTCTTTTTGTAAATGAGTGTTATAATCGGTGGAAACTCACGACGGTTTTTTTTTTTTTGAGACACTAAATGCATGCCTTTCAAAAGTAATATTTAAAAAAAAAGAAATTTTTGCCTTATTTAATGTAAGAATCTTCTACCAGAAATAAGCCAAAGATTTCATTTTTTAAAATAGCGAAAAAGGAATAAATTTGCCAGCCATGCATTTAGTGCCCCCAAAACTGTTAGCCACGAGCTACCACTGTTTATAATGATTTTGCCTAGGCATATTTGGATCATGCTTTAAGGTAATTTAATAATGTGTGACATGATCTATACCTATTATGTATAGGTGCAGATTCAGTCGCCATGTGATGACTAAATTTTTTGCTTTGGCCACTAACTTCCAATGTCTCAGTCGCCATACGTTATACAGGGTTGCTCCTTTTCTGCAAATGGTGGATTTCTACCTTTTTAAAAAAATGAAATCCGTGTATTCTGCTTCATAATTCTTACAGTCCAGAATGATCTGTTTAACACAGAAAACTATTGTATTACATAGAAAAACAAACGTCTGAAGTGTGTTTTTATTTTTATAGCGCTAAATAATTTTACGCATTCACAATTTTTTTAATGAAATCTTATACGATAAAATCAAAATTAGAAATATTGTTGTCCTAATATTTCCCACTACCATGATTGCTTCGCTTTGCATTTTTAAAAAAAGTATCTTGTCCAACTATATCGTCGGAATGAACATATTTTAACATTTGTATTACACTTAATAATCAAATTTAAAGAATTTTGTGATTAAATTAAACATACTCATTTGATGTAATTAGTCTGTGTTTTCTTGCACATAGGCATATGTATATATCAAATAAATTATTTTCCACTTTGAATTTAGTCCCTCCCCCCCCCCCTTATAAACACTAAATTCTTTTTATGTGTTTGTTTCACAATGTGGCCACTGGATTTTTTGGGTTTAGGAGCCACTTTCTCCTTCCAGATATTGCGAATCTGCATCTATACTATTTTGTAAAATTTTATAATTTTCACTATTTCTGGTTTCAAGGAATGTAATTTAAAGCACGTTTACAAGGTAAATTTAATGATGAATGAAATATGATCTATATAATGCAAAATTCTGTAATACGCAGAACGTCTCATCCCAAGGTGTGTATTATAAAGATCTATCGTATTTATCTTCATATGTAATTCACTCATCAAAACCCTAAAGATTTAGTATTTGTGAAGGCGTTTTTACAACTTTACAATTTTTTCATTCTGTGGCACAAATCAGCTTACAATTCACCAATCAAAGCATTGCCATCTTGATTTTTTCCACTTACTTTATTTACCTCTAAAGTGGTTAAGATTTTTGTATATTTTAAATACTAAAGGTATTAATAGCAAAAAAACATCTTTAACCCCTTGGGGACGAGCAACCGGTATACTTGCCAATTAAGGTGTTCGGAATACTTCATTATTCACAACACTTATTTTTAATTGTAAAGTTTACCTTATTTAATCAGAGTATTTTTAAGATTCAATTACAGAAAATTTTCTGTTTTGAAAAACCGGTGGTAAAAGATTAAAAATTAAGCAAAGGACTCAAATCGCAAAGGGGTTAAACATCTTGAATTAAAGTGAACTTTAATAACCTTTCGCTTTAATTGCCAGTGCTTTTCCGATTGAGCTATCTGGACGACAACCCAGCCATCACAATATTCGCTCACAGCAACTACTATGATATCAATTGATTGTGTGAAAAATAATTTAAAGTGTACATGATTATATATTTTATTTTATTATTATTAAGCAACAGACTTTGCAGATTAGTTTTTCTAAAAAGCTCTAAAGATTCAAATCTCTAGGCTGGACGGGGAAAGTGGTAAATTTCAGGAAAGGGATGATAATTTATATTAATTGGTTTTTATTGTCACTAATAATCTTTAAATAAGATAAAAGAATTTTCTTTATAAATAGCTTTAAAGATTCAAATCACTAGGCTGGAGGGGGGAAGTAGTATTTTTCCGGAATAGGAGGACATAAAAGTAATTTTTTGTTGTTGTTGTTGTTGTTGTTGGGGAGTAGGCGGAGGGAGGAGAGGAGAAATGTACATTTGGGAAGTTAGGACTTTATTTATTTATGTTAGTGAGCAACAAATGTTGCAGATTTTTTTTTTTTTTCAAATTAAGTTTGAAAGATTTTAATTATTTATTAAGCTGGAGAGATGGGTGCAAAGGGTTAAATTAAAGGGCAAAAATTAAAGATAAAATTTATGTAAATAGTTTTTTTGCGTCATTTTATCCAAACTAAGTGAAATGTATTCAAATGGATACTATGAGGCAAAAAAATATTTACATAAATTTTATTTTTAATTTTTAATAGCATGGTACAAAGGATAAATCAATTTATTCAAATAAATACATTTGAATGCATTATATAATTTCAGTGAAAGTGACATATTTAACAGTGTATTGGAAAATTAAAAACATTGTTTAGAAGTGTGAATATATCTTAGCCAAACTAAAAATAATTTAAATTGAATTTTAAAACAAATCGTTTAAAGCCACATCAAGGTGTCACTTAAATTTTGATATCATATCTTATAAAACGTGAATTTATTAGACTTTGAATTTAACTTTGAATTTATGAGAGATATGAATGATAAAGCATCAATGAACAAACTTTTATACATCTTTTTAAATTGAACATAATTATTGCACATGCAGTTATAACAAAATAAAATGATGAAATAAATATGCATAGAGATTATAATTAATAGCATACCGTCACTCAAAATTTGATATCATTATTTTTAAGTTCCATATTTAAAATTCTTAGAGCATAAGATAAAGCGCTGCGTCACAAACTTTTAACCCACTAAGGATTTTTGTATTGATATAAAATACAAGAATTGCAAACATTACAAATTTGTACTCTTTTTTTTTTTTTTTTTCTCATTTGATATTTTTTTATTAGTTATCGTCATAACGCGTGAACATTCACGACACGCCTTTAGACTTTTGGAGGCCCTGGGTACAAACACGATTCTAAGCTCCATTCTTATGTTGTGTATTAAGTTGAAATATGTTGTAAACGTGTTATATCCCAACAAACACCGAACTTACGGGCCACTGATGGGTTCGTTAGCCTTGGCCGAAGGTGTTCGATGGTGGCCCGCTATCAGTGAAAGTTACGGCTCCGTAAAAAAAGTGTCACGCCGGACAGAATAAGGCCACAAGATAATTGGCCGTAAATACAAGAAGTTGCCCACAATCATGCCACTAACTTTTCGCTGAAAATGTTAGATAGCCTTAAACTGCCCACAATTATTCTTTTAATGGCCACTAAAAATAAAAGCTAACCAGAAGCTTGCCTTTGTTCTGCCATTTGTGGTTGTCATAAATTAAATTTATCCCAAAGCTGCCCACAAAAAAGCCTATTAGGGTTATTTAAAATGTAATCACTTGCCACTGTTGTGCCATAACGATTGTTTAGGAATAAATCAAAATTTATTCTATAAAAAAAAATACTTTTTATCAGCCTAATTAAATGATAAAATATTTTTGCAGGATTAAAAAAATCTTATAATTATTTAGATATACTTTTCTAGAAAATGAAATTCTTTCACTTTGAACTTTTTCAAAAAATTTCCAAAACACAATATTTCACATAGTGCATTAATTTATTTGTTCATTTATTCACTTACATATTTACAAAATTTATATGCAATGCATTTTTAAATAGTTGCATTTCATAAAAATTTATAAAGTGTATAATTGAAAAAATAAACTAATCAATCAATTCATTATCAAATATTGTATTTTGAATATTTTTGAAAAAGTTCAAGTTAAATGAACTTGATTTTCTTGAAAAGTATGTCTAAATAATTATAAGATTTTTTTTTTTTTTTTTTTTTTTTTTTTTTTTACCTGCCAAAACATTTTACCATTCAATTAACCTTCTAAAAAGTATTTTCTTTTGAAGAATAAATTTCGAATTTATGCTTAAATAATATACGTGATTTTAATATAGTTTATTATATATTTTATATAAAAATGTGTGTGTTTGTGATATTCTTTTTACTTAAATTTCCACTATATTTTACACAGCTTCGTTGGTAAATCTGTTAAATTATGCTTATTCATCAAAGCTTTATTAAATCATTATTATCTAAATTTTTGCATCATTTCTGATCATTTTATAAAATATTACATAAAAATAAGTTTAATCTTTATGTAGTTAACGAATGACAGTATAATATTTCTCATATATTTTAAAATTTTGCTTTTATCAGATAATATTTAACTATTTCTCTTGCAGTTTAATAGCCAAACATTTGAAAAAATATATTATTTCAACTTTTTCGAAATTCTTGAGAATTATTTATAATTATTAGACATGTAAATAATAGAATCATAAGACGAAACGCAATATTTTCACCTTGATTCAACATAAAATATATGATGTGAACATTAAAAAGGTCCACAATCTTACTTAAAAGGCGACTAAAGTAATGAAGAAGATGTTACAAGTTTAAAATATACATTTTATTTAGAATTTCTTAGTACTTTCAAGCCTTCCAAGCTCATCCTTAGAGAATATCTTAATAACTAAATGTTGTTTTTTATACAAATACGTCACTTTGTTTTGAAAATGAGAGGGTCAATAATTACTGAGTAAACGTAGCAGTTTCTTGGATTTAATTTAAGTAAAGAAAACATATATTATTATTATTAATTGCAGTTCCATTTTTTTTACACAAAAATAATTATATCATAAAATAATAATTTAATTATATCCATGGAAAGTGACCTATGAGAAACAGAGTGATGTCACAAATAAATGGAACTGTAATTAATAATAATAATATATATTTCCTCTAATTAAATTCAATCCAAGAAACTGCTACTGCTACTGCTACTTCTACTTTCAACTCTAGTAATTATTGGCTCTCCCATTTTAAAAACAATAAACAACATTTAGTTATTAAGATATTCTCTGATGATGAGCTAGGAAGGCTTGAAAGTACTAAGAAATTTTAAATAAAATGTATATTTTAAACTTGTAACATCTTTTTCATTACTTTAGTCGCCTTTTAAATAATATTGTGGACTATTTAATGTTCACATTATATATTTTATGTAAATAATAGTTTAATAGTGATTTAAAAATATATATTAAATTAATCTTGATACTTCTAAATTTCATTTAAATTCAATTGTTTTAGTCACTCAAATTTTCTCGAGTATAAAATCACATTTTTATAATTAAACTAAAATAAACTGTTTTAAGGGGTCTTGTACCTTTTAAACGCGTCGAAAATTAACGAAAAACTTCAACGTTTTAATTAGTTTATCTTCAAAACCTTTTTATGTATATACGTGAAATTTTGGATATTGATTAAACAGATTATGCTTTGTAATATATTACCAACAGAAATTTATTAACCCTTTACAGAATTTGTGTATTGTTGAAATCAAAATAGCTCTTTTTTTACCCCATAAGTCATTGCGCGCATGATATCTTAAGAAAGGATGTATGGATTGTCATGAAATTTGGTAAATATATTAAACAAATATGTGTGTTTAAAATGATCTACTTTTAAGTATTTACAATTGTAATATTTTTAGTTATGACTATTTATATTCATTAAAAATACATATGTTTTTATTTTTTTTTTACGAAAATATTTTTTTTATACAGTTAATGAAATAATTTTAGACTAAGAGTAGATCATTTTAAACACATATATATGTTTAGTATCTTTACCGAATTTCATGCTATTCCATATATACTTTCTCAAGATATGCGCGCAATGACTTATGGGGTAAAAAAAAAGAGCTATTTTGATTTAAGCAATACACAAATTCTGTAAAGGGTTGATAAATTTATGTTTGTAGTATATTACAAAGCACAATCCGTTTAATCAATATCCAAAATTTCATGTTTATACATAAAAAGGTTTTGAAGATAGACTAATTCAAACTTTGAAGCTTTTCGTTAAATATTCGACGCGTTTAAAAGGTACAAGACCCTTAAAGAACAATATCATCCGATATTTATAATGCTTAAAAATAAATTCGATAACTTCGAAAAACTAAAAATAAACTATTGAAGGGAATTTTACTAAAAATGAAAATATCTTTTACATTTTCTTTTGCAATTATAAAAACTAAAATATAAATATTCTTTAAGATAAAATGATGCAAAAAACAGATAGAATGAAATTAATAAATTTGTAATGAATCAACATGAACTAACAAACTTACCGATGTATGTGCTACATTTTGAAACCATGTCCACTTATTCCGACGGTAAATAACGCGAATGACAAAGCAGAAATGAAAACGCACAGCTAAAGAAAAATTCTGAGAATTTCTCCCTCTCCCCTCTTATCGTAACGGACCAGAACTTTCAAAACTGCTTAACCTTGAGTCATTTGAAGGTCCCATCATCTATTTGATTTTTCTGGAGAGGGAGGGAGGGAGAATAGTTTTATGAGCCAATACCTTATTATAATAAATAAAAGTCATTTTTTCATAAATCATATATTTTTTCTGTTAATATTATTTTTAGTCATTTGGAAAAAGAGCTTTGTTTTCCTTTTCTTTCTTTTTTTTTCGTTCTTTTTTTTTTCTTTTTTTAGAGAAATAAAGATTTAAGATACATTGTTTGAATTTTTAAACTCTCCATACAGTTTTCAGATAACACAAAAACACTTTTTTTCCCCCTCCGATTTATGCTTTAAATGGGCATTTTATCTCTTTTCTGTAAATTTTTACCCATTTATCTTTGCAATTAAAAATTATAAGATTTAAAAATAACATGCATTCCATTTTATTCTGATATGCTCATAAAAAATATCTTGTTTATCTATATATATATCAAGGCTTATTTTTGACTCAATACGATTTTACTGAAATGCCTAAAAATTAATAGAACCTTTTCATGTTTATTTTAGGGCATAAAATATACATATCGCATTTTATTTAATACTTTCATATAATGTCAGATTTTAATGCGTATTCTAAATTTTGCCAGAAATAATTTTTCCAACTGGGTGAAAATGTATCCAGGTCGGGACTCGAAACCAAATAATAATGAACAAAAATTCTTTATTTATTCTGCAATTCTTTACTTAATTCTGCGAAAATTCTTGATTTATTGTGCAATTTTTCACTTAATTATTTTTATACATATGCAAGTTTTATCTGTATTTCTAAAGAGTAAAATAATGGTAGTGAAATCATTAAATATATCTAAATTGTTAGGAATTTAATACAGGCAAGAAATTTTATTTATATTTTCCGTTACAGTGGATTCAGAAACAAAAATTTCTTTTCCAGTATTTTCTTTTACATGGAAATATGTTTCAAATGATATTAAAAATTCATGTTTTAGTAACAGCTTTTAAGTTACCTTTTCTCTCCCCCCCCCCTCTCCTCGCTCAAGAATAACTGCTTATTGAAACATTTTCTCCTTTTCATTATAACAAATATTTTTTCATGAATGCTGAAAAAAAAGAGCATAAATAAATTGACATTTATCAATAAATTTTTAAACATGTTTAAGTAGTATATATGTCCGAAGATTGCAGTATTTTGCTATTAATATATTATTCAAATCAGCATATATTTTATATTAAGTTATCTGATTATCTTTGCAATCAAAAACAATATAAAATAACCATTAAATATAATCTTTTTTATTCCAGTGTGTTCAAAATATATTTATTTAAAGATATTTTAAAGGCAAGAAAGTTAAACGCTTTTATGTTGTTGTTTTTTTCCATATTTTTAAAAAATATATAAACAGGGAATTTATGTACATTTTGGGGACAATTTTTGATTTTTGTAAAATATTTTCAAACTAAATAAAAATATGTAATCTATTTTACTGCTTTAAATATAAATCTCACGACATATTTATATTTTTACTAAAACCCAGATTTAAAATAATTAAACTTACTTAGAAAGAAATGAAGAGAAAAATATATTTCCTCTCTTTAATTAAATATTCGGGTTAGGTGATATTAGCCCTCTACTTTCTAAACGATGACGATCCATTACATTTTTGCCAGAAACCGCCCCTTAAGAGTTGCCGGGCAAAGTAAATGCAACAGTTCTCTCACCGCCGAAACATTACCGTTCCGGCAGTAGCTGCCGGAACTAGCGGCGGGTCATTTACGGCACAACATTGTTTGGTTACAAATGGCCTTAACTCCTTTTGGCCGCGACATATACGCCTTTCGGCCGTAAGTTGAGTGTTTGTTGGGATTTTATAGTTCTAATAGGCTGACACAAATTAAACTTGATACTTCATGGCTTCACGTAGTCAATGTTAGTCATAAATGCACAAAATTCGAATTTCGTTTTATTGAAATAACAAAAAATGGAATTGCATTTCCAATATTTCTATTAAAAAAAAAGTATTCTTAAAGTTAGCAATGTCTGTTGTTACGGGGCAGACAGAAAAAGCATGTTTTCGGTCAGGAATCAGTTTTAATTCAAGATGCTTAAGGCTTCTGACCCTGCAGGCGAAGACACTCATGAGCTAATGCTAATCCTATGGGGATGGATTTTTCTAATATCTCGTTTGCATTTCGACATTTTTATTTTTATTTTTATTTTATTTTATTTTATTTTATTTTATTTTATTTTATTTTATTTTATTTATTTATTTTTTTGCATTGGATAGCCGAGATCTGTCTCTACATCGCACTTTTTTTTACTTTTTCGATTTTGGTTGCAGATATTTTTTAGAATGACACTTTCATTTTCAGAACCGGTTTTGAAATTGAAAGAAACTTTATAAAAAATATCTGCGACCCAAATCGAAAAAGTAAAAAAGGTGCAATGTAGAGACGGATCTCGGCTATCCAGTGCAAAAAAAAAAAAAAAAAAAAAAAAAAAAAAAAAAAAAATTAAAAATATAGAAATGCAAACGAGATATTCGAAAAATCCCTCCCCATTAGAATTAGCTCGTGAGTGTCTTCGCCGGCAGGGACAAGAGTCTTAAGTTAATAGGAAAAACACTGTTTGATTCCACAACATCCGAAAAACTAATATAAAAAAATTTCATTTTTACACGCAAAAAATCTCAGTGAATGTGTAGAGAGATTTGTTGATTGCAGTGCAAAAATAAAAAACACGAGAACACGCTTATATAACTTTCAAATGCGAGTATGATTAGACCTTTTTTAGACGTGATTTTCATGATGTAGTTTAACCCGTAATTTGCTTTATCAATGTATTGATCATTACGAAGTATATATGCATTGTAGTTACTGGGACCCTGTTGTACGGTGAAAACTATATAAATAATGAAACTCAACACCTATTATTTTTTGTTCTACCTACTGACCCCCCCCCCCCTCCTCCTACACACACACACAAGCTTATGCGAACATGGACCTATGCCCCGTGCATCAATCTTTGGCTAATGTATCTGCCTTGTGAACATTTAAGCACAGTTTAATTGTTCTAGCCCAGGGTTTGCGAGCCTTTTTACACCCGCGTACCAAATTTTTTTCCGAATGAAAATGACGTGCAATTAAAATATAAATTTAATGAAAAATAATAAATTAAAATTACTTGAAAATTATTTATTAGTATTAAAATATTTTTAAGTAATGTGCATGTAGGTTTACACTGTAAAAGATATAGAATTAAATACATTTTAGAAATTAATAAAAGATTAAATGCGATTTCTGTAGTGACATCGAGGATGAAAAATAATTAGCATCAGATTCATACTAAGATCATTTCAATAGAAGATAAATTTAACTACAGATATCTAAGTTTCTATTTGAGTTTTTTTTCTTTTTTATCTATATTATTTGTTTGTGAAAATAATAGCAAACATGAAAAGACGGGGAAATTCGACAAATGGCCGCTTTTACAAATAGCTCTGTAATTAAGTTCCAAGTTGTCATATTTCAGCATCGGAATTTTTACTTATAATATTTAATAATTTTTCCGTTTCAATACTTTCCAAATATTACATTTGTTTGATGATTTTTTCAGTCCATATTGAGCTGCGATTTGACATTAATAAAGCAGAATAAAAAATCCTCCCATTTTCAATCAATTGAATTTAGACAAGATTTGATAATCTAAATTTATGTATTTTGTCTAATGTCATCGTATCTTGTTTAGAATCCCAAACAATCCCGTGCCAAAATTATTCTGTCAAAAATGGCACACGTACGATACGTTTAACGACCCTGTGTACCATAGGTTAAACCCTGCCAACACAGGCAGCGTTAAAAGTGAAGAAGATAAATAAATACTTTTTTGCAGTCACATTACATTTATTTGAAAATAGCACTAAATTTTACTTGAAATTCACTCAAAATTCTTTAAACAACATATAATATTTTAGTAAATTGTACTTTGTACCGTACATGTAAAAAAGTTTTAGTACGCTAATTTTCACAGAATAAAAGAATTAATACTTTGAAACTATTAAAAAACTTTTTCGGTTGCAAAACATAGTGTATATTTCAGGAAAAGACTTAATTTATTTCATTTCCTTTCATCTGATTTTTTCCCCCACTCTCTTGAAAATTGCAAAGCTTATATAAAACATTAATGTATTCTTATTATATCAATTTTCCACGTTGTACTATATATGTATATACATTGACAACTGATTTAAGATATATTTAAATTATTTTTTATGATAGTTAATTATTGTTATAGATAAATATTAATATTAATCAATCTTCAGTTGTGTGGAATCTGAATTAAAATATCTGAAATTTTTATGATTGTGTTGGAAAATTATTTCGTGATTTTAAGTCCAAGTTTAAACGTTCGATACATATTTATACAACATTGTTGATATTGGCTGTCAAATAAATTCGGGATTATTATCTGATTAATTATTGTAAAATTCACATGCATTTTATAAAAAAAATACAAGGTTATTAATATCATTTTTTTTCTTTCTTTAAAACAAACCAAAGAATACATTCTGTAAAGTTGAAAATGCACTATCATTTTTGCCAGAACCCTTTTTAACAAGCATGTGTCCCAGCTAAACCAATCGCTTTTACCCCGAGAGATTTCCCACCCTCCTCTGTTAGATAATTGACAACAACTGGATAGAGTGACAGTTGTATCTTCAAAAGAAAAGGGGGAAAAAACACGCTTTTAGCATATTGTTTAAGTTCTCATGTCATGTGCAATATGTTTTATTTTCTAATTTATATTATGCTTGAAAATATTTATTATCAGCAGTAAGTTGACTATTTTGAAAATATCGGATATATATCGGATATTTTTGATATTTTCGAAAATATCGTGATATTTACAAACCCTGAGTATTACATTTTTTAGTAACACATGCATTTTTTTTTTCTACAAATAATATTTGAGTTATTTTACTATGCTTTTTATGGTTGATGTAGCTAAATTTATAGGATAACAAGAGTTTATTTTTGTTATTTTTTAATAAGTTTTATATTAATGTATGTGCAAAATGTTTTAGGAATGTCGTTTTTTGGAACTCAAACTGTTCCATGGATAGATTACTTTGTTTTCTGTATCCCTCCTCCCTTTTTACTGTATAAATTTACCATTGAAAAAACGAAGGACAGAGGAAAAAGAAGCACACAGAAATGACTGGTAATCTGCCGCCAAAAAACAAAGGGGGAAGTGTATTCTGGATAATATGAAAAGCATTTGTAAGTAGACAGCCAGTGGCAAAAATTTTTAAAAACCTCAGAATAAATCCCAAAATTTTAGGAGAAGATTTTGCGGAAACACGGAAATTATATTGTTACAAAATAGTGAATCAAGAGTACCAAACATTGTTTTATTTTTTTACTTTTGATTTATCGTAAAGTACAGAAAGTAAGACCCCTTCCAAATATAAGACCCCTCACCCCAGCATATATGATTTTTTTTCTTTTTTGAAAAAGTTCCATTTATAAGGTCTCCTCCTGAAGTTTTATTTTCTGGCGCTCTGAATCCTTCTGTGTTTTTCAGGAAATTCCTTAAGAATTTTTTTTTTCATATCTTCTAAATGAATATATCTTATGCAATTTATTTTTATCTAATCTCTTTGCTGATCATTGTATCAGAATGGCATATGTTCAATATATTATACTATTAATGTTTACCTTGATTTTTATGCACTAATAAGATTTAATTGATATTTATATTGAGATAAAATTTTATAATAGTTGTTCATAATTCTTTATCTAAATTAACTATTTTATGTAAACATGCTTCATTAATTTAATATTTTTATTAATGGAAACTACTTAGCTTCTATGGAAGAGAGTTTAATTTGATCTGATTTTATTTTTTAAATTGTTCAAATCCTGTGAAATTTCCTAAATTCCAAATACCTCCCCCACCCTCCCAATTTCCCTACCCTTTTCACAAAAGTTCCAATTATAAGCACCCCTTATATTCATTAGAATTTCCTGTTTGCTAAACAGGGGCTTACTTTCGGTACTTTACGGTACTTGATTTAAATTATTTTAGGAGCATCCTGATTCATTTACTTTTATAATTTAAGAGAAAACTATAATAGCTCTGTCATTTTTTTAATTTTAATTTTTTATTTCCAATCTTAAGGCGATTCTCTAACTCTTCTCAAAAATGGGAAACTTTGACACATTTTCTGACTCATTTTCAAACGTAAAAGCATAAAATTGACAGGCCAGGATATTAACGTAATTTTGAATCGAATGGCGTTTTGAAATTTTTGATAAATAAATTACTTAAGGAGTTATAAGCATATATTGATACGTGACGGCAGATTTCCTCCTTTCCCGTTCTGTCAAGGCCGGGAATTCCGTTCAAATTGCAAACTTACGTAAGATTTTCTGAAAGATCCTCTGTTTTTACCAAAAAGATGAAAAATACATTAGAATACATGAATACATAATCATAACACTTGCCAATTCCATGTGTTTCCGAACAAAAATTAATTCAGAGAGGTGACATAAAGTATCTTCTTTTAATTTCAGAACAACCGTAATGCTATAAAATTAAGGGCTCGTTTGTAAAATAAGTAACTAATAAAATGTAATTTCGAGATGAAGATTCGAGTTTTTTAAAGAAAACTATAACTATCCTCTCATGAACCATCGTGATTGTTTCCTCTAAAACAGCTAATCTGTTAAAGACTGTATTCTCAACAACCTCAGTTGCACATATGTACCACACATTTTGAATGATTCATTTTATTTTATCGGATTTATATACAAGAAGTCTTCTTTTCTAAAATTTATATATAAAATTTGGCATAACTTTTGAAATTCATATAATATTATGACATATGATTCAAAAAGAAAACGTGTACATTTAAAAAGATGTCAGGATGTAGTTAACGGCTTGACATGAGAATAATAATAATAATAATAAATCACAGTTACCATTTTTTTACGCTCAAATCCTTCATATATGTTAGTATTTAATCAATGCATTGAATGCTTCTCTGAAGTTATTGCCACTGCTCAGTTCAAAGGAACAGATTTAGAGCTACCAACTTATGTTAGAAGGATTTCGTTAATAAATATGTAAAGTAGCATCTAGCATACGTTACAAGTCTGATTGATGTGTTGCTTGTATCTAGTTTTATTCAGTCTAATATACTTAATTTTTTAAACCTTTTAGGCGGTAGTTTCATAGCTGCCAACTTTTACACTTTTCTCTTTCCGCTATTTTTTAAAAAAAGCCTTTTAGGTAGCTTTCTTTACAAAAAAGCTACCTATTGCAGCCGTTCGGAGGAAAGCGATTTCAAAAAATTTTGGTATATTTTCATCGATCATGACCCCCAGACCCCGAAACCACCCTCCGTTCAAAATTGATATATATATATATATATATATATATATATATATATATATATATATATATATATATATATATATATATATATATATATATATATATATATATATATATATATATCTGACCTATGTCACACTGTAACTCCCGTAATTATGAACCGATTTCGATGAAATTTGGTGTGTACATAGTACATACCAATGTCTCGACCGAGTTCGTTGGCCAGCTTCATCCGCCATTTTGTTTCAAAATGGCGGCCATTTAAAATTTTTAAAAAATTTTAAAACTTGAAATGTGGTACCAAAAAATTAAAAATGGAAAAATATTTTTTTCTTATGTATTTGACCTTTATACAAAGATTCCGAAGCAGTTTTTGTTTCGTCTATATCTTAAAAAATGGCTGAGTTATAGCATTTTGAATTTCTAGCGTGGCTGACATTTTGAAACGTCCTGAATTTTGTCACGCGATAAAAGGCGTATTTATGAACCGATTTGGATGTAATTCAGTGTGTACATAGTACATACCAATCTCTTGACCGAGTTCGTTGGCCAGCTTCATCCGCCATTTTGTTTCAAAATGGCGGCCATTTAAAATTTTTTTAAAAATTTAAAAATTGAAGTGTGGTACCAAAAAATTGAAAATGGAAAAATATTTTTTCCTATGTATTTGACCTTTATACAAAGATTTCGGAGCAGTTTTTGTTTCGTCTATATCTTAAAAAATGGCTGAGTTATAGCATTTTGAATTTCTAGCGTGGCTGACATTTTGAAACGTCCTGAATTTTGTCACGCGATAAAAGGCGTATTTATGAACCGATTTGGATGTAACTTCGTTTATACATAGTACATACCAATGTCTCGACCGGGTTCGTTGGTCAGCTTCATCTGCCATCTTGTTTATAAATGGTGGCCATTTAAATTTTTAAGAAAAATTTAAATTTGAAATGTGGTACCGAAAAATTAAAAATTGAAAAAATATTTTCTTTTTATGTGTTTGACCTTGATAAAAAGATTCGGGAGCAGTTTTTGTTTCGTCTATATCTTAAGAAATGGCTGAGTTATAGCATTTTGAATTTCTAGCGTGGCTGACATTTTGAAACGTCCTGATTTTTCTCACGTAATAACAGGCGTATTTATGAACCGACTTGGATGTACCTTGGTGTGTACATAGTACATACAAATATCTCGACCGAGTTCGTTGGCCAGCTTCATTCGCCATCTTGTTTCAAAATGGCGGCCATTAAAAAAATTAAAAAATTAAAAACTTTAAATGAGATACCAAAAAAATTGGAAAGTGAAAAAGATTTTTTTTTGTATGTGTTTTACCTTAATACAAAGATTCCGGAACAGTTTTTCTTTCGTCTATATCTAATAAAAATGGCTGAGTAATAGCATTTTGAATTTATCTTGTGGCTGACATTTTAAAACGACCTGATTTTTGTCACGCGACAACAGGCGTAATTATGAACCTATTTGGATGTAACTTGGTCTGTACATAGTACATACCAATGTCTCGACCGAGTTCGTTGGCCAGCTTCATTCGCCATCTTGTTTCAAAAGGGTTGCCATTTAAAAAAAATTAAATTTAAAATTCAAAATGAGGTATTAAACAATTGAAAAATGAAAAAGATTTTTTTATGTGTTTGACCTTGATACAAAGATTCCGGAGCAGTTTTTGTTTCTGAAAATTTGTTCTTTTGTTTATATCTTAAAAAATGGTTGATTTATAGCACTTTGAATTTCTAGCATGGCTAACATTTTGAAACGATCTTGTATTTGTCACGCGATAACACACGTATTCGCCTATTTCGATGTAAGAAGGCATGTGGATAGTATACATCAACAGCTCGACCAAGTTCGCTGGCCAGATTCATCAGCCATCTTGTTTCAAAATGGCGACCATTAAATTAAAATATATATATATATATTTAAAGTGAGGTGCAAAAAAATTAGAAATTGAAAAGGGTTTCTTTCTTAAGTATTTGACCTTGATATAAGGATTCAGGAGCATTTTTTGTTTGTCTTTACCTTAAAAAATGGCTCAGATATAGCAGTTTCAATTTCTATTGTGGGTGACATTTTGAAAAATCTGATTTTTTGCATGCGACAGCACTCCTATATATTAACCGATTCCGATGTGAGTGAGCATGTGCACAGCAATTACTAAGGTCTCGACCGAGTTCACTGCTTAGCCTCATCCACCATGTTGTCTTAAAATGACAGGCACTTTAAGAAATTGCCGAATTTAGCAGCCAAATATATGTTACTTCAAAGAAAAGCAGCTTGGATAAAGCTGACTAATTTCGCGAAATTCTCATTCATTATATTGATAAAAATTAGTATTGAATCTCCTATATTCGGTTTCCACTAAATTGAGCTTCGTGTGTTTGAATGATATAATTTGGCTTTTTTTAAATAAGGATTATGAAAGCTACCTCTTCCTCCCGGCACTGGCCGGAAGGACTTTTTTGCCTTATCTATCGCCAAATTTCGAGGATTAAATAAGGGGAAGATTGCATTAAAGTAGAGTAGCTGAAAAGCACAAAAGTTGGCAGTTTTATCGCTACCATATCTACTTTATCAAACTACTTTTTCTATGTTAAAGTCGAAATGCATATTAACTTAAAGCATCCAACATTTGAATTAGAATTTATTAATATCCGAATAATTAATTATAGGAATATGTTAGAAATTTATAAATGATTTGATTCTGTTACAAAGTAATAGATTTGCTCCAAATCTCACAGTGTACTCTTAGATTTTTTGAGTATTTTTCGGTTTCTTATTTTCCTGGTAAATATGTTATTACAAAGTATTTGGATTAGTGATGTTTGACAGCATTCATTTCTTTATCTGACCATGCCATTTTATTTCTTTTTTTTTTTTTTTTTTTGGCGTGAGGGGGATGCTTTTCTTGCTTTTAATTACTTTTTTTTATTATTCAATGCCAGTAGCATGCCGACTCTTGAAGTTGTTTTCAGTCGAAGTACCCATACCAATAGCAAAAAAAAAAAAAATAATAATAATAATAATAAAAAAAAAAATAAAATAATAATAATAATAATAACAACACATGTGTTCATTGCTTCTGTTATTTCTGTTTTATTGATGAATAGGTTCGTTTTTTGTAAATCCTTGAAACATCTGAATGCTAAAGTTTTGCCTACTGGTGTTACTTGTTATGTCGATTTTTACAAGCCAAGTATTTAATAAAAACTACGTTATAAAAATATAAAACTGTACCCTTTGCAACTGAATATCATTCCTGGGGAATTATTATCCAACGCTTACAATTACTGTTATATTGCCATAGAAAAATACTTTCAAAAGGCTCGGCAAAAAAAGACCTGATTTTTTTCTTCTGCTTTTTTTTTCTTCTTTTTTTGTGCAGGATAAATAGAAGAAATCATCATATACATAGAGGGTAACGCTTGTACAAAATGCTGTGAGAATAATACTAATATTGCATTAATACAATGTTGAAAGTTGATTTATACCATAACTAAACTATGTTAAATATAACGTTTGTATCAAAATAAGTCTAATTTTTGCTAAATAAAAGCACTTACGTTATGAATATTAAAGGCATAATTTAACAATGCAATATGAGTTACATTATACAAAAGTGTTAGCTGATTTCCAGCTAATTATATTTTTTCAAGCATGAAACATGGCCGATTTGATTTTGAAAAAATATTTTTGACATATTAAAATAATTTGATATTGAGTTTAAACGGCAATCCTTAATCTTTAATAAATCTGATAGAAATTTGAGTGAAGAATATTAGAGAAAGAGCTAATGAAATGACGAATTTGCTGATTTTATTTCTTACGTATTATTCCTTTTACATTCATGAATAAAAAAAACGCCACTGTATATTTTATGAAAGCGCAGTTTGACACTTCCTAAACTTTAGTTAAAAAAAATAAATATGTAATATTGAGAACCAATATATATATTTTAATAACACATGGGTCCACATCTGTAAGTAGAAATATAAAGTTAGGAAAGTTGTATTGACAACATAACTTTTTCATTCGAGAAGCCTGATTTATTTGAAACAATTGTTATACGAATCTACTAATCGCTTTACCAATCACGTCTGTCTATAGAGAAAGGAACGAAATATTACTTTGGTCTACAATTTCTTAAATCAATTAGATATAGAAAGGGCTTTCTTTTTTATAGTTGTAAAGTTATCGAAAGCACTAAAATCTAAAATTTTCTATATCTCGATATTTTCATTGATTACGTTGAGGTTGAAATAAAACCCTGATCCCTTAAAGTATGATTTCGCTAAAACGATCCGAAACGAAAAAAAAAAAAAAAAAAAAAAAAACATTTGTATGCATTCTAAATTTTCCTACACCCACATTATTCTGGTAACTCTTATACTATAAGAAGCTGTTTTTACTTACTTTACTATGTTTTTCAAGTTGAAAAGACAAGTTTTCTTATCTTGGAAGTGGAAAAAAGAAATATGCTGTTATCTATTATGTTCCGGAAAGGGTCGGTAAACATCTGCAAATCATTTAAAAAAGGGGGGAGGGTGTTTGCGTGTATTTGAAAATTACCCCAGGTTCTACAGAGAGAATACTTTATGGTTTGAGATTTTAAGTCTTCATGTTTTAAAAATTAAAGCTATCTGGATTTTTAATTTATGATTGCTTCAAAGAAATGCTTACAATAATATTTGAAACGTATCTCACAGAGTCAATCTAATAATTCCAATTTCGGGTTTTTTTGCTTATATAATCTTTTAATTTTTTTTTTTTAGAATGACATTTTAATTTCATTATAATTATCTCGCAAGATTTACTCACAGTAAAAAAAAAGTGAAAGTAATTAAAATGATAAAAATAAAGCTATAAATGACTTTATTATTATTATTATTATCCTGATATTACTTCAAAATTGAAATTCATTTCATTTAAGATAGTTTCGCATGATTATAATTCAAACAATGTGTGTAGATTTTATGTGGAATTACTCAATTTATGAATGTATGCTCTTACAAATTAAATTTGTTGAATTCATGAATTTGGTTTCTTTAAGATTAAACTTTTATTTACAATATCTCTGTAATATCGGAAAATAAAATGCGCTAAATGTGTAATTACCTAAATATATAATTGAAAGTAAGCTGTAAATAAATTTGAACATAAACTTTTGATGAAAATAAAATAATTTAATTCAGAATGCTTGACATTCAATAAGGAACTTCTTGAAAACTAACACGAAGTCACTCTTTCAATTTGAGAAAATATTTTTTCTCTATTAGTAAAATATGCATTTGAATTAATATTTCATTTTTTTTTTTTTTGGATAAGTGTCAAATAAAATAAATAAATAAATAAAACAGAGAGGGGGAGGGAAGACTACAAAGAAAGATAAAAGGAAAGCAAAGGAGAGAAATGAAGTTTTGAATACGTCAATAGATTATATCGTTGCGAAGGTCAAAGAACTTTTTTTTTAAGTACGAAGGAGGAGGGGGCGGGGGAGCATAATAGAATTTCATTTGTTTCAGTGTACATAAAAATGATTTCATTTTTTTTTTCCATTTTGATTTTTTTAAATACTTTTTACCTTATAAGAGATTTTCCAAAATAATTTTTTTGTTAAGCAAATGATTATAGTGTGCTTTCTTTCTATCGCTGCGTGTTTTTATTCAATTTGTGTTTCTTCAAGGAATAAATCAAGGGACATCGTTAACGAGGAGGAATATGTGCACTAGTAAGACAGAAAATAAATATAACATTTTGCATATAAAAAATGCAAATAATTTTCCTGTCCCAAATTTGTCTTGAGTTACACATTACTATAATGCAAATTAGTTGAAAGGAATGATGAGGTTACAAAATTACAAAGTTTATAATGTTCATATTTTGTGTGTGTGTGTGTGTGTGGAGGGGGGGGGGGGGTTACCAAAAGTTTATACGCAAATTCTTTTCATCTAATAAGACAAAGTTAAGTTAATCTATACTATAAATGTGTAGCGATTAATAATCAAATATACGTGATTTTAAGTTAAAAAATTACAAAATTTAATAATGTTCATATTGTACGAAATTAAAAAAAAAACGTTTACCAAAATTTTTATACGCGGATTTTTTTTTTCCACTTCTAATAAGACAATGCTAAGTTAATCTATAAATGTGTATACATTCATAAACAATTATAAGTGATTTTATATTTTTTATTATTTTAATACAGATTTAGTTAGTGGTTATTTGACAAAGTTACAAAATTTCTAATGTTCATCTGCTCCTCTGAAAAAGAAAATAGGTTTACCAAAAGTTTATATGCAGTTTTTTTTGTTTGTTTTTTTAAATAATAAGACAAAGTTAATCTCTAAATGCGTATGATTAATAAACGTACGTGAATTTATCTTTTGTTTTAATACAGACTGAGATAGTGGTATGCTATTTATACAGATTATTTAGGCCAATATTCTAATATTCAGTTTTTTAACATTTTTTAAATTCTGCCTCTCCCATAATTTATATGAGGACGTGAATTTCAAAACTCGCGTTATCTAAAATAATAAATATCGCGTTTTCCCTATGAATCTATTCTAATGGTAAATTTGCACCGAAGAAACACAATACTCTGCTAAAAAAGCTGGTTTTATCCTGTATATCCTCTATTTTTGCTATTGCAAAATGTTTGTTTTAAAAGAAAACCAATGGACATAGTCAGAGGCTTTTCGCGATTTCCTGAAATTTGATTTTCTGGATAAGGCGAATTTTGACTCACCTCCTCTCATATATATATATCTTTTATCTTTTGTTTTATATTTCGATGACCATATCTCATTGAAAAAATACGGATGGCAAATAATAAATGTTGACATCTGAATACCCTCCCTTCATAGAATACATTGTAAAACCTTCATAATAGATTTAGCGAACATTTTTTTTTTTTTTTTTTTTTTTTTTTTTTTTTTTTTTTTTTTAATCCATGGTACATATTTATGTACATTTTCCTTTTTAGCAGATTTTGAATTTTGAAGTAAATTTGGAATTTATAATTAATATATATATTTGCAATTACAAAGCAAAAAAAAAAAAAAGAGAAAGAACTTTACCATTATTAATTGCTATTTTAATTTATGCATTTTAATGCTATACTTTTTACTTTCTTCTATCTTTACAAGAAGAAAGTATTGGTTTCATGAAAATTTTCGAATTCCAGTTTTCTGGGTTTTCACGTTTTAAGGGTCAGAGATTCCAAAAAACATGTTTTTACAAAATGTCTGTCTGTGAGTCTGTCTGTCTGTCTGTCTGTCTGTCTGTGACACAAATATTGTGGGCGCTCTATCTCAAGAACTAATGCACGGAATTTAATAAAAATTGATATTCAGATAGTCTCTGATATAGATTGGTGCTGATTAGATTTTGGTGTAAATCGCCCGGCAGGTGGCGCTGCAATGTAGTATTTTGCAGGATTTCCGCCAAAGCTCTATCTCAGGAACTAAATGCACGGACTTGTATAAAACTTCAGATTCCGTTAGTACTTGACATGAATAGATGCTGTTTATGTTTTGGTGTAAATCGCCCAACAGGTGGCGCTGCTATGCTGCATTTTGCAGGATTTACACTATTTTCGCAGTAGCTCTATCTCAAGAACTAATGCACGCGTTTTCATCAAACTTCGAATTTAGTTAGTCCTTCATATGAAATCATGCTGACTACGTGTTGGTGTAAATCGCCCAATAGGTGGCGCTGCTGTGTTGCATTTTGAACTATTTCCTCAATAGCTCTATTTCAAGAACTAATGCACGAATTTTCATCAAACTTCAGATTTAAGTATAACTTGATTAATATTGCTGTTGATTATGTGTTGTTGCAAATCGCTCAACAGGTGGCGCTTCTATGATGCATTTGTCATGATTTGCGCAATACCTCTATCTCAAGAACTAATGCACAAATTTTCCTCAAACTTCATATTCGGTTAGACGTTGACATAAGTTGTTGATAATTAGGTTCTGGCGTAAATAACCCAATAGGTGGCTCTGCTATGCTGCATTTTGCTGGATTTACGCGATTTCAGCGACAGTCATACCTCGAGAACTAATGCACGGAATTTCATATTTTTAGAATTCTCATGATGAACACAGATTGCCATTTCATTTGGCACTGAGATAGTGAATTTTGAAGTATTGACATGTATGAGATAGAAGAAAGTTTTGTGATGGCCACAACATACTAGTTTCAAATTTAAAATCGCTATGTAATTCTGTTACTATTTCACAAATATAATTGGATATTATGTGTTAGCTTCTCAATAATGCTTTCTCTTCTTTCTCTTTACGGGGATAAAAAGAAAAAAAAATCAGATTGTGACGAAATATGCACATATTGAAAAGGGCATTTATGTTATAAGCAAAGACAAAAACTGTCTAATTTTTATATACTTACATAATTACAATTTTATATCATTATTAATAATTATAATACCATTCATTTTCAATTGAATTATTACTTTTTTTCAAAAGTGCTTAAAATAAACAACAAATTTCTAAGCAATATTTTTGTAGCTCATGAGTAATAGAAATGTGTATTTAATGAAACAAATTTTATGATTTTCTTTGTGTTGCACACATTTATGGTGGTGAAGGGAATAATAAAAATATTGCTATGGAAGTAAAATGAAAATAATAAAATGTATAGCAATATAAAATGTTGCTTTGAGAAGACTTAACGCAAGCTTTTTGTATTTTAATTTATGTTAACTGTTTATAATATTCAATGAGCTACTTTTTAAAATTTGCGAATAACTTGCTTTTTCGTTTAAATTATCTGTGTAATAAATCTACTTTCAAATGCAATTTTTAAAAGAAGCGTTCTTTGATTATGTAACAAAAATGTGAAATGTGTAATTTCTCACGGAAAGATTTATAGACTAATTTATTCATTAATATCAGCTATAGGCAGTAAATTGTTTTCAGCGTACTATTGTGAAAGTCCTTAAAACAGGCGGAAATGCAGTTATATTAATTTAACGCTTCTCTTTAATAATAATGATTTCTTTATTTAATACTGATTTTATATGATTTCTTTATTTAATACTGATTTTAGAACTTTTTAATTTATGATTATAATTATTTAAAGCAAATAAGGATCTAATCGCATTGAAAAGTCCCTTTTTCTGCTCAAATGACGCATTTCTGTTTTGAATGAAATATTTGAAAACTGTACAAAATTTAAAAAGGATCTGTCTTTTACGTCTGTATGTTTTCCATTGCAGCAACAACTGAAATTATAATATTCCAGGCAATAGAGACCGTATAGGGACTCTACCTAGCAAAATTCATGGTAGTTCTGAAAAAAGGCTTACTATATGTTTTTTGGGTCGCTGAATCCGAATTTTTAACTTCCCACCAAAATTTCCCCCGGCAACACCCCCCCCCCCCCCCTCCCAATTTGTAAAATGCCCACCAAAAAGGTTTTTATAAAAAAAAATCAATTTTTTTATTGTTTTCGGGAAAACGTATCTAGAAATTCAGAAAGTAGACAAAATTTGCAACAAATTAGATACATGACATTATGACTTAGGATGAAGGGGTAGGGGGGGATCTGCCTCGGAACATGCGCGCGGTGCTGCGAGAACTAAGTTGTGCAATTCCGCTTAGCCGCTCACACGTTTACATTCGCGCTCCCATTTCCCCTCCGAACTTTCTCTATAAGGTTTACTTTAAGTTTTTTGGGTCGCTGAATCCGAATTTTTAACTCTCCCCCAAAATTTCCACCCCTCCGACCCCCCCCCCCCCCCGCCCAAATAGTTGTTTTTAACTTAAACTTCTTATTGTTTTAAGGGAAAAGAATTACGAAATTCAGAAACTAGACAAAATTTGCAAAAAATAGGATGCATTACATTATGACGTAGGATGAACGGGGAGGGGGAGGGCTGCCTCTGAACATGCACTGCGGCGCTACGTGCACTAAGTTATGAAGTCCAGGCAATAGGGGATTTTTCCTGGAAAAATTAATACTAGTTTTGGATTTCGACTCACTTTATGTTTTTGGGTCGCTAAATCCGAATTTGTAACTTCCCACCAAAGTTTCACCAGGCAACCCCCCAAAAAATTGATTTTTTGAAAAAATTTGTTTTTTGAGAAAAGAGCGCGGGGAATGTTCCGAGGCAGCCCCCTCTCTCCCCGTTTATCCTACGTCATAATGTCATATATCCTATTTGTTGCAAATTTTGTCTAGTTTCTGAATTTTGTAATGCTTTTCCCCTAAAAAATAACAAATTTAAGTTAATAACAACTATTTTTGGGGGGGGGGGGGAATTTTGAGGGTAAGTTAAAAATTCCGATTCAGCGACCCAAAAAACCTAAAGTAAACCTTATAAGGAAAGTTCATAGGGGAGATGGGAGGGCGAATGTAAACGTGTGAGTGGTTAAGTGGAATTACATAACTTAGTCCACGCAGCACCTCGCGCATGTTCCGACGTTCCGAGGCAGATCCCCCCTTCCCCTTCATCCTAAGTCATAATGTATGTCCCCTTCATCCTAAGTCATATATCTAATTTGTTGCAAATTTTGTCTACTTTCTGAATTTCTAGATATTTTTTTCTAAAACAATAAAAAATTGATTTTTTTAATAAAAACCTTTTTTGGGGGGCTTTTTACCAAAATTTGGGGGGTTTCCGGGGGAAATTTTGGTGGGAAGTTACAAATTCGGATTCAGCGACCCCAAAAACATAAAGTAAGCCGATTTCCAGAACTACCATTAATATTGCTAGGTAAAATTCCCTATTGCCTGGACTAAAAGCTTACTTCCGTTTTATTTTTAGAGATAAATTCTAGGCATGAAAATCTCCAGAGATTCCTTATTTAAATCCAATTGACACCAATCACGATTTTGCTCAATATTAAATAAGATATTTAAATCAGAGGAATGTATTGTTAAAATCATTTATACGAGTATAAAACAGCAATCAAGGTTCGTTTTAAATGTTTTAATTAACATTTTTTAACCTATGTATTATTTCTTTGTATGCATCATTATATATACAAAGACCTTCTTTTAAGTAATATTATAAAAGTGGGACATATTACATATTACCACTTACTTTGAGGGGAAAGGGTGAGGGAGATCTCGGGTTTATCGGGAATTCTGGTGAATAGTGTACAGATAACAGTGTTTAAATGGTAAAAAATACTTTTTAAATATTGCCGTTGCGTTTTTTGAACAGGGAAATTTCTTTCTTTCTTTCCTTATTATTATTTTTTATAGCTTTATCTTTGACTCTATTTTGTATTTTTAAGGTTTAATGAAGTAATATTGTTGTCTTCCACATTTTCATAAAGTAGAAACAAATTACCAGATTTAAAATATATTTAAGTTAATATTATAAAATCCAAAACAAATTTGCATGCTCTATTCAGAAAGGAAAGTATTCTAGACATTTATTTGTAGTTTTGAAAAATAGCCCAGTTAGTTTTATTTAAATTTTGTGATATTTACTGTATGAAATACTATAGTAGCACATGTTTATTATCGAAGGTTGTATAAGCATTTAGTGTTTAATTACTCCCATTTGACAGATGAATAGACGGCTTATAACATAAGAGAGAGACTTGATAAAAATAACAGACTTTATCTAAAGCTTCCCCCAGGGTAAAAGGACTAAATTTGTGTACTAAGAAAATTTTGTAGGAAAATAATTCCTCACATCTTAAAGTTTATATATATTTTTTTCTTATCAAACCCTTTTTTAATTTTTTTTCAACAAAATAAAGGAAGTATTAGACAACAACATAATTTTTCGAAATTTAATTACAATTACTATTCAGAAACTTCATATAACATATTCGTACTATTACTTTCACTTAAATGTAAATACAATCAGTACATATAGAATATATTAGTCTTAAACAATTTGTATTAATACAGTATCGAAAAGAGCAGAACTCTCTGTTAGATTGTACTATTTTATAAATGAATAGTACTCCAAAGGCCTGATTATTGCACAGTCAGACTAAACCGCAGCCTTGAGATTACGATGCAAACACTGAAATTAGTAAAACGATTTATAAAAAAATTCTTAAAGCTTTAGGGTAAAAAATTAATTTCGAGCTCCAATATCCAAGTAACAATAATTAAATGTCTAGTTAAAGATTGAATAAATTCCATCTTTATTTGGAAGCCAACTTTCCGACTGTATAGTGCATAGTAGCAAGTATTTTCAAGAAATTCATAGTTTTATATGGCTTTCAATGCTTAAAAATAAGGTCATTACAATAAATAAAATAAAATAAAATATTTAGAGAAGAAACGAAAAAATTTTAACATATATCGCATTTAATCAGAATCTTTCTTAAAAAAAATATTTGGGAACGAAAAAAAAAAAAAAAAGAAAGAAAAAGAAATCTATTTTGAACACTAAATATTTTTTTAACACTTTCCAATAAAGTTGAAAAGGGTTTATGACTTTTATTTGTCTGTCCGTCTGTCCGCGCTCTAACTCTCGTAAATATACTTGGATCGTTCTGAAATTTTTGGATGTTAGTGACCTCTACCATAGCACGATCCCTATTTCAAATGAAGTTTGTAGCATATTTAGTTCATTTACAGGGACAGTCAAAAGTTTTTCGTTACATTACGGCCAATGGAAAAAAAAATGTTTCAAATGATTTTTAATTGTGTTACACGCTTTCAAACATAGTAAAATTGATATGCATTTATGAAGTCCACTAAAATATGCATTCTGTAGAATATGCGGTGCAAAGAATAGTTTTTATTCATTTACAGGGCCACACATAGAATTCCGTTACATAATGGTATGGGGAGGAGGGGTGGGATTGTTTGAGGTGTAGTCGAATTATGTTAAACTATTTCATATACAGCATGACTTCAAAAATTCGACATTCAGAAATCCGGCAACTTCAAAAATCCGGCATCAAAATCATCTTTTCCCTTCCTTTTTCTTTCACACTTTCAAGCTATGGAAGAAATAAAATAGCAATTCTTTATGAATTAGAAACTTCATCATCGAATGTAAAAATGCAAAAAAAAAGAATATTTTACGTTTTTTTTCATTTGTCTGAGGCAATTATTTTCTGAACAAATTTTCTGGGAGCTGCACAGTTGCTTAGCAACGGGAGCAAATTTGGGGGCAACTTTGGCGAATGAATGGCACAATATACGGCCAGAACGAATTTTCGGCAACTGCGACATCAATGATGAGGAATTTGCCGTGAAAAGGCCGCAATTTATGAGAGAATTGAACACGCAAAATCTGAAAATGCATTAAGTGTCGAAAATAGGTATATAGATGATTGGCTAAGCTTTGAAGAAAATGCATCAACAACAAACAATTTAACGGACAGCGAGATAACTGACGCTGGGCTAAATAGAACCGCCGATAATACTAGTAGCAGCTTAGAAGACGAACATGAACAACCGGCAGAAGAAAAGGTGTCACTAGAAAAATGCATACATTTGATTGGAGAATTAATCTATGCTTTAGAAAATCAAGACTGTGTTTCCGAAATAGATATTCTTCATTTGTATAAAATAAAAAAATAAAAACTTATTAAAGAACGGCAAAAAAAGTTGAAGCAAACAAAGTTGACATCGATGTTTCTGAAATTAGAAGAGAAGAAATAATGTCATTCTTTATTTAGATTTTTTTTTTCTGTAACATAGAAAATATCAAAGTAAGTTTTTTTTATTATTTAATTTTCTCTTTTTGTTACATAATTATCACTTAATAATGAATTAATGGGCATTGCGAGGTAGTTTCAAGAAAGGTATTAGTTTCTGGAACACAGTAGTGGTGATTAAGAGTTACCTATCTTGTTATTGTACGATATAAAAGTATGTAAACAATGAAACTCAACAGCAATTTCTTTCAATTCTGCCAACTGACTCCCCCCCCCCCCCCCCCCCAAGCTTATGGGATCATGGACCAATGTCCCGTTTTCCCATTCATAATACTGGCCCTGTGTACGCTTAAATCACAGTTTAATTGTTCTACCTTATATTGATAGGGCTAAAAGAGCGACATAATAAATTAATACTATTTTGGTTTTACATTTCAGTGACTTGAATATAGCAATGAATTTATGTTTCGCTCAAATTTGATTCGAAATTCCTTGATCAAATGTAATAATTTTGCAAATTTTACTTTATACTGTACGTGTAAAAAAGTTTTTACCACGCTAATTTTCCACAAAAAAAAAAAAAAAAAAAAAAAAAAAAAACCAGTTGCTAAAAATTGTGTGTTTCAGGAAAATCTTAATTTCTTTTTCATTTTCTTTCATCTGAAAAAGCTTTTTGGCTCACGTTCTTGAAAACTGCAGTATTAATAGGTATATAGTAAAACATTAATGTATTTTAATTAATATCGATTTTTTCTCCTTGTTTATATATTAGATATATATCTGATTATATATGTGTGGACAGCTGATTTAAGTGATGTTTAACGCGTTTTTTATTATAGATAATTACTGTTATAGATATTATTAATAATAAATCATCAGTTTTATGGAATCTGAATTAAAATGCATGGAACGTTTATGATTGTGGTGAAAATATTTCGAGATTTTAAATGAAAAATAAAATTATAAATGCATATATATGCAAAATTGATCATGTTGGCTATTAAGTATAAAAAAAAGTTATGTAAAATTATTAATATTATTTTAAAATCTGACTAATTATAGTAAAATTTATATGCATTTTATAAAAAATAAAGGGTTATGATTCCTATTTTATTTTTCTTTCTTTAAAAGAATTTCGAAGAATATCTCCTGTAAAGGTAAATAAAAGGCAAAATATTATTTTCTCCCGACCTTTCACCTTCTTTTTTTTTCCCCCAGACCTTTCATGCCTTTTCAACCTTTTCTTCCCGCTAAAACTAACCGCTATTGCCTAGAGCGATTGCCAACATATGGCCGTGGTCACTCACACCTGGGTAGTAAATAAATGATAATAAATGCCAGACTTAAAATTTCGTGGAAATTGGGCAGGAAACGTAAATAGCCATGACACAGTTGTATCCTTACTCTGTGTTTCAGATAGGGGAGTTGTAACTTGTAATAACATTCAATGTATTGTATTATGAGTTAATGCATTAATATTTTTGTTATGTATTAACGTGTTTTTCTCTCGCAAAGAATGCACACATTCTATTGCAGTACGTATAATTGATTTCAGAATACGCTTCCTTTTTTCAAAATATGCACCAATAACAATTGTAAATGTTGATTTTGTAACATTCTGTATTAAAATTTAAGCAAATAATTAAAATTAAACTTTCATAATAAACTTCTGATATATATATATATATATATATATATATATATATATTGTAAAATATTTAACTTTTAAAAACGCGATTTTTCTAGTGAAAAAAAATACCTTTTAAATATATTTTTAATTGCAAATTAAAAAATATTTTTAATATAATTTCTTATCTCAAAAATGCCATATGAGTTTGTATTTTGTTGGTAAAAAATCCAATGTTAAACTTTTGAAAGCATCAGTATTTAACCGACGATGTTTATTTAGCCTATACCAGAAAAATAAAATTAAACAATAAAAAGTTTAATTAGCATTTTGTTTTAATAACACATATATGGGTGATATTAAAACATGAAATTCCGAAATACAAATAACTCAAAATTTGATTTTAGGATAGAAGAATTTGATCGTAATTTTATAATATTAATGAATAATGACACAAGCGCCTTTAAGATTTAACAATATAGATTTATAAAATAAATAAATAAATAAAATAAGATCTGGCAAAGTTTAAGAAATGACAGACCACACCACAACAAACTATTTTTTATATAGGAAGCCAAGGTCAAATAACATTTTCTTTTGTCAAAAATACAGGGTGCCTCTCTCCCAGCACCACAGCAATTGGCACCCTGGGCGGAAGAGCTTGTTATGACAGGGTGCCAATTGTCACATAAAGATAATAACTGACAAAAAGAAAAAAAAAAAGTAAATATTCCGGGTCGAACATCGGTCAGGTATGGGGTTGAAAAATTTATCTTGTTGGTTCTACTTTTTTTTTTTTTTTTTTTGGGGGGGGGGGGGGGGGTCGATATTTTATTAAGGCTCTCAACTGCTCTGCTCAACAAGTGCAAACAGTTTTGACACATTTACAAATTCATTTTTTAACGGGAAGATATAAAATTGGAAGGCCTGACTATGTAAGCGATTTAGAATCGAACCGTGTTTTCCATTTTTTGATAAATAAATTACCTATTGAGTTATAAGCGATTTTGATCACGTAACAAACACGTTTTTTACCCTTCGTTGACTGGTTTTTATGCTTTCTTCAGGAACTTCGGTTCAAAACGTCCACTTTGACTTTATTTTCTGAAAGGTCTATTGCGTTTGCAAAAAAAAAAAAAAAAAAAAAAAAAAAAAAACAACAACAACAACAAAAAAAAAACCGGAAAACCGGAAAAAACGGTTTAATAATATAGTTTTGGATCAACAAAACTTGCTAGTTTCATGCATTTCCGAACAAAAATAAATTAAAACTTATGTCATAAAGTTACCCTTTTGGATTTGAGAACAACCTTATGACTTAACTATGATGGTATTGCATTGAGTATTTCAAAAATACGTTTTTAAAGGTAATATTCTTTATAGAAAGCTAAATAAACATTTTAAATAAGCTTTGATAATTAAAGCTTAATGAAACCGATCTCATTCATACTCACATAAACAAGTCGGAGGGCTACTTCATTCACACGAAAAGACCCGCTCGCTACTGCTAATCCAATGGTAGAAAATTTTAAAGATATCTTGTTTGCATTTCAATTTTTTTAAATTTTTTTTTTTTTTTTTTTTTTTTTTTTTTTTTTTTTTTTTGCATTAGATAGCTGAGATTGATCTGTACAAAGGCCGTTTTTTATTTTTTATTTAATTTTTTATGAGGATGCTTTCATTTTCAAAACCGGTTCCGAAAATGAAAGTGTCCTCATTAAAAAACCTGTAAACAAAATCGAAAAAGTAAAAAACTGTCTTTGTACAGATTTTTTCAGCTAGTTACAGACTCAGCTATCCAATGCAAAAAAAAAAAAAAAAAAAATCATTTAAAAATATGCAAACGAGATATCTTTATAAATTTCGCTTATATGATTAGCATTAGCGAGCGGGTCTTTCGCTTGATGGAAGTAGCCTCTTAAGGCTGTTCTTAACTGCTCTGCTCAACAAGCGTAAAACGTTCTGTCATATTTACAAATTCATTTTTTAACTGAAAGATATAAAACTGGAAAGCCTGGCCATGGAAGCGATTTGAAGTTAAGCTGTTTTTTCCATTTTTTGATCAATCAATTACCCATTGAGTTATAATCGTTTTCGATCACGTGACAAACCCGTTTTTCGCCCGCTCTTGACTGATTTTTCTACTTTCGCGCGGAAATTCGGTTCAAAACGTCCACTTTGAAGCTATTTTCTGAAAGATCTATTGCGTTTGCAAAAAAACGGAAAAAACAGCTCGATGACATAGTTTCTGAACAACAACACCAGCTAGTTGAATGCATTTTCGAACAAAAATAAATAAAAACTTATGTCAGGAAGTTGCCCTTTTTGATTTGAGAACAGCCCATTCATCAGTTCCATTACTGATAATCCTTTTATTTCTAAACTTTTCACTGAGAATATGATAAAGCTGAAAATATTCTTACAGTTTTTTTTTCAAAGAAAATAAACCCTTTAATTGTATTAATAAAAATAATAATAATTTAAAATGTCGTATTCCTTTATCATAATGTTTCGCTTTATCTGTTACACATATTTAAACATTCGTTTGATAATCAATGCATCTCGACAAGAACAAGAAAAAACTGTCGATTTTCTAATATTTATTTTTTAAATGGAAATTTATCTGAATATACAATAAAATCATGTATTATTTTAATAAATTGTTTCTTGAAAATATGAATTCTTGTTTTGAATTGCTGTTCTAGTTAGATTCAAAAATCCACTACAAAAAACAACTTTTGTATTGGAAACAAAGGTCGAAAAATATTTTCTTCTGAGAAAAATACAGGGTGTCTCATTCCAGACTAAACACAAATTTTCTCAAAGGTTTAACACTGAATAAACCATATTACAGTAAAATTTCATCAGATTCGCCTTGCTATTGTGTGAAATGTAAATATAAAACACCAATTTGTGGAAGATGTTGTCCTTATCTACCTCCAGACAGTATTGAACTACATGCTCCGTAATTGGAAATGTAGTTCACGTTTCATACGGTGTCACTGACCGAATTACAGCTCACTTCCAGAACTTTTTTTAGCGCCATTATATTTCACATATAAAATATAAATCAGACAAAAAATTCTAAAAATCTTTATTATTCAGTTTTCCCGTTCCTTCAGGCACAGACACTCGCGAGCTAATATTAAAGCTTTGGAAGTTCCTTTTCAAATATTTTGTGTGCATTTTGACTTATTTATTTATTTATTTATTCATTGGATAATTGAGGTCGATCGCTTTATTCCCCTTTTTTTTGATTTTGTGTGCAAATTTTTAAAAATATATAAAGTTAACTTTCACTTTCAGAATGGGCTCCGAAAGGGAATGTGTCATCCTTAAAAAAAAAAAAAAAACTGCAGCAGCCAAAATAAAAAAAATAAAAATGGGGGAATGTAAGCATCAACCACAGCTATTAAATGCAAGGAAAAATTATTTTAAAATATGGAAATGTAAATGAGATATTTGAATAGAATCTTCCAGAGGTTTAGCATTCGCTCGAGACGGCAGCCTCATTTTATTAAAATATGCAATTCATTTTCAAATTATAATGAATCCGACAAAAAAAGCTGGCTGTGGAATATTTTATTCTTAATTGATAATAAATTTTCACGAAAGACATATTAACTCTATTTTTAGTTTCCAATTCAAATTCTATGAATCTAGGTTTTACGGATAAGATGAAGACTGGTTATCCCGTATTTTAGACAGAGTGAACGAGCGATTTGAATGAAAGACACTTTTTATAGAAGTTTTACACTTGTTGAATAGCCACATTGCATCCCAGATAAAATTTCTGTTGATTGGATGAATACAGTACATTTTCTGCTGATTTCGAATACTTAATAATCACATTAAACAACCTGAAAAAAATTTAAAAATCTGGAAAAATGTCTGACAGTTATAATCAATGCTGTTAGAATTTGCAGATAAATTCAGTTTTGTAAAATACTTTATAAATATATCTACTGTACATTTTCATTTCATGCAAAAAATCACTTAACTAAAGAAAGAAAGAATATATATATATATATAATTACTAGAAGATCTAATCCGGACATCGCGGTTACAGAACATTGGTAAAAAATTCTAATATATTTCTTAAAATTTACCTTTATATATCTTTAGATTACCCACTAGCAACTCCTAAAAGCATTTTATATGAAAAATATGAAAAATATATTTAAATAAAATTTGAAATTTATTAAAAGAAATACTTTTGTATTAGTAGCACACCAGATGTTAACAGCCTATAAGCAATCGACAATCGCTTCTTACAGCAGCCTATTTTTATTCTAATAGATTGATTGGCTTATGCGCGTAGTTGTATTTTAAGTCTATAAATTTAGTAGTTTTTTTTTAATATTATTTATAATGTTTTACTAATTTATTATTTTACTTATTTAAAAGTTTCATTTTCGTTATCGAATACTAGTCTGAAAGAAATGCTGGACTATTTATATTGTTTCGTCTATAAATGTATACATTGAATGTAAATATTTATGTGTTTCGTAATCTCAAAAGAACAGCGCAATTTTTTTTAAATCTAATTTTTCTATCAATATAACAATATTCTATACATACATTTCCTTCAGTCATTGTTCATTTGGAAAAAAAAAAAAAAAAAAAAACTAGTTGAACCATTTTAGAAACAGAAATTATTTCGACAATTTGAAAACAACCTGTATATACTCCATACAATGATTAATAAATTTTGCCAAAAGTTACTACACATTTCTGTTAACAGCCAAGCTTAAAAAATACTTGAAAAAAAAAATACTTTTTTTTCATAATTCAACAATTAAAAAAAAATAACAGTTAAAATATTAAGAATGTTTAGTGAGTTTCAACATTATCTTTAAATAATCAATGCATATGTAGTATTGCTGATATTAGATATTAAATAAAAAAAATTCATAAGTTATTATTATTATTATTATTATTATTTTATATATATATTTGTAACTGTAGTAAAATTTACATGCAATTTGAAAAATATATAACAGTTTATGATTCCTATTTCATTTTAATTTCTTTAAAAGAAATTTAAAGAACACATTCCGTTAAGGCTCCGCTGCAGTCATTTTTTTTTTTCGATTCTCATAAAAGATACATCTTGGTAAATGTTGTGTAGGTGTTTACTACGTACAAATGATCGACAGAAAATCCTCCAATCCATGCAAGGGACATAATAGTAAGGGTAATAAAAAGTAAAAGGTAATAATTATAAAAAAAAAAAAAAAAACATGATATTTTTTTTTTATTTGAGACCCCCTTTGAACGAGCATTTTTTGTTCACTACATGAAAATATCGTCAAAGTAGTAACAGTAATAATTTAGTTATTATCAAGTTCTTTGAAAAATATCTCAGAATTTTAATAGATGTATTTAAACAGATGCTCTTTATTACTCCTCTTTTTAGTTCTTTAGTATCAGTTTATGTTTTTTGCCTAAAGCGGTATTTGCACGTTTCCACACCCCTTTGTCTACGATGTCATCAGGCATCTGGTGAAATCAGCGGGAGTTGGTAGAAAAATGTGCGACGCTAGAAATTTCCTTGAAATGAATAAGATCATTCAGCCATTAGGACACGCATGTTCTTAGTCCGAGTTTAAACTACAGTTTTCTTTTTAACATTATTAAATAATAGAATTTTTTAAACAACATTAAAGTATTTTATTATTAGTTAGATTAGTTAGATACGTTCCTCTCGTTCTTAATATTCCATTGCAAAACGTATAACTAATTTATTTATTTATTTATTTATTTATTTTTAATATGCATCAAAAACAGTTTTAAACTATTATTGCAGTTTAAAAATTGCTCAAAGTGACTTAGATTAAAGAAGTGAAAGACTTAGAAAAGTGCCAAGATTCTTGTTGATACAAATATTTTCGCAAAATTTTTTTAAAATGTCGCCGTTTGTGCGATGAAACATATGTCGATCTAAATAAAAATATTATGTCTTTTAACTGTATTATTTTTATCACTTTTAAAAATTTGTAACTTAATTCAGTTGATTATAACTGATTTCCATGCTTGCTTTTATAACAGTTTTAAAGTAGATAATTTTCTGTATTAAAATTGAAGCAAAAAATTAAGATTAGTCTTAAACTTTTCTAATCAAAAATATGAGAATGCTCATTTTATAAAAGATTGAAGTTTTATTCATAATAATAAATATTGCAGCTAAAGATTTATAGTATTTTGTGATATTTTAACCACAATAATTGTTTTATTTGATTGAATTTGTATATTATTATTAATACTGAATTTGTATTATATGCATTCAAGCGTGAATTTCCTGAACACATTTTAAAGTATATTCTCTGTATACTATTAATAATTTTAATTATACGCGATTCTCCCAATTAAAAAAAAAAAAAAAAAAAAAAAAAAAAAAAAAAAAAAAAAAAAAAAACATCTAAGAAACATTTAAAATACATTTTTAATTATTAAAAAAAACTTTTTAATATGATTTCATATCTGAGAAATGACCTTGTATATTATGTTGGTATCATCAATAAACCAACGATATTCACATTTCTACACCAGGAAAAAAAACAATTAAATAATAAAAAGTTTAATAATAATTTGTCTTAAGAGCTTATACAAGTCACACAGAGAAACTCGAACGAAAATGTTAAACCTATGGGAGAAAATTAAGCAGAAATCTTTACAGAAGTCGTTATATATATATATATATATAACTTTCTTTTCTTTTGGTATATCTGAGGTTGATATCCATTTTTGTGCTTCTGTACTTTTTCGGTTTTTTTTTTTTTTTTTTTTTTTTTTTCAATGAGGACAGTTTAATTTTCACAACCGGTTCTAACCACTTCCAAATGTGAATGTATCCGCATATAAAAAAAAAAAAAAAAACTGTGTATCAAATTAGAAAAGTACAAAGGCACAACAATGGGATATCATATCAACCTCGGGTTTCCTTAAAAAAAAAAAAAAATAATAATAATAATAATAATAATAATAAAATAAAAAATATTGAAATGCGGTTGAGAAATCTGTAATGAACGCTCCGATAGGATTAACATTAGTTTAGGACCTTCTTTTCGTGACTTACGTAAGCTCTTAATCCCATTTTGCAACACATAAATGGTATATATATATATATATATATATATACATATATATATATGTATGTATGTATAAAGAAATTCTGAAAGACAAATAATTTCAAATTTTCTTCTAGTATAGGAAGTTTCGACCGTAATTTTCTCATGTTAATGAATAATGACGTAAACACCTTTAGAAGTTAGCAAGTTGCAGTGATTAAAAAATAAATAAAAGTAAAATGCAGGAATATAATTAACAGCGCCGGTGAAGACTGCCCTAAATGACGGCTCCTGGTGCGGGGACACTGCCCTAGTCGCCACACTTGCAGCAGCATTGCGTCCCTCCAGACAAAACCCAGAATTTACGCATAACTTTAAGTATAAATAATCCATATTATGGTAAAATTTAACCAGGGATGACTTGCATTGTGTGAAATATAAATATAAACATTGAAGTAGTGAAAGTTCAGTTAGTGGACATCGTGCCAATATATAACTCCCAAAAACATTGAAGTAGTAGCTTTGTGTTGGAAAATGTAATTCGAAATACACATAATGTCACTGACAGAATGACTTTTCATTTCCAGAATGTTTTGGTATCGCCATGACGTTTTTCCCAAAGGAAGATAAATTTTAAAAAATCTCTAAACTCATTACTTTAAAAGTTATGAACAAAAATTTATTTGGGTTAAAGTGATTTTTGTTTATACGACACTAGTTTCCTATAATACTATTGCTTGTTGTGCGGTACTAAGTTTGTCTCATCTTTCTTTTAAAGCGAAAAGTTTTGATACTGCAAGATATCAGCTAGCAGGTCAGCGCACGCGCCCTCCTTCCACCCACCAAAGGTTATGAAATTTTTTTTACGCCACATAAGAAGCACACCCTTCTATATTTAACTCACCGAATTAAGCAAATTAAACAAGCAACTGTGTACAAAAGATCTGGCTAAAAAAATCATTCTGTTAGATATAATAACATATATTTTACTAATTTAAAAACAAAAGAATATTTTTTACAAAAGTTACTTTATTTTTTTTTTATTATTTATTTATTTTAGGCGACATAATTTAAATAATATTAATCAGTGGTTAACTACTACAGATTAACATTTGTCAATTATTTACTATTTCTCAATTAAAAATATTCATCAATTAGTTACAGTTGTCCACGTACCAATAGCGCCAATTAAGTACCATTTCAATAAAATGTAAGCAAATCATTAATCATGAATATGTTTATATCATAACACTTTCGTCTCCATTGCAAATATTATATTTTCGAAAATTTTTCATCAACCAGCAAATCCCCCCCCCCCCCCCCCCGTATCAAACATCCTTTCATGTTGCATAAAAAAATACATCATTCTACAATTATTGCACCGAATTAAACAAACAACCCTGTTCAGAAGACTTGCCTAAAGAATTTGTTACAGCCAATCACATATGTTTTAATATTTTAAACAAAATTTAATATTTTAAACACAATTTAATATTTGTTCAGAAAATTTATTAAAAAAAGAGTAAATTTTCTTTTAAAGACGACATTAATTAAATAGTATTAATCAATCATTAACTAACCGCAGTCAATTTGTCAATTATTTACTACTTGTCAATAATAATCATCAATTACTATCCATAACTAATAATAATATCAATTAAGTACTATTTTAATTAACAATAGCAAATGATTAAGCATGAACAAATCGAAATCATAACGATTTCTTCCCTATTGCTTGAAACATACTTTCGAAAAATACTCATTGTCCTTCAATCGCTTCAATAACTTTATACACTTTGTCAGGCAATTCATTGAATAATAGAGTAACCACCCAGGACATCTTAGTTCGAGATTAAGTTACTCGGGTTGAGTGTGTAAAATTTCAAAACGAGTAACACCCGAGTTACTCTAAATAATTGTACTTTGCTCCCACAAATTTTTCGTTCTAAAAAATACAAATTTTCTTCGAATGGAAATTTTTTGGTGTTCATATGTATATTTTGCATATCTTAACATTCTATAAAAATATTTAAATGATATTAATAAAATTTCGGTGGGTATTCCAAACGTCGGTAAAAAGTTTAGTTACTGACGAGGGCGGGTAGGACGGTATTGGTGTGTGTGTGTGTGTGTGTGACGTTTTGACGGCAAGTAGTTGGTATTGTCGAAAAGAATGAGGGTTTCCATTCCTAAACAGCACAGGCGGCAGCCGATTGGTTTTAAAATAATAAAGAAAAATGAAGAATTAACACAAGGCAGTCGCTTGAAACATTATTCACTTTATTTCCACACTCACGATTGAATCTGAGGAAGATGCTCACTCCTTCCATGGTAAAAAGAATAAAGTCTATTCTCATCCCCCAATTAGTTTTAAAAACACTCCATCTCTTGACTGCGTTCTATTCTTTAATCCGTTAACATCTAACATCTCCGTACCCATTACGATACCGTTTCTTCCTCATTCTACACACATATAAAACAGTCTTCATCCACCGTATTAATACCTCCATCGAGCAGTCACATTGTATATCGCGTTCACCTCTACATGCTAAGAACTAAAACTAAAAACTCCAAAAGCTTCCAAAAGCTCCTCTTTGGTTCCCGCCATCCGTATTTATACTCCCCTCAAAAGATTGTTCTAGCAAATTCTATATCCTGGCCCCAGATATCTAAAGCATAAACAAATGTTAAAATCTGTAGTCGAGATTATGCAAAATAACCCTTTTTCCCTCTTCAGACGATAAAAGAAATGAATTTATGTCTGCGAAGTTTTAATCTTTGAAATATTTTAATTACCACTGGATATTTTAAATAAAAGAATAAATTGAAATAAGTAGTTTTTTTTTTCTTTAAGATGGAATAATATTTTAGCAGTTAAATAAAGATTTAAGGGGAATATGATATACCGGGATTTAATAGCGGAATTTAATAGGAATTTAAATAATAAAAGTTTTATTAAAGAAATATAAATAATTGAGTCATTTTTAGATTTACGCAATTTGGAATAAATATGAATTAAGATCTTAGAGATTAATAGACTAAGGTTTTAATTTAATAAGCCGGTATAATATACGGAATATTACTGAAAAAGTAAAATTTACATAAAATGGCGCAAAAATTTAAATTTTGTAATATTATCCCCCCTCCCCAAAGACTTTGTATGAAATTTGTGGTTAATTAACTACAATTTCAGACAACAGACTTGTAATAAATTTGGAAGTTGATTTTTGAATATTGAAAATTTTAGAGACGTCAGCGAAGAGATGGAAAAGTAAAATTTAGCAATGCAAGAGAAAAGAAAAAAAAATACTAAGAGCATTTGAATTTAGCTGAGAGCATTTCCCCTGTAAAAGAATACAAATAATGGTTACAACATCACTTACCATCTGTAAGTGCATAGGAAAATATAAACACAATAATAAATAAAGAATAAGTATAAATACAATAAGAAATAAATAATAAGAAATAATAAAACTATAGTAATAAATAACAACAAATTCTTCTATCTTATGGAAATTTAGTGTATTTCCATTTCTCTTATCACAAACATATTTCCAATCAATTAGTTTTTTAACACTTTACTTACTTCAAGTAGAATTTTAAATTCTATTGGCTTAATCAGTTCGTAGGTCATAACAGTCCTTTAGCAAAAATAGTGGTACAGTCCTTAAGTAAAAAGTTCAGCTGCAATAAATATTTTTTACTAAATTTGTTTCGACTACTCTACCTATTAAAATTCTTTACATTAGATTTTAATATTATATGTCATCATTAGTAGTTTTTTTTTTAATAAACAAGTTCCTAGTAGTTATTCAACTACCTTTTAACGTTTGTTTATCAACTACTTTTTTGAGCTCATTTTCCCATTCTAATTGGGACTCATCATCCTTTGAAACTTCTCAACTTGTTCTAGTAAATATCATAACTTTTCACTTATAAGTTATGTTCTCTTTTTCTTTAATAAATAATGAATCTTTCATTAAATAATATAATACTTTCAATTCATAATCATACTAATAAAAATTCTCAACAGTATACTTGAATAATAACAATAATAATACTTAATAACAGTATTATATTCTAAGAAAACATCACAGATTGTTTACTTATTGACATGGAAAATAATGGTTGAGGATAAAAATAATACATAGCAATTAAATAATTTTCTTATTTCTTATTTATATAAGAAAGTATTTTTGCCAGTCGAAACATTACAAAAAAAAATAATAATAATAATTCCAAAGTCCAAATAAATTTAACTCTAAATATTTAGAAAGTGGACTCTCAACCAGTATTTCCTTACAATAATTTATCTCTCCGATACTCTTGATGAATAGACGTGCATTTGATAAACTTAGAATGATAAAATAAAGAAAATAAATAGGAATAAAAGATAATTTGTTTATGTACTTAATTTTCTATTGCTACACAATCACTACAAAATCTCATCACAATTATCAATTTTCTATGTTTATATTATTATAATAATATTATCAATTCTTACTATTTTTGTAAACAATTGGTAAATATGGAATAAAATATAGTTTATTTTGATAAAAACTTGATATAAAATTTCAACATCAATCTGAAAATTCCCAAAATCACATCCTATGCCTGCGTAAAGTGTCTACTTAATCCCTAAAACTCCCGAAACAAGTAATATCCTCGTGGGCCCCCAAGGTCATACTTGGTAATGTTGAAAACTAATGTAATAATGATATTTAAAGAATTCAAATTTAATCTATGGTTTTTAATTTAGTTTGAGTTTGTGATTGTAATTATTTGTCAAATATTAGGAATAGTAGGAGGTGAATTACTAGGAAGAGTATCAGAGACTGTTGCATCATTCCTAAATAAACACTCTTGTTCCCAATGATATGCATTATTTACACCTTTATTTGTACAGTCGTGGAAAAAAAAAAGTAAACACCCCTTACTAACTTCTCAACAAATTATCGTAGAAGAAAGTTACTGATACCGAACGATTGGAAATGTAGTCTACTTTTAAATGATGTATATAAAATTTGTTTAAGGGGCCATCTACATATTAAAACGAACCATAAATTTGTTTTTTTCAATAGCAGTACACAATTCTGACAGCATAAATGAACTCTACACCTTTCAATTAGCATATAAACAAATTTTTATGCAATTCGTGCCAAAAGTTTCCGAGAAATTAATTATTTTAAAACGAGCGTATTTTAAGGACTGTATCCAAATTGAAGTTCCGAACTCCATTGTTAACCGAGAGAGCCGCCTTCTTGATCAAGGCACGTTTAAACGTCAATGAAACCTGTTTGATTACAGGATAGCAGAATAAATTAAAAAAATTTACTCACTTCTATAATAGACGGCCCCTTAAACCATTATTTTGCTGTTTTTTAAGCATAATTTGTAAACTACTTGGAAGAAAAATGTGAAATTTTGGATTTCCATAAAGCAGGACTTAATAAATCTAAATCCATCAAAAAATTGTAGGTTGCAATTCATAATTTTTTCGAATATTAATTTCATAATTCATAATTCATAATTCATATCATAAAATTATAAAAAATTGCAAATTCAACGCTTTTATGTTTGGGTATATTAGTATTATTGCTACACAAAAAATTAGCTCATTAGGAGCATAATTTCAGGAGATATAAATAAAAATATGAAAATGTAATTTAACATTAGAAGTACTAAATTTTGAATGTCTATAATTCAAAAACTTATCATTCGAATGACTTGAAATTTGGTTTCTAGGCGTATTTTGAACCGAAGTTTTGAAATATCTAGTTAAATTTGCGTACTGCCATTGAAAAAAAATGAAGTTTGGATTCGTTTTAATATGTATATGGCCCCCCAAACAAATTTTGAACACACCATTTAAAAGTAGACTTTATTTCCAATCGTCCGGTACCAGTAACTTTCGTCTACGATAATTTGTTGAGGAGTTAGTAGGGGGTGTTTACTTTTTTTCTTCCACGACTGTACATATTCTACATGGTCTAGAAGGATATGGTTTCTGAAAGTAATTATTTTTAAAATTTCTAGACCCCTGATTTTGATACTGTCTTTGTGGAATCCAATTCCTAGGTGCATTATTGGGCCTATTTGGCTGAAAATTAGGTCTACTTGGTTGAGTCCAAGGCCTAGGTGGTTGAAATTGTTGAAAATTTTGTCTAACTGGTTGTTGATTTACTGTTTGGCTTGAAATTTGAGGAGTGGAAACTTCAACAAATTGCTTAAGAAGGCGGTACCATTCAGTGGTACTATTTGGAGGGTTTATATTAATATTATTTCTATACTCTGGTTTTAATCCATCTGTCAACCCCTGTATTAGAAGAGTCTCACAAAGATGGAGTTTCCTCCCAATTCCTACTTTTTTGTGAAAATAATATCTAATTTATCTAATTTTAGAGTTGAGAAATCAGAAAAATTTGGAACATTTAGTTCAATGAGTTTTTCTATCAAGATTTTTGAAATCTGTTCATAACTAGTACAATTAACCCTAGATCTACCGGGAATTTTATTCAAGTTTTAATAAAACGTTCTACACCAGAATTTTTATTTAAAACTATTTAACTTATTTATTTACCTTATTTTTGTCTGGTTTATATACTTAGTTTATTTTAAAGAAATTTCTGGTTTGAATGAATATTTTGTATGTACCTGTCGGGTCCAATGGACCCGTCTGGTAGACGGAGGGTTAACACAATCATTGATATAGACTTTTAGTGCTTCACTCTTTAAATACTGTGGAATAGATTTAAATTTCCACTCTAAATCTTTAATTTCCCTAGTACTCATATCATCATAATAATTTAACCAAGCCTGAATTTCCATTCCAGAACTAGGATCAAACTCAACTAATTTAGGTTCAGTCATTATATCAGTATTCATTAAAATAAAATAAGCACTTCTATTCTCTTTAATACAACCTGACCTTAACAACATATAAACTAATAGAGTTCTATTTTTCATAATAGATTAAGTACTCTTTCAGACTTTAATAATAAATAAATAAATAATTCTCATTACTTCATAATAAACTTTACAATAAATAAATAAATAAATGAATAAATACTCTTCACGAAATAATAAATAAACCTCATAAATAAATAATTCTCATACTTAATAATAAATAAATCTCAATAAATAACAAACAATAACAAAAATAATAATATAAGAAGTGTAAAAATATTTTCAAAAGAACTCACTCCAGTGATATTGTCTCACAATTACCAGCACTATACTTTGCTATTCACATTAGCGCATAGCTGCCAACTTGTACGGATTTATGCTACCACTAAAATTTAAAAGAGATTTCTGCCTTATTTAATTATCAACAGTCACGGCAATTCGACGATTGAATTAGGCAAATCTGTCTATGAAATTTTAGTGGTAGCAAAAATCCGTACAAGTTGGCAGCTATGTTAGCGATGTAGATTTTTAACTTTCCGGCACTGATCTTTAGTAAATATCATAAGCTATCGTGTACCAGTACCACTACACATTTGTAATTTGGAGACATAATCGCTGTTATTGCCGTCACTTCTATATCCTGTAGACTTTTCTTTTCCCTGAGACGTTTTGAAGGCAAGTAGTTGGTATTGTCGAAAAAAATGAGGGTTTCCATTCCTAAACAGCACAGGCGGCAGCCGATTGGTTTTAAAATAATAAAGAAAATTGAAGAATTTACACAAGGCAGTCGCTTGAAACATTGTTCACTTTATTTCCACACTCACGATTGAATCTAGGGAAGATGCTCACTCCTTCCATGGTAAAAAGAATAAAGTCTATTCTCATCTCACAATTAGTTTTAAAAACACTCCATCTCTTGACTGCGTTCTATTCTTTAATCCGTTAACATCTAACATCTCCGTACCCATTACGATACTGTTTCTTCCTCATTCTACACACATATAAAACAGTCTTCACCCACCGTATTAATACCTCCATCGAGCAGTCACATTGTATATCGCGTTCACCTCTACATGCTAAGAACTAAAACTAAAAACTCCAAAAGCTTCTCTCTGGTTCCCGCCATCCGTATTTATACTCCCCTCAAAAGATTGTTCTAGCAAATTCTATATCCTGGCCCCAGATATCTAAAGCATAAACAAATGTTAAAATCTGTAGTCGAGATTATGCAAAATAACCCTTTTTTCCCTCTTCAGACGATAAAAGAAATGAATTTATGTCTGCGAAGTTTTAATCTTTGAAATATTTTAATTACACCTGGATATTTTAAATAAAAAATAAATTGAAATAAGTAGTTTTTTTCTTTAAGATGGAATAATATTTTAGCAGTTAAATAAAGATTTAAGGGGAATATGATATACCGGGATTTAATAGCGGAATTTAATAGGAATTTACATAATAAAAGTTTTATTAAAGAAATATAAATAATTGAGTCAATTTTAGATTTACGCAATTTGGAATAAATATGAATTAAGATCTTAGAGATTAATAGACTAGGGTTTTAATTTAATAAGCCGGTATAATATACGGAATATTACTGAAAAAGGAAAATTTACATAAAATACTTTAAACTTGGCGCAAAAATTTAAATTTTGTAATATATATATATATATATATATATATATATTAATTAATTAACTACGCAATTCCATGTTCCTACGCAAAACGTGCTTGGCATCATTTTTTTAAAGAAATTCGGGTACGGACACCCTTAACTTAGCTTAGGGTGTCGACTTAGCCCACATTTTACGGAAGTATATACCAAAGTTGGCAGGTATGTATGTTGTAAAAATAGCTTTGTTTTATATTGAAAAATTTTCCTAAATATTTTTGGGAAAATTTTTAAACTAAAAATGAGTCATTAGAAAAATGCAACCATATGATCACTTTTTGTTCAGTACTGTACAAACTTGATAAGAAAATCTACGTTACAAATCTTCAAATATCGCTAATTTTCAAAAATTACCTCAATTTACGTTGTCTATTCTATTCAATGATGAAAAAATGCAGTTTATTGACATTTAAAAGCCATGGAGCTGGCTAAAATCTTACAAAATTTACTTCCACATTTATTAAATAAAACATTGTTAAACAAAATATAAAAAATTATTCTAGCAGTTACATTTAATTTTTCGAGTGAAATAATAGCTTAATAACTATGATGTGCTTGAATTGCACAGAGGTTTCATTGTTACCCGTGAAAAAAGTCACTGAGTGAAAGTTAATAACATTTATATTAATAAAAATTTCAAAAATTATTATATTTAAAAAGTATTCTAAATTTAGGAAAACGTTTTTAATCCCTTAACCGGTTTTCCCATACACCGTACGTGCAAGAAGAATTTGCTTGTTTCGTTACTAAAAGCTTTTAGACACCACTAATTTTAAACTGCAATATTCGCTTTATTTAATGGTCCTGTAAATCGATTTTTTAAGGCGAATATTTTAGTACGATAAAAGTGGTGTATGGTCCTTATTTATAGTTTGTTATATCAAAAAATTTAACCTCTTAACCATTTCAGGGGCAAAGCACTTCTGCTCTAAAATTTTTCAAATAATTAATTCACACCGCAATTTACGAACAAATGTATTTGAAAATAATCAAAAGCTTTTCTTCACGTATATTGTGAGTTCAAAATTCTACTAAAAAATTACTCGTACCATTTGGCAGTTTGGGCATTAAAATCAGCCGTTTGCAGACTGCAAACAACGCCTCTGAAAGTGTTAACCCTTAAATGCGTGATTTTTTATTTTGTTTCGAAAAAATTGTATATGATACTCTGAATAGTTTATGATACAGGAAAAATAATGAAAAAAATCGGAAGTATATTTTTCATATAATACGTCAATCTTTTCTTCTGTTGCACATCTGCAATCTATGTAAAAACTACTGTCGTGTGGCTGTTTTACGCTAAAATAATGCAAATTAGTAAATACTTTAAAAAGTATGCTTCCAAATACCTTATTTTATATAATTATTTATTTTTTTCAACTTAACCTTTAACGCTTTAATTCCCATAGTAGAATACGTTCTGGAAATTACGTAGTTCAGGGAATCTGACTTTACACCAGAAAGTTTCAATGGTTAATTTCACTTATTTAAATATGAATGTCTGTCTTTTAATTAAAGCAAATAAAGCTATTTTAATTTTCTGGTGTGAATTAGGTATATGCGAATAAAAAAAATCTATTAAATTTAAAACAGTGTTGCTTGCATATATGCAAAGCTACGTATAACAGAGTTAAGGGGTGAAAATGCAAAACCACGGTATCTGACGTAAACTTAATGCACTGTGCTATACCATTACCGTCTCAATAGTCAAGGCTTCCGGACTGATTTCGTGACGTACCAAATGAAGATTAACCCCTTGAAGAGCAAGCAATTGCGTTTGTGTAATGCTTAATTCCCACCGGAAATTTAGAGAAATTTCATTTCAAAATAAGGAAAAGCAATTTTACGACTCTTCTCCACTAAAGTAAGAAAACTAAAATTTCCTAAAATTTTTCTGGTGCAAATCCTGATTAATCGTAAGTGGGATAAAATATATCCCATTGCCCTCAAAGGGTTAAGGTGCGGTGGTATATATTATATACCACCTACGATTAATCAGGATTTGCACCAGAAATATTTTAGCAAATTTTACTTTTCTGACTTTATTGGAGAAAAGTCGTGAAATTGCTTTTCCTTATTTTGAAATAAAATTTTTCTCAATTTCCGGTGGGAATTAAGCATTCCACAAAAGCAATTTCTTCTCCTACAAGGGATTAATCTTCATTTGGTACGTCACGAAATCAGTCCGGAGGCCTTGAGTATTGAGACGGTAATGGCTATTCTTCGTACGGAACACGTGAAAAGTGTATAACGTGAAGGCGGGTGATTTGAACGTGGTGAATTAACTCAATTTTGATACCCAGGATTCAGTGCGCAATCTCAGAATTAAACATTTCAAGCCGGTAGCTTAGAGCCACAGCTTCTAACTAGATACGTTATTTCATCAAGATATGAAACCGCTAAGACTTACCATTGATAAATTACATTATATCTATTTTGTTGCGTAACATTATTGGTGCGACTAAAATAGTAAGAAATGCGTGAAATAATACTATCGGACAGGACTTTCCGATAGACCTAATATTAAGAAATTATACCATGTTCAATTCATTATCTTCACCTTTCTTCATTTTCATTAATTCTTTTCATTATCAATGGATATTTATTTCTTAAAAACTAACGATAGTTAGTAATTAATAGTTAGCGATAGTAAGTCATCGATATAGTAGATCTATAGTCATCGATATATACAGTGGCGGTCAAAAGTTTCCAGCCACTTAGTTTTTTTTATTTGTTTGACAGAACGTTTCAGCGAAGAGGAAGCACAATTGTTCCAAAAATGAGGAATAAGTAAATTACCTCTGACAACATGATCATTTTGATTGGATATTGAAGATACTTTATGCAAAGTGGAGGAATTCGAAATTTGCGTGCGTAAAAGTTTTCGGTCATTCGTCATCCGTTAGTTTATGCTGTCGCTAAAGTGTTTTTTATTTATTTTTTTTTGCCGTGTTTGTTAATTAATCAGCGTGAATAACGTATTTGAAATTCAAAAATGAAAAGCTCAACAATTTATTGTCATAAACGAGTGATTTGTTTGTCGCTAAAGGGACAATCCTCTCGTGAGACTGCGGCAAAGTTGTCAATCGGAAAATTTGCTGTGAACGATATTTAAAAACCAAAAAATAACCAAAAATATAAAGATTGATCAAATACATGAAGATGGTCATGGCCTTTGGAACTTGTCACGGTCTTTGGGACCCTGGAAAACGACTATTCTTGTGGGCTGAATTATCAGTAGAAAAGCAGTTGCTGACCCGCATAAAAATGCAGCTGCAATTCCTCACGGTTTACGGTGTTAAAATATTGCTGAAATAAGTTGGTCTACAGTGTCAAAACTCTTACGTTACGTAGGACTTTATGGAACAGTCGGTGTTAAAAACCTTTCATAAGTAACAAAAATCAGAGGGCCCGACTGGCGTTTGCGAAGGAATACAAAGACTGGTCAAGAGAAAACTGGAAAGAAGTACTATTTTCCGATGAATCGACGTACAGTCTTTTTGGGAGTGATAACAGACACTGCAACCGACGATCTAAAAACAAAATATAAGATTCGAGATACGTTATTCCTACAATGAAGTATGGCGGAGGACACGTTATGCTGTGGGTAGCATTTTCTGGAAAATGTGCCTGTTCGTTATTTGAAATTCGCGGCAAGATAAGTTGCGCAACACATAAGGATATCTTGCAAGGTCATTTTCTGCCTTATGGGAGGAAAAATTGTGGTCGCAACTATTTGTTTCGTCATGATAACTACCAAAAGTATACATGCAAGGTCGTCAAGCAGTGGCTTTCGCACACAATTCCGCTTTTGAAATGGACCACCCGATCTGAATCCAATAGAAAATCTTTGAAACTAACTTGGAAACGTGTGTGGAATTATAAATATTCCAATTCAGGAGCATTTTCACAAAAATTGCAAGAACCGTGAAAAAAAAAAAAACCTAACATTGACGATCTACAACCGTTCATTGAATCGATGCCACGTTGCTGCACCGCAGTACTTATTGCTAAATGCATGAATACAAAATACTAATTGTAAATGTTGTTGATCACTTTTATTTTCTGTTATAACACCATTGTTTTATAAAATTGCAAGGTGGCCGGAAACGTTTGATAATACGCATTTTCTTTTGCAATTAATTTTGTCAATTAAATTTATTAATATTTATTTTTTATTCCATAAATAAGTTCTTAACTGTTATGTCAATAAAGTGTAGGAGTGTCACTTTGAGATTCCTCTTCATATGGGTATACTTACAAATTAACCAAAAATTTTATGCTGGCCGGAAACTTTTGACCGCCACTGTAGATAAGAGTTAATGATAACTATTTCCAGATAATTTATTCAGGGTTGCCAAATTCCCCCGAATGTTCCGTTGTATGTGGGTTAATTTAACCCAGGTGTAATACGTTTCGTACAAGATTTTTTTGTTTAATGAAATAAAATGAGTTCCACGTACAAATTTAAAATTAAATAATTAACACTAGAACATTCGACTCCGATCATGTGAGTAAATGTCAACTGGAACCAGAAATTCTTTCATAAAATAAGTTAAATTTAAACAACGCAGGTTTACATTAAATAAATCAGTCAAATAATTTTAAATAAAAATTCTGATGTCAAATATTTTTATGAAACTTGAGAAAAATTTCCGGGGGTTCTAGTTTTAAAGATTTGTCAAGTAAATTTCCTGATTCGAAACGCTGTTAACACCTTGAGGGGCTATGGGATATATTATATCCGCCCAAGTTTAGTTAAGATCGAAAAATTTTAATTAAGTTTTGCTTTTATAATTTTAGGGGAAAAGACTTGAAAAATTGCTTCTCCTAATTTTGAAGTAAAATTTTTCTAAATTTCTGGTGGGAATTCAGCACGGCACAAACGCAATTGCTTGCCTCTCAAAGGGTTAAACTTAGGCAAATTAATCGACATATTACGGAGGTTTAGAGGGAACTTGCATCTTTGTTTATTTCTTTGCTTTCTTTTGCAATATTATTCTACAGATCTCTAGCACTGGCGTTGGGTCTTTTTTGTCCAATTAATTAAAATGTAATTTTTGCGGTTAAAAATGGTAGTAAATTAAAAGCTCACATTCTGTAAAAAGGTTTAATTCTCGGTTCAATTTTAATATAAAATTTTATAATAAACTCAACCTTTGTATTTTTATTTTGAGAATGAAAATAACAAGTCATTAACCGGGTCACTATGACCCGAAGCGAGGGCTAGAGGCTTAATGTTTAAAAAAACAGATCATAAAATTATAGTTACACATTATTCATATTTATAAAAAATAAACTGTTAGCCTTTATCCATAGAATGCACCATTCACCGCTGGCTATTACAATATGAAAAAGAATATTTTAAATTAAAATGTTTTTATAACTCTTTGCGAAAACAACATTTTTGTTTGTATTTTCTTTCAACAGATTTGCTGTCGCAATCAAACACACAGTGCAAATGAAAAGAATATCTAGAATTTCAATTAAACTTCAAGCATAATGAGCCTCGGTCATTACTTAAACTTCTCAAAAGTAATCTCATTATTCTCGCTAATTCTAACATGAAAGGATAGACAAAGAAAATTAAAAGGATTTAGACTCTTTTCTGCGAACTTTCAGAAATGATTTTGCGCATACTGAATGCTAATTTTAGCACAGATATAAATAGATATAAGTGAAACATTTTATGCAAGGATTAACCCTTAAATACGCGATTTTTCATTTTGTTTCGAAAAAAATTATATATGTTTCTCTGAAAGGTTTATTACGCAGGAAACATAATGAAAAAAAATCAGATATAAATTTTTCATATAATACGCCAATCTTTTCTTCTGTTGCACATCTGCAATACAAGTAAAAACTACTGTCGGGCGGCTGTTTTACGCTAAAATATTGCAAATTAGTAAATATTTTAATAAGTATGTCTCCAAATACCTTATCTTATATAATTATTTATTTTATAAAATTTAACCTTTAACCCTTTAACCCCTTAATTCTCGCTCCCGTCACATTCACGGGCTGTACCTTTTTTAAGATTTATTCAGATTTTGATTGTTCCCACCAGTTTTATAAACTAGTGTAATTAGCTTTATTGTGGTATCATTTTACCTGTCATTAAATAAGGTGAATATTTCTTTTTCAAAAAAGTGGTGCCAATAAGCAAATTGAATTTTTATACCGTAATTTAATGCGACCGTTAAGGGGTTAGTTCCCGTGATAGAATACGTTCAAGAAATTACGTAGTTCAGAGACTCTGGCTTTACACCAGAACGTTTCAATGATTAATTTCCCTTTATTTAAATATGGAATGTCTGTTATTAATTAAAGCAAATATTGCTATTTTAATTTTCTGGTATGAGTTAGGTATATACGAATAAAAAAGTCTATTAAATTCAATATATGCTTATTCAATACATGTTTGCATATATGCAAAGCTTCGCACTAAAGGGTAAAAGCAGAGGTACCCTTTGATAATTTACATCTCTATTTTTAGGTGCGTTCGTAATTATATAAATACGTAGCACCTATAGTCGTCGCTCAGTCCGTCCGTCTGTCCGTCTGTCCGTCCGTCTGTCCGTCCGTCTGTCCGTCCGCATGTAACAGAGCAAAAACTACCCAACCGAATAGTCTGAAATTTCAAATATGTGATTGTTGCAAAATTTTGTCGAGCCATTTCAAATTTTATGAAAATCGGATGTATAGTTTAATTACAGGGACAGTCAAAAGTTTTTCTTTACATTACGGCCAATGGGAAAAATTATTGCAAGTGGATTTTAATGATATTAGAGCCTTCCGAATGATCTGAAATTTTAAAGATATAATTGTTGCAAAATTTTGTCGAGCCATTTCAAATTTTAGGAAAATCGGACGTATAGTTTAATTACAGGGACAGTCAAAAGTTTTTCTTTACATTACGGACAATGGGAAAAATTATTGCAAGTGGATTTTAATGGTATTAGAGCCTTCCGAATGATCTGAAATTTTAAAGATATAATTGTTGCAAAATTTTGTCGAGCCGTTTCAAATTTTAGGAAAATCGGATGTATAGTTTAATTACAGGGACAGCCAAAAGTTTTTCTTTACATTACGGCCAATGGGAAAAATTATTGCAAGTACATTTTAATGATATTACAGCCTTCCGAATGGTCTGAAATTTTAAAGATATAATTGTTGCAAAATTTTGTTGAGCTATTTCAAATTTTAGGAAAATCGGATGTATAGTTTAATTACAGGGACAGTCAAAAGTGTTCCGAAAAAATTATTGGAAGTGCATTTTAATGATGTATCAGACTATGCACGTTATGAAGTGCAAAAAATTATACATTCAGTACAATATGGGGTTCAAAAAATAATTTTAAAACTAGTTATAGTACGAACGCACCTCATTTGCCACGTTTGACGAGCAATTTCCAACTTGTTTAAATATAATGATCACATCATCTGAAAGGGCATAGCCGGATAAGCATTGGAAACATGCCTTTCAATCAAATTTCCTTATTTTTTTCCCAGGTGCGGCTACATATCTGACTATATATTTCCCTATTATCACCCTATAAATATTTATATTTAATGATATAAAAATGTTTTTTCAATTTTTTAAAAAAACGGATTTTCTCAAAAAGTGCTGAGCGGAATTTCATACCCTTAACTGAGGATATATAGATACCAAAGATGCATAACTGATAATTTTTGTATAATTTTCTGTTTATAAAAACTTTGTGAAATAGATAAATAAAAAAAAAATCATATCTTTTGGTTATCCGAAAATTACCTTTTTCTTGTAAAAAGTTCTCCATATGTGCCCGTATATTCTATATAAATGCCGAAAGTTTGTGATGGGTACTACATATAAATATTTACAAAAATGTACATTAAATTATTGAAATTCATTTTGAGGCGTTATTTGGGGCGGAGCTACTTAACTTCGACATCCGAAGAATTTTTGGAACAAAGTCAGCAGACAATATGTCAACTGATGTATTTTAGATTCCATTAAGCATATAAACCATGTTTTTCAGCTTCATGTTCATTTTGATATCGACAGAGTTGAGAATGTTGCTCATGTGTTCATTAAAGTTTAAAATACAGCAATTCTCTAACTGTTTATTCCAAAAATTCTTCGGGTGTGGAAGTGGAGTAGCTCCGCCCCAAATCACGCCTTAATATGAATTTAATAATTTTAATATGCATTTTTGTAAATATTTATATGTAGTATCCAACGCAAACTTTCGGCATTTATATAGAATATACGGGTACATATGGGGAAATTTTTACAAGAAAATGGTAATTTTCGGATAACCATAAGATATGATTTTTATTTTTTTCATTTTTATTTCGCTATTTCACACAGCTTTTATAAACAAAAAATTATACAAAAATTACCAGTTATGCATCTTTGGTACCTATATATCCTCAATTAATGGCATGAAATTCCGTGCAGCAGTTTTTGAGAAAATCCGTTTTTTAAAAAATCGAAAAATGTTTTTATCTAATTAAATATCAATATTTATAGGGTGATAATAGGAGAAATATATTGTCAGACATGTAGCTTCATTTGGGAAAAAAATCAGGAAATTTCATTGAAAGGCATGTTTCCCATGCTTATCCGGCTATGCCCTTTAAAACTAACTATACCAACAACCGGTACCAAATCAAAATATTTCGATTCAAACCAGAAATTTCTTCATAATGTAAATAAAATATGAATCTCACAGAAATAAGTAAATAGAAAGTAAAAATATATATGCACACAAATTTTTCTGGTGTAAAATATTGCTATAAATCTTCAGTATATTTTCTTGTATCTTTAATGTTAAATCTCACCATAAGGTAGATATTCGCGTCGCTGCCGAAGGTAAATTTGTTGGGCCTCACCGCCATACTCAAACGCAGCTTGCCTCAGCGGAACATAATACATCGAAAAGATGACAACTTTTTGTAGTTTCAGTTCTGTACAATATTTGCCGAAACGTCAGTGAAGGCTTACTGTGGAGACACGAAAAGTTTTGGTTTCCGTTTGTCTGTCTGTCAGTCTGTCTGTCTGTCTGTTCCGCGATAACTGCCGTAAAAAGCATCCGATTAGCTTAAAATTAAGAATGCATGTTGGTGAAATCCCCGGATTTAGCTGTATAGTTTTTGGTTAAATTTGGTTCATTCGTTCGGAATATATAGAAAATTTTATTTTGCGACTTAACCCCTTGAGGGGCAAGCAATTACGTTTGTGAAATGCTGAATTCCCACCGGAATCTTTGAAAAATTCTATTTCAAAATAAGTAAAAGCAATTTTGCGGCCTTTTTTCACCAAAGTTAGAAAAGTAAAATTTAATAAATATTTTCTCGTGTAAAACTTCATTAATCGTAGGTGATATATAATATATACCGGTGCCCCTAATGCTTTCCTATAGCAATTCAGACGATTTTTTCATTTTTATTTGTTGAAAGGAAATGGCTCATATGATTGAAGGTTTTAAATGGTAAATTAAGGATGATGAAATTTCCTAATTAGAACCATACAGTATTCATATTAGTTTGAAATTTTGTGTATACATTTGTCAGAGTTTTTAAATTCGGTGTATAACTTATGGAGGGATTTTATATATGTGTACCAATAATATAAAATATTTTTTTTATATATAAATTTATTTTTTTAAGCACATATTTTATTGTTTTTATTTTTTTAACTGTTACCTAGCAACAAACTACACCTAAAAATATCGTAAATGTGAAAGTGTGTGTGTAATTGTTTGAAGTCAAATCAAAGTCAAAAGGGACGAATTAATGCCTTTGTGTCTTTACATATAGATGAAATTTACCCCAGAAATAAAGAAAGACTATGTTCTATTTATTTTGTTCAAATATTTTTCTTTTAAATTAAAAAGTTCATTATTTTCATAAAGAATAAATTGACATTTTGCGATGAAATTTAACAATCATTTTTTTTTTTTGACCGTTGCCAAGAAAATTCGATCCCGGAATAAAAATTTATTCTAAACAGTTAATTTTGATTTGAAAGATTTTCATGTGCAAGAGGAAAATGAAATAAAAAATAGACATGAATACGCCTTCATATTAGAAATAAAGCGAAAATAAGAAAAGAAGGTGAATTTGATCTCATATATCAAAAATAAAACGAATACGCTTTCAGGTTGAAATAAAAGGCGCTTGTGTTTATGATATTAATTCTTATTATTAAAAAAAATGTTACTAATATCTCATGGTTTATCGTCTGCACACAGCTAACAGAAATGTTAATTTTTAATCGAAAATTCCAATGAGAAAAAAAAAAACTTTTGAAAAGCAAATATATAGTAAATATCAAAATTATACACCGCAAAATTATCGCTGTCAAAAATGACGTCATTGTATCGGGAAATAAATATTTCCATTCTTAAAAACCAAGCATTAACTAGATTGCCTGAAAAAAATATTTTTTGACGAGTGTTACTTCTTAAAGCCGCCTCATTTCAGAAAATATGAATGAATTTTTTTTTTATTTTTAAAGGAAATTACATTTTCATTCATAAAACCTAAATTTTTAATATAATGGCGTCAATGTAAATCATTTTTGTCCACTAGTATTGAAAAATAAGGCTCGGAAGTGTAAAAAGAAATCTAAGATTTGCAATAACCATTAGCGCAATCAATAAAAAGTTACGCAGGTAAATTAATAAGACCACAAGGGGTTCAGGGGGGCGGAGCCCTCCTGAAGAAATCTACTTTATTATTTAAAAAATACCAGAATTAGCAGCTCATGCAAATTTCGAAATATCCTTCCATAACAACGTTTTTAATTTAATGCTTCTAATATCTGAAAACTTCGTATTTTTTATTCTTATAAATAATTACATAATTTGAAAACTTTAAATTGCGGTTTGCAGGAAATTGGATATTACCAAAGTGTGTCTAAAAACAATGACTTGCAGAGCTGACGTTGACGCTCCTGATCTGCAGACTTACTAGTTATAATCCTGACTGAATAATGGGAAGCGTAAAAGAAAGAAGGTTCTATTTCTTTTTTATTTATTCCATCCATCAAAGACTTACAGTTATCCTTGAATACTTTTTCATAACTTTTGGCTTATTTTTATATGCTTTCTTCGCCTCTGAAATTGGCCACTTTAAAAAAAAAAAAAAAATCTTTCATAAGGGTTTTTGTTTTTTAACTATTTCTTTCTCCCAGCTATTAAAGTGTCGCCTCCAAAATATAACGTTTCATTCTATAAGCGAGCCGTAAAATAAAGCAGATGTATCCTTGTACTGTTAAATTCTCTTCTGCAATTTTTTAAACTTTTAAGCATCGCACATTTTCAATTTTTATACCGGATCTAGCGAGCACATGAAATATAATTTTCTTCTTTTAATATGTATGCAGGTAATTCTCCAATAACTGGGTAATTGATGTCCCTTGGGGCTATACGCTGTATTTTAGCATTTATATAGTCTATTTAGAGTAAAATGTAATTGCTCATGTCTTTCTACAATATCAACAAGTAGTTTCAAGAAACTAGCTGTAATTTTTTCTCCAATAGCATTTTAAAAATTCAAATTGGCACTTCGTTCCCTTGTCCTTCACCTCATGCATTGATCTTCTGGAACAATTTTAAGTGCAATGACAAACTACGAGGGTAAGTCAAAAATTATCCGCAATGTAGTTATAAATTTTATTGCAACACACATAGGAATTTAGCGTTAACATCATTTTTCAATATAGTCCTCTTACTTTTCAACGCACTTGGTCCATCGTTGCACAAGCTTCCTGATGCCTTCAGAAAAGAAGGTTTTCGGCTGAGTACCGAGCCAAGCATGCACCGCGTTCTTCAGTTCTTGATCCGAGGTGAATCGACAATAGTTAATAATCAGTAGTCAATAGTCAATAGACAATAATCAATAGTCACGAGTCTGTCTATCAGAACAATATCACGTCCACGCTCAATGTTGTCATCATTTGCGGTAGTACACGATCATCCGGCTCCTTCCTCTTGCGTAACACTTGTGCGACCATTGTTGAATTTTTCAATCCTTTCGTAGACACTCCGTTGAGGCAAGACACTGTTCCCGTATTGTGCCGAAAGTCTTCGATGAATCGCGGCCCCTGATACACCTTCCGACCATAAAAAACCGGATCACTGCTCGTTGCACCTCTTTGGTGTAAAACACTAATGGGGCAGCCATGATCTATCTGCAACAAAAGGTAGACAAATGGACGAATTACGATGAGACTTTTATAGTATGACCACAACAGCATTTAACAATAAAATAAACGAGGACAGAGGTCAATTTGAACAATGTAAGAAGAGTTATGTTAAAATTCCGGATAATTTTTGACTTACCCTCATATTTTAGAAAATTTTACCCCCTAAAGTAAAACTTCATGCTCTGAAGTATATAATAAAGAATTTTTATTGAAAATTAAATTTTTTAAAAATTATTCTGGGCCAGAGTAACCTTGATCCTTAGTTTTTATGTCACTATTGTCCCTTTGTATGAAACTGCACATGTGACCACCAGGCGGCCAGATAAAATTTCGTGAACATTCGCATTTAGTAGAATTAGCCATCTTTATTGCTGAGAAAGTCACATGGTTTAATCATCTGGAATTTAAAAAATGTTATACGCTGCAAAATAAATTGAAAGATAAGAATATGTATAACCTCTTCAGACCCGAATGTAAAATAATACTGAGAAAACACATTCATTGGTGTTGCACAAACACAAAGACACAATAGATGACAGAAGGAACCCTTTTTCTGAAATTGGTACTTTAAGGGGTTGGTAGTTTAGGCTCACAAATACGGATCTAAAATTACTAGCCTCCTAAAATATTAATTTATTTATCAATAACCTAAATTCACGCAGTAACAAATTGAAGGCCTTTAATAAATTGAATGATCTACAAATCCTCAAAAAAATTTATTGTAACGCATTTAAGTTAATTAATTATGAAATTTTCTCACATTTTTGAACACACTGTCTGGAATGCATTTTGCAAGCCCAGATGAAAATAACAATTATTTTACGAGGAAATAAGCATAAGTGATACCATTTATTGCGTTTGATCCAAAGCCAAAAACAGTCAGCTATATAGAAGTAAAGTAAAAATGTAAAAAAATCAAATAGTTTAGTTTATATATGAGTTTATAATGAAGTATCACATGTGATACTTCAGGACTGAAGAGGTTATTATATGTATCCTTCGTTTCCGCCATATTGTGACAACCGGTGAAACAAACTTACTGTTTCTCCAGTCAAACTGACACCAGTAAAAACAAATAGAAGTTTTAACCATATTTGTCAGAAAATATTTCCATGAATAATACACTTAAATAAGGAAAAAATTTCGATTCAATTTTTGTGGTGGGAGGTATGCCCCGGTGGTATTCAGAAACTTTAAATTCGATTTAGAAAAAGCAGCCGCCATCTTGTGACAACCTCCTCAGTTACTTCACTCGCAAGTGGTAGACAATACACTATATGCCTCCTCCTCTTTATTCATAACTCCATTGTTTATCCGGAATATCTTCAGAATCGATTGCAAAACAGACAGTAAACTTATCGGGGTCACATAGAGTATGTTTCCGGCTGAAATCTACAGTTTGTAGCATTCTGGTAACTAAAATAGTTTTAGAAAAAGCAGTGAAATACAGGGAGCTCCTTAACCCCGTAACGTTCGCATTAAATTACGGTTTAAAAATTCAAATTGCTTATTGGCATCACTTTTGTGAAAAAGAAATATTCACCTTATTTAATAACAGGTAAAATGATACCATAATAAAGCCAATCGCACTATTTTATAAAACTGGTGAGAATCAAACAATCGGAATAAAAGACACAGCCCGTGAATATCACGGGATCGAGAATTAAGGGGTTAAATAAACCAATTTTTCAGTATTCAAAAACACGGCAACTACTTGATAAATTTAAGGAATCTTGCTGCGATTGAAAAGTCTGAATAAGATTTATAACGATAAATCTGGCTACAATTTGGTAGTTTTCTCATTACGATATCTAAATTAGTTTTTGGTAAAACCATGGAACTAGTAAGAAAGATGAACTGATACAGGGCTCGCAGCGTTCCTAAAATTTTCGCACTTTTCTTCCACTAAATTAAAACGATAATCTTTATTGTATAATTCTATTACAGATGTTAAAGGAATCTACCACGAAGAATTCTTATTTAAAATACTGGTAGCAAATTGCGAAAATTTTAGGAACGGTGCGAGCCCTGCTGATATATCCTTAAAATAATGAACTTTCAACTGTAACCGCTTTTGCAGGGGTTCATTACCACTGGCACAAACTTCCACTAGTAATTTTAAGTAGAAAATTTCTCTTTATTTAAAAGCCTCATTAATGGAAAATTTCAGATAAAAATAATGGCAAAATCTGATATTCATTTTTACTGGTAGAAGTTTACATCGGCAGTAGTAGTTCGCCGTATTGTGACAACCAACCCAGGTAAAAAAATCAGAGAAAAACCTTAAAATTTTGAGATTTTGCAGCCATTTTGAAGGTTGCAACGGGTATCTTTAAGGCAAATGAAAACTAAAGGTTATCTTAAGAGAAGTATACCTCTTTTTTAAAGATTTCATACAGGTTTATTTCTGTAAGTTATCACCTCCAAATTACCTTCAATGACTTACCAGATTTTCGTGAAATCACATGAGGTATGTTGAAGGAAAATGAAAATTGTTTCTTTACCAGGTAACATGAAGGTTTTACTTAAAGGTTTTATTATTGCACATTATGGTATCTAAGATTTTGATATGCCCGCATTTCCTCATTAATATTTTAAATTTATTTCGAAATTAATATATTAGATAATTCCCGGAAATCTAACGTCTTCCACCGGTTCAGTCAAAAATTCTTAACTCCCCTCGTTAAAATTTTTAATTAATATTTAAAATTACCATTTTGAATAGCGATATAAAAATCCCATTCAAGAAATAAAAATCTCAAAATTATCTTAAAGTCCCCCTCGTTGAGATTTTTAATTACCATTTAAAATGCTATTTTTTAATTCCCTACAAAAAGAAAGAAAAATCTCGAAATTATTTTGAAGAGTCTACTAGTTAAAATTTTTAATTACCCCATTTATGAAGTTATTACGAGCAACAATTTCACCTCTAACACGCTCAAAAATTTCAATCTCCAAAAATTGCCCCTAAAAAGAAAAACAAATCACGAAATTTTGTCGAAGCCCTTTTTGACCTTAAATTTGTCACAATTTTTTCTAATATTATAACCAGTAACAATTTCAACCCTAACTCTAACAAGCTCAAAATTTTCAATCTCAAAATATTCCCCTAAAATGAAAAAAAATAATCACGAAAGTATTTCAAAGCCCCCTTTTTATCCTAAAATTTGTCATAAATTTCTCTTAAACCTCTCTCCACCAGTAAAAATAACCCTTCGAAGTCTAACACGTACAAAAATTGTACCCTAAAAAAAAAATCTCCAAATTATTTCAAAGTCCCTTTCATTAATATTTAAAATCGTATTCAAACACGCACAAAAAATATTTTAGTTAAATTTCAAAATCTAACGAGGGCCCTCAATTTCCCTTCTCCCTTTTCTAAAAATGTCTTATTTAGTTTTTCATTTTAAGTTTTTCGAAAAGAATATATTTTACTGTGCTCTTCTAAATCTGACAAAAAAAAAAGAAATTTTAGTTAATTAAATTTCAAAATGCAGGAAGGGATACAATGCACTCCGCTCCCCCCCCCCCCCTTCCACCATGCCACTCTTGTCGTCCTAGCTCAAAATCCTTAGTTCCTCTTCAAAACCACCCCACCAGTGGCCGAGAGGTTCTGCTCTCAAAGCTGGTAGACGGGAGATGCTGGGTTCGAACCCAATCGCGCCCGTCGGCCTAGTCGTTCGGAGTTTTTTTCGTGGTTTTCTTCGAACCTTGGATTTCTTTGCTTAAATACGGATAGCTTCCCTTTAAAAGACCCCAGGCACCCCCCCCCCCCTTCGGCCCAATATCCCAAGTGTAGACAATTGGCCATCATAAAACAACACAAACAGCACCTCTTTAAAAAAGAGGAACTAAGAATTTTGCACATACTAACATTAAAGAGAAGAGGCTCTTTTAATTTAGTTACTCGAAAATAATACATTTTATATTGTTTTTGAAAACATAACAAAAAGAAATATCTAGTTACTTAAATTTTTAAATCTAGGGAGGGGCAGGGTCCCTCCCCCCCTTTCCTCATTTTGGTAGCGTCCACGATTAAAGCTGAAAAATATAGGTGGGGTTATTACATGCATAATTTGCCCTTATCCTCTATCAGGCGTGAATTCCAGTTTTTATAAAAGTTACTTCTTCAAAAACAAAGTTTTCGTTGCAACATTTGATTTTTGATCATGTAGCTGTCATTTGACATTTGAAGTCCACCGAGGTGGAGAATGCTTTGGGGCCTATAGCTACAATGGCTGTCGCCTCGAATGATCCTTATTATACATAGAAACAACAACAAGTCACAACAATTTTTATTTTCCATTACATATATTATCTAACTACAATGGGACATACACAATTACATCCATGTCTTACCCAGGGACTCGAACCCGGTCCCTCTAAATGACAGCAGCCCTCATGTAGCTGTATTTCTGACTCCATGTCATGGGAGAATGAGAAGGAAGTTATCAACTCAACACACAGAAAGCATGTTTACTTTTCCGACGAGCCGTTAATTCCCAAATTGGCTCAGCCGAACTCAGCAATCTGATTGTTCGTTAATATTAATATTTTGGATTACCTTACTGTGATTTTGATCAAATTTAACAAAATAAATCAATTTAAGTCATTATAATTGCATTCTATTTTACATTACACTACTTCATAAGAAAATAAATATAATTTTCTACTATATAAATATCAGTTTTAGCCAATCAGATTGCTGAGCTCGGCTGAGCCAATTTGGGAATTAACGGCTCGTACTTTTCCGCCACTCGGAAAATAAGCGGGAGTAGTCGTTAAGCTGTCGTTTTGTTATTCTATTTTTCCTTTTTGCAGGCTCTTTTTATCTGTATATTAGTCACATTTTAATTAATTTTTAAATGGATATATATATAGCCGTAAGAGGGGTATAAGTGAGCCTTGTATTATACTTATTTTTAATATTATAGCTTGATATTTGTTTGGCACTTTGTATTCAGCCATTCATGCGATACTGACCACATTCGGTAAACCAGATCGCCACGTATAGAAATACTGTGGTATGGAGATAATGTTTTACAAGAAATCTTCGTATATGACTAAAGATGAATTTTTACTATTTTTTAAAATAATAGCGATAAGAATCTCTCAGTTTTAAAAACGGCGTGACACTTCACTTTTCAAATACATCCAAAGAGAACTATTTTATTTTTTGATGTTTTCACTAATACGTCTTTTTATTTTTGTGAAAAATCTAGTCATAATTTTCTGAATTTCAAAGAATCGTTATGTTCAGTTTCTTGTTTATACTTTTAAGGAGATATATGCATATATTTCCATTATGCATAAAAGTGATAGAAGGATTAAATTACTTCTTGATAATTAAACTTGTAAAAAGCTCAGTTTGGAGGTGGAAACGTTTTGTGAAGGGACCTTGTTTTGAGGGGGGAAAGTTTGTGAAGGGTCCTTTAAAGGACCTAAGTTCTTTCTAAGCAGATCACTGTATTGGAATATCATTTTATGAGTAAGTAATTTGGTTTCTTTAAAAATCAAGCAGCTATAATCTTTTTAGGAACATAGATGCTTGATTAATACTCAGTGGAGGTGTAATATCTCTGGCAAATCTTTTAGCGGGGTTTAATGTCTCTAGCTGCAATATTCGACTCATAAAATTAATTTAAAAAAAATTATATATTGTAGAATAATTTATAATACAGAATGTGAAATATGGGAAAAATAATTTTAAAATTCTTTACATGTGTATAATTATTTTAAATAAAGTAATTTTTTCACGAAAAAACATTTAAAGAAAAATTTAGAGCAATAATATTGTTCTATAGTGCATAACATCATTAAAAATTATATATAGATTCTTGGGGCCTTTAACAAACAGGGGTCGATGCAGGTTTTTATTCTTGGGTTCCATTTTGTGAAAATTAAAAGTTATTTTTGTGAAAAGTAATATTTTGTAACTATAGTTGAAATCCAGTTACTCAAATTCGGATCAAGAATTTATTAACAGAAACTTCTTTAAATTTCAGTTAAAGTTTTTGTTTCGCATGACCTGGTTTTATTTACTAATTACATATTTAAAATAGTTTTTATGCAAAAGAATGTTATGAAGTGGGCCTATTTTATTAAAAGGAATTTTGAGAATGGGCCCATTTTATTAAATTTATTTTTGTGAAGCGGCCCATTTTATTAAATTTATTTTTGTGAAGGGACTCATTTTATAATATTTATTTTTGTTAATGGGCCTATTTTATTAAATAGACTTTTGTCAAAGGGCCCTAAAAAAACCCTCAAATTTTGCCCCTGCGTTTACCTCCTGTGTGTACAAAACAATTATTAAAAAGGACTGTTCTGTAATGGGTGAGAATCTTCCATGTTTTGAGCAGATTCGCATGTTTTATTGTGTATGTAAATTTTATTTGTGTAATTTTCTCTTGTTTGCATTGTTACTTTTATCATTTACAGGCTTAAAAGAAATAACTGATTTCATTCTGTGCTTGTTCAGTTCATATTGCTTAACATGTTTTTGAGTAGTAAATATTTAAAAAGTCATATTATTCACTGTCAGTTCAGCGTTCGATTTCCTTGGGGGTCCGCTGGGACTGTTCTGTACCACCAGAAATTCAATTGGACCACTAATTTGAAAAATTTTATGATCTGCAGGACCAGTAACTCGCCCCCCCCCCCCTCTCTGACAGGTAAACATAAACTTTCCTCTCCCTGCAAAAACTGCAACTAAGCACATATCGCATAACTTTATTTTATTTAAAAAACAAAGAAAATTCGATTAAATCTTAGTCAGATGAAGTAATTAATTGTCACTCAAAGGGTTAAAGGGATGAAATAGAATTTTATGTAGCAGACCAGTGATGATGACTGCGGACAAATAAATTCTCATGCTTACTGTTCCTTGGGACCAGTGGCTTTTTTATGTCTATTCTACTACTGGTCAGTTGGTGTTTTTTATATTTGTTTTTAGATCTTTTTGTCAACTTGATTTAATCTTGTAAAAAGTATGCATGTGTGCATTTTTATTATGTGCCTCCTTCCTTTTTTTAACATTAATATTACATTACATATGCAGTGTTGACTCTAGAAAAAAGGACTGCCGGGCGGGAATTTTTCAAAAAGGAAACACTATTCTAAAAAAGGGCACACTTGTACATTATTCACAAAAATATTTTGAACTGGTTTGTTTAGAGTCCCTAGAGTTTGCGATATTTTCCCGCGATCAGTTGAATTGCCACAGGGAGCATAGGAAGTGTTAAAAAGAGCAGAAGGGTTTAAAAGAGCTTTGCCATGCACAAAAAAGAAAAAAAAAAGGCTGCCGGCGCTGCGCCCTGCTAAAGCGGCTTAGACTCAATGCTAATATACATGGATTCATATCATAAAAGGGTGAAAAACAAGATTTCTTTCTTTCTTTTTTTTTTTTTTTTTCCTATTTAAGAGGCAGATAATAAAAATGCACACCTGCTTTCTTTTTTATATTGAAATCACCTTTAAAAGAAATATCCACAAGCAAATGTAAAAAAAAAAAAAAAAAAATACAAATTCACAATGATAACACTGTCTTAACAAATTAATTATTCAGAAACATATTAAGCAGTATGAATAACAATAGAGTAGTAATCACTTATTTCATTTTATTCTACAATTATATTAAAAATGCCTTCAACAGTGTGGACTCTAGAAAAAAATTACTGCCAGCTGGACACTTAAAAAAAAAAAAAAACACTCAAGAACCTTGTTCACTGAAAATATTTTGCATTTAGTCCTTTTTTATTGTGACCTTTTTAATTTTGTGATATTTTCCTGCAACTGATGAAATTTCTATATTTTCCTCCCTGTTGACTGACGAATTATGTTTTTCTCCTGTAACTGTTTGACGAATTTCACATTTTTTTTCTGCAGCCAACTGTAAAATTTCACGATTGTTTCTCATGATTGCCTGCTGAATTTCATGTTGTTTTCCTGTAACCAATTGACGGATTTCACAATATTTTAAAGCAATCGACTGAAGGGTTTCTAGATTTTTTTTTCCCCATTAATCGACGGTTGAATTTCTCAGTTTTTTTTCAGGTGACTGAATGAGAATTTTTGCAATTTTTTCCCCGCAACCAACTGATAAATTTTGTGATATTTTATTTCAGAACAAATGTTTTATAATCCCACATCCGCCATCTTGGATTTTTTTCTTGGCATGAATTAAAAATGTTTTTTAATTAATAGTTATAATGATTATATTCCAGTTTTTTCAATGTTATATTAATCTATCAACAATATTTAACCATTGGCGACATTTACTACTTGGCGAAAAAGGAGTTTTCATGCAAGAAAAAAATCAAAGATGGCAAATGCGGGATTATAATACATCTAAACCATACCGATTGGCGTATATTGCATTTTTCCTTGCGGCTGATTGGCAAAACTCGTGTGATTTTTTTCACATATCCGGTTTATGAATTTTGCCGATTTTCTTCCCAGCTAATCAACAAACTTCATTTTTTCCCATAAACAGTTGTTGAATTTTTTTTTCATATGGTCGCTGACTGAATTTCACAGATTTTCTCTGCGGCTGATCAAAGAATTTCATTCCCAAAGCTGAATACTTTGCAATGTTCTGCAATGTACTTCAGCTAATCAAATGTTCTGTGTGAATTTAAAAAAAAAAAGTCACAGGAAAATTTTCTTTATTTATGAAGAAGTGCAAATGCATCTTTTATAGAAATGCAAAAGACATTTCATAAAACCCTGACATACTCACGCGAATGAAATTATTGGTGAATTTTGTGATTTCTCTCCCCCCCCCCCCTAATCGAATGATAATTTAGCGGGGTTTTTTTTTCAACAATCGATTGATGATTTTCGAATTATTTCAGATTTTTCCCTCTGTCAACTGGCGAATTTGGCCTTTTATCTCTGACCAAATCGATGAATTTCACAATTTTTCTCCTGCGATTGGGTGAAGAATTTTGATATATTTTCCACAATTCATTGACGAATTTCGCATTTTTTAACCGCGACTGGTGGGTGAATTTTGTGATATTTTTCATTGACCTTTTGGCGAAAATCGTAGTATTTTTTCACACGACCGATCCATGAATTTCATGCTTTTTTACCGAAGACTGATTGGCAAATGTTCCAATTTTTTCGTGCGACAGATTGGAAACAATCGTTGTTTTTTTCCACGACTGATCGAAGAATTTCGTGAATTTTTGACAACTTCAGAGTTTTTTTTGCATGCGACTGATAAGCGAATTTCATTATATTTTCTTTTTACTGATTGGCAAATTTTTTCTCTGTTTCGTGTAAACGATTGGTAAAAAACCCTTTTTTTCTGCAACCGATCGACGAATTTCGCATTCTACTGCGACAGATCGGTGAATATCGTGATTATTTTCTCACGGTCGACTGGTGAACTTTGTCGCTTTTCTGCGACTGATTGGCCAAATCTTCATGGGTTTTTTTTTTTTTTTTTTTGCACGACTGATCGACTAATTCTATTTTTTTCGATAATACACCGACGAAAATCACTTTTTTTTTTTTTCCTGTGACGATTTTAAAATTTTGCGATATTTCTCTTGAACCAGTAAGCAAGTCTTGACACAGATTGGAGGAAGTCGTGAGTTTTTTTCCGCTACTGATCTACGAATTTCGCAGATTCTTCTGACAATCTTCACGATTTTTTTTAACCGCAACCGATTTGCAATTTTCACGAATTTTTCCTTGTAACATAGCAAATTTTGAGGCTTTTTCTTGCGAACGATTAGAGAAGATCGTAGTTTTTTTTTTCGCTGTTTCTTCTAGAGGTGCACTGACAAATTTTGCGTTTTTTTACCTGCAACCGATTGGCGAAAATCATGGATTTTTTTCTCGCAACTGTTCGGCGAATTTTGTATGTTTTTCCACAGCAAGTTAAAGGATTTCATGAATTGTTCTCCATGAGCATGACTGACGAATTGCACGAGTTTTCTTGCGACCAATTAATGAATTTCGCAATCTTTTTAAATGAACGATTAAAAAGTTTGCCGTTTTTTTTTTTTTTTTTTTTTTTTTTTTTTTTTTTTTTCCTTGCCATTGAGTGACAAATTTCGCGATTTTTCCTACAATTGAATGGTGGATTTTCATGAAAATTTGAAATGTTCTGCAGTGAAGTCAATGTACGGCGCATTTATAATCATATTCTGCTTTGGGGAATTTTATTATGTCTTACTTTTCAGATTTTTTTTTTTTTTTTATTGCAGTATTTTCATCATTTTAGATTGAATTTTTTTACGGAGCCTTCCGATAAATATTATTTGTAATATATAAAAATTACAAAGAGGGGGGGGGCACAATACTAGTCACAAAGAGGGACACTTTTCTAACTTTTACTGACACCTGTCATATAACATACTGTTGGAAAGACGTGTGACCTCTTATTCATGTTATGCGCATCTGATGCCCCTCCGCCTACTTTGCTTCCCCAGAGGGGGCAGTTTTCTATATTTTGCCTGAAACCCTTCATGTGACATATTGTCGGAAAAGCCTGTGATCACTTATTCATGTTAACGGCACATCTGATGCCCTTCTGCCTACTTTGCTCCCCCCTGAGGGGGGCAGTTTTCTAAATTTTGCCGAAACCCCTCATGTGACATATTGTAGGAAAGGTCTGTGACCACTTATTCATGTTATGCACATTGATGCCCCCTGCACACTTTGCTCCCCCCTCAGGGGGCAGTTTTCTAAATTTTACCGAAACCCCTCATGTGATATATTTTCGGAAAGGCCTGTGACTGCTTATTCATGTTATGCACATCAGTTGCCCCTCTGCCTACTTTGCTCCCCCCTGAGGGGGCAGTTTTCTAAATTTTGCCGAAACCCCTCATGTGACACATTGTCGGAACAGCCTGCGACAACTTATTCATGTTATACACATCCGATGTCCCTGCCCCCACTTTGCTCCCTCTGAGGGGGCACTTTTCTAAATTTTGCTAACACCCCTCATGTGACATATTGTAGGAAAGGCCTGTGACCACTTATTCATGTTATGCACATCTGATGCCCCCCGCCCACTTTGCTCCTCCCTCAGGGGGCAGTTTTCTAAATTTTGCCGAAACCCGTCATGTGACATATGGTCGGAAAGGCCTGGGACTACTTATTCATGTTATGCACATCTGTTGCCCCTCCGCCTACTTTGCTCCCCCCTGAGGGGGCAGTTTTTAAATTTTTCCAAAACCCCTCATGTGACACATTGTCGGAACGGCCTGCGACTACTTATTCATGTTATACACATCCGATGTCCCTGCCCCCCACTTTGCTCCCCCTGAGGGGGCACTTTTCTAAATTTTGCTAACACCCCTCATGTGACATATTGTAGGAAAGGCCTGTGACCCCTTATTCATGTTATGCACATCTGATGCCCCCCCCGCCCACTTTGCTCCCCCCTCAAGGGGCAGTTTTCTAAATTTTGGCGAAACCCCTCATGTGACATTGTTGGTAAGGCCTGGGACTACTTATTCATGATATGCACATCTGTTGCCCCTCCGCCTACTTTGCTCCCCCCTGAGGGGGCAGTTTTCTAAATTTTGCCAAACCCCCTCATGTGACATATTGTTGGAACGGCCTGTGACTACTTATTCATGTTATACACATCCGATGTCCCTGCCCCCCCCCCTTTGCTCCCCCTGAGGGGGGCTCTTTTCTAAATTTTGCTGACACCCCTCATGTGACACATTGTAGGAAAGGCCTGTGACCACTTATTCATGTTATGCACATCTGATGCCCCCCCGCCCACTTTGCTCCCCCCTCAGGAGGCAGTTTTCTAAATTTTGCCGAAACCCCTCATGTGACATATTGTCGGAAAGGCCTGGGACTACTTATTCATGTTATAGACATCTGTTGCCCCTCCGCCTACTTTGCTCCCACCTGAGGGGGCAGTTTTCTAAATTTTGCCGAAACCCCTCATGTGACACATTGTCGGAACGGCCTGCGACTACTTATTCATGTTATACACATCCGATGTCCCTGCCCCCACTTTGCTCCCCCTGAGGGGGCTCTTTTCTAAATTTTGCTGACACCCCTCATGTGACATATTGTAGGAAAGGCCTGTGAGCACTTATTCATGTTATGCACATCTGATGCCCCTCCGCCCACTTTGCTCCCCCCTGAGGGGGCTCTTTTCTAAATTTTGCCGAAACCCCTCATATGACATAGTGTTGGAATGGCCTATAACTAATTGTTCATGTTATACACATCTGATGTCCCTGACCCCTCTTTGCATCCCCCCTGAGGAGGCACTTTTATCAATTTTGCCGACACACCTTGTGACATATTGTTGGAACGGCCTGTGATCACTTATTTATTTTATGCACCTCCAGTGTTCCTTCTACCACTTCACTGGCTTATCTTTCAGGAAAACCACTAATATTTAAGGCAAAAGCAGGCCGTACAGTGATACTACATGATTTTATGTAAAGAGAAGACACAGGTTTTTTACTTAAAGGAAAACTTCAGGTATTTCGGACAACATGGTAAGGGAATGCGCAGGTTTGTTTACCTAAAGGAAAGCTGAAGGTATTTCGGACAAAAAAAGTGGGGGGTTAATTCAGGTTTTTTACCTAAAGGAAACCCGCAGATTTTTTTGTCCGAAATACCTTCAGTTTTCCTGAATGTTTTTTTTTAAGGTTTTTTGCTGACTTTTTTACCTGGGAAGACAACATCCCGTCAGTGTCAATGAAAATATTATAATTCTGGGTAACCAGACACCAGTAAAATGAAATATAAATATTTTACTACATTTGGGAGAGACATTTTCCATCAATAAGGCTCCTAAATAAGACGAAATTTTCTATTCAAGTTTACTGGTGGAAGTTTTCACCGTCTTTAATCAGAAACAGTTGATCCTATTTTAAAAAAACAGCCGTCATTTTGTGACAATCTCCCCGTCCTCAGTTACTTCACTTGCAACTGCTAGCCAATACTCTATATGTCTCCTCCTCTTTACTCATAACACCATTGGGAAAATGGAAATAAACTAGAGAATCAACCAATCAACCAATCTTAAAAAATCGTGAAAACTAATTTATCAAATCTAGAAATCTTATGACGACTGAATAGTGTAATAAGATTTATAAACAGGCTTCGTACGGGTACCGTTATTTTCAAGGCCCAATATCAGAATTTTTTTATAGAAAAATAAATCTAGTTTAAACGGACGAAATTTCGCCTTATTTCAAGAGAGATTTTCCATAAGAAAATACTGGTACCGAGGAATTTCTTAGTCATGAAATTCAAGCACCCGTACGAACTATGTATAAATGATAGTAATTACACTTTAGCTTATGACTTATATATTTTAATTTAAAAGCTTGATTGTTAAGTATTTTTCCTTAAAAACTCGAAAGATATTTTAAAATACAAATAAACATCCTCCACTAATTTTAAAGCGTTATTATTGTTTTAATAAATCACAATAATTAATTAAACTCAAAAAACTTTTCAAAATTAGTGGTTTAAATATTCTTGATTTCTTCTTTTGAGCGCGTGAAGTCGGTGCCTATGGATATACAGTATATACCCTTTGACTGCTTTAAAACCTTGAAGGACTGTGCGATATATATTATATCCCACCTAATTTTCATCAAGATTTGCATCATCTATCTAACACAGGGGTGGCCAACTGTAGTACGCTTCACACCGCTAAAATTTTACAGTAATCATTGCCTTATCTAATCATCGAATCGCTGCGATTCAAGAAGTCGACTTTTTCTCTAAAATTTTAGTTGTATCTGGCGTGACACAGTTGGCCACCCCCGATCTAACAATTAGTTCTATACTTAGTACATAAGGGAATATTCTCTTTTTCTTTCTGTCATCTTAGATTGTGGTCGCTTACCTAAAACAGTTGTCGCTTTGGACTTACTATCGCCCCTTGTCGCGTTTCTGGCGATCTAGTCTACGACCATAGTCTGTAACATCTTTATGTATATATATATATATATATGTTTCATAAAGTCCCCCATTGCTCGCGTTTTCTTTTTTGGCGGCGGGAGTCTGCGGACTCCTTGAAGCAACCCTTTTCTATATTTTTAGACCTTAACCTTAACCGGAAACGTGAAAATCCCGTGCACAAACAGAACACTTAATAATTTACCAAATAGTGAACTTAAACATTTAATCTTTAATAGTAATGCATTAACAGGACCAATTTTTTAATATAACAGCAAAAAAACAAGTTTGGAATGTCGGAGAGAGAAAATATTAAGAGCAAATATGTAGATGCAAACATCTCACAGACGCACGTTTCCGTTTAAGGGTTAATAAAGGTGCCCAGGGAAAACATCTATGATCTACATAGTTCCAACGTCCGAGCAGCATTTTTTTTTTCAAAAATTCCGATGTGAATTTAACATTACAGAAACACAATTACTAGCCCACGAAAGGGTTAAGAAGCTCCATATACTATGGGATCGCAGCATATAGGGAAAATGTTATTTTTCCTACCAGTATCCCTAACCAATAGTCTTCGGGATAAATTTCTTTAACATGTGCTAAAGAAATATATCAAGATGATTTTTTTTTTCAAAATAGTGGTAGCAACAGTGAAATTCTTCATTTACGCTGCAAAGCGTATACCACTGTTTCTCAAGTAATGTTATAGTGTATACATTTTAAGACGTATACCCCTGGTATCGTTACGACTAACGCGCTGTTCTTGAAACAAATACGGTAATTTAAAAGTAATTTTATTAATGAATAAATATTTCCCTGATTAAGGCCATGAAGCATGTCCCATCTCACCTTTCACCTCCATTCAAAAAATAGCGTGGCACTTTTTATGAAATCTAATATAGTTTAAATATTTTACACATATTATTATTTAATTTATTTAAAGATCTCATACGATGTAGTGAACACATTTCATTACACAATCTATTAGTTTTATGAATTTGTTTAATGACCATTTTTAATAAGAATAAAAATTGTTACATTTGGTCTTACTTGGAGATCAAACCATTGCAATCTAGCAAACTAGCTATATAGCATTGTACACTAATATAACAGGGGAAGGTTCTGAGGTCGATAACATAGACTTAGGTGGCATTTCATGGAAGGATAGAATATATATATATATATTAATACTAGATATAATATAGTCAATAGATAAAGAGAGTTGCCAGGACTCCAGTTTTTTACACACCTGTATTATCTTAGAGAAAATATTCTTTTAAATCGCAGAATGTTCCAATTAAATAAAACAACATTTTCTGTATTAAAATACTGGCATCCAAAAAGCCGGAAACTTGGCAGCTCTGTATAAAGATATAAAGTCATAAAGTGCGATATTCAAAGGGTCTTAAAAAAATCAGGCTCAAAATTCGCACTTCATTTACGCTTATGAACACAATCTTCTAAATTGCTTACTTTCCTGAGCGGCTTAGTAGAGGGGTTGGTATCGCGTCGAAATTAAAACATTTTTCTTCTTTCTGTGTGAGCTCGATCTCCAAAAAAAACTAAGTTTAAAGACAAATAAATGATTAATTTATTTCGAATAACACTAGAAATAATGGAGAATTATTTAAATTGGAGACAGATATTAAAAAATACATGTTTTTGCGCATAAATTAATTTTTGTATTTATTGTGAGACGCTTTTAAATATGAAACTTTTTATTTTCCTGGCTTCAGTGAAAATTAAATAAGAAATTATGCTTGATTTTTTATTTGTTCAGTCGACTTGCATTTTATTTCCAATTGTTTACGGTTTTTTACGCGAAAACGTTTTTATTTTTGTCAGTGGAATGGATTAAAATATAGAATATGACATTAAAATCTGCTTTTTTAATTTATTTTTTCTATTGACTAATTAATAAAATTATTTATGAGTTTTAAAAATATACTTTTTTAAATTTTCAATGCATGACTATTTTAGTCTTGGAATCATATGTTTACAACTAGGTACTTTTTTTTTTACTATTTTGAAATTATTATGGTAAAGGAAAATAATTAATTAAAAAATATACTATATTTTTTATGCCATATTTTATCCATTTCTTCACAAAATTATGTAGATTTTTTTTTTTACTATTTTGAAATTATTATGGTAATGGAAAATAATAAATTAAGCAGTATACTTTATTTTTTATGCCATATTTTATCCATTTCTTTACAAATATATGTAGAAATGTTTTCGTGTAAAAAAAAACTGTAAACAAATATAAATAAAAAAGAACATTTTTCGACAAAATAAATACAGACTTTTTTTTTCATTTCATAAAATACATAATAAAGCAAAATTTCATATTAAAATTTTTCCTCTCCGTGTGCACAAATAAATAAATGTATTTGCAAAAACATGTGCTTTTTGCATTTTTCAGAAAATGAAATTTGAATGCATATGGCTAATTCCAGGAGCTTTTGTAGTGCAAGTCACATTGCTCATAACTGCTATGCCTGTTGGCCACCGTTACTTTCGAAAAGTTCGCTTGGCTTTAATCAATTAAAGAGAGATCTCCGATTAAATGAGTTACATCTTCCGTTCTAAAATACTGGTAGCCAAAAATCGTAGCATGTGACTTAAATAACCGTATAAGGTCATTGTGCCTAAACTAGACACGATTTCCCATAGTTTTGTCGCGTTTAGGATATATTTAGTATTTTATTATATAAATATATATTTTATTAAACAGCAAATTACCGAATACTGTACCTTTAGTTCAAAACTAAATTATTTTGTATAAATTTAATAATTATCTGTAGTGTATCCGCAATATACGATTGGCGCATTTAGGTCATTTTTGTCACATTTACGAAACTAAAATCTAAATGAGATGTCCATAGTCCTAAATGTGATAATGCATTTTATACAAGATAATTCATCTGAAAAAGTTCATTTAACGTTTAACTGCTCTGACAACTCTAACTGTGACAGAAAATTGCCACATTATAACAGTGAGCTGTCTGCAAAACCATTCGATTGAAAGATGAATAAAAGGCGCGATTAACTCATAAAATACTGTTTTTGCACTAAACTGTTTGTACAGTACTATTTGTAATAAAATTTTGCTTTTTCAAACAGTTCAAACAATACTACTAGGACTCCAAATGAAGACAAATTTCACTGTGTCGATAGTTAAACTGGAAATTACAAGTTAAACTGTGAAAAATTTAAAAAAAGCAGTAATAACAGCAGTTAAGGGCTAATTGCAATTATTTCTTTTAATTATTTAACCCATGACTGCTGTGACAGGAATTTTCATATAACTACTGCGAGCGGTCGCCGAGACCGCTTGATTAAAATATGAATTAAAGTCTCTATTAACCCTCTCGCTGCGCAACCCGAGAAAAACTCGGACATGCATTTTCCCGTCTAATTAATACTATTTGGTTATTCCCACCAGTTATTTTTTAGCGAAAACTTTGTCTGATTTAATCAGGACATTTTCTCCGATTACGATAGTCAAAAATTTCTGCTTTAAAGAACCAATGATAAAAGATTAAAAATTCTGTAAAAGATGCTCATCGCGAAGAATTACTTACGCAGCGAGAGGGTTAACTCACAGGGTTTCTGTACTAAACTTTAAGTACAGGACTGTTATAATTAAACTTCTCATATTCAGAATCTCTAGCAATAGTTCTAGGACTCTAAATGAAACGAAATTTCACTGGTATTCATAGCTAAACTGGAAATTGCGAGTTTAACAGTGAAAATTGAAAATGTTGTGGTCTGTGAGACCGCTGACAGCAGTTAAGTGTTAATAAAGAGTTGAAACATATAAAATTGAAAGATAAATAGCTTGTTATTGAACTACTAAATAAACTTTATTTAATAGCAATTTAAATAATAAAACATTGACTGAGATGCTTACATCGCCCATTTCAATATCAGTTGCTTTTCATTTTGATCTTAACTGCTTTTTTGCTTTCATCTGCCGGACAGGCCTATTTGTTTATTTTTCGTTTCTGAAAGATATAGATCTGGACAGGTTTTATTTTAAAATTTGTATTAAGCCTTCACTGAACCATGTGCCATATCTGGCGAATACCTAAAAATGTTATAATTTTCATTATGTGCCATGAATTTGGCTAATGTGATCACTGTAACTGATCGAGAACAATCCAAAGCAAGGAATAACACTTATTCTGTCCATGTCAGATGGCTGCATTATACAAAAAATTAGAATTTGTTCTTCGGAAACAAAACAAAATTTCGATCAAGCTAATAAAATAAGATTTACTTTCATTATTTTTACTCTATAAGTAAAAATATGAATATAATAAAAGTTGCAGAGTGTTAAGCAGATAAAATTAATTAATTTAAGCTCATTTAGTTGCAAAATATAGCAATACAATATTTTAAAACCCTAAATGTGTACATATGTCACACACCATAAAATATAAAATTTTAGCTGAAATTTTGAAATTTAATTTTTTTTTACTATTTTTCCCATTATTAGATCGATATATAGATTTAAAAAAAATTCTTAAAAATAGAAAAATTCGTGCAGTGAAGGGTTAATCTTTAACTGGTGTGACAGAAATTGTCGCATAACTACTGTGAAGCGGTCTGTGAGACCGCTCTATCGAAAGATGAATAAAAGGAGCTATTAACTCATGGGATGGTGTTTTTGTACAGAACTATTACCATTGAAATTCACCTGTTCAAAAGTCTCTAGTGATAGTATTAAGTTCAAAACGAAGCAAAATTTAGGTAGTGTTTGTAGTTAAACTGAAAGTTACAAGTTAAACTATAAAAATATAAAAAAGCAGCTGTCTGTGAAACTGGAAATATCAGATATAGGTTAAGCCAAAGAGAAACTCTGTGCCTGATAGTCTGTTGCCCCCCTACCCCCTCTTCCTTTTTCTTGCACTTTCACAAAAAAATAACATTTTCTGAATCTAAAAACACGTATATCGAAACAAATATTCAATTAGATAAACGTAGTTTTTTTTTTCTAATTTAAAAGTAGAAAATGTCTGTTATAACGAGTAAATAGTTAAAACAGAATTAAAATGTCAGGTTTTAAAAAAGTGCTAACAAAAATTATGGACTCCTAATCCAGGGCATAATTCATTTGCATCATGTTTTAATCAGAGACAGCATATGGTATGATGTTGGTAAAATTAACTCACTTAACCGTATTAAAATAAACAGAATTTAAGTGTTTTCAATCTACACAAGACTTTCCAGAATTTCCATTATGTAAAATTATTGTAAATTCCTTAATCATATGTCTATATTATTATACTGGAATATACACCACGTTTCTTACACCTTTTTTTATAAAAAATTTTACAGAAGCGTATTTTTCTATCTTGATCCTCTTAAATACTTATTTAAACATCTGGTTAAAGAAAAAAATTAATGGAGGATTATGCTGACTCAACACAGCTTAATTAGATATAATATTTGCTTTAAACATCATTTTAATACGATATATGAAAAATACCATATAAGCTTACCTCGTTAATCTTCTAAATGATTCTCCGCATTTACAGCAATCTGTATGTCGCTATTAGGCACATGCAGAAAACATAGTCTCCAAAATGCGTAGAATGCTTCAAATTCTAAACCGAAAACTTGTCGCATTTTCTTTAGTTTAACTGGCCAGGTAACTAAAACAGAGAACGTAGTTCTTGACGATCATAAGGTTATTTGATCTTCAAAGTTAAAAAAGAAAATATGAAAGCCAATTTCGAGAATTTTTGTCGCATTTACGAAACTTCGGGGCGCTGTAAAATGAATGATGTGTATTTGATTGGAAATTTCTTTTAAAGAAAACATTTTAAAGACAGAAAAATGTTTCAGGCTTTGTTTCTGAAGTTCGGATGCTTCATTATATAACATTTATTTACGATTCTTGTATTAAGATTTTATGTAAAACAACATTGTCGCATTTAGGGGTCATCACATTTAAGCACACTGGCCTTATATAATTGTGATTCGTAAATAATCGATCATTGTTTTACCTGGCGACAATAGTACGTTCGGGGATCGAACTCGCCCCGAAAAATTGTCTCAAGTTCTGAAGCAAGGCGCCACCAATCGCGATAAGGAGTCATACAGAATCGAGGGTAATTTATCCGATTATGTAGGTAATAGAGTTATGAGAAAGATGAGGAGACATATATCGTAGAGTCTACCAGTTGCGAGTGAGGTAACTGAGAAGGTTGTCACAAGAAAGCGGCCGATTTTTCACATAGGATAAACAATTTCTGTTGACTGCCTGAGCAAACATCCACAAGTAAATTTTGAATGGAAAATTTTGCCTTATTTTAGAGGTTTATTCATGCAAATATGGCAAAATTTCCTATTTGTTTTTCCTGGCGAGAGTTTACTCAGGTATTATAATATTTTTCACTAACATGAGGTTGTTTAGGTTGCAACATTATCACGGAAACGCAGGGACTGACTACTGCCGAAGTAAATTTCAACCAGTATGAATTATTATCTGTTTTTGACATAATTATGACTGAAAGTCTGCTGTAATAAGGTGTTTAAATCCGGAGAAAATTTCTTTTGAAATTTACTGGTGGAAATTTTCCCCGGCGGTAATGAGCCTCAGTGAAACCGGTTACAGTTGAAACTTCACCATTTTCAGGATACGTCAATTTCTCTTTGTTCAATTTCCATGATGTAGATAAACGTAAATAAACCGCAAACTTTGTGACTTGTTTTCTTAAGCTCCACCGGTCATCGCACTTGACGGCTGTCATATGTTTATCTAGTAACTGTATTCTATCGATACATAAAGGATCACCTCATTCTCTGTTTACGTCATCTGAACCTATCCTTATAAATTAAACTGCTTTTTTACTGACTACCGCAAATAGTTATTACTGACTAACTGATCGACTGTCTTGATATCGTCGGTACCGTGTCAAACTATACAATATTAAAAAAGTGTTGCCAGTAGGCTACCTTTTTTTAAATTCAGATTTCTTGATTGGCACCACTTTTTTTAAGTAGCAAAACTCTCCTTATTTAACGAAATATTAATAAAGGCGAAAACAAGAGAAATTTTACTATTTCAGAAATGTGGTGCTAATCAAGAAATCTGAATTTTAAAAAATAGGCCACTGGCAGCACTGTTTTCATATCGGATTGTTTGACATGGTACAGACGATATCTAATCAAACTTTCCTGTACATGTAGTTTCAAGATCGATTTTATAAAGCTCTAATTCATGACTTTTTAAAAATCTCTTGTTGAATAGATTACACTGGTTGTCATAAAAAAAAAAATTCTACCCGCAAAAAAAGGTGAACTTTATGAATTTGACATTCCTAATTATAAATATGTCATTTAAATTGCTCTATTGCTAAATGTTTTTATGCGAGGCAATTTTTAAATAATAAACATTACAGTATCAAATGAAAAATTAATATGATCATCTACAATGCTAACAATAAAAACAATAACAAAAAACTATTTTCAATACTTTATAATATAAGAAATGAATAAAGTCTATCATCAAGTTATTTTTCGATATTTTTTTCTTATATAGCTCTTTTCTCGCCTTCTAATAAATGTCCAGCAATAAACTGCTAACATATTTTCATTCCATTTACCGCTGTATCTCTTTTCTTTTTCATCTACATTCTTATGGAACCTTTCCCCATCTCTCCCAGGAACATCCCAGGAACTAATCCTTTATTATTCGGGGAAAAAATCTAAATGAGAATGTACGAAGAACAGTTTTAGAGACAGGTTGAATCCCAAATCCCTAAGTGAGGACAGTCGATACTCCTCAATTTCTTCATAATTTTGAGGTATTCTGTTTCCCAAGAAAAATTTATTATGTACTTTAAAAGAATCCAGTGTTACTTTCACGACACCATTTTGTTTATTTCTAGTCAGGTCTGGCACGAAATTAAATTATACATTTTTGTAAGTCGGACCATGAAACAGGCTTTATTAGATCCAACAAAAAACAACTACTTTCGTTTTGGCCTCATTCATGCGTTGACATTTTTGTGTCAAACATTCAAATCATCATAGTTTTAAAAAATTGCTTCATATATCCAAGTTTCATGTCGAGAGGATATGAATATATTATATTCTTGTCAACTAACGCCTTGTGTGCAGCACTTTCCCTACCAGGAATATTTCCTTCTTGGAGTGGTCATTTTTTCAGTGTTGCCAGATTGGGGACTTTTTTGTCCCCAGAATGTTGATTGTCACCGCTTTTTTGAAATAGAAATATTCGGCGTATTTAAAAATAGATTAAAAATTCTGAAAAATAAGGCGAATTATACTATTTTTAAAAAGTGGTGACAGTCAAATAATCTGAATTTAAAAAGTCCCCAATCTGGCAACACTGCATTTTTTATACACAGAAGTGCTTATTTCTTCTTTTGCAGTCCCATTCGCATAAGAAATAATTGCATTATCCTCCTGCGTCCTGAGACAAATATTACGCGGGACCACAAAAAACAGTTTAAAATGACTATAAAACAGCTACAAACAAGTATTAGTGTATACAGCAGTGCTTTTGATATGTACGCATTTGCATAGTTTCTAACTCTTACGCTTTTTTGTACCACAAAAATTTAAGCTGTGCATTTATTAAAAAGATCTAGAAGTAATTTTAACAATACTAGAAACACTTATATTAATTTAAAGAGTGTTGTTAGTGTTGTTTAGTGTCTCCTTATAGGGCTGAAGAGGTTAATGTGAAACTTTGTTGAAACCCAGTTTTTAATGCCATAATTAGGTCAGCACACATCTTCTAGTGATGACCTTCCCGATGTTTATTTCTTTCAACAAGTTTTGAAGCTTTAACAATATTTTCTCCATACGGCCACCGTGAGCGGATGAAAGATGTAAAATAAAGTAACTTCACAACTTGATGATGTAAATTAACTTAAATTATATGCTCTACACTCTGTACACTACATTACACTGTGCAAGTTAATGACAATGGAGACGCTACGGAACGTCATTTCAGATTGAATTGCAGGAATTCAAATCGTCAACATTCTGAAAAAAGAGGAAATCTTTTTCATAAGAGGGGTGAAAAAAACAAAGCTCAAGAGAGTCCCAAAATAAAAGAATTGAACGTTTATAGCACAAATATTTTAGCAAGGGAAAACTATTTTAATTTTAAAGACGCCCCAAACCAAAAATATCGGTACATGATGGAGCAATTTGGTTGCCATATTTGGATTTCGTATCATTAAATGTGCCGGAAGGAATCACTATTTCTGGTACTAAAACACCTAAAATCCCCTGATTCCCTTCATGCGTTCGAATCCCGTATTAAGAAATTTAATTTTTTCATGCAATGAAATGAGTCTTGTAATGACACATAACTAAATATACTGAGAAAAAATTGTTCAGATTGTTTCGTGTAGCCCTGTATATTATCTGTAGAATTTATACTCACCACGTAATACACTAAAAAATTAGATAAGTTTGAAAATGTTACTTCTGTTTAAAACGCACTACAGCAACTATCGATCATACTCAGTCCTAAAACCATTTTCATTTGTGAATACTCTGTAAAAGAACGATAAGTGGCACGCCCTCCACAATCTATAAAAAAAGTTGTATTACACCTCGGTATTCCTTTTTAATTTTATTATGCCTGAAGTATCATTACATCGTTCAAAAGCACCGTAAACGATTTTTCCCTATGACATCAATGTAATATACTTATTTGTGTACTTTTAACATGTTCACGCCGGAGTGCAATTCCAGTGGGTCACACTGGACTGTCCCATCCGGCGGCGTGCAACACCGGTGGGTCACGCTTGGTTGTCCCATCAGGCGGCGTGCATCACCGGTGGTTTACACTCGACTGTTCCAGAGAAGGCGTGCTCTAAAGGTGGGTCACATTCGATTGTTCCATAGACGGCGTGTACTACAGGTGGGTCACACTTGAATATTCGAAAATTCACTAGTAAAAACAATTTAATATTATAAACTTAACACATTCACGACGGGAAACGAGTACTGTCGTTTTCATTCTATAAATATCATTGACTAAGGGCGTGGCTTCTACCTCACAGCAAATGCATTTGTATCATGTTGTCCATATTTTTTTTTAGATTGTAAGGCATCCTATATTAAATTCGTACATTGAAAGATATTTACCTACGCATAAACTTAGGAAACCTATCTAGAACACTAATTTACAAAAGACTTTGTTATATTTGAGTTCAGTTCAATAAATACGAGAGCGGTGGGACATTACATACACATAGGTGCCAACCTCAAACTAATCTTCCGTAATACGTGCGTTAATTTGACCCTGGTTTAACACGTTTCGTACCAGAATTTTTTTGATAAAATGAAATTTAATATGTTCCGCGTAGAAACCTTACATTAAAGAAATAAAGATTCAAGAAATAATTTTTCTGGTTCAGATTAATCCCGATATTACAGAAGATTGGCAGCTATGCATTCAGTGTTTGAATAAGCGACAGTACTGCGCCACCATACAAAGCGACAGATGAATTCAAGTGTCGTCTCACAGCGAAAAATATGAATATCGGCGCCGGCGTGAACGTGTTAAACAAGTGGCGTAGCATTTGGGAAGGGGGTCGATCATTTTACTACCAGCACTATTATATAGAAAATTTGGCTTTATTCAATCTTTGAGCTTTATACGATTAAACAAAGCAAAATTTAGCGTACAATAATAGTGGTAGTAAAAAGATCGAGCCTTTTCCTAGCGCTAAGCCACTGGTTTAAACCAACTATAAATGCTGCACACTTCATTTTAAATAGCGAACGTTCTATGATAAACCTAAACAACATATAGAAATTATATGGCAATCTAAGTATATTTACCAGACGTAAAGCACGGCCAGACAAGCAGACAGAGAGACAGATGGACAGACATGCATCCAAACCGAATTCATATACAATTTTCAAATCTGTTGGAAAGTGTTAAAGAAGACTAACGTAGCTAAACAACTAAAGTTAATAAGTTCAGGACAGCCACTTTCCTGGACAATTTTCCCTATAGAACTCGATGTGATATTTCTTTTTTGTGTCCTTTTAAACCAACTAAAATGCTACACACTTTATTTTAAATATAAAATATAATCAGAAAAATCGATTTTTATGATTTTTTCTACCACAAATTTCAAACAAATATAATCTACCTTTTGGGTTAGCAGAAATCTACAATAATGAATCATGATTGAAAAGCGTGACGCGCAAAATAATGAAAACCAACAGACGCCATTAGATGTTCTGAATGTGTTATATTATCTAGAAATTCATCCTAGTTATTTCGTTTTAGTAAATCTTTCAATATTTTTTATACCTCTAAGGATTTCTTTTGTATACGTGTAATTTATTAAATTTTGTTTAATATCGACGAACTGTATTTACTGTTGTATCAGAAATAAATCGCTGCAAAAAGTATAAAAAACATCTGATTTAATGACACAGAATTTTTAAAAACGGATATATCGTAGAAAATAAGATATATTGACAAGTCTTTAAAATATCAGATGTATCATTACGGATTTTGATTTTCATATTTTTGCTTACCTAGTTAATAATTAAACAATATAAAGTTAAATTTCAACAAATAATCATTATAAAAAAGAATGTGGCACTCAATATTATTTTCATGCTTATCGGTGACGGTTGCTGGAAGAATAAGACAATTTATTTTCATTTGCAGTAAACTCAAATGACCAATTGTCTTTTTGCATTTTAATTTCATAACTAAAATATATCTGTCTGCTCGTTTATCCGTGTCCTAACTTCCATAATTAAAATTGTATTGCCATATAATTGATATGTTTTATTGAAGCATACAATAGCATGATTGTCATTGAAAATCAAAATTGTAGAATTTATAGTTCGTTTGCAGGGAAACTCAAAAGTAATTCGTCACATTACTGCTAATGTGGAAGTCGATTGCAGTGCATTTTAATAATTTTACACTATTTCAAGCGTAATGATATTTTTTTCTGAGGTGCACTACAACATACTTTATGTAAAATATGGCATGTAAATCATTTATAATTCATTTACACGGTCACACAAAAGAATTTCGTTACATAATGGTTTACTGGTAAAAATCGTTTGCAGTGTTTTTAATAATGTTATACTATTTTAAACATCATAAAAATGGTACACTATAAGATGCTTACTGTAAAATATTTATCTTTCATTTACAGGGTCACATAAAATAATTTGTTTAGCCTATGAACCGTAGTTGCATGACGTGAGTTTTCTGTTGTCATGTGCTTTTTAAATTTTAATTAAATTTTTGCATATGATGTGTATAAGTTCTTGTGATTATATGCAGGGCTACACAAAAAATTTCATAAGTATAGGTGGCTTAAGAGTGGTTTTTAATTGAGCTATGCATCTTCCTACTGAACTATATTTAGTATTCTAAGAGAATATTTTGGAATATAAATAAATTCATATACAGTTCTACAAAAAGAAATGTAAACATTGCCATTTATGGTTGGCAATTCCTGTAAGTGCGTTTTTAGTTACGTTATACGTATTTTTAAACAAATAACGTTTTAGCTTCACACGTGGTGTGTATATAATCATACACTATATTGCCATTAATGACCGGCAACTTTTTTCAACCGGCAATTGTCATTTATATTTTTTTTTTCATTTTTTATTCATGCTTTAGTTTTTCTTGGATAACCACCAGAACAAGCCTATACCATGATCAAAAGAAGTATCAAAATCGAAGCATTTTTTTCCAAATCTACTCGTTGATACTCACTAAATACTAACTTTTTTCTGAAAGTCAGTTAATAAAAAATGACAATTTGTGTAAAATACCTTATCATTCAGCTGCTTTTAGAGAACAACTAAAAATTTGCTCACTTTAACGCCGATATCTTTCTGAATTTTCACGATATTTAACTAGATTTTTTTCATAAGTTGATCCATAGAGTTGACTACTAAATTCTGTAACATGATCTTTGTTATCGTTCGCGCATGCGCAGATAAAAATTATTTCATACAACTGCACATATATCCTAAAATATTTAATATATTTATATTCTAATTGCAGTATATTATTTTTTACTATATTTTGTCAATTTTTCTGAAACCGGCGTTAAATTTGATTGAAAACCGTGCATGTTATAAGCAAATGCAAGAATTTTTTAATTTTTAAAAATAAATCGCTATATTTTTATTAATATAAGTGATATTCTTACACAAAATAATACACATATTTCACAACGTCTGTTTATTTATATTCAGTAGCGGTAGAGCATTTCGTGCATTTTATTTTACAGGGTGATCCCAAGTATTATTTTTTTTCTTTGATTTTTTGTTGGTCCCCTAATTGCCAACCTTATCAAATCTACATTGCTAAATATGAACTAATACCTGTTCTTTTCAATCCTGAAATTCCAGAAGAATCTGTCAAGTTAATTTCTAAATATTCGAAAAAATATCTAAAATTGAAAGTTGCCGGTCATTAATGGCAATATAGTGTATATGACACAGTCCTGTATATTCTAAACAGAGCTACACAAAAGAATTCGAGTGCATTTCCGTCTATTGGTGAAAATTGCTAAAAGTAAATTTTCAGTTATGTTATGTGTTTTCTAACTGAACTAAATTTTAGCATGCTATGTATTACATGCGCAAATCTGTAGATCATATACAGGGCTACACATAATAGTTGACAATATATCAGACAATGAATGGTAATTGCTGAAACTGGACTTTTAATTGTGTTATACGATTTATAAACTGTTTACTTACGTATCTTCTTTCACCTTATTTAACTGTGAAGTTTCGTTTCATATATTTTTTTAATGTGTTGGAAAGTGTTCCGTAATCTATGCGTGATGCAAGGTTTTTCGTTCTTATTAGATTATTTACATATGGAGTTCTTTCTGAGATGTCTATAATGATGGGATATACCTTTTTAAATAATTCATACAAGCTAAAAAAATAATCTAATGAATTCCTTGACAATAGCAGAGACTTAAAAATTTTAGTAACTTTTATAACGATCCTTAAGCTGCAGCGGTCTTCCGAAGCATTAAACGCCCAGACTCTAGCCTGGTTGCTGGTCGACTCATTAAACTTGGTGAATTTAGCTTTTAAAATTTTCCGGTATTGAATTTAGCTTTCAAATTTTTCTTGTGGGATTTTCTGTGATCGGGTCTGCGCCTATCGTTCTGGGTCAGCATTATAAAGTGTGTTGGGAACTCCCACGGGTAAGCGGGCCTCATTTTCCGCGAAGTATGGCTGGTTTAAAACATATTATAAATATCACAATTTTTTAATTAATAGTAACAACTAATAATTATAAATAAACTAATAGTAAATAAACTAATAATTATCAACTTTAAAAAAATCATCATATTTCTTCCTGTTTAACATGCATTTACTTATTTATTACAACTTTCATGCATATTTCTTATCACTAAAATATAATATTTAAGTTTGCGTTATATAATCAGTCAAATCTGCGATTAAAAAAGTCAAGTTTTAAAAACAATTTATTGGTTGTAGAATATCCTAAATTTAGTGCTTTGATATTATACAAATCTCATATAAATTATAACGAAAACTGTAGCAATAAAATTACTTTGTTGAAATAAAAGATGCTGTTAGAAATAAAAGCAGCCAGCTAAAAGACAGAAGAAAAAGGCTCATTCCAATAATCTATTTAAATCTCTTATAATCCCAGCATTCTGAGCATTCCTATAGACACAATATAGAACTTAAAAGCATTTCTACCTCTAATCACAGTGCCGGTAAATAAGATTAGTATAAGATATTAACCCTCCGTCTACCAGACGGGTCCATTGGACCCGACAGGTACATATAAAATATTCATTCAAACCAGAAATTTCTTTAAAATAAACTAAGTATATAAACCAGACAAAATTAAGGTAAATAAATAAGTTAAATAGTTTTAAATAAAAATTCTGGTGTAGAACGTTTTATTAAAACTTGAATAAAATTCCCGGTAGATCTAGGGTTAAGTTAGCCTAAGCTGCACAAATTGATTTGGATGGGCCGTACGAAATATGAGAAAGGAGTAATAGACTAAAAGAGAGTATTTCTCGAGCAAGTTTAATTGGTCAGAACTATTTAAATAATGTAGTTCATAAATCTGAACTGTATTCTATAACTCTAAAATATTTTATGATTATGTAAATCTATGCATGCAAACGTACTTTTAGATAGTTATAAATTTATAACTAAATGAGTAAATATTTTCAGATTAAGTCATTTTGAAAATATTACGTAAAATGATTTAAATACAGTCATTCAGGGTAAATTTGATCCGCATTTTCTCTATTTTCATATGCCCCACTCTTATTTGAAGAATATTGTCGCAACTAGGGGCATAAAAAAGAAGAAATGATCCTAAATTATTGTTTGACTATCAAAAATTAAGGAATAATAAGGATAAAAGCAATAAAAAATGGATTTTTAGCCTGGTTCAAAGTTACTCAGCCATTTAGGGTAACTTTGCACCATATGATAAATTTTTATATAAAATAATTCATTATAAAAAAGGTATTGTAGTCAGGACAACTTTAAACCTCAAAAAATGTTTTCAGATATGTAAAGACTCCGCATTTACATTTCCCAACATCACAAGATTTGTATAATTTATCATATTACAACAAATATCAGGCACAAGAAAAGTGGAAGAACAGAACGATGAACATTTAGAAATAGAAAAAAAACTGTTTATCGTTCATATAAAACATAAAAATGCAGTGAAAAACAATTTTCAATGTTTTAACTCAATAATATATCCATAGTTACAGTAATGCATACAAGTACTATTAGTATTATTATACAAGAATAAAAAACGTCGAACGTATGAAATGCCAAATTTGAGTAGCTATCCCCCTAATCACCCCTCTAAATGAATTTTATGTATTTTACACGTATTTGTGAAAATATTTACATGTTATATCTAATGCACACTTTCGGCATTTATATAAAATATACGTGCAAATATGGGAAATTTTCGACAGTAGCACCTACAATCAGTAAATTATAAGCATCGGTGTAACTTTGAGCCGGCTCAAAGTTACCCTGAAAATGCGGTAAAATGCTAGTGCCTTCTTATTTTACATTTTATTAACTATTAATAAATAAATAATCACAAAATATTAGCACATTTACAACATTTAGATAATAATATGTCTGATAAATGAGTATATTGTTACTTACTATGAAAATTTAATTGGATTACAACAACTTCAAAACAGCATTCAAAATTACCTTGAAAGCAGTACTTCACAAAAATACTTAGATGATGCATTTAATTGAGTGTAATGTTGCTAATTTATTTTCTAAAATAAAGAGTAGAAATCCCAGTTTAGAACCTTGCCAACAGAGTACAGTTCTGGAGTTTATTTAGTCTTTTAGAGTCAAAAATATTGAAAAATAGGAGGTGGTGCAAAGTTACACCCCATGATTCAAAGTTACCCTGATTGACTGTACGCAAAGAACTAAAGAGCTGAGAAAAAAAATCAAGGTTAAATAACTATTTTTAAATACAATGAATTATATTCTCTCTTTGGATTTTGAAACAAAATATAATTATATATAACACGTAGACTTGTTATGTATAAATTTTGCTTATTGTTAACATTATACCCAAAATAATGTTCAAATAAATATGTCCAACCCAAGATAATGCTAACATTATATCCAAAATGATGATTTAAGAAATAGCTGACTTAAAATCATTTTTACCTTTAATTTAAACCCATTTTGATCTTACTTCTAAAACTTCTGGACTGCGTGATAATAAGATGAAATAAAATTTGTATCATCCACTTGAAGTGTGCCCTTCACTGAAACAAAGGGAAAACAATAAAGATAAATCATGCGTCACGCATAGATTAGGAAACACTTTTCAACACTTCCAGCATATTTTAACCCTTTCAGGGGCAAGGTACTTCTATTCGCAAAATACTAAAATGAGTGAATGACACCAGAATTTATAAGCAAATTTATTTCAAAATAAGCAAAAGCTTTTGTTCACGTATTTAATAAAAGGAAATTTTTCATTCCATTATTCTGGTGACAGTGTGGCTTTTAGAGATTAAAATTAGGTGGTCCAAAAATGAGCCACCGCCCTTGAAGGGGTTAGCAATATTTCGCTGTTTAATAGGTAAATAAGATACCTATGTAATTGTTTTAGAAAACTCATAACATATTTGAAAAACAGGATTCAGCAGTTAACGTCCATAGCAGGAAAATTATTCCACTTATTTTGTAGAAAAGTACTTGAATTATTTGGTACAAATGCAAATTAACTACAAATTTTCTGCAAATTAACTACAGTTTTTTAAACACGCCACTTATTAAGCTAAAATTTAATTCAGGCGAAAAACAAGCTTAAAATTACTGGACTTTTAAAAAATATCATCCATAAGAGGTCATTTATCAAGTTCTTTTTGTGGCCTTGTATATGATTTTATTTATCTACAAACATGTTTTAGAATGCAAATTAATGTTCAGCTTGAAAATACATAACTCAATTTAAAGCGAATTTTAAGCAATTCACGCTCACATTCAGTAATGCTTACGAATTCTTTTGTGTAGCCCTGTATATGATATATGTCATTTATGCAGGACCCGTACTATTCAAAATTTAGTTAAAAGCGCATATCATAACTGAAAACGCATTTCCAGCAATTACACTATGTAACAAATTTTCAAAAAAGTTCTGTTTCTGGTTTGACAGTATTGGTTTCTGTTTAATTGAGCAGCAAGTATGTAGAAAAGAGTATAACTACTCTTTTTTAGGGGCAGGATTATACCCTGACACTTCGCTTTTGCGGGTGTCATAGCGGTATTTACATAGCTGCCAACTTTTACATATTTTTATTTGTTCGGTACCACTTTTAATAAATTTTTTTATAATATAATATAATCATCTAGAAGTACTATCTGAATACTAATTATTGTCTATTTCATAAGTCTGATACTAATAAAGATTTCCTTTTAATTTTCAAGGTACCCGCAGTCAGTGAGACCTTTTTCCGTAACTGTTTCCTTACGTTTCCTTAATGACAATACGCAAATTTCATCTTTTCGTTGTCCTGATCCCAAAAGGAAGGTTTTTACGGGGAAGTAAAGTTTTTTCATGTTTTTATGGTAGAACCAATTAGAAAATTATATTGATTACACAGAAACAAAAATTGTGTTACATGGTGTTATCGCTAATACTTTGGATGCAGTACTGTATCCGAAATCTTCTGTGTGTCCCTGTAAATGAACAATAAATGATATGCAAATCACATGCTACAGCAAGTATCTTGCTGTAGTAAACCTCAGTAATGTACAGGGTGAACTAAAAGTCTTGCCCTGATTATAAATATTTATTGTTCCTAAAATATTATAATTAGACATATGTTTGTTGCGATACATTTTAAGTACTGTTATAATTTTTTTTATAAGGCCACGTGCCTCAGTAAATTTCAACGTGTGCCCTCTTGGTAGCTCGGAGTATGTCTAAGCGGTATTCAAGTTCCTGCCAAGCGTTCTTTAACATGTTTTCCATTACAGTAAACACACCATCTTGTATACTAGTCTTCAGTTCTTCGATGTCAGCAATTGGTGTGGCAAAGACTCTGTACTTGTTGTAGCCCCAAAAGAAAAAAAAATCCAGAGGATTAATATCTGGAGAGCGCAGAGGCCAAGGTGTTGGTCAATCCCTTCCAATCCACCGATCCGGAAATGTTTCGTTACATTGCACAAAAAAACTACTAAAATTCACCTGTTCAATGATACAACAAGTTACATTATTATACAAACTGTTAATTTGTAACGAATTACTATATTCAGGACAAGACTTTTGGTCATATCAATTTCAGTATACCATGTCTCTAACAAAGTTAGTATGCGCAATAGCAGAATTTGGGGCTCAGAAAATCACCATGCAGTACAGGAAGTGGAAAGAAACAGCCAAAAAGTCAATGTGAGATGCGCTCTTGCACATGAACTAAAGGCGCATACGGGAAGCTCATGGATTTTTTATTTAAAACTTTGCAAGCACTGTTATCTATTTTTACATTTTTCTCATGTCTTCTACCTTTTAGTTAACTGTAGTAATGCCTCAAAGTCAGGGACATTTGATTCGGACACTATGTATTTAGTGTTAAATTTTCTTTTATTTAATCTAAAATGTAAATATATATTTTTTAAACAGGAATGACAGAGCTCCGACTCAAATGGTTGAATGTCACCACTAAATTTTAATAGTATTCTTTGTTTTATCAAATCTGAGAAAATCTTTCATTAAATACGGCGAGAAATACTGTAAAAATTTAGTGGTAGCAATCGGTCAGTTGGGTCGTTGCGCCCTCATCCCTTCTTAAACCCTTCGGACCGACGGCTTTTACACAAATTTTATTCGGTTAGCACCACTTTTTTTTAAGTTAGCTTTACTTAAATAATCACAAAAACACACTAATTTAAGTAAATAAATATTACAGTTCTTTTTTACTGGGGCCAAAAAACAAATTTTGCATACTCTTTTTGAAGGTGCATGCGTATATGCACCCATAATCCCGAATGGGTGAAAGAAAGCTTCTTATCTTCTTCAGATTCTATATACACATATGTCAAGAGTTAAGGCATGAATTTTTACCGTTTACAGATTATGCATATATAAACACTGTTATAATCATTGCACTATTAGGCAAAAGTTCTGTCATATTTAAATACCTGATTTTAATACCTTTAATACAGGTAAAATTTTAATACCTGATAATTAATACCTTTAATACAGGTAAAGTTTTAATACCTGATAATTTTATCTATCAGTTCAAAGCAAACAGGTATAATAAAGTTACCGGGTATTAAAATTTTACCTGTATTAAAGGTATTAAGATTAGGTATTAAAATACGACAGAACTTTTGAATCAACTTAATATTTCTCTTTGACAGGTTTTTTTTAAATCATTTTTCATTTTTGATAACATATTACACATCACTACCTTATGCCTTAAAATTGGCGATAGAAGTAAAATGTATCTTGAATTCACTATGTTAATTTTTCTTCGTTTTTGTTATTTAATAATTAATTTGTATTTTATTTACTTTTTGAAACCTAACAATATCTGCTATAACCATATATTTGCAGAGCTGCCAAGTCTCCGGCTTTTTGGATACCAGTATTTAATACAGAAAATGTTCTTTTATGTTGGAATTATATGTATTGGAACGTTTGTGCGATTTAAAAGAACAGCATTTTCTCTAAAATAATAGTGGTGTGCAAAAAGCCGGAGACTTGACAACTCTATTTGTTTTCCTTTATTTTATAATATATATATATATATTTAATGTATCAAGGAACTCACTGCAGAAGTATAATTAGACTCAATCCATATTGTAAAATGTATGATTCTACTTCTTAAAACATTATAAAAAAGTAATAAAAATTCAATTACTTTCATAAAATCTCCCGAAAGTAAAATTTTATTTTCTCTCAACATGTTACCTTCTGCCAACAATGCACTGTGCAAGTAAAAAGCGAAAAAAACAATGAATATTAATTACGCTTTGAGTATAATGAGCTTCAGTCTTTAGTTAAAATTCTGAAAACTAATCGCATTATTCGCGCTAATTTTCCTAGAGTAAAAGGATAGACAAAGAAAATTAAACGGATTTAGAATCCTACTTGAGAACTTCTAGAAATGGACTTTGAGAAATGACGCATCCTGAATGCTAATTTTAGTGCATATATAAATAGATATAATTGAAACATTTTGTGCGAGGCTTAAAACAGAGGTATTCAAAGATAAGTTGCATTTATGCTTTTTAAATATAATGATACCATCATGTGAAACCAACATTATAAACTCGGCTATACTGTAGAAAATGTTTACGGGAAAGGCCTGTCGTATAGACAACCAGCAAAGTCAGTAAAAATCGGTATCTGACCCTAGATAAACGGTTTTACTCGTATATATTCATAACGTAAATTAAAAAGATTTGACAGTTTAGCTTGAAAGCGAGGCATTTAACGTAAAATTATAAGGTAGATTAGCGTGAATTCACATATGTTATTTTGTGTGTGTGTGTAGGGAGGAGTACCCATTTTTCTGCAAATGAATTTTCTATATCCTACTTATTTTCAAACATATATTAGGAAAGAATTGGAAATCCGAAAAAGCAGGCCATCAATGTTTTGAAACTACTGTGCAACTCTTGTGGGGAGACGCCGATAATCATGCTCTCAGTTAACCCTTTAGTGTGCAGCTTTGCATGTGTGCAAAGAACAGTGTTTTGAATTTTATATATATATATTTTTTTTTTATTCGTATATACCTAAGTCACACCAGAAAATTAAAATAGCAATATTTGCTTTAAATAATAACAGACTTTCCATGTTTAAATAAAGCGAAATTAACCTTTAAAACTTTCTGGTGTAAAATCATATTCTTTGGACTTCGTAATTTCTTGAACGTATTCTATCATGGGAATTTAAGGGTTAAAGGTTAAGCCTTATAAAATAAATAATTATATAAAATAAGGCATTTGGAGACATACTTATTAAAATATTTATTAATTTGCAATATTTTAGCGTAAAACAGTCACACAACAGCGGTTTTTACTTGTATTGCAGATGTGCAACAGAAGAAGAGATTGACGTATTATATGAAAAATGTATCTAAGATTTCTTTTTCCTGTGTAATAAATCTTTCAGGGAACCATATATATATATTTTTTCGAAACAAAATAAAAAAAAACGCACATTTAAGGGTTAAGAACCCGGTGTATGGTTCTATATATGTATCCGTTCTATGGTATCTGTGTATGGTTATAATTCTGTAAGTTTATGTTTACATGCCTTTTTTCACCTAAACGATTTGCTAACATTTTGATCTATTATTTGGCGGTTTTCACCTTTCAAAGTAAGTTAGTTTTTCACTAAATTTTGATTTTCTTTATATTTTAGCTCATTTACTAGTTAGGGGACACTTTTTAATTTCTCACATACATTTAAGTTCTTATGTCTTAGTTCAACTAATATGATTATTTTGTAGTCTACACCCTTCTTAATCTTTAAAGCCTCCAACCAAACTGAAAATTAAATATTTAATTTTTATTTATTTAAAGAGTATAATGAAAAATATTGTCCCAATGTGCCCCTGCACGAGGTATATTGGGACAGTGTTAAATTGGTATGGGGGCAGATTGGGACACCACTTTCTTTTGAACTCTCAGACATATTTATTCTTTCCCCCACGAGGCAAAGACAGACAAATTTTCTTATTACAATTGATCTTTCGTGCGTTTTTAAGTGTATTTTTATACAATATTGTATTTAGTTTATTAATAATATTAAAGATGATTTATTTTATTTTTTTTATTGTACTTGTATCGTTCACCATTAACTTATAAAATAATAAGAATAATAATAAAAAAAAAATCTGTAAGATTCATTTGAAAAGGTAAGCATGTAACATTAATAAAAGAAATATCACAATAAGGTAGACGCTCAATAACAAAATTATACCAAGGATGAGAAGTTTCTTCCCCATTGTCACTAAAGGCACTGCAATCGTAATCACACTACCATTATGCTCTGTGAAAGTGTCTTGTCTTGTATGTTTATCTATTCTACTCAGAGCGGTGGTTAGCATGTTGGCAAGAAAATGAGAAGCTTGGACTTATGTTTGCAAGTTCGATACCAGGTGGTCTAGGTAGTTTGATTGTGCAAGTTTCCTCAGGCTTTTCCTTGCAAGAGGGCGATAATTCCTTTCACTTTCACTCCAGATATCCTCCTTAACACTTTCACAGCCGATCGCGCGCTGGCGCGGGATCGGCAACGAAAGTGATCAGAAATTTTAAATTGATACCGGAAATTTCGAAAGAAGATATTTTGCTTTATGTTATCGCTAAATGCCTTTCATTAAATAAAGCGTAAGATACTATTCTTTATTTCTGGTATGAACACTAAATTTCTTGATAAAAATTGAGGCCAAACTGGCAAATCTGTATGGTGGCACTCAACATGGTAAAGGCAACCCTCCTGTAATAATCTGACCAAAGTTGGCAGATGCTTAATAAAATCTCTTTACCTATAATGAGATAATGTATATTTTTGCCCATAGATGCCAACTCTTACGCTTTTATCTTACCTCTAAAATTTAATAGTAAACGTTGCCTCATTTAATCGCAAATATCGACGATTAAATAAAGCAAACATTTCTTTAGTGGCAGCAAAAAAGCGTAAATGTTGGCAGCTATGCTTTTTACACGTTTTACATAATGTATAAAATCTGAATCAGCCATTCTAGTAGATGTCCTAATAATAATAAAAATATAATAACTTTGTGAATTTGGAAAGCATCCTTTTTGTCAAAATTTTACAAATCGATAAATAATAAATTCATGCTGTAAACTATTTAAAAAATATTCTACATTTAATTTTGATTTACATATATCATAATAATCCCATATAAATTATAATGAAAACTATATCAATAAAATTCAATTCATGAAATAAAAGATAATTTTAGACATTAATGTAGTAAGTTCAAGGATTGAATACTTGTTGAGAAAATTTAGTTTAGAATTCCTTAAACCTCTTATAATCACAGCATCCTAAATATTCCTAACGAAAATATAAAACATAAAAGCATTTAAACCTTTAATAACCGAATCAGTAAATAATATTAGCATAACAGATTAAATTAATCTAAACTGCGCAAATTGAGTTCGGTTGGTTTTGTGAAATATGAGCAGGGAGAAATAATCTAAAAGAGAATATTTCTCAGATAAGTTAATTGGTTAGAAATATTTAATTAATGTTGTTCCTGAATATGAAATGTATTTAACAACAATAAAATATGTCACACGGATATGTAGATTTATGTATCCCAACATATATAAATTTGGATGTAGATAAATTTGTACAGAAATGTATAAAGTTTTACGGTTAAGAGGGATACCATAACTTTAAACTTTTATACTTTTTTGTTATTACTAAATGTTTTTTTTTTTTAATTCCCCTATTTAATTGCAGATTTTGTCGATTGAAAAAGGCAAAATTAACTTTTAAAACTTAGTGGTCAGAAAAAAGGGTAAATGTTGGTAAATAAATTATTCTACTCTTAAAACTTTTCAAAAGATCGATTTTTTGAGAAAAGTGCATATAAAATAAAATATTTACTGCATAAAAATAAAATATCTACTGCCATATTTTAAAACAACCCACATAAAAATAAATCCTACATTTACGATATTTATGACATTATTCTTTTAATACATTCAAAACTTTTTTATGCTTATTACATTCAAAAACCACGAGCAAAATAAAAATAAATCAAAACTTTAATCCCTTGAGGGGCACCGGTATGTATTATATACCACCTACGATTAATGAAGTTTTACACCAGAAAAATTTTATTAAATTTTACTTTTCTAACTTTGGTGGAAAAAAGCCGTAAAATTGCTTTTTCTTAATTTGAAATAGAATTTTTCAGTGATTCCGGTGGGAATTCAGCATTTCACAAACGTAATTGCTTGCCCCTGAAGGGGTTAAAAAAGTGTCATTTGACACCGATATAGAAATACCATAATCTCGCGTATACGCCGCAGGTCAGGTAATTCGATTTCCCACCAGAATTTGTTTTAAATGAAGTGTGGCTTGCTTTTACTTAGTATTTATTTGACTGCATTTTTTAAATAAAATTTCCGGTATGAAAAAGACTTAACTAATCCGCAGCGTATACGCGGGAAATTACGGTTCAGGGATGAGAGCGTTCCCACCCAAATGCAGTGTTGCCATTGGGCTACTTTTTAAAAATTCAGATTTCTTGATTGGCACCACTTTTTTGAAATGGTAAAATCCCACTAATTTTCGCTTTAATTAATATGTCATTAAATAAGGCGAATTTTACAGTTTCAAAAAAGTGGTGCTAATCAAGAAATCTGAATTTTGAAAAAGTAGCCCACTGGCAACACTGCCCAAATGACTGATTGCTACCACTAAAAATTAATAGCATTTCTCGCCGTATTTAATGGCAGAATTTCTGATATTTAATAAAGAAAATAATATTATTAAAATTTAGTGGTGAAAAACAACCGTTTGGGTCGGATCGCTCTCACCCCTGCGGTTGTATTAAAAGATCACTACGCCCACAAATGGCTGACTGAAAATAAACACTCAGCTGAATTTTCCTTATTCAGTGATTCTAAATCCTATTTTCAAAACACGTCGGAGGTTAATGGAGCTTTTTTTTAAGCTTCGGCAATCAATTTCACTCGCTATTTTAAAATATGAATATGATATGCCGGAATTCTTCATAGAGTAATGTAATATCTGAACTGGATAACTGTAGTTTCTTACCCTCTCTATAGGAGGTACATACTCTCAAAGTTTCAAAATTTTATCTTTGAAAATATAGGTACACGAAGAGGAACAAAATTCAGCTAAAGTCGACCATTTCCCTAAAGTCTAAAAAAGCCGACATTTAGACCCCTCTGTACGAGAGTTAAAAAAAAAAAATCGCGAAAATTCAAGCCTTTAATCTTCAACTATCAAATAACAGAAAATCACTAGAAACGGCGATTAAAAAAAAAAAAAAAAAAAATCACTCTGGGGTATTTTTGCCGCTTCGGCCCCACTATGCAGCGTTCATTCGTTAAGGGTTAAATTCACTTTTAATCGTTTCAAAACAATTTTGAATGCAAATAGTTTTAGAAGCAGAAGCATAACTCAATACTTCTTGACAGAATGAGCTGTAGTTTTGGATTCGCGAATCTTAGCTTCAAGAAATTGATTTCTGTTGAAAACTTTTAAGTTACGCTTCATATTTTTCTTAAAAATCCATTTATAGACTGAGTCTTAAATCTCCATACAAATCGTGAAAACGGTGACTAATGTAAGCGGTCTAAGATGTTGTAACATGTGCAGCTTGTGTACCTTCATCTATTGCCTTCTTTGGTCTTCCAGATCTGCTTGCATTGGCGACAAAACCTGTCCTTTTAAATTTCTTTTATAAGTTTTGCCACGGTGTCATGGGTTATTTTCTTTCTATGCGTTGCACTCAAGATATGCGCTGCATGACGACTATTAACCCCCAGCCAACAGAATAATGTCAATCCGTTCTTCCTTCGTTAGTGACATCTCTTTTCATTCGGTTCATCTTCCTGAAAACGAAATATACATATATATATATATATATATATATATATATATATACATATATATTTAAATTAGTTTTCGAAAGTAATATCAATTGGAACATAGAAATTTTTGAAAAGATATCGATTCCTAAAAGCCTCAAATTTACAAATCTAAAATTACAGCTCATTTCATTGAGTAGGTTTAGAGTTAAGCGTAAAAGATCACCCATATAATAATCTATTTCCAATGCGTATTGTTAGACTGTTGTAATGTAGGAATGTTATCGCAGGGATAGAACAATGTTTGACAAAAGAGAGGTTTCTTAAGTAATTCTGTATTACTTTTCGCCAAAATTCACATGGAAAGGAGCAGGTGTTTTTCTGGTTTTAGCTGTGATGCTGTTTTTATATCTCGTAAAACGTTTTAAAATCTTGATATAGTTTAACACGTTCACGCCGGCACCGATATTCATTTTTATCGCTGTGAGACGGCACTCGAATGCATATTTCGCTTCATCTAGAGGCGCGGTACTGTCGCTTAATCAGACACTGTATGTAATGACCCGCCCCTCTCCTATTTATTGAATTGAACTCGAATATAACCAGCAGAGTTGATTGTGAATGTCTGAAAGTTCTTAAGGAGTAAGCAAAGTACTTAAAGACATGATTTTATTGACTACATATGTACAAATTTAATATAAAATGCCTTACAATTTAAAGAAATATGGACAACATGATATAAATGTATTTCTGTATGGTAGAAGTCACGCCCATAGTAAATGATATTTTTTGAATGAAAACGAGAAATCTCGTTTCCCGTCGTAAATGTATTAAGTTTATAATAATGAATTGTTTTTACTACTGAATTTTTGAATATTCAAATGTGACCCACGTGTAGTGTACGCCGTCTGTAGCATAGTCGAGTCTGACCCACCTGTAGTGAACGCCTTCTATATAACAGTGGAGTGTGACCCACCGGTGATGCACGCCACCTGATGCGACATTCGCGTGTGACCCACCGATGATGCACGCCGCCTGATGCGACAGTCAAGTGTGACCCACCGGTGACGCACGCCGCCTGATGCGACAGACGAGTGTGACACACCGATGATGCACGCCCCCTGATGGGACAGTCGAGCGTGAACCACCGGTGATGCACGCCGGCGTGAACGTGTTAAATGACGAGCCATTCTTAACATGTAAACTGCTCATTTTAACAGTATCGAACGAGTTCGATTGTGTTTTAATTATTGAAAAACTGGACATGTAAAAAATAGCCAAGTTTGACCAAAAATAAAATATAACTATTTAGGTGAAACTAAATATTATATAATTATGACTAGATATTTGTATAATAAAGTATTAGTATAATAAACCGCAAAAATATTACCGCAATTTCCGGCGTATAATCCGCGGATCAAACAAATATGTTTGGACCCGGAAATTTTATTCGGTAAGACGTAATTTCTTAAATCGCAATAAATATTTGATTCCAATTATTAAATAAAAATTCTGGGTTCACACATGATTGTTTGATCCGTGGATTATACGCCGGAAATTACGGTATTATAAATTTCTTAGAAGAAATTTTATATTCCCCATAATATTTTTGTCTTACTTAATCACAGTCAGTAAAAAACTTCTTTTAAGGGGTCTCAGGACTCTTAAAATTAGAAAAAATAAAAAAAAGGACCATTTTCAACATTTAATATCTTAAAATGTATTTGATATTAAGACACAATTTTAAATGGGAAAGAAAGGTACAAGTATGTTCTTTCATTTCATATATTTTAAAAATTGCAAGATGCAGAATTAGCATTTACAGGGGGCTCCAAACTGTCAGACATTTGACGAGCTGAAAATCGGCATAACAGCTTATGCGCACGATTACAAAATAAATGTAGCAACTAGAATGAAAATTGTGGTGCCTACTTATGTTTCAGATTATAGTAATTACACTGAACCTAAATAAATTTGCATTTAAAGCATTTTTATATTTTTAATACAAAGTTGTATTTAGTTAATGCAAAAGGGCATAGCCGGATAAGCATTGGAAACATGCCTTTCAGTCAAATTTCCTGCTTTTTTTTCCCCAGATGTGGCTATATATATGACAATATATTTTCCCTATTATTGCCCCATAAATATTGATATTTAATGAGATAAAAATGTTCTTTCGATTTTTAAAAAGACTGATTTTCTCAAAAACTGCTACACGGAACTTCATGCAATTAACTGAGGATATATAGATACCAAAGATGCATAACCTGTAATTTTTGTATAATTTTCTGTTCATAAAAACTGTGTGAAATAGCGAAATAAAAATTTAAAAAAGTAAAAATCATATCTTAAGGTTATCCGAAAATTAACATTTTCTTGTAAAAATTTCCCCATATGTGCCCGTATATTCTATATAAATGCCGAAAGTTTGCGTTGGGTACTACATATAAATATTTACAAAAATGTATATTAAAATTATTGAAATACAGTTTAAGGCGTTATTTGGGGCGGAGCTACTCAACTTCGACATCCGAAGAATTTTTGGAATAAAGTGAGCAGACAATATGTCAACTGATGTATTTTAGATTACATTAAGCATATAAGCCATGTTTTTCAACTTCATGTTCATTTTGATGTCAACAGCGTTGAGAAAGTTGCTCATATGTGCATTAAAATTTAAAATACAGCAATTCTGTAACTTTTTATTCCAAAAATTCTTCAGGTATCGAAGTTGAGTAGCTCCGCCCCAAATAACGCCTTAAAATGAATTTCAATAATTTTAATATACATTTTTGTAAATATTTATATGTAGTATCATTTTCATTATATTTCAACGAAAACTTTCGGCATTTATATAGAATACACGGGCACATCTGGGGAATTTTTTACAAGAAAATGTTAATTTTCGGATAACCATAAGATAAGATTTTTACTTTTTAAAATTTTTATTTCGCTATTTCACACAGTTTTTATAAACAGAAAATTATACAAAAATTACCAGTTATGCATCTCTGGTATCTATATTTCTTCAGTTAATGACATGTAAATCTGTGCAGCAGTTTTTGAGAAAATCCGTTTTTTAAAAAATCGAAAAAACATTTTTATCTCATTAAATATCAATATTTATAGAGTGATATTATATTTATATGATTATTATATAAATATTTTCTTTTTACAATAAAAGGAAAATTTTAGGTTCAGTTTATACAGACTAACATGAAACATATGTTTTGAAAATTTCAAGAAAAAATATTCGGAACTTTTTGAGATATCATGCGCGTTATGCCCAAAAACGTCATTTGGAGAAAAATGAGTTCAAAGATTTGGAAACACCACTTCAGCTATTGAGCGAGTATAATTCTAAATGCCATAACTTCTGTTCTAATGGAAATTTAAAGATAACAATTATATCAAAATGTTCAGAAAACATAGAAGTTTAACATCTAAAAAAATTAAATTTTCGTAAATTTTAGAGCTTTAAGAGTCCTGAGACCCCTTAAATTAAAAGTATGCTTGATTTCCTATTTCGGACACAAGAAGGGGCCACTTTCATAATATTTTTTTTAATCCTCCGTATTCTTTTTATCTACATTATGAAGGAAAAATGTGTCCGTCTGTAATGCTGACATCCTTTTGATGATGGCAACACCAGACGATTAAATTTCGCTTTTAGTGCAAATTTTTAAACTTGTAAACATCGCACACTTTCAATTTTAACACGGTTGAATATAGAAAAAAAAATGTACTTTCAAATGCAATTGTTTTGTATACTATATCCCAATTTACTCATTTTCTTTTGTTTTTAAAATAATTTTCACATGTGATATTTTTTAAACTATCTCATTTGCGTGCAGACAATTACGAAAGGCAAATCCGTTCTCCTTTAAATTAAATTAACCCCTTCAAGGGCGGTGGTTCATTTTTGGACCACTTAATTTTAATTCCTAAATGCGACATTGGCACCAGAATACTGGAATGAAAATTTTCCTTTTATCATACACATGAACATAAGGTTTTGCTTATTTGGAAATAAATTTGGTTGTAAATTCTGGTGTCGATCACTCATTTAAGCATTTTACGAATAGAAAGAAGAACCTTGCCCCTGAAAGGGATAAACAGCTCAGCATTTGTTTCCAGCTTATATTCCAGAACGAAATTAAAACTCCATCAATCGATAAAAATAATAACAAACAATAAACAAAACACAAATTTAAGACATGTAATCGAACTACGAGCTTAATTCGCTGAAAGGATCAGAATAAGAAAGGCTTTTGTAACGGTGCTAATGTCTTTGCGAATTCTTCGTTAATTGGATAAACTTCTTGTTTGATTGACTCTGGGTACGACGCCAATACGAAAGTATCGCTGTTAATAAATTTCAAAACTTTATTTGAATGCATAATTGCTATTTTTTATGAAATGATTTTTGATATTGTTAGTGGGCATTCTAAAAAAATACATTGAGCGTAAAAAAATCTATTAGAATTTTCAATTAAAAAAAAAGTTTTCGCCTATACATGGGAGACTAGAGAGGATTGACCATACGGGAACTTAATTCACCCATCAGTTTCCACATTTAAAAGGATTTCAGAGTTTTATCAATAGGTGTCAACCAAAGCTACGGGAATGCTCAAACAACAATCTCTCTTTCATACAGATAATAAAAATAGGTGTGTAAAAAATCAATTGTGAGGTGTTTTCAACCTAAAAGTTGTATTTTTTAGAAACATTTTGTAAGCTTTTTTCAGATAAAATACATCACAGAAATTTAAGTAAGTAGGTTTTATGTAATGCAGAAATATCGAGCTTTCATTCCAGGCATAAAGATAGTACAGTTAGGCTTAATATAACAATGTGCTATTCTTTAGTAAAGGGCTATGTGGAGAGGCTTGACCTAGTCAGTGGGAGGGAGGGTTGACCAGATGTTCAAGGTTCCCTTAAGCCTTTGAGCTCTGGGGGTGAATTTCTTTAAAATGCCCAAATATCACATTGGCACCAATATTTTGTAAAAAAAAAAAAAAAAAAAAAAAAAAAAAAAGATTTGACATATGATATACGCGAAAAAAATGCATTAATCTATTTTTAAATAATTTTGGTTTAATATTCCGGTGCCAATGTGACATTTGGAGATTAAAATTAAGTGGAAAGAAATTCACCCATCAGAGCTCAAAGGGTTAACGCATTCACGACGGGAAACGAGAATTCTCGTTTTCATTCAAAAAATATCATTGACTAAAGGCGGGGCTTCTACCTTTAAAAAAATGCATTTATATCATGTTGTCCATGTTTTTTTAGATTGCCAGACATTTTATATTAAATTCCTCCTTTGAAAGATACTTAACGATGCATAAATTTGGGAAACCTATCTAGAACACCAATTTACTAAAGACTTTCAGAACAGGGAGGAGCTTCTACTGTTTTAAAATTCAGATTTGATAAAAATTGCCCGTTGGAAATGTGTTAATTAAGGGGTTTGGGAAATCTTTTAATTATGCACTATGCATAATGAAAAATTAATGGTTATATATAAAAATGAATGTAAATTTATTCTGCAAAGGTACAGTAAAATGGGGTGAGGGAAAAGAAAATGTTTAAAACTGATTAAAGAATGATGTAAAAAATTGCTATTTGCACGGCTCGAAAAAAATTAATGAAATATTAATGCGAAAGTTGATAGGAACATTTTTCCATTTAAATATTACTTACAATAGGTAAATAGAAACGGTGGAAAAGACTAGAAAGTACGAAAGCAGCAGTCTTAACCAAAGCGATATAAGTAAGCGTCCTATCTTAAATGGGATAGGTAACCGCACACTGTAAAAAAAAAAAAAAAAAAACGGAAATACTACTGGCAATCTAGACGCCAGTACTATTTCCGTGTTTTTACGGGAATTTTTACCCATAAATTACAGAAAATTTTCCGTTTTTAATCAGAAAAACGGAAAATTTTCTGTAATTTATGGGTAAAAATTCCGGAAAAAAAACGGAAATAGTACTAGCTATTTCGGTTTTTTAGTCCGTTTTTTTTACAGTGCAATATTGAAGGCGAGGTCACATCAATCAAGGTCGCACGCCACGTAGCGGACGAGGTTAAACTACAGGAAGATGCCTAGCTGTTTTATTACTAAGCACCACTAAAATTGTAAAAATTTTTTCACCTTGATTAATAGTTGAAACGTATCTGACAAGACGAAGAAAGCTTCGTGGTGTCAAGTGCATCTAGACGCCCCTTTCGCTACGTCATTATTGTGCAATGCATGTGGTAAGCAAAATTCAGTTCCATGAGCGACAAAAGATGTAGAAAGTATTCGCAGATGGTAGATATCCTGCCGTATATGACGTCACAATAAAAGCCCGTGTATGTGGATTATCACTCCGTCCACAAGATGGCGCAACTGTGTTATTACGCCTAGAGAACCGAGTTTCTCTAATTACGCCCAATTCCAGTTTTAAGTTTGTACGCTTACTTATATCGCTTTAGCCTTAACCATTTCCGGGGCAGTGGTATATTTATGAAACCACTTTATTTTATTTCCCAAACTCCACAATGGCACCAGAATTTTTCTAAAATCTTTTCAATTTAATATGTATGTGAAATACAGCTTTTTTCACATTTCCAAATAAATCTGTTCGTATATTCCGGTGCCAGTCATTTATTTCAACATTTTAGTACTGAAAGTACTTTGCCTTTGAAAGGGTTAAAAGATGTTAATGATAAGTTAACCAGTTCAAGACTGGGATGTTTTATACGGATTTTATTCGTTTGGCGCCACTTTTTTTAAATTATTTGACTTAACTTTATAAATCACGAAAATGTCGTAATTAAATAAAATCAATTTTACTTTTCTTTTTTACTGATGTCACACTCAAGCGTTTTAATCACTTTTTGAGGGTGCATATATGCATCCATAGTCCCGAACGGGTCAAGTGCTCATGCGGCTAGAAAAGTACATAGCATGGATCGAAAAACTTTGGGAAGGTATGTCGAACATAATGAATAGAGTGAGATGAAGCCAAACTATGTAACAACTAGAGTTGTCAGGTCGAATGTCACAAAAAGTAGGACAAGGAAACAAACAAAAAAAAAACAAAAAAAAAAAAAAAAAAAAAAAGGCTGAACAGTGGCTACAAAATTCGGACATTATAACGCATAAAACCCATGAAAACGGAACCTGTCTCTAGCGGAATATTGTCTTAAATGTTAAAATTTAATTTCCCTGTTGTACAATCATACCTGATCAGACAAAACCCTGTTTAAAACAAAATTTTTCTCCTCTAACATGCGATTACGCCTAAACAGATTTGTTGAAGCATCATATTTTCAAAAATATTTTTTTATAATAATTAAAGCATGTAGCATAAATTTATTTTGCTTTTTTAAAACTGATTTTATTTCTCTTCACAAATATTTCAATATAAAACACAGTGAGTCAGGCCCCCCATATAGTGGGTCAACCCTCCCCTATGTGGGGAGCGCTGACCCATTATTTTCTCATGATTAAAACCAATCATTTTTCAAATTTCTTATATGTTACACTTATGTAGCAATTTTATTTTGATAACTGATTGTATAACGAATAAAATTATATATAAAACTTTTTTCTACGTTCAATATTTAAAAAATAAAAAATCATTTTCTAAAAAGTGGGTCGATCCTCCCTAGTCTTCCCTACTTGTTTCCGGCAAGCCCAGGTTTATTCTCTAGTTTCTTTAACACTAGAACCGCCATTAGATGTCATTTTCACCCCTTCTAAATTGAAAATAGGCGATTCGAAATAGAAATTCTTTCGTAAAATATGTTAAATCTATGCAGCCCAAAAATATGCTAATTAAGTAACTTAAATAGCTTTAAATAATAATTCTGGTGTGCAACACTTTTTATAAAACTTGAGTAAAATAGCCGGCGGTTCTAGTGTTAAAGTGCAAAATGTGATAAAAATTTTAGTCGATTGGAATTCTTGAATTTTTTTAATTTTAGAAATTTAACCCAGAAAGATCTCTGTAACTCATGGCAACTTTCCGTTACATTAAAGTTTTTATAATATTTTGTACAATTAATGAATATCAGTATTCAAACAGATTCAACAAGGAACAAGTTGAAGTGTTGAATATCATTATTAATGCTTGAAAATGACTACAAATTAAAGATAACGTTACTTAAGGAAGCTGATTTTATAAACAGATTAAATTATCAACATTAAAAACTTTGACGTTGAGTTGATAATTGAATTAAATATATTTATTTTAGCAGCGGTTTAAATCATAGCCCAACTGTTTCATTTTGAATCCGTTACTATCAGATCTAATCTAAATTATCTATGACTTAAATTAAATTTTAATTCCCATTAATTAGATTTCATCAATTTACTTCAAGAAATACGCTTTGTTTCAGGAATATTTTACACATATCTAATTATTAAAAATGTATCTTTCTTTGTAAATTCTTGACCGGACCGTTTTTCTGCAAAAATCAAATTTGCTACAAATTCTATATTAATACATTTTCTGCGGTCAGGGTTGCCAGTTTGGTTTCCAATTTTAATCCGAAAATTCGAATTCACACCGGAAATTTTGCAAGAAGAATTTTCACTTTATGTGATCGTCAAACGTATCTCATTAAATAAAGCATAAAATATGTTCTTTAATTCTGGTATGAACTCAAACTTTCTGAATAAAAATGGAGGCCAAACTATCAACCCTGGCTGCGGTATGTTTTTGTGAAATCTGGCTTTTAAAACAGTAGAAGCTCCTCCCCTTTATGAAAGTACTTGGTAAATTGTTTTCCTGGAAATTTTTCTCAAATTTATGCATTAGTAAATATCTTTTATTGTACGGATTTAATATAAAATATCTTACATGCTAAGAAAATATGGACAATATAATATAAAAATATTTTCTGTAATATAGAAGGTGTCAGTTTGCCTGGTAAAACAGTCAGTTTGTTCACTGGTTGTCACAATATAGCAAAAGCGCAGGGCCTGACTTCCACCAAAGTAAGCTTCCACGAGTAAAAAGGAAAATCAATTTCTAATATTATTTATGACTGAAATGTTGCCTTTAATAAGGCGTTTAAATAAGGAAAAAAAAAGTCTATACAAATTTACTGGTGGAAGTTTTCATCGGTGGTAATAAACGCCTGCGAAAGCGGTTAAAATTGTAGCTTCACTATTTTAAGGACATGTCAGATCCTCTTTATTAACCCTCTCGCTACGCATCCCGAGAGTTTCTCGGGCAACGTAAAAGTAGCAAAATTTGCTCAACTCTAGATTTGATCGGGGATGCATTTTCTCCGTCTAATTAACCCGCCTTGATCATTCCCACCAGTTACTTTTTATTGTAAATTTTGCCTTATCTATCGGAGCATTTTCCCGATTAAATCAGGTGAAAATTTTTGTTTTGAAAAACCGGTGGCAAAAGAATAAAAATTCTTAAAAGACACTCGTCGCGAAGGAATCAAGTACGCAATTTTGAAGCTATTTTGATAAAACAATTACGCAGCGAGAGGTTTAATAGTTCCATGGTTAATGCTAGATTGTGTAAAAATAATAGCGGTTTGTAACTCAGGTACAGTGTCTAGAAGTACCGTAATTTCCGGCGTATAATCCGCGGGTCAAACAATCATGTTTGGACCAGAATTTTTATTTAAAAGTTGAAGTTAAATATTTACTCCGATGTACGAAGTTGCATTTTATCAAATATAAATTCTGGGTCCAAATTACCTGGGCCCTGTTTACTCAGCGGATTATACGCCGGAAATTACGGTATATGTTGTGTAAATAAACAAGAAAAACCATATCCGAAAAAATAAGCTTTCACCAGAGAAAGCTATGATGGAGTCTCTTGCTACAAACGAATCCGGTGTATTTTTAGATATTTCTGATGCAATTTAAACTTCGGACAACTTAAATTTTGCGAAAAGCAGAATTTAAAATGTTTATGTTTTAATACGCGATACATTAGGAATGAATGAAAATTCAGGCATATATTTGATCAATGCCGTCATTTCTGGCGTATAATCCGCGGATCAAACAATCATGTTTGGATCCAGAAATTTTATTTGATAATCGAATTCAAATATTTATCCTGATCTAATAAGTTAAAATTTAGTAAATAAAATGTCTGGATCCGTACATGATTGTTTGTTCTGCGGATTATACGCCGGAAATTACGATGAGTATTAAATGTCCGATTGGAAAGCGTTTTATTATTTAGAAATTCTGAATTTACACCAGAAAAATTTGAATAGTAATTTTCTTTTGTATTATTTTTGGAATACCTATCATCTTATAAAATAAAAATAACTATAAAAACTTTCTGGCGAAGATTCGAAATGTCTAAATAAAAAAACAGCTTTCAAATCGGACATCTCATACTTAATGACCAAACATTTTAACCCTTAAATGCCTGATTTTTCAAAAATCATTGTAATAATGTTTTTCGTCTTTCATTTTTTAAATAAATCATGGGAAAAATACTTTAAAAAATCATATTTTGTTTTAAGTATAGTTTACGGCTAAAAAACAGTTTGTTACTAATCGGCAATACTGGTGTTTAATTGAAAAAATAATTTCCCTTGATAAAACTGAATAATATTAAACACACAAGAATTTTAGGAACTATAATAAGAAATAAATTTTACTTGCTCACTGCAGGTCAAAATAGCGTATTTCGCAAGCTTCCAAACAAAACAAAAAGAACAAGTAGCAAGAAATGAAAAAATAAATCAATCTTTATTCTTAAACAGCACAAGTGTTACCATCTGCATGTTGAAAATCGATTTAGTAATATCTTCAGAATGTATTTTATTGGCAACATTAGGCATTATATCTTCAATATTATTCTAATAGTATTTTAGAGCCTAAATTGGGTATGTTGCCGAACAGCAACACGAGGCATTTAAGGGTTAAATACATTTCGCACCACATATTACTAGACGCTTTAACCAATGCTTAGTGTTTAGATTTTCAAACAATAAATTCGATGACCGTGCCACCTGAGAAAATGTCATTTTTTAAATATTTTTTAAAGCAATATTGGTATACGCGATTTCCATACTATCTATTTCTAGACATTGTATCTCAGGGATCGAACGGTTTTTACTTATGAGTATCAGTTTTTACAGAATGGTTATATTCCACTTATTTAACCACAAAATATCTGTCGTCTAATACTGCCAAGAATACGAGTCTAAAAAAGTGATAAGTAAAAAATAGGAATAGTGAAATCCCTGAATTATAAACCGCCGTTAATTTTTACGCAACCGAATAACACATACAGAGGGAAAAAAAAATTTGGAAAGAAATATATTTCTTTTATCGAGAAGGCCATAGTTATCTGCAATTGACAGTTTAACACTTTAGTGCGCGGCTTTGCATATATGCAAAGAACAGTGTTTTGAATTTAATAGATTGTTTTTATTAGTATATACCTAATTCACACCAGAAAATTAAAATAGCAATATTTGCTTTAATTAATAACAGACATTCCGTATTTAAATATAGCGAAATTAACCATTGAAACTGTCTGGTGTAAAGTCAGATTCTCTGAACTACGTAATTTCCAGAAAGTATTCTATCATGGGAATTAAAGGGTTAAAGGTAAAGTTTTATAAAATAAATACTTATATAAATTAAGGTATTTGGAGACATACTTATTAAAATATTTGCTAATATGCAATATTTTAGCGTAAAACAGCCACACGACAGTCGTTATTACTTGTATTGCAGATGTGCAACAGAAGAAAAGATTGACGTATTACATGAAAAATGTATCTCTGATTTTTTTTCATTATTTGCCAGTGTAATAAACCTTTCAGAGAATAATATATAATTTTTTCGAAACAAAATAAAAAATCGCGCATTTAAGGGTTAAAAAATAACAACAATGCATAATAAGGAACAATAATTTAAAAAAAACGAATACATGAAAATGAACACATTTCTATCGTCTTAAATACAATTTGATTTTAATTTTTGTCCTTTCTTATTGTATTCTCATGATAAAAATTATCACAAATTTACTTCATACATTCTAATTTTTAAGCACACGCGATCACAATTTACTTCGCATTAATTTCACCACGCCTTTACGAATGATAATCATCGCTTTATTTAACCCATTGAAGGGCGGTGGTTCATTTTTGGACAACTTAATTTTAATCCCTATATACCACATTCGCACCAGGATATTAAAATTAAAATTTTCCTTTTATTAAGTACTTGAACAAAAGCATTTGCTTATTTTGAAATAAATTTGTTTGTAAATCCTGGTGTCATTCACTCATTTCAGCATTTTGCAAATTGAAGCACCTTGCCCCTAAAAGGGTTAAAGACCGAAATTCTGAGTCAAGTAAGGTAAAATTTACTATTAAAAAAATATTGTTTCCAATTTTCCCGGTTTTGTGTCTATACACTGCTTTAATACAGATAGATAACTCTAGGACATTTCGTAGCTACTAAACAATCGGGTTTCTGACGGGGGGGGGGGGGGGGGGCATTACTATTTCGGAATAGAAATATTAGCTTTATTTATTGACAGCAATTTGCGATTAAATTAAACAAAAATTACGGTTCTCAAATTGTAGGAGTAAAAAATCGGTATCTTTGATAGCTAAGCCATGCTGTGACTCATTTACTCAGGTTTTCTACGGGTCTTTGAATTTGAATATCACTTCTCCGAATAGTAATATTCATCGTATTTAATTGCAAAATCCTGAACGAACGCTGTTATCAATGATTAAAATGATACGCACTAGTGGGACGGGACAATTGTCATCACTAAATTTTTATCGTATTATGTCCCTTATTTAATCTCAGAAATTCTATCATTAAATAAGGCAAAAGTATTAGTTTAGTGGTGACAATCAGCACACTGTCGTGTATGTGTCTCACCAGTGCTGCTATTGATCGAGCATCACTAAACATGGTTTCGAATTATTTTATCTAACATTCTAAATTTGGATTCTGTTTCGAGTACATTTTTTAAGCGTTCAAGGCGTACACAGAGCATCAAAACAATGTTTCAATAAGGTTATTTGGGGCAACTGGGCCATGATTTTACAATGTGACTCTGGAGCTTCTGACAATTCAGCTTCAAAAAGCTAATGTTCATTTGAATTAAAGTCTGAACTTTTGTAAATGTGTTCAGTTAGGTTCCCTCTATCAGACAGAAATGCTCAAAATTACATTTTAATATTTAAAAATATAAAAATATGCATATTTCATCTTTATTTCCTCATGGGTCCAGTTGCCACATAAAAATGGTGTAAGTGGACCAGGAGGGTCTATGTTCCACACGCGTTTTTTTTTTTTTGTTGTTGTTGTTGTTTCATATGAGATATCAGGTCCTGTTTGAAAAAGTGTAAACAACTTAAAAAAAATTTAACCAGGCAGATCATGTAAATTATTTATCCACTAAAGAGCGTTGTAAGAAAAACCTTTGCTGTCAATGTGTCTAAAAAACCACTAAAAGTGAAAATATTAGATTTATTTATACCAAAAACATAAAAATTAAGAAAGTACTTATGTACTTTAGTATAGGTAATAAGTATAAAAATCACATGGGTATTTTAAGGAAAAAAATAGCAAGGTAAATTTATGAACAAACGGCTACGTAAGCACTTAAGTACTTTATCTGTATCCAATAAGGAAGATAACTTCCATATTCCTTGTTTTAAAAAATTCAACTTATTTTACACAAACAAATGAATCTTAAATGAGTGGAATCCAATTATATAAGACTCTATTCCAGTTTTCGTCAATACTGAATTTCAATGAGAATTTCGTCAAATTATTCAGCTGTATCTAAGTTGTCTTCCCTTAGAGCGAGTTATGTTTGGTCGCGAAATTTGGCGATATCTTGAAGTGATTAATGAACTTGGTCGAAATGGTTCTTCCAATGAACTTGGTCGAGATCTTGGTAAGTCCTGTACACATGCTCAGTCACATCGAAATCGGTTAATATATACGAGCGCTATCGCATGACAAAACCAGATTGTTTCAAAATGTTAGGCACCCTAGAATTTCAAACTGCAATATCTCAGTCTATTTTTAAGATAAAGACGAAACAAAAAATACTACGCAATTCATGTATCAAGGTCAGACGCTTAAGGAAAAAAAGATTTTGTAACTTTTTTTTAAATTTTAAATTTTAAAATTTTAAATTAAAATTTATGTATATACCGCCGTTTTGAAACAAGATAGTGGATGAAACTAACGAATTCGGTCGAGACCTTGTTATGTCCTGTACACAAACTCAGTCATATATTCAAATTGGTTAAACACGTCTGCTGTCGCATGATAAAAATCAGATTGTTTCAAAATGTCAACCATCCTTTATATTCAAACTGCTACATATCAGCCATTTTTAAAGATAAAGACGAAAGAAAAGGTCAAACACTTTTTTGTATCTCTTTTTGAATTTTGAAATTAAAATCATTTTAAATTACCTTCATTCTGAAACAAAATGGCGAATGGAGCTGGCTAATAAACTTAGTCGATACCTGTGTGTGTCCTGTATACATGCTCGGTCACATCCAAATCGGCTCATAAATACGAGGGTTACTGCATGGCAAAAATCAGATATGTATATAAATCAACATTTGAAAAATGGTTTGTTTTGGGGCCTGGGGATCATGATCGGTGAAATATACGTAAATTTATCGGAATTGCTGCCCTCCAGGTGGCTGCAATAGGTATCTTTTTACTTTTTGTAATGAAAGCTACCTAAAATGAACTGAAAATTAAGTCAAGCAAAAAATACATGTGCATAAATGTTGTTTTTAAAAGTTTTGAAAATAATTACATAATAAAGATAAAGCATCATAACGCTACTTAACCCTCCGTCTACCAGACGGGTCCATTGGACCCGACAGGTACATACAAAATATTCATTCAAATCAGAAATTTCTTTAAAATAAACTAAGTATATAAACCAGACAAAAATAAGGTAAATAAATAAGTTAAATAGTTTTAAATAAATATTCTGGTGTAGAACGTTTTATTAAAACTTGAATAAAATTCCCGGTAGATCTAGGGTTAATGAAGGTGATTTTATCAGCAGATTAAATTTCCAGGATCTGAACTTTGATGTTTAACTTCTTTTCCACCTTGATTATTGAATTAAATTTTTTCCCACAGCAGTTTAAATCATAACTCAACTATTTTCTTTTTAAGTCTAATCTAATCTAAGCGGTCCAAGGCTTAAATTAAATGAAAAATTTATATTAATTAGATGTTATCAGCCTTCTTCTCTAAACTTTAGTTTCAGAAACTTTTTATCTATAGTTAATTGTTCAAAAACTACCAGATTCAATCAACCAATGCAGTTCAAGCGAAAATAATTGTTGCACGATGAAATATTTCATTATAGCGAAAAAATAGAAGCAGTTAACGAAGTCTAGTACTTTTTAAACGTGAAAAGTTACCAAAATTTTTAAAACTTGTTATTTTAAATATGTTAGACCCACTGGGAATATTTATGTAACTCTACTCTTTTAAATTTTGCTTTTTAACGCTGGAACACATATCAAGAGTAGATTCGACTCCAACCAATTGATTAATAGTCAATTGAATCCAGTAATTTCCTCATAAAATAAGTAAAATTTAATCCACACAGGAATAAGTTAAATATGTTAAATAGTTTTAAATAAGAATTCTGATATAAATACTTTTATGAACTTTGAATAAAATTTCCGATTGTTCTAGCGTTAAAAAATTAAATGTATTTATTTTTTTTTGTTATTTTAACCCCTTAATTCTCGCTCCCGTCATATTCTCGGGCTGCGTCTTTTACTCAGATTGTTTGACTCCCACCAGTTTTATAAAATAGTGAATTTGGCTATATCTTAGTATGGATTTACCTGTCATTAAATAAGGGGAATATTTCTTTTTCATAAAAGTGGTGCCAATAAGCAATTTGAATTTTTTAACCGCAATTTAATTCGAGCGTGAAGGGGTTAAATAAAAAGAGCTGATACCTATTTTACGCGCAGACTAACGGTTATAGAGTTCGGTCGTATTTTAAAAATTGATCTTTAGTCAATACAAGAAGTATCTCGCACCATTAATAGTATGTCGAGTATGACCGCTGCCATCGAAATACTCAAGGCCAGAGGACACGAGTTGTGATGTCATCACTAATCGACCGACTTCTCACTGGTGTTGAAATTCACACGGGAAAATTTTTTAACAGCAATTTTCTTTCATTTTATTTATGGAATATTTATAGTCTTATAAAACAATAATAACAATTTAAACTTACTGGGGACAATTCGGAATCCCTAAATAAAAATTCAGCCAGATGTGGAATGCCACATTGTTGCCGCATCTGGCTGATTTTTTATTGGAGGATTCCAAATTGTCACCAGTATGTTTAAATAATTATTACTGTTTGATAAGATGATAGGTATTCCACAAATAAAATAAAATTTCTATTAACAATTTTCCGGTGTGAATTCCACCACTAGTTAGAAGTCGGTTCATTAGTGATGCCGTCAGAGCTCGTGTAATCAGGCATTGAGTATTTCGATGGAAACGTTATGACTGACGCCTAATCGTACAATATCCCTGTTTCACACAATTCAATATTTCACCGTATTTCGAGTAATAATATTTTAATGCATTAAAAGTAGAATTTTGCCTTTTCCTAAGAGTTAATATTATTTTAAGTGGTAATCCTTCTTTAGAGATTTTGTTATCTAAGTATAACTCTACTAAAAATATTCACATCTATTAAAATATATTTAAATTTAAAATATTGATTAAGATTTAAATATACACCGAGTTCGTTATCCGATAAATCAACACAAACTTCAGATGACTTCAGTCGTCTAATTTTATGCGACAGAACAGCTAAAACTCTCTATCATTTAGATTATTAAAACCTAACTCATTTTAATAAAGATTAGAGTATTTAATTTTTAATGAAAATTTAAAGTCGCTGCAACATTAATAATCAATGAATAAAAAGCACCTTTAAAGGCATTAAAATTAAAAGACAGAAAACTTAAACATAGGATTAAAAAGCTAATTTATTTTAATGCAATTTCTTAAATTTGAAAAACAAATACAATTACGGATTCTTTTTTAATTTTACAGTAACTCATTTATTTTATATATTAGGTCTGATGAAAATTACTTAAAACTATGCAAATGAATTCCATTGTATGCGGAAAGCGTGGTTTTAAAGATTATTACAATCTGTTGAGAAATTGGAGATCATTTGTGGATGTTTACGTTAGAATTCCAAAATCTGTTTTAATTCCAACATTCAAGGGATTATAGTTGCCAGTCTAGAATTAGGGATATTTATAAATTTAATCACTGCATCAGTAATCTAAAACGACTCAAGCGATTAAATATCAGGATTTTAAAAACTTTTTGAAAGGAATTATTTCAAATGCGATAAGTTAATAAAGCTTCAGACTTTTATATCTATACATTAGTTTTATTAGAATAGTTTCATATAAAAATAAATATTATTAGTTAAAACATTTTTTTTAAATTTCAGTATGCTAATAATCATAAAATGCGTTACATTATTAACCATTTAACCCTTTAACCCTTTAGTGCGCAGCTTTGCATATATGCAAACAACGGTGCTTTGAATTTAAAGGATATTTTTATTCGTATATACCCAATTCACACCAGAAAATTAAAATAGCAATATTTCCTTTAATTAACAACAGACATTCCGTTTTTAGATAAAGCGAAATTAGCCATTCAAACTTTCTGGTGTAAAGTCAGATTGTCCGAGCTACGTAATTTCTAGAACGTATTCTATCATGGGTATTAAAGGATTAAAGGTTAAGTTTTATAAAATAAATAATAATATAAAATAATGTATTTGGACATATACTTATTAAAATATTTACTAATTTGCATTATTTTATCGTAAAACAGCCACACGACAATATTCTTTATTTGTATTGCAGATGTGCAACAGAAGAAAATATGGACGTATTATATGAAAAATGTATCTCTGATTTTTTTCATTATTTTTCTTGTGTAATAAACCTTTCATAGAATCACATATAATTTTTTCGAAACAAAATAAAAAATCGCACATTTAAGGGTTAAAACCCCTTGAAGGGCGGTAGGATATACTATATCCAACCTAATTTAAATCAACATTTGCACCAGAAACTTTTAGTTATTATTATTTTCTTAAGTTGGTGGAAAAACGTTGAAAATTTGCATTTTCTTTCTTTCAAACAAAATTTTCAAAAATTCCAGTGATATTGCAGAAACACAATTACTTGTCATTAAAAGGGTTAATCCATGACTTTTTATTTTGCTCCAAAAAAATTACAGTTCAGTCTATTTTTGTTAACCCTTTGTATCACCTCGTTGCACAACTGCAACATACCCAAAAGTCATTGTGATTTGTAGTGTGGGTTTTACATAGCTGCCAACTTTTGCGCTTTTTTCTTACCACTAAAATTTAAAAGCCATTTTTGACTTATTGAATCAGAGAGTTCGCCGATTAAATATGGAAAATTTTACTATTAAATTTTAGTGGTAAGAGAAAAATTTGCAACTCTGGCCCTGTTAGCGGATGTATGTCACTAGCCACCAGTGTTGCCGCATCTGGCAGATTTTAATAGATATTTTGAATTCACACAACAAAAATTTAATTGGTAATTTACTTTTACTTTATTTATGGAAAATAAATCATCTTGTAAAGCAAAAATAAGAGTTAAAACTTTCTTATGAGAATTTGGAATGTCTAATTTAAAAATCAGCTAGGTATCATGACGTATGCTACGGACGTCATTCTCGGAAGTGACCAAAATAGCTTGACGTACGTCAAAGAATGCAAGAGGTTAAAGGACGATTTTATTTATTGTTGCTATCTCCCAAAGGAGTAGCCAATATAAATTACTCACAGAATTCTTAACAGATGGCAGTACTGAGTAATTTTTTCCTTATAAAGTTTTATTTATCATATTTGAATATTTTCTCGTCGTTATTACAAAATAGCTTTGTATTTATTTATTGTATTAAAAAGTCTGGAGACACCAAAAAATATAATGTTTGCAAAGGTAAGTTCGTATACTTTGCAAATTTGAATTATAAAATTGGCAATAACATAGATGGCAACTTGTACGGATTTTTCTTACCACTAAAATTTAATAGAAATTTTTGACTTATTTAAACATTCAAACTGCTTGGATTTCGGTGATTCAATTAGCTAAAATTTACTATAACATTTTAATGGTATAAAAAATCCGTACATGTTGGCAGCTATGCAATAATTATAAGAAGTGTGCAACTTTCTGTTTATTGCAGAAATAAAAAGTACATTTTAGACAACCCAGATAGCATGAACATTAGCAGCAAGTTTGATTTTTTCTGATGTTATCTTGCCGTGATAAGTTTGAATTGAGAAATTTGCAGTAAATCTCCCGCAAGGTATACCATCACCCACTTGCATGAGTAGTTTGTTGTGAAACTGATGGCAATACTGTCTTTAATTCACGAAAGTGACGAACGCAAAAAATCCCTCTCGTTGAGAGAATATACCTTCAGCAGATACGCAGAAATTTTTATTCGGTTCCCACCGCTTTTTTTAAACGCTATGCTTCACAAAGACAAAAAAAAAAGGTTCGAATTGAAAAGCACAAGTATTACCCTAACATTTTTATGGTGGTAAAAACAATTCATGTACTTCAACAGTGTGTATTCGTCAATAGAAGTGATCAGGTTTATGGACACCTTCGAAGGGGTTAAACTTATAGTTTAATTTGCAATAAATGTGATACAGCATGAATTTAACTTGCATGACATGTTAGCTGCTTTTACAAAGTGTGGTGACTTTGATGTTTGCGTTATCTTGCTACATTCATGTTATGAACTTTCAGTCTCATCTTGCTGCAGCTTTGCAGGTTTTCAAAGCAACACATCTGCAAATTTTCTGCAAATTAAAAATGCTATGTGGAAAACATTTTTTATTTTTAACCTTCCTACCCTGTTGAAATTTTACTCAACCTTAATAGAAACATTTCACAAAAGAACTTTCTTTAAAAACTAATTAATGTATTTATTTATGTTAGTTTTTGATGCCTTTTATTTATTTTACTTTACGAAAATATTTCTGGTTCGAATCGAATCTTATGAATTATAGAAATGGGCCAATTAGACCCATTCAGGGTATGAAGGTTGAGTTCCAAAATTTTTAATTATTTTTAGATGTTTAAAATGGTGTTTTCTAATGCATAAGTTCATATTTTGGAAATCGGAATTATTGAATTACAAAACATTAATTATCAACTAGTAAAATAGTGAAAAACTTTATTTGTGTTTGTATTAGGTATAATGTCGTAATGTCATTCCTGTGTTACATACCAAAAATTGCTCAAAAAATCATAATTTTAAGTTATATAACTTCCCAAGCAATAAAGACAGTATAAAGAAATTTTCAAGAAACTTACATTGATTTCTTTAAAATGTGATAACTTCCCGAGAATTAAAGGAAATGGCCATGATCCAGGACATTGCCCCATAAATGCTAGGCTTGAGCGCGGACACAAAAAATGACGACTGTCGCAGGCACGATTTCTTTCAGCGTTTTTGCGGCTCCTTTAATTTGAAAACCAATATTTTTTTTCAGTTTTTTTCAGTTTCTTTTTCTGAGATTAAATAAGTCAAAGAGAACATTTAGAAAATACTGGCGTCTAAATTCAGGGGAGCGTACAAATGCTTAACCCTTAAATGCACGATTTTTAAATTTGTTTCGAAAAAATTATATATGATACTCTGAAAGGTTTATAACACAGAAAAAATAATGAAAAAAATCAGAGATAGATTTTCCATATAATACGTCAATCTTTTCTTCTGTTGCGCATCTGCAATACAAGTAAAAACTACTGTCGTGTTGTCGTTTTACGCTAAAATAATGCAAATTAGTAAATACTTTAATAAGCATGTCTCGAAATACCTTATTTTATATAATTATTTATTTTATAAAACTTAACCTTTAACCCTTTAATTACCATAATAGAATACGTTCTAGAAATTACGTAGTTCAGAGAATCTAACTTTACACCAGAAAGTTCCAATGGTTAATTTCGCCTTATTTAAATATGGATTGTCTGTTTTTTAATTAAAGCCAATATTTCTATTTTAATTGTCTGGTGTAATTAGGTATATGCGAATAAAAAAATCTATTAAACACAAAACAGTGTTGTTTGCATATATGCAAAGCTGCGCACTAAAGGGTTAAAAAAAATCCCCATTTTTTCAGTCATCGCACAGGCCTAGTATTCAGAGGGCGGTGTCAAGGACCAAACAACAGTCATCAAGACCGTCCGTAATTCCGGATGCATCTCACAGTGCATAACTGTGGCGCATAGTCACGCGATGCTAATTCACTTTCGTACCTGTATTATTGTATACTAAATTTGGCATTATTTAGTCTTTAAAAGTTATTAAATAAGGCGATTAAATAAGGCGAAATTGAATATGTAATTATTCTGGTGGTAAAACAATACAGCATCCCCTGACGCTATTCCATTTGTACATATGGTTTTACTAACCCAACTACATTGCACTTCACTTTATTTTATTACATCCTATATAAAGTAAAGTGATTCTGTTGGATATTTTGTAAATTATTTCAGTTTAAATAATTTCAAAATTTTCAAGCTCACGCTTGACTTGGAGTGAGACATCATCCATTTATGACGGCAGAAGTGTATTGCGACCCTAGATTTCTATACAAAAATGTTTGTTGCAGTATGCCTTGTAACCACTTAAAACTTAAATGCGCGATTTTTCATTTTGATTCGAAAAAATTAAATATGATTCTCTGAAAGGTTTATTACACAGGAAAATAATGAAAAAAATCAGAGATACATTTTTTATATAATACGTCAAATTTTTCTTCTGTTGCACATCTGCAATGCAGTAAAAACCACTATCGTGTGGCTGTTTTGCGCTAAAAAATGCAAATTAGTAAATATTTTAACACGTTCACGCCAGCGCGGTGGGTCACACTCGATTGTCTCAGCGTTGTCAAGTCTCCGGCTTTTTGCACACCACTATTATTTTAGAGAAAATGTTGTTCCTTTAAATTGCCCAATTGTTCTAATTAAATAAAACAACATTTTCTGTATTAAAATACTGGTATTCAAAAAGCCGGAGACTTGGCAGCTCCGAGACAGTCGAGTGTGACCCACCGCGCCGGCGTGAACGTGTTAATGTCTCCAAATACCTTATTTTATATAATCATTTATTTTATAAAACTTAACATTTAACCCAGGGGTGGCCAACTGTGGCACGGTCCACACCGCTAAAATTTTACAGTAATCATTGCCTTACCTAATCATCGAATCTCTGCGATTCAAGAAATCGATTTTTTCTGTAAAATTTTAGTGGTATCGGCCGTGCCACAGTTGGCCACCCGTACTTTAACCCTTTAATTCCTATGATAGAATACGTTCTAGAAATTACATAGTTCAGAGAATCTGACTTTACACCAGAAAGTTCCAATGGCTAATTTAGCTTTATTTAAGTACGGAATGTCTGTTATTAATTAAAGCAAATACTGCTATTTTAATTTTCTGGTGTGAATTAGGTATATACGAATAAAAAAATCTATTAAATACAAAACACTGTTGTTTGCATATATATAAAGCTGCGCACTAAACGGTTAAAATTTTTATAGGACCTTTTGAGATACCCTGTAAATACATTCTTTAACCTTCAAATGCACTAATTATTTTATTTACCATATAGAGAAGATGAATAAACGTGGTGAGTACGAATACTATAATTTAACTCTTTGGACTCCGTTGTCTCTTACACAAATTTTATTCGGTCTGCACCACTTTTTAAAAAGAAGTTTCCTTCAGGCATGCAATTTCAAAAATGTTCTGATTAAGTAAGGCAAAATTTACTTTCCTTTATTACTGGTGCCGAAAAGAAATTTTGCAAAGAAAGATGATGTCGCCTCAGAGGGACAACAGAGTTCAAAGGGTTAAACATTAATCTGAAAAGTATCTAAAATAGTGGTGTCAAACTTTTTCGCAATATGTATGTATACATATTATTACTGGGTATAATGATTGATTTTGTCGTTCGAATGAATCATTGAGTAATGTGCAAAGCGTAGTTGCGAACCTTTGTATTTTTATTAATAAATTGCAACCAGAAATTTTGGAAAAAACAAAAAAACACCAAAAACATCGTTGTCAACATTCACGCTTTTTTTTTTTTTTTTTTTATTAAACAAGTGCACCCAAAAATTTCGTAAATAGAAAGGTTTTTTTAATTTTTATGTGGCTTATAACTTAATTACTATTAAAATAAGAAATTTCTTATGCTTTAAAACTCTTTAAGCTCTGATGGGTGAATTTCGTCCCATTTAATTTTAATCTCCAAACGTCACATTGGCACCGGAATATTCAACTAAATTTATTTGGAAATATATTAATGCATTTTTTCGTATATATTATAAGGCGAATATTTTGTTTACAAAATACTGGTGCCAATGTGACATTTTGGCATTTTGAAGAAATAATCTGCAGATTCGTTATCACAGTACTAAACTGGTTTTATTTTATCCCATACATTAAATTCATTTAAAATTCTTGAAAACTAAGTTAGTTCTTTTACACTCTCTGTTAACGAGATAAACTCGGACTCCATAGAACTAAGTGCAATACATTTCTACTTCGATAATTCCTAAGAAAATAGAACGTTATCAAAATAAATTATATAACCACGACTTTAATGTCGTTTAGTAAGATGCCATTCCCAGTTAGATTCTGAATAGGCACATAAACTTGATGATCTTACATTAGACAGATTTATTTTAAAAGTTTTAGTAGCAAACACATAACTCATAATATCTACCACTACAGGGCTGCCACAGGCGACTATTTTTTAATTCTATCTCGGACCATTTAAAAATTTTTTTCACATACACTTTGACAATAATGGTGTTAAAATATAAAAATAGTCGCCTATGGCAGCCTTGATCATTATTATAACCAATTTTTATATGTATATCCATTACAAAATTGTGATATTGCATTTACAGAAAAGCTAATATCAGGTCTCGATCTATTTGACAAAAATAACAGATACCCGATTAAAGATCGGTAGGGAAATTTGTTCATTACCGATTTTTCAACAATTTTGTTTTCGTTAACGTTACCTGGTAAAATACAGCCAATTTTAAAGGCAAGTCTTTAAATTTAAATTTTAATCTTTCAGTATATGTTCTTTGATGAATAAATAATGAATCAGTATTCTGTTCATAGTTAACACCTAACAAATATTTCGTTAATCCTATTTCAGTAATCTACAAACTATTTTTTAACGTATTAGGTTACAGATTACAATATATTTTCACCTTTAGCAAACAAAACCAAACCATCTACTTATACAAGTAAAATTGCATTACTATTCAGTTTATAAACACAGTTAAACCAATTTAATTTACAAAAGCCGAGATTATATAATATACCGTAATTTCGCGCGTATCCGCCGCACCTCAGATAATTCGAATTCGTACCAGAATTTATTTTAGATAAAATATGACTTGCTTCTGCTTAGAACATATTTGACTTCTTTTTTTCAATAAAATTTCCGGTCTGAAAAAGTCTTACCTAAGCCGCGGCGGATACGCGCGAAATTACGTTAATGTCTAATTCAGAATTCCATTCGCAGCCACTTTGTAAAACACAGTAAATTGATTTATTTAACACTAAAACGACCGGAAATTTTACTCAAGTGTTATAAAAATATTTTACACCAGAATTTTTATTTAAAACTATTTAACTTATTTTTTTAACTTATTTCTCCGTCTAACATATTTAACTTATTTTAAAAAGAAATTTCTGGTTCGAATCGAAATAGTTTTATTTGGTAGTGGTCAAAATGATAAGAATGGCTATGGCGCCACCATCGAAATACCCAAGGCCAGAGGACACGAGTGTGACTCCATCACTAGTCGACCGACTTCGCACTAGTGTTGGAATTCACGCCAGAAAATTTTGAATAGCAATTTCCTTTTATTTTATTTGTGGAATATCTATCATCTTATAAAGCAATAGTAACTATTAAAACTTACTGGTGAGAATTTGGAATCCCCCCCCCCAAAAAAAAAAGCCAGATGCGGCAACACAGTGACATTCCGCATCTGACTGAATTTTTATTTAGGGATTCCGAATTCTCACCAGTAAGCTTGAATAGTTATTATTGTTTTACAAGATTATAGATATTCCACAAATAAAATAAAAGAAAATTGCCATTCAAAATTATCCGGTATAAATTCCAACACTAGTGAGAAGTCGGTCGTTTAGTGATGACGTCACACTCTTGTCCTCTGCCTTGAGTATTTCGATGACAGCGGCTATGGTCGTTCTAGTGTTAACAAACAAAATTAATTTTCGGCACCAGGGCTGCCAGTTTGGCCTCCATTTTTATTCTAAAACTCCGAATTCGTGCCAAAAATTAAAGATACTATTTTTTGTTTTTCTTAATGAGAGAAATTTTGTGATTACATAAAGTACAGTGTCTTCTTTCAAAATTTCCGGGATGAATGTAAAATTGCTAAATAAAATTGGAGGCCGAACTAGCAACCCTGTTCGGCACCTTTCATTACAATTCCACGTGGCAGTTTAATTAACACTGTTCCTTTTATAGACCTATTTAAGTAAGTCAATTTTTTTATTATTTTATGAAGAAATTTCTTATTCAAATCGAGATATTTCAATTTAGTAACAGTCAAATTACCGATTGTTGATGTATTCAGTGTTAATTAAGTTCTTTTTTAACCTTTTCAGGGGCAAAGTGCTTCTATGCGTGAAATGCTGAACTGCTTGAATAACGTCGGAATTTAAAAACAAATTTATTTGAAAATAAGAAAAAATTTTCTTCGCGTACTTGATAAAAGGAAAATTTTCATTCCAAAAATTTGGTGCAAATGTGGCATTTAGGAATTAAAATTAAGTGGTCCATAAATGAATCATCGCCCTTCAAGGCGTTAAATCGGTTTAACCCTTTCAAGGGCGGTGGTTAATTTTTGGACAACGTAATTTTAATTCCTAAATGCCACAGTGGCATCAGAATACTGGAACGAAAAATTTCCTTTTATTAAGAATGTGCACAAAAGCCCTTTTTCTTATTTTGAAATACATTTTTTTTTTTTTTTTTTTTTTGTACATTCTGGTGTCATTCACTCATTTCAGTATTTTAGGAATAGAAGTATCTTACTCCTGAAAAGGTTAAGCCACTTTTTGTAATATAATGGGAATAATATTACAAGTTCACAAGCTTTGACGTGAAATTCAGGTTTTTCGGACAAACATATGCTTACAGCTAGAATTCTAGCTCTTTATCCCTTTCAACCAAGCTATAATTCCCTGAAGTTGTCAAATGTGCGCAGAAAAAATGTTATCACTCAATAACCATGACTCGTATTGACCTGCGGATGGCTGCATTCGATTCAGCGGATAAAATTACATAACAATATACACTGAAATATTTCATAAGAAAATATATTTCATTGCCCTGATATATTAAAAAATTTAGTTTGCCAAATACTGGCAGAAAAGTTTTTATAACTTATAAACTATCGGTACTATATAACTGACAGTGGTCTAATTCTATTCCTCTCACGAGAAGTAAAAACAAAACATTAGAAACGGTGATCAGAAACGAATTTTGTGACATATGGGATACATTGCAGAATTTTTGCAAGAAAACCAGGTTTCTGGCCCACTGTATCAGTGTTGCCAGTGGGCTACTTTTTTTTAAATTCGAGATTTCTTGATAGGCACCACTTTTCTGAAATGGTAAAATTCCCATAGTTTTCACTTTAATTAATATGCCATTAAATGAGCGAATTTTACTATTTCAAAAAAGTGGTGCCAATCAAGAAATCTGAATTTAAAAAAAGTACCGTACTGGCAACACAGTACTGTATGGCGTACCAAGAGCAAGATCCACAGTATTTCGATTCCACTATTTTGGGAGAAATATTCTGCACGTTATTTACAGAGTTGCCAGATTTGGCCCTTGTTTAAATTCTGAAATTTTACATTCGCACCAGAAGTTGTGTATAGTATTATTTTCTTTAATTAACCCATTCCGGCATGGTGGGTTAAATTCTGTCCACTTATTTTTAATGCACAAAGGAACCAGTATTTGGGAATGAATTTTTCCATTTTAGATTGTACGTGAGGAAAAGGTTTTGGTCAATTCCAAACCAATATTACCATTTTTAGTATTTTGTTTTTTATATAAAATAGGTAATACACATATTTTCTGATAGTACTAAACCTATATTTTTTATATTTGCAATGTATTTTATAAAAGGTTGAAAAGTCCAATTCAATAAAATCCATTATAGTCAGCATAGCTTTTTTAGGTGCTTATTTGTTTGTCTGTTACATATTGGATGTTCGTATGTTACAGGTTAGATTACATATCTTTCATAACTATATTGTGGCAATTATCAAATTTTGTGGAAGTTAAATTCTTCCGAACTGCCTCTGAATAAAAATTATATATAATATAGACAAACATTAAGGTTTCCGAAAAGCATGGTAATTTCTGTTTGTTACAATACCACTTTTTTAATCGTAATTATTCACATTAAATAATTTATTCATATTAACTATATTAATTTACCTTATAATATCATATACTAATTGCAACCATCTCTTAATCACCTGATTATTATTTTTAAATAAGGTAAAGTCATTTTTTCCTCTATGACAGTTAGTTTGTTACAATGGAATTGCCCTTTTACTTATTTCCAAATAAATTTGCTCGCTAGTCCCGGTGTCAATCCATTATTTCAACATTTTAGCAACAGAAATACTTTGAGCCAGAAATGGTTAATGACAGACATTTCGCGATTCTTAAAGTAGAAATCCTTCTTTCATAGTTTCTGGCATGAATTCGCAGTTTTTAAATTGAAATCAAAGGCCAATCTGGCAACCCAGCTTATTTAATCAAAAGTGTCTTGCTTCTGCGTGACAGTCATTTGAAAACTGCCCATTTTCATTCAGGATATAAATTTCTGGTTCTAAGCATTTTTTTTTATTTATTATTTTTAAAAAATCTAGGGTTTACCATGTATACCTTAACCCTTTTATGCGTAGAGTAATTATGTTCGTAAAATGGTGAAATGACTGATTGATACTAGAATATACAAACGAATTTCTTAGAAAATAAAAACTTTTTTTTCAAACATTCAGTATAAAAGCAAAATTTTATTAACACATACTTTGTGCGGCTTGGCAGTTTGGAATTAAAATTAAGTGATCAAGCCATGTGACCACCTTCCTTGAGAGGGTTAACCCTTTCAAGCACAAATAAATTCTGATACTAAAATGTTGAATTTAAAACCAAAATTTAAGAACAAACTAATTTGAAAATATATAAAGACGTTCGTACAATATAAAAGTAAACTTTTATTACTCATTCTTGGTTGTCATCTTGCAGTTTAGAATTAAAATTAAGTGGTATATATAATATAACACTAAATTTAAAGGGTTAATCACCAGAGCAATAATTAAATGCTAAATAATTTATCTATCCTACAGCTTTAGTTCCGAAATGGGATCATTAAAGAATAACTAATGTGTTTTATTTGAGAGACAGTTTATTGTATACTATCTTAATATTAAAATTTAAATTAAATTTCCGGATCGATAACAGTAAATTGAAATTTATGAACGTGTGAGTTTATATATATTAAATTGCAGCTTTGTATGTCTAAATGTATTATTTGGTATTTCGGTAATTGAGCTCGCAAGTAGTTAGGATAATTTAAGCTTTTAGTTTATTTTAGCGTAGTAAATTGTGCTACTGGATTTTCTTATTATTAAATTTATTTTTATTTATCACCAAAAATATACAGTAAGAGCCTAAATTGTGAAAACATTTTTAAAAGGTGCATTTTTGAGGTTTGATGACTCATAACACCACTTTAGAAATGCCATAAAATTATATATCAGTGGAAAGATAATTTAATAAAGAATGTAATAAAATAAACTTTGTACAATTATTAGTATTTAATTAAAAGTTTTAGACAAATAAACAAAAAAAGGAAGCATAACTTGATTAGGTTAACATTTGAGCTCTGATGGGTGAGTTTCTTCCCACTTAATTTTAATCTCCAAATGTCACATTGGCACCAGAATATTCAACCAAATTTATTTTAAAATAGATTAATGCATTTTTTCGTGTATATTATAAGGCGAATCTTTTGTTTGCAAAATACTGGTGCCAATGTGACATTTGGGTTTTTTTTGAAAAATTTCACCCTCCAGAGCTCAAAGGGTTAACAGTAAAAGGATCACGAGGGATTATTTGACCCCAACCAAATGAATGTATTTTGGTTCGAACCAGAAATTCCTTATTTACAAAATAAATTTAAAATACACAATAAAGATAGCATGTTAAACAAGTTAAACAGTTGTAAATAAATATTCTAAATAAAAATTCTAGCTTAAAATATTTTTTATAAAACTTGAGTAAAATTTCCAGTCTTTTTAGTGTTAACACAGAGTAACTTTCCTTTATTTGAATGCATCCAAATCAGGGCTCCAAATGGTCCGGCACCACTAATTTCTTACAGTATATTTCGCCATCTTTAATAGCAGATATTTCTGTCATTACATACGGCGTAGAAAACTAATTTAAAATACTGGTGTCACGAGCATTTGGAGTCCCGATTTAGGCGGGACACTACTCTCAAGTGCCGTCCTATTTTGGCAGCGAGTCAATCAAGTAACAGTGGTATTCAACCTGTTTTTATAAGGTTTTGGAGACCATTTGAGTACTGTGTATAAATCATTTGTCAGTGCTTTATGTGACTGATATTAACGTTGGGTGTAAAACATAAGAAAATTAAAGAAATTGCACATTAAGTTGACTTGTCAATTACAAAACGATGTAAAATAGTACTATTAAGTGAAAAGGAGTTACAGTTATGAAGAAATTAGAAAACAATTTGGTGGAAATGCAACCAAAGGTGGCATTTCCAAATTTTTAAAGCGGTATAGGGAAACTATGCTCTACAAAATATAACTCGTAAATGCAGGAAAATGCGTACAATAGCAAGTGGTGATAGAAAAATTAAGTTACTGTGTATATATGCAAGAAAAATTTATCTGGATCTATACAAGGTTAAATAGCGAAATCCAATGGGAGGTTGAGTGCGATAACTGTTCGGCGCAGACTGTAAGAATTTTGTTAAATGGGAGAATTCCATAAAAAAGCCATTTTTATATATCCAACTAAGGTTTAAAAGATTTAACTGTGTTAAAACGCAAGTTAGCTAGACAGCTGAACGATGGAACACAGTTATTTATTCTGACGAGACCAAAACCTCCATGTTTGGTAGTAATGGCATAAAATAAGTATAGAGGAGAATCGGAAAAGATTTACATTCAAATTGCATTACACATACCATAAAATATCTAGTCAGTGTTACGATATAGGGTTGTATTACATCAAAAGTTGTGGGCAGAATTTGTGTGATTAATGGGAATATGAATACCCAAAAATACATAAAGCAAATACTTCAATCTCAATTGAAGCTTTCCGCATCTCAACTTTTGCAATATAATGAAGCATTTATATTACAACAGTATTCAAATCTATGTCATGTTGCTAAAGTGTGAATAATTTGGTTTCAAGATAATGATATTCCAGTGTTAGAATGACCAGAGAATAGCCCAGGCCTTAACCAAATTGAAAATCTAGGGAGCCGACTAAATAAACTTGTTGCATAGAAGCAATCCGGATATAAAATCCAATTAATAGAAACAATAATTCGATCTTGTTATCACAATATAAAAGTTTTAGATCAGGTTTGCCAGCTTGGCCATCAATATTAACCGAAATTTCAAATTCATACCGTAAATTTAAAAAGAAGAATTTTTACTTTAGGTGATCGCTAAATGTCCCTTATTAAATAAAGCATAAAACACTATTGTTTATTTCTGGTGCGAACACGAAATTTCAGAATAAAAATAGAGACCAAATTCGCAACCCTGCTTCAGAGCTAAAAGGTTTGGTTTACAACGTTGTAAGGTCATAATTAATCCCATGTGCTCAGGTGCTGTGAGTGGATGTATGTCACTAGCCACTAGTGGTGCCCCCCATCTGGCCGATTTTGAATTCTCACCACAAAAATTTACATTATTTATGTAAAATAAAACATCTTGTAACAAAAATAAGAATTAAAACTTTCTGGTGAGAATTCGGAATGTCTAATTAAAAATCAGCCAGATATCATGACGTACGCTGCGTACGTCATTGTCGGAAATGAGAACGTCCCCTGGGTACTAGGCCTGAGCGCTGACACAAAAATGGTGGCTGCCGAAATCGGTTTTTTTTCAGTGTGTGTACGGTTCCTTCAATATTGGTACCAATAATTTTTAAAAGTTTTTTCGCCTTATTTTTCTGAGATTAAACAAGTCAAACAAATCTTTTATAAAATACGGGTGCCTAAATTTAGGGGACAGTAGTAGTTTTAAAAAATCCGCCTTCGGCAGCCGCCATTTTTGTGTCAGCGCTCAAGCTTAGTATTCAGAGGGCGGTGAAAATCACCAAAATAGCATGACGTACGCAGCGTGCGTTACAGAAAGCAAGAGGTTAAGAGTAAAAATTACCCAACTAAGAATCAACTGACATTGTGATAATTTTTTTATATCGCATTTTTTCGATATGTTTCACCTTACTTCTATATAAGTGCTGTTCTAAAAAGCATTCCTTCGTGAGATTTGCTGAATTACATTCGTGATTAAATTATATTTTCATTATTTTTCATGTTTTCTTTCTCCGGTAAATTTGAAAATCATTTATTTGATTTTTAAAAAAAAAGTGACGTTTGGAAGTCATAATGTAGATATTAAAATTTTAATGCATAATGACATAAATTACATTCATTCATAGTATTAAATGTCATCTATAGATAATCTATAGAACTATAGATACTCCATAGCTTCTCTATAGAACTATAGATTCTCCACAGGTACTGTATACGGAAATCAACCATCTCTGGGACCTGCTTTTGACTGATGGCTGGGTGAAGCCCCTAGCCTAAGGCAATACTGTATAGAACCATGAATAAGGAGGAATTGACATATCCTCATAAACAAGAAAAAATTAAATTTAAAAAATCAAAAAACCCAACTGCGTAAAAAGCGAACTAATTAATCATTTCTCATCAATGTGAAACTATTTCTTATATTACTTACCTATTTTTTTATTTACTTGTATAGATCACTTTTAAGTTGTGTTTAATTGTTAGTTCCTATCTATAAGCTCTGTTTTGATGAGACCTATAGGTGTCTATGAAGGTTAGAGTCGCAGTAAAGCTAGAGGTCCTACCTACACAACTTCCGGGTTGTGTAATATTTAAACGGAGCTTCTGACTGTAAAATAGTCAAAGAAACATCGTATTCATTTTGAAAGACACATCCAATTATATGCCACTCAATATCGTTCGTAAATTGCTTTTCGTCTTTATCGACATTTTGTATTTTACGGCCGCCATTTTGAGTTTATAAAAACAAAAGCTAGCCTATCGGTTAAGACGAATCGATAGAGACCTCATTCATTTAAATCCATTCGGTTATATGGATATCCAAACCCCGAAGCTTCCAAAGCGTAGATATCGGACAAAGAATGTCTCATTGAAAACATTCAATAGAAAATTATCCAAATCATTGCAAGAAAGTAATATAACTTTCCAGGATATAAAAACGACGGGGGCATTTGAAAAAGAGTACGACAACTTTATAAATATAATAACACAAACCTGTGACCATACTTTAAAGAATAAAAACTCCACAATTAAACCAACAGTTTCTTGGTGGACAGCCGAACTTAGAAAAATTAAAAGCTTTGTTAAAGCACTTTATAGGAAAACAAAACTTTTGTCTGCATCAGAGGAAGATATGATCAAATTAAAAAAGTATAGAGCACTCTATAAAAAGAAAATTCTGGAAGCAAAGAAAACAGCGTGGAGTTATTTTTGCTCAAATACCAAAGACCCCTTTGGGAAATTAAAAAAGACGGCATTTAGAGATTTTTACAGACAGGAAGTCTACGCTCTTTCTGATTCCACTACAGCAACCCACTCAAGACAATCTTTTTATGCAGAAATTGCCAATTCAATATTTGGTCCTTCGGACTTGCAACCACATCAAATTCATCCGTGCTCAACCCAGCCAGTTAATCCATTTATACTCCAAGAACTAAAAGCTGCCATCTTCTCGTTCAATCGGAATAAAGCACCAGGTCCTGATAATGTTGACCATCTGATTGTACGAAATATTTACCACTCACCTTCTTCTCTATTACTGAATCTTTACAATACTCTATTAAACTTAAATTACTTCCCAAAAAGTTGGAAAATTGGAGAACTGGTCTTTTTTCTAAAGGCAGGTAAGGACCCACAATCTGCTCAGTCATACAGACCAATAACCCTACTCCCAATTCTGGGGAAATTTTTTCAAAAATTATTATTAAAACGAATTAATTATCATTTTCGAAATTCGACAGTTCTACAGAGATCTCAACACGGATTCTTAGAGGGTAAATCGGCTGAATCAGCGATACAAGAAGTTCTCTCAACAATTGACTTACTTCAACAAGAAAACAACTACATTTCATTAATATCATTAGACATCCAAAATGCTTTTGACAACTTACCTTGGGACGCAACAATCCAAGAACTGAAATTTTTGGGGTTGGAGGAGTCATATGTTAAAAACCTGAAATCATTTTTATCTCATAGAGGAGCGAAACCAAATTGGCTAGCACAAGAAATTCATTGGTTTAGGAAGAGGTGCCCACAAGGTTCATGCTTTGGGCCCTTCCTATGGAGAATCTTCCTAAACGCTCTCTTACGCCATTTAAAATCGTTAGGTTACATAATAATAGCTTATGCAGATAACATTTTAATTATATTAAATGGTAAAACAAGGCGAGAATTAGAAAAATTAGGAAAGGACATCTTAGATTATATTACTAGGTGGATGTCAAATCACAACATGAAAATATCTTACAATAAATGTAAAGTTCTCCACCTTAGAAGACAAAAATTTTTGAAAAGAGCTCCAACACTCAAAATTGACAACCATTCATTAAAAAGTGAGCCAACTTTAGAATACTTAGGTATCGTTCTGGATAGTACGTTGTCGTTTCTCCCCCATTTACGAAAGAAAAGACGGGAAATTACACAACTTTCGCAAGACCTATTGAAGTTTGCCTCAGCTTACGGAGGGGTAAACAAATTAATTCTGAAGATTTGGTACAATAGTATCTTGGAGAAGAAAATCACGTATGCTGCAGCAACTTGGTTTCACCGGATAAGCAAAGCCCATGGGCTTCGTCTGATCTCATCAATACAATACCAATGCCTGTTATTAGTTTCACGTGCCTACAGAAAAACTTCGGCGGATGCCCTTTGTATTTTAACAGGTATTCCGCCCTTGGCACTTCTTTCTTGAATATATAGCAACAACAGGAAGATTCTTACGTCTTGGAATCCCGACAGGAAATCAAGAACCAATATTTTACCAGCCAAAAATGAAGTCAGATCAAGTTGAACCATTTAAAGAATATTTCTTTCAAATGGATCCAGAAAATACTTCACATGTAGAAATAAACATTTATACGGATGGTTCCAAGATGGAAGATAAAACGGCATATGCCTTCTGTGTGTATCAGAGAGGAGAGTCAATCCACGGGGATCAAACTAAGTTAAATAAAGAAAATACTGTTTTTCAGTCAGAACTCCTGGCCATAGAAGAGGCTGTGCTGTGGATTAGGAACTCCCCTCATAAAGAAGTATTAATACACTCGGACAGTCTCTCAAGTCTCTTAGCAATAGAAGATGGTTTTTCAAAAAATCTCATCGCAGTACAAATTATCAAACTACTCCAAGAAACAAGAAAAAAGATCTTCTTTAAATGGGTCCGTGGACATGTGGGTAATGTGGGGAATGAGCATGCAGATTCTTTGGAAAAAGAAGCAACCAAAGCCACATCACATGCCAAATACAAATTCTTTCCCAACCCTCCTTCTTACTTGAAAAAGCTTCTAAAATCATCTCTACACGAGCAATGGCAGACTCGGTGGAACTATGGTACCACAGGACGGTACACACACGCTTTAGCCCCAAATGTCTCGGAAAAGAGAATCCTGCTGCATAAAAATCTTTTTCTGTTTGCCACTAACCACGGCCCATTTTCATCATATCTTTATAAATTTAACAGGCTTCCTTCTCCATTATGTGTATGTGGTCAGCGAGCTACATCATTGCATTATATCTTTAACTGTACTCTTACATCATATTACCATATAAGAAAATCTCCAAAAATTTCTTTGTCTCAGTGGTTCTCAGTGGTTTTGTCGAATCCATCATTTTGTCAAAAGATAATTGAATGTATGAAAGTTTTAGAAAACAACCATTATTTGTTTAAAAATGTTTTGCCATTTTTAGATGATGAAGAGAACGTATCTTAACAAATAGACAGATACCACCAAATCAAAATAAACTCTTAGCCACAAACAACACGATTGTACTATAACTGTATAACTGTTGCATGAACAACAGACTTTTGAACTTTTGTGTGTGTATATAATTATATAATATTCATCATAATTATTCACTATTTTACCTATTTTTTATATTCTACATTATTTTTTAAATTATGAATCTCTTTCTAATTTAGTATACAGATACGTAGCTTTTATTGGGTTTTTGCAGAACGCCCAGCTTTGCAGAGTAATTGAGCTTTTGCCGCTCTAACAAGTTTAAAAATCCTATTATCTATTATCTCATGATCTTATTAATTACAAATATCTAAATTTCTCTCGTAAACGCCCAGTAAAAATTGGGCTTTCCATTGTGTATATATTGTATTTATATTGTATTTAATCTTAATATTCTCAATTGGCTTTCCTGTAGGTCCCTCCGGGCCTTTTTTTTTTTTTTTGTGTGTGTGTGTGTGTGTGTGTGTGTGGTGATGGCGGTAGTAGATGAAAACCGCTGGGTAGGGCTTGTGAGTGCTTAAGCCATTTGGTAGGCCTCCCCACCTAGCTGACCCTGACGTTGGGATGTTTCGAGGGTATAAAGAAATCCACATCCCCACATACGCGTGAAACACATAATCCTTCCTGGCAGTTGGATAAAAATAGAAAAGCTTCAACTGTAACCAGTTCCTCAGTGGCTCATTACCGCCAAGTTAAATTTCCAGCAATAAATTTAAATAGAAATTTCCTTTTCATTTAAACGCTTTATTAATGCAGAATTTCAGTCATAGTTATGGCCAAAAGCAGCTATTTATTTTTACTGGTGGAAGTTTTTTTCGGTGCTAGTCAGGGTCTACGTTACCGCCATATTGTGACAACCAAAACAAACACCTGTCGTGTCAGTGAAAGAGATTATAATACCCTGGTCAACTTCCACCATTAAAAACGAATAGAAATTTGTAACACATTTGTAAAAGAAAATTTACATGAATATGTTCCTAAATTACGGTGAAATTTTCTATGCAAAATTTACTAGTGCAAGTTTGCTTCTGCATTAATCCGAAACTTTTGATCTGATGTAAAAAACAGCAGCCATCTTGTGAAAACTTTCTCACTTACTTCCCTAGTAACTGGTAGACTCTACACTATATGTCTCCTTCTTTTTATTCATAACTCCATTTATAGAACAGTATACTTTACTTATCTTGTTACTTTAATTTTAAATTTCCAGTTGAATAATATACATCCTTTTGGTACATATATGAAAAATTTCATTAAATGTAGGCCTGCTTAGATAAAGTCTATATTAATAATGAAATTTCCTTAAGGCAGTCTTTACTGCAAAACAGTAGGCTGATTTCTGACTCAATTCATCTAAATTACCCACTGAACTAACTTTTGTACACCTCCTAACGAATTCCCATACGGCATGTTAAGCTGTATTTCAATGAAAATTACGGGTAAGTTAACTGAAAGTTTTGAATTAAGTTTAAATAAACATCTTAATTAATCTCGGAGGATATGCGCTTGGAAATGTTTCGATTTGTTTCAATAGAATATACTTTATAACGCTCCTGAATATTTTAAGTGAACAATGCAAATAAATATAGGAAAAATTATTGAAATTAAATAAATGTAACATTATACTACATATTTTATGAATCGGCAAACTTAAAATATGTTTGCTAATGAATATATTTTATTATAACTTGCTTAATTAATGTAATGTAGTAAAAGTTTGTTGCAAATATTACTAACTGTATTTTAAAATCACGAATAAGTGTATGTATTTTTTAAATCTCTTGCGGCTGCTGAGCTGCCAAGTCTCCGACTTTTTGGATACCGATATTTTAATACAGAAAATGTTGAATAAATCTATATAATTCTTGGAAAATTTTCTGTTGAAAATTTCTCACGCCTTGCATTCAATAGTATTTCAAATTTTAATTGCTTAAAAGGCGTACAGCCAACAGAGGAAAAAAGTGTCCAAGCCGGGACTCGATCCCGGGTCATTGGTATAGCGCACCGACATCCTACAAACTAAACCACCTTGGAACGACACCCAGCCTGGCACTTCTCACTATCGTATGTTGGCAAGGCTACAACCGCAGCACAAGATTTATTTTTCAGTGAGCCACCGACACTGGAGCAAACACGAAACTAAAGAGAATCTAGCATCGATGAAATTGAATAAATCTATATAATTCTTGGAAATTTTTCTGCAGAAAATTTCCCACGCCTTGCATTCAATAATATCAATAATATTCCATCTTGTGTTGCGGTTGTAGCCTTGCCAACATATGATAGTTAGAAGTGCCAGGCTGGGTATTGTTCCAAAGTGGTTCAGTTGGTAGAACGTCGGTGCGCTGTACCAACGACCCGGATTCGAGTCTCGGCTTGAACACTTTTACACTCTGCTGGCTGTACGCCTTTTAACCCTTTCAAGGGTAAAGCAATTTGTTTGCTAGAGTTGAAATTAATGATTGACACCGGAATTTGAAAACAGAATTATTTGTAAATAAGAAAAAGCTATATTTCGAATATATAATAAACCGAAAAAAATTTCACCAAACTTCTGCTGCCATTGTAGCATCTGGGAATTAAAATTAAGTGGTTTCATAGAAGTACAAATGCCCCTCAAGGGGTTATGCAATCACAATTTGAAATATTACAGAAAATGTTGTTTTATTTAATTGGAACAACCTGCGGTTTTAAAAGAACAACATTTTCTCTAGAATAATAATCTTAGAGAAAATGTTCTTAGCGTGCAAAAAGCCGAAGACTTGGCAACTCTGTAAGGGCATTGTGAACTACGGATTTTCACAGTTTTGAGGTCTTCAATTGAGAAAAATACGTGCATCAAATCAAATAAATACACGAATCGTGAAATACATAAAAGAAAAGTTGGATTATGAAATATGTTGTCACACTGTATGTGTTAGAAACACTGAAATATCATTTATTACGATAATTGAAACTGATTCGAAAATAATTTTCATGTAATATACCTCAAATCTGTAAGGGGGTTTTCTGGTGCTTTTAAACATAAATTAGATTTCAACTTATGAGGTATACTGTCCCAACTTTTAAATAAATTGTTTTTTATGCTTAGCGTGTATGCTTTTTTTCTGTCTAATTAACCCTCCTTGAATATTCCTACCAGTTACTTTTTTTATTGTAAATTTTGCCTTATTTAATCGGAGCATTCTCCTGATTAAATTAGACAAAAATTTTTGTTTTGAAAAACCGGTGACAAAAGGATAAAATTTCTTAAAAGACGCTTGTCGCGAAGGGGTTAAGTACGCAAGTAAATAAGAAATGACCGTTCTACGCGCGAGGCACGCGAGGACAGGTTCAAGGTCAAATGAAGGTCATTCGGTGCTCTGTGACGGTCATTCATTATCATCCTATAGTACGATAACGGAGGTGCAGTGCGATAAGCGAAGGGGGAGATGAGAGAATTTTGATAAGGATTTTTTTAGATTAAACTTTTTTAGCGTAGGATAGTATTTTTTACTGAGGGGAAAAAGACAGGTTAATTTTTAATGAAGCGTTTTTTGAATAATCGAAATTTTTATTTGTAGAACAAATGACGTTCAGTCAATAAATTTTAGGAGGATTTTTTTTTTCTGTAATTGTGGACCCACCATGACCAACCCGTTTTGTTTAATTTAGATAATTAGAATTTTATCGGCAAAGCATTTAATGTTAAAAGAATAATGCTACTTTGATAAATTTCACATGTATTATATATCAGTTTTATATGCATTTAGGGGAAAGATATTTCAGCGGGGTTATTCTTATCGCCGGGAAATTGTAGGACGATTGTGCGCGTTAGGTTCAGGGATAAAAATGGTTAGGTTCTTGTCTTTAAATGAATTTATATTTGAGAATCTCATGTACCGATGTTTATAAACAAATGGAATTATTTTAGGGCATGTTTTCTAATTTTTATAGTGCATTTTTTTAAGGAACGAAATTTAACACACTTTTCTAAATTTTCGCATTGCTCATATTGTTTTAGAGAATATTTTTGCAAAGAACATTTTAGCATTAAATAAAAGAAAAATTAGTTGATAAATGTAATTTTAAAAATTGATTTTTTACGTTTTCTCCAAGATTTTTAAACACGTTTTAGATAATTAATATAATTTTATAACAGATACACTATTGAAATTCTACTATCAATATTAATAGCATTGAAATAAAAATAAAAGCATACATTACTGAAATAATAAATCAATTTAAATAATAATAATATTATTATTACGTTTAGCTAAATCTACCTATAAGAAAGTTACGCATAATTTTCTATAGAATAATTTTTTTTCACACATACTAATTAAATACTACTATCAATTTTAATAGCATTTAAATAAAAATAAAAGCATGCAATATTGAAATAATAACAAGATTAAAATAATAATAGCATATACTATTAGGATAATAATGTCATTACAATAATAATAAAAGAAATGTTACGTTGAGTTCAAAAGTAACTATAATAAAGTAACGTATAGTTTTCTATAAGATAAAATATTACTTATTGCATTTAATGAAATTTTAAAACTTTTATGCGAGGACCTGATTCTGTTAGACTTCAACTTGAAAGGGAAAAAAGCATCACAATTTATATAGCAAAAATCTTGACTTCGAAACAACGAACTTGAATCGTTTTTTGATAATGCATTGCGGATTGTAGATAATTTTTTAGATAGAATTTACTATAAGTAATTTAAAGCATTTTCTAGAAAATTTACTTTAGGGAAATTTTGCAAAATAAGTTAATTTTTAGCATAAATATTGAGAAAATAAAAATACGTTGTTTAAATTTGGTACCCTTCCCATAGGAGAGAGTTTTATATTAGTAATATGTAATTTTTCAAACAGTTAGTTTTAGATTTTCAGTTTCTGTTTTCAATTTAGGGGAATAAAGCACGACAGTTCACATGATTATTTTGACTCACTCAAGTTTAGGAACTGTTTGCTGTCAAAGTGAGGATTTGTGATAAAATAATTTCAATTGTTAAGAATAATTAAAAGCATTTTCTCGTAACTTGAAGTTTTCATTAATATTAGAATGATAACATTAATTTTTTTCATAAACACATATTAGTTCATTTTATGCAACTTACTTTGCTTAAACATTTTTTACTTTTATTAGCTCACACTACGTCTTATTCAACATATTAAACAATCACTCAAAATTCAAATTGCTAGTTATTGAAAGAAATATATTTAACAAGGAATTTGTTTAAATATCGAAATAAAAACATTTATTCGTTTAACTGCTATTGTAACTAAACAATATGTACGTGTGAATTACTAGTAACATATAGCAGGGCTCCCAAATGGTCCGCCAACTGAATACCAATATTTTTTTAGAGAAATTTACTTTTTAGATTTCTCTTACAAACCGCCCCGAAATCCCCTTTGAAAGTTAATTCTAGCGCAAACCTACCATAGAATTTTCTGTTAAAATTTATTGGTATTCAGTTGGCGGACCATTTGGGAGCCCTGATATAGGGATAGGGAAATTTATGAAATGGAAAACAAATACTAATAATAGTGCATACTAAAATTAGAAAAAATATAATCATTAAAATATCCACTTAGGATAAAATCTATAATTTTTGAAATAAGCTAACACAAGTTTCAAATGATATGTGAAACAAGTTAAGAACATTTAACTCTTTATTGTATTTGCATATGATTATAATAAATAAATCTTATATTTTATGAAATTAAAAAGAAAATAGAGATTTAATCACTTATGCTTCATTTAGTAGAATCTGATATTAGCAAAGGTTTTAATTTATTTATAAAGTTTAGACAGCGCACACATTCGCCGTTCAACCAATTCAAGAGAAAAATAAATTTTATGTGACTGAATGAGCTAAGAGTTAGTTAACATATGAATTATTTAAAAATACCATCATGCAAAAATAGCTTTTATCATTTGTTACAAAACTTATTAAAACTTTTAATTTGTTAGATACCCTATAAAACGACTAAATTTATGAATTAATCAAATATATATGTATCAAGGTTCGCACACTCCTTGGAATTTCCAAGGACTCTGGTACCACTATTAATGATAAGAAAATTTACATTTAATTTTTAAAACACAGAATTCGCAACCACGGCCTTTATTCGCAGATTATTCAATATTTTTCTGCAGTGAAATACTTTGAAAGTACTGTAAACATTTCGTGGTAAAAATGTGCGAACCCTGATATATGTATATATATATATATATATATATATATATATATATATATATATATATATATATATCACCTAAATTATATTTAACACAAGAACTTTACACTTATCATTTTTAACAAATTAGCATAACCTACATTTTAAATTTTTGATTAGGTTCGATGAACTAAAATGTATATGCTATAACAACTATGAACTAAACGCATAAGAAAAATTAGAATACACATACATTTTATATATTATTTAAGTATAAACATACAAATCATGCTTACGTTAATCGGACACATCTGCAAACCCGTCCATTTCCACCAGTTTCAGGAAGAAGAATGCTTGATAAGTTCTTATCTAATGATACTTCAAATCACTAGCAAGTTCAGACATAAAGTTTTGACTCATCGATGGGTTTTACCAACAGATGACGTCGCTGAGAACTTAGTATAATTTGTACAATATCTAATCTGTCATTAACTTCATACATTATCATTTAATAAATATACTTTTTAATTCATTAATTTAATTTCAATTAATATATTGGTGAATTTACTATTATTTATATGATTTTGATCTTTTTAGAAATTTTAGTTTTGCTATTTCAAATATGCACATTCCTATTTATATCTAAAATCCCTGCAAAGCATCTATGTGTGAACATTTTAGACATTCATTTTGAAATATAGATCTAGTTAAAATTTTTACATAGTTCAGATTTATGATACGTAATTTAGATCATGTGATTTTCCCACCAATCACATTTAATTTCTTCCCATACGCGCCTTGTGTGAAACGAAGCTAAATCTATAGTGTTAGAGAAGTGAATAAATGAATGACCAGAATTTGAAAAATTTCGACAAAATAATTTACGTATTAACTCACTTACATAATTTATATATATTAGCTAACTTGCATAACTTACTTCAACCATGACTTTCTTTTGAATACACTAGGATTTGACTAAACTTTTCAATCGGTTAATAGTTTTAGACTATCATTATTTTAGTAAATGAAGTTCAACTTTTATACCAGGCTTTCTGACTAAACTTTACTTATTGAACAGGACTCCCAAATGGTCCGCCAACTGAATACCAATATTATGTTAGAAAAAATTTCTTTTTAGATTTTTCTTACAAACCGCCCTGGAATCACCTTTGAGAGTTAATTCTAGCGTAAACCTACCATAAAATTTTCTGTTAAAATTTATTGGTATTCAGGTGGCGGACCGTTTGGGAGCCCTGATTGAATGAAAATATATATAAATAAATAAATATATATATATATATATTAAACGGGAAAAAAATACGTGCACATGATAAAATTTGATGTTACATGAAGCGATATTAGCTAATGCAGGGGTGGCCAACTGTGGCACGATTCACACCACTAAAATTTTGCAGTAATCCTTGCCTTATCTAATCATCGAATCTCTGCGATTCAAGAAGTCGACTTTTTCTGTAAAATTTTAGTGGTATCCAGCGTGCCACAGTTGGCCATTCCCGAGCTAATGTATATCTCTCTTTTTAAAAAAATCTGAAATGGTATTAAGTCTTTAAATACTTTTTATGAATTAATGATGTCTTTTAAAATATTTGTTAAGTAGAATTTAAGTTTTATTTTATTTTATTTTATTTTTTGTTTCTTTTTGTTTTTGTTTTTGCTTCATGCAATGACTCTATTAAAAGATAACTGAAAATTTAATTTTATCTTCAAATATTCATCAGATTTCCTAGTTACACATATGTTTTCCCGTTTAATATATATATATATATATATATATATACACTAATGCGTAATACTATAATGCGTAATTTCCAATCATTAAATTGAAAATGCTATAGAAGGCATAAACGGCCTAGTCGCAGAAAGCTATTTTCAATGAAAGATTGGGGATTTTTGGCTTTTAACTTGTGCGAACTTCAGATATCGCTACTTTTTCTGGCCGAAACATTAAGGAGAACTTGACGCTTTTTTTTTTTTTTTTTTTTTTTTTTTTTCTTTACAGAAAACTTTTTGTCGGGATATCACTACTTTTTTATGTTTTTTCAAATGTGTTTCTCTAAATGATATTAATAAAAACCTTTTTTTAAATTTCGGTACTTTTATGTTAGCCGGGCACAAACCTCCTCAATCGCATCTTGTTTTTTCGCCAATAGCAGTTTTCATTTTTCACATGTTTAAATTAGAAACAATGCTTTTATTTTCAAATAAAATATTTTGGTTTATGTTATTATTTCTTATTTATTTATTTATATGTTTTATATAAAATGAGTGAAAGGCATCTAATTTAAACGAGATGACTGAAAAGTTTATATTTTTAAATGAAATGAATGCAATATGAATAATGGAGATGAAACAGTATTTGGCGATTTGTCACTTGCAACAAGCTAACATAAAAATACCTAAATTTATTTTTTGAGCTTTACAAATTTATACTTTATTTATTTTTATATTAAAGTACTAGCCGCCTCTAGCAAGCAGTTTTTCCTCCTCAAGTGCATGTTAAGCATTCCAAGCATAAATTTTATTGGGCAGATTCAGTTTATCTTTCTTTTATACTGAAAACGCCACCTAGCGAGGAAAATTATAACCAAATTTAAATAAAAGATTTATATATATATATATCACTGTATGCCAGATAAAAATAAGTAGTACTCAACTTAAAAATAATTAGCACAGATTCAACTCAATTTTCTTTAACGTTTATAGATTCCTTGGCAGGAAATAGGATAATTAAATTAAATTTTTTAGTCTTTTTGTTTATAAATCTTCAAATTAAGCGTCAATCACGGCTAAATTTGTGTTTTGATTAAAAAAAAAAAAAAGAAAAAAAAAACTTTACATGATATGGTTTTTTACGCTGCCAGTGATCCTGTTTGGGACATAGCATAAAAAAAGTTTTAAATATATTTTTTCACGTGTTCTTATATGGCAGCCTTCTTCCAAGCTACTGAAACTCAGGGTTTTAAGGCCACAGGGGCAAAGTGCCCTAGTTTTATTTTAAATTGTTTTTTTTTTAATTATTGCATTCTAAGTAAAATTGAAATGCAAATAATACCAAGAGTATTAAATTCAATTAATTCTGTATACTGTATTATTTTTGTTTAATACAACGGTGGAAAAAATGCGCACAGAATTTCTGAGATTTTTTAATGAGGCGAAGAATAATACAATTAAAATTTAGTGGTCATAATCGTCACAATGCTGCGCATATTTTCCACCAGTGTTTAATATATATTGGGTTTGCGAGGGGATAATCCAATTGATTAAAATATGTTTTAAAAATGGAACTATCGCATAAAATAAACAAAAGAAGATGAATTATATAATGACTATGAGGTAGAAAAAACAAACACTCTTTCCGAATAGAAATATTTACCTTATTTAATCACAGAATTTATGTCATTAAATTAGGTGAATATTACTATTCGGAAATAGTGGTAGATCTGCGGTGCGGAGTTGAGTTGTTGAGAAGCCCTGTTTTATAACAGGGGGATGGATTGTTAAACGTTAAATAAATGTAATTTGATACATTTCATGTAACACTGTTTTCTGTTTTAAACGTAACTGAAACACATAATACAATTACTACAGCTCGACAAATCATTTTCAAATTCAAGCAAGCAATAATTTCTACGTTCGTGAATGATATAAATATTTACAAATGCACAATAAAAAGGTACAAATTTTAAATACATTTTTTTGTTCAGCAGTGTATCCTGTACGTCTTCAATAAATAATATTGAAGCATTTAAACTGTGGATTAGAAAAACTATGATACTTGAAGAGTTATATTATTTCGATTTTTATTTCTGAATTTTTGTTGATTAATCTGTAGAATTGAGGTTACGTATATAGTTATGTATATATAGATCTGAGACTACTATATGTGTTATAACATTTTGAAAAAAACAAGAACTTATAAAGATATTGTATGTATAACAATTGTAAGCATTTGTTTTTCCTTTTCTTTATTAAATTAGCATTGCTTGACTTTATTACGCGCAAAATGCCTGAAAAAAGAAAAAAGAATGATATTCTTAAACTTTATAAAAAAAACTGAGAACAATATTTTTACAGCATATAAAATGAAGTTTTTTGAAAAGATACATTTCACAGAAATGTACATCAAGTGACGTTCTTCTGAATATTTATGAATATCTACCTCGACTTATGTGACTATTCCTATCGGAATATATTATTTAAAATCTTGTCCCGTGTCATGTTTTATCCTCCAATATACGACTTTCCTTTAAAAAAAGATTCCATGGTCATTTTAAGTAAACATTTGTCGAACTAAAAATTATGCTTGAGAAACATGTATAATTGTTAATGTGAAGAGCTCAGATAATAAAGATGGTAAGTGAGACAATCATCATTTTGAGAAAATGAAACATATATATATAGATAGATAGATAGATAGATATAATAAATTTGAAATCACAAATATATGAAGAAATTGGTAAAGTTCTAAAGATAATTTAAAAACAAGTGGGTAAGTGTGATCACAGATCGCACAGAGGGTTTCGTTTAATATTCCTTTAAAACACTTTATCCTTTTGTGAAATCTGTTAGTTCCACATTTCGCAACCAGGGGCGCACTCTATTCTACACAAACTTCTATCCAAATTAAACTCCGTTTTACAACCTATCCGTAGGTATATTAGTCGAGGGGGTCGGGTCTATAGCACCCGAGATAGGTAGGCGCCCCATGAAATTGCACGGAACATTCTTTTATAACCTTTTTATTATGTGTTATGAACTATGTCAAAGTTTCCAGCAGATCGACTTGTTAGATTTCATAATTTTAACAAAATTGCGTTATGTTAGTTGCAAATTCTACCACCAGGGAGCGCACACTATTTATAACAAAAGTGTATCAGATCAAAACTCTGTTAAACAACCTATCAGTGGATGTGTTACTCGAGTTGGTGGCGGCCTTAAGCGAGAAATTAAGAAATTTGCTGAAAGTACTATTCGGAAATAGTGGTAACTAAAATTTTGACATTTTTATATTTCATAAGCAGCACGTGTCTGAGTATATCATAGTGCTCAAAAAACGACACCTAAAAAGGTCGTAAACGCTAATTTTTAAAAAAGAAATCCAGCGCCCCTCCCCCGCCCTCCCTTCACAGGAAATTGCATGCACCATTATTTTATAAGCTTTTTATTATGTGTCATGAAGTATCTTAAAGTTGCAAACGGATCGCCTTGTTATATTTCCTAATTTTAACAAAATCGCGTTATGTTAGTTCCGCATTCCACCACCAGGGAGCGCACTCTATTTTTAACAAAAGCATATCTGAACGAAACTCCTTTGCGCAATCTCTCCGTAGATACATGGTCGGGAGGGTGGCGGTGCAGTCTTAACCAACAATTTAAAACATTTTCTGCGATAACAAACGCTAAGATTTAATAAATAAATCTAGTCCCCCCCCCCCTCCACTCCTCGAAATATCACACTCCATTCTTTTTTACACTTTTTCTTATGTGTTATAAAATATCTTAAAGTTTCGAACACATCGAGTGGCGGTCTTAAACAATAATTTAAGATATTTCCTGAAATTGCTATTCGGAAATAGTGGGATGAACACTTATAAACCTATAAACTTTTTCATATTGAATAATTAATACTTATCTCATAGCGCGCCGTCGAAACACCCCACGCAAATTGTTAGATTTCCTAATTTAAATGAAATCTCCGTTAAAAAAGCACGTGCCTCCATCTTAATCTGGCATTTGATGGAAATAAAGGGAATTAATAAAATAATAATTAATATCTCAGCTCGTAATGAAGCAATCTCTTTGAACCGGGTATGTATGGAATCTGCGAGAAATTTCCAGCCCGGATGTCAAAAAATTTAATCGAGAAATTTAATATTTAAAAAGTTTAAATTTCGTATTAGACTTTCCTCCCCTTAAATTTCTCCCGCGCCGATATGTCGAGAAATGAAGACAGCTGCCTTCCGGTGAATGGAAATCTGTTTTCATTGTCTTTAAAAACACAGAAATTAAATTTTTATCGATCGATTTTTAGTGGATTTTTTGCGTTCTATCCTACGCAGAAATTTGAAATTTATACCAAAATAAAGTAGAATTTTTTCCGCGTGTTTCTACACCTGTTACGAATTTGTACGACCGATATTTCGGCAGATCCAATTTTGCTTTTTAAAGGCCCACTTCATTTATTGCTTAAAGTACTCCGTGGTAACCCTGCACCAGCTGATTTGACGGAGCATCCGCCGAGTTTACTGGCAACCATTAGGAGAAACTGGGGAGGATTTCGATAACGTGCATTTTCACCTGCATTCAAAAGGTTGATTGGTTAATTTTAGAATTTAATTAGCCCGTAATTAGGTTAATTACCAACTTTTTCAAAATTTTATGATTTGTTGTTTGATGTGAGGTGTTCAGCTATAAGTACCCAAAATTTCAAGTCTCTAACATGTATAGTTTCTGAGAACGGGCTCTGTGACGGACAGACGGACATACAGACAGACAGACAGAGGAGCGAGACGAATAGGGTTTCGTCAGATGAACGAAACCCTAATGAACCTAGGAAACCAGTATGTAAAATAAGAAACTATGAATGACCCACAGAATCGTCAGAGGAGCTTGTGAGTTCATTCATAGAAGATGCGTTATTTCATCTAATTTTGTCGGCATTAAGCCTAAAATGACAAAATGTAGCTCCTTATAACGCAAACATTACAGAAACAAGTAAGAAAAATCATGCGTTTAGCATATATTATGAAACACTTTCCAACACTTCCTGAATGCTTTAACAAAACTTCGTTATTTAGAGAAATAAGGTATATAAGAGAACTAAGTAAACATTTTAGAAAACACATGAACAATTAAAAAACTGATTTCTACCGTTACCGTATATAGTCAAATATGTATTCCAATTCTTTTGAACAGCCCTGTATTTGATCTGTAGGTTGATATATATATACTATATAATGGGAAAATTTAGTTTAGCAAGAAAACTCATAACAGGCTGAAATATCTCCTTCAGCAGTTTATACTAATAGATCAAAACATACTTGTATACATTTGTACAGCCGTGTAGTTAACCTAGTACCTTTATTATACGCCACTGTTTAGCTAAAGTTTAATTCACAGTAAAACACTCTTAAAACTACTGAAGTCGCATTTCCAGAATCTATCATTTATAGACGGCCATGTATCCAATTCTTTGCGTGACCCTGTATATCCTTTTATCTATGTTCTACAAACATTTCTTAGCAAACCAAATGCAGTTCCGCGTAAAAATGCATAACTCATTTAAAAACCACCTTTAAGCAATTTGCAGTCATACCCAGATTTACGATCAATCATTATGAATTATTTTGTGTATCCCTGTATATGAATTACAACATTTATACACACCATATACTATGCATAAATATAGTGAAACAAAAAAGCACATAACATATATAAAAATGCATTTCCAGCAATCATCGCTACTGTACAGTACTTCGGACATATTATAGTATCTGAAATCTTTTGTCTTTCCCTGTAAATGCTATGCACTTCGAATTATACATGAAATAAGTTACATTAAACCTCAGCGATGTGTATCATTTTCATTATACATGAAATAATTTAACATAACTAAAATACGCCGCAAACAATTCCCTCCACCCCTATATCGTTCTGTAACGGAATTATTTTGTGTGGCCCTGTAAATGATAAATAACTATTCTTTGCATCGTATATTCTATAGAATGCATATTTTAGTGCACTTGATAAATGCATATGAATTTTATTATGTTTTAAAGCATGTAACATTATTAAAACCATTTTAAACGATTTTTTCCCATAGGCCGTAATGTAACGGAAAATTTTGACTATCCCTGTAAATGAACTAAACATGCTAGAAACTTTATTTGAAATAGGGATCGTGCTATGGTAGAGGTCACTAACATCCAAAAATTTCAGAACAATCCGACTATATTTACAAGAGTTATAGCGCGGACAGACGAACAGACGGACAGACAAACCGAAGTCATAAACACTTTTCAACTTTGTTGGAAAGTGTTAAAAAGACAATAAAAATCGAAGAGATCTAAAGAAAGATACACCTCACACAGTATATTAAAAATTATTAGAGCACAATACCTAAATACATTCTAGGAGTCAAAACTACAGCATATCAGGATGGAAAACATAGTTAAGACTATTTTAATGTGTGAGCTACAGTTGAGCATCTGACAAACCCATAACTGGGCTGCCATCTGGTGTGAGAAAGGAAAAATGTAAATTGGAACTGGATTAATAATATTAATGTTTAGTGTTGCCATCTTTAGTCCCCCAAAAATAAAAATAAAAAGAATGAAATTGATTGAGGAAATCAAGAAATGACTTAGATTAACTTTTAGTTAATGTAGAATTAAAAAATAGGAGTAAACTTAATAAGTACTGAGTGAATGCAAAATAAAATAAAGAATAAGAATAAATTAATACAAAAAAATAAAGAAAGAAAGAATTATATAAAAATAAATAAAAGGGCAATTGATTAAATTAACTATATATATATATATATATATATATATATATATATATATATATATATGAGTGGATGTGGCTTGCGCATTCCAATACATCCTGACCACATCCTGACCGCAGTAAGAGTGTGCAGCTAATTCTCATGAGAACTAACAAAGCTTGCAATTTCAAAAGACAATAAAATTGATGACTTAGTGATTTTGCATTTCCAACCTGAGAACCGAAGGCTAAAATGAACTTCAGAGTTCTTTTGCGGGCTGACCTGGGGAGACGTCCAGTCAGACTCCGATAGCGCGCCGAAGTATTGAAGGCTGGTAAATTGCAGCAGAAAGCCCCTTTTATCCCCTTAAAATCTGTATATAATTTGTATGCGTCCTGTAAATATAAGTCATACCTTACTCCAGATATTAAATCGTGTTATTTCTACACCATTGAGTCATCAATGAGAAGTCTTTATTACCAAAGGTCAATTCCACCGACATATTAGCCTACTCAGGACAATATCATATTAATTTCTAATAGTATACTATCTTAAATGAGAATAAAGTACATAATGAGTGTATTTGTTATACCTAATACTATGACAGTATTTTAATTTGGTAATTTGTTTTTTTATTTTTCCTCTATCCTTTTTAACCTTGTTTTATTTTTATTTTAATTGGTGTTCAATGGTTTATTTCTTGGTTTTATGTATGTGGTAGTCCCAAATTCATATTCTTTACCTAATTTATGAGTAATGTGAAGATGAAACCTTACATTTTATTTGTGGAACTTAAGGCATTTGCGAACCGACGATTCTGTCTAAGTTCTACAAATTTCCATTATTCCATTTCTGTTATTCAATTTCTGTTGTTTTTTACTATGTTTTAGGAATCTATGTTAAGTGCAGTGTTGCCAGATTGGGGACTTTCTTGTCCCCAAATTGTTGATTGTCACCGCTTTTTTTAAATAGAAATATTCGCCCTATTTAAAAACAGATTAAAAATTCTGAAAAATAAGCGAGTTATACTATTTTAAAAAAGTCCCCAATCTGGCAATACTGGTTAAGTGTGTTGGGGGGAACTGTATTTGTTAATCTCATTTTATTCATAATTTCACAGTTTTTGTTGGTGGTCGGTAATTTTTATTTAATGGTTTTATATATATATAGGATGTCCCAGCTAAGATGTTATAAACTTCGAGGGGAGGTAGGGTACACCTAGATGACTCGTAATCACATAAGAATACCTGGTCAGAAACGCCTTCCTGACTCAGTAAGGGTATTGATAGTGTTGTCAGTGGGCTACTTTTTTTAAAATTAAGATTTCTTGATTGCCACCACTTTTCAGAAGTTTGTAAAATTCCCTTTTTTTTCGCTTTAATGAATATGTCATTGAATAAGAAAAATTTTACTAGTTCAAAAACTGGTGCCAATCAAGAAATCTGAATTTTAAAAAAGTAGCCCACTGGCAACACTGGACATAGAAAAGGCTGGATCACACAAATCTGATCTTTGGCCCTGCTAGAGTTACCTTTTTTAACTCCAATTTGTTGATTTGCACCACTATTTTGAAATGACATAATTCCCCTTGTTTAATGACATATTAATTAAGTTGAAAACAAAGGGAATTTTACCATTTCAAAAAAGTAGTGCCACGCATAAAATCGGAATTAAATAAAAGTAGCCCCACAGGCAACACTTAATCAATATCCTCTACCACGTCAGGAAGGCGTTTCGGATCCGGCATTCCTATGTGATTCCGAGTCGTCTAGGTGTACCCTATCTCCCCTCGAAGTTTGTAACATCTTAGCTGGGACACCCTGTATACACACACACACACACACACACACATATATATATATATATATATTACGTCCACCGGAAAGTTCTGTACGATGATGTTATTTCCAGCTTACTTTTTTCAAATTCAGATTTCTTCATTGGCACCACTTTTTTGAAATGGTAAAATTTCCTTTGTTTTCACATTTCAGATTAAGGTGAAAACATTGGGATTTTTACAATTTCAAATATGTGGCGCCAATGAAGAAATCTGAATTTTTAAAAAGTAGGCGTGAAATAATATTATCGGACAGAATTTTCCCGAAGACCTAATATATACATACAAAGCTGTCAGCATTCACGCTTTTTACTTACCACTAAAATTTAATGGAGCTTTTGCATTATTTAATCGCAGATTTCGGCGATAAAGTAAGGAACAATTGGCAGCTATGATATATGTTAACTCATTCACGACGGGAAACGAAAATTCTGGTTTTCATTCAAAAAACATCATTGACTAAGTGCGTGGCTTCTACGTTACAGAAAATGATTTTATGTGATGTTGTCCGTACTTATTTTTATTGTAAGACATTTTATATTAAATTCGTACATTGAAAGATATTTACCGATGCATAAACTTGGGAAACCTATCTACACTGTTAAAAACATCGTGAAAAATTACTTCTGTTTTTAAAGGCTATCTATTTTATTACCAATGAGAACGCTCCATAGACGTTTAAGTAGCGTTCTCATTGGTCATAAAACAGATAGCCTTTATAAACAGAGGTAATTTTTCACGATATTTTTAACAGTGTAGGACACCAATTTACAAAAGATTTTAAGAAGAAGGAGGAGCTTCTACTGTTTTAAATTGAGACAGGATAAAAATTGCCCGTCGGCAATGTGTTAAAAAAGACGATTTTGTACATAAAATTTGAAGATACGGCCAAGGTTGCCAGTTTGGTCTTTTTTTTTATTCCGAAATTTCACATACATACCAGAAATTTCCTATAATATCCTTTTCTTTATTTAATGATAGACATTTTGTGATTGCTTAGAGTAAAAATTCATTTTTCAGAATTTCCGCCATGAATTTGAATTTTTTGAATTAAAAAAAGGCGGATACGGCCACTCGTATTTCAAAATTGATTGACGACCATCCTTATTTCAAATTTGTGATGGTTTTGGTAAAGTCAATTAAAAACACGCAATTATTATTGCATTATTTTATTGATAAACGTTGAAAATAACTTTTTTTTAAATTTTGATTTTAAGTTTTAAATTAAAATTGTTGCAAAACGCATTTTATTCAAGTAAGTAAACGTAAATCCGACAAATTCCTATTTTTCTCAATAAATCCATTTCTACTGGATTTTTTTTCATTTATTCAAAACAGACTGTGACAAAAGACACAACGTTTTTAATTTTGTAAACAGAACTTTATTTATATTTGAAATAAATCATCGAATATAATTAAAAAAAATAAATAAAAATTAAGCTCCTAAAATTTTGAAAGAAAATCAAAGGTTTATAAAATTTGAAACTTCCACTTGAATTCCAAATGCAAGGTGAGTAAACTCCTTCGAATTTACAAGAAATCTGGCACCAGTATTTTTTTTTTTTAATTTCTATGGGGAGTTGGTATCTTTCATGAACCAATTTTGCTCATAATAACACACTTTTTTCGATTCAACATAAATAAATATGTTTCGCATATTTTGGAGTGAAATTGTTACAGTTTCAAGAATAATATCCTAGCTCTAAAAAATTGACACAGTATTTTGAATTTAAATAATAAACAATTTTGCGCATAATAACACACTTTTTTCGATTCAACATAAATAAATATGTTTTGCATATTTTGGAGTGAAATTGTTACAGTTTCAAGAATAATATCCTAGCTCTAAAAAATTGCCACAACATTTTAAATTTAAATAATAACCAATTTTGCTCATAACAACACCCTTTTCTGGATTCAACATAAATAAATATGTTTTGCGTATTTTGGAGTGAAATTGTTACAGTTTCAAGAATAATGTCCTAGCTCTAAAAAATCGCCACAACATTTTAAATTTAAATAATAACCAATTTTGCTCATAATAAAACACTTTTTTCGATTCAACATAAATAAATATGTTTTGCGTATTTTGGAGTGAAATTGCTGCAGTTTCAAGAATAATATCCTAGCTCTAAAAAATTGCCACAACATTTTAAATTTAAATAATAACCATTTTTGCTCATAATAACACACTTTTTTCGATTCAACATAAATAAATATGTTTTGTATATTTTGGACTGAATTTGTTACAGTTTCAAGAATTGCCAAAACATTTTAAATTTAAATAATATATATATATATATATATATATATTTAACAATATATAATGTATACACAAAAGTAAACGAAAAATTATTACTTAAATCTCTTTCTTACAATATAACTTTTGAAAAATGCGTAAGAGAAACTAAATTTTTATATGAAATTGTAGCTAAATATCACTTTATCCTGTAAATCTAAAATATTGAACTTATAAAAAGTTAATATTTTTTTTTAATTAAAACTTAAAAAAAATTTTTTTTTTAATTTTAAGCATTTATCATGTTAAATTTTTAATTTATAAAAGTATAAAACATTTGAGAAGTTCAATGTTTTCGGTTTACGGAATAAAGGTGATATTTAGCTTCAGTTTGATATAAACATTTCGTTTCTCTTAAGTATTTTTCAAGTGTTATATTGTAAGAAAGAGAGGTACGTATATAATTTTTATTTTACTTTTATGTATACATTATATAGTGTTAAGTATATATATATTATTTAAATTGCAAATATTGTGGCAATTTTTTAGAGCTAGGATATTATTCTTGAAACTGTAACAATTTCACTCCAAAATATGCAAACTTATTTATGTTGAATAAAAAAAGTGTATCATTATGAGCAAAATTGGGTTAAAAAAAAGTACTAACTCCAACATATTAAAATGGCAGGATTCGTAATCGCTTCGTTTCATTGAAGATTTTGCAATATTTTTCTTCGATTATATAAGGGGGAAAATTCATTTAAAAAATGAGGTAAAACTGTACGCACATCGAAGTAAAAAGGACGTAAAAATGTTTTTATTGGCTGTTCAAAATTCGCATTGTTGTCGTATAAAAATGGTTTTGTCTTTTTTCGATCTTGGTGGCCATTTTTTGTGCAACTGGATTTCTAATAACTCTTGTACTTAAACTATGAATCATAAATGATTTGAAAAACATTACCCCATATCATTCAAGAGTATTAAAAACCTAAAGTTTATGTCCACATACAGTACGACCGGAAATAAATGCACTAGCCTTTCATTTCATTCAACCGATCGTTTTGCGCTGTAAGCCAGGTTTCGTACGGGTCCTTGAATTTTCAAACTAAGAAAATCTTTGGTACCAGTATTTTCTTATACAAAATCTCTTCTTAACACGTTCACGCCGGCGCGATGGGTCACACTCGACTGCCTCAGAGTTTTAAGCCTCCGGCTTTTTTTTACACCACTATTATTTTAGAGAAAATATTGTTCTTTTAAATCGTCCAATTGTTATAATTAAATAAAACAACATTTTCTGTATTAAAATATTGGTATCCAAAAAGCCGGAGACTTGGCAGCTCTGAGACAGTCGGGTGTGGCCCACCGCGTCGGCGTAAACGTGTTAAATAAGGCGAAATTTCGCGCGTGAAATTTAGATTTATTTTTCTATAAAAATAAATGCTGATATTTGACCTTGAAAATAACGGTACCGTACGAATCCTGCAAGCAAGGTTATTTTCAAGACTAAACGAATCCACAATATAACCCTTTCAGGGCAAATTAATTCTGTTGCTAAAATGTTAAAATGATCGTAAAAGTAAGTAAAAGCTCTTCTTCCCGTACATTATGCAAAGCTGAATTTAATTACTAAATCCTGGTGCCTATGCCGCATTTCGGAATTAAAAGTAGGTGGTGGGGACTAAAATATACCGGTGCCCTTCAATGGGTTAACCCTCTCGCTGCGTAAGTAATTCTTCGCGATGAGCGTTTATTACAGAATTTTTAATCGTTTATCACCGGTTCTTTAAAGCGGAAATTTTTGACTATCGTAATCGGGGAAAATGTCTTGATTAAATCAGACAAGGTTTTCGCTAAAAAAATAACTGGTGGGAATAACCAAATAGTATTAATTTGACAGAAAAATGCATGCTTGAGCATATCTCGGGCTGCGCAGCGAGAGGGTTAAAGCAATACATAGAGCATTTGGCAAGGAATCGCTTCTAAGTGCTTCAAAAAATAGCTGTAAAATCCGAGACCTGAATATATATATATATATATATTAAGCGCTTTGATTGGTGGAGTTAGAGCTGATATCTATCGTTGGAAAAACATTTGGCACCGCCTCCTGATTACTTGGCCTGAGTGCTGACACAAAAATGGTGGCTGTCGTAGGCGAATTTTTTTAAGCGTTTGCATGGTCCCCTGAGTTTACACACGGGTATTTTTTAAGCTTTTTTTTCACTTCTTGAATCTAGCGCTTCATTTATTTTTTCAGTTGTTGTGTAATTCATACCTTGTATTGTTTAGTATAACGCTCAGACAACTGGGTTGCTATCTGAAATTAATATTGTAATATCTTTTTTTTAAAATCTTTCAGTAAACGGGAGTCTTAGTAAACATAATTAGCCAGGCCGGGCTTCTTGTGCTCAAGCCATTTGGTAGGCCTCCCTGCCTGGTCAGAATTTAAACTTGAATCTGAGAAAAATGCGGAGGAGAAAACTTTTAGAAATTATTAGTATTCAACTTAAGGGACGATACAAGGGGTGAAAAAAATTCGCTCACTACAACCGCTATCTTTGCGTCAGCCCTTAGGCCTAGTATTCAAGGGACTGTACATACGGCCATAAACACGGCTTTCTGAAATCTCTAAGGCTGTGGTAATGCACTTCTACTCTGACGTCACTATGTCCAGTGCGAGGTTAACGAAAAAGACAGGCTACCGCGGTGGGTCCGATTCTTTTTTTTTACAGACCGCTGAAGCCACGTGATGCTCGAATGCACCAATGAAGGTGTGCGAAAAGAGTATAACGTGACTCCAGCGCTCTGTAAAAAAAGAAGAATCGGACCCACCGCGGTAGCATGTTTTTCTCGTTAGCCTCGCTCCAGTGCCATAACTTTTCTGAAGACAGCCCTGACATAAGTTCGTCCTTGGCGAAGATTACGAGGGGTAATCTACATATCACACGGTGTGTTTTCGATCGTTTGCCTCATGAAAAACAGTTTATGAGGAAATATCTTATATTGCTTATGATATGATAGTACGTATAATCGCAGCTTAGCAGATTTTAAAGTGCATTGCATTTTTTTTTTTTTAATTCTGTAAGTACGCGACGCCTAATCCATGCGTAAGTGTGGAGTCTTAACCTGAACTTTTGCATATAAATTAACTTTTCATTTAAATGTTTTAAAACTCAAACTCTTAAATTAATTTTTTTTTGAAAAAATTACTATAGTAATTAATTTTTATTAAATTAGTTTTTGTTTAAATGTTTTAAAGCTCATACTTTTACATTAAATATTTTTGTGTAGACCTAATTTAATTGGATCAGAAACTATATCATTTATATCTCATAAGTATTTGTATGTGTATATCTAAATACGAATATTTATGTTTACAAAACGCAGATTATAGGTATTAAGAGGAAAGTTAACCTCAAAAATGGTCAAAAAATAAATTTTTGTTTTTTAATATTAAATAAAAGCCTGTTTAATTGTGAACATTATTATCCTCATTTTTACCCATACGGCAATTATATAGCGAGATATTTTAAATTTTGTTAACACACCTAGCGCAATTACCAACACAAATTAAAACTTTAAATGGCTTTTTCTCCATATTAATATTTTCTTCACTTTCATGTTTTAAAAATTCTAAGGCTTTTTTTGTATTTGAGATAGATATTTAAACTTTTTTTGTACATGTTCTTTATTATATATGTGATAAATCAGCGCATGGAATTAGCCTTCCGGTTTTTTGTTATCTTTTTTAAATAAAAGCATATGAAGATGTGTTAGATTTCCTCGTTTTGCACATCAGTAAAAAAATGATATTAAATGTAATGTTAGATCTATCTAAAAATCCATGCGCAGTCTTGTGTAATGCACATCTAAAACTCTTGGGCAAAAATATCAATATTTAAAAAAGTAGTAGGGATTTTTAAAAATATTTTTTTTTTACTTTTGAAATTTTTAATGAAATATGCAGTTATTTTTTTTAATGTTCTTATAGTTGAACATTGACCTGCAACGATTTCACCATTTCAACCATAATTTTTAAAATAAACATAATTGTTGAAAAGGTAAACTGTCCCCTTAACGCTAGAACGCCCGGAAATTTTACTCAAGTTTCATAAAAATATTTGACACCAGAATTTTTATTTAAAACTGTTTGACTGATTTATTTAACGCAAATCTGCGTGTATTAAATTTAACTTATTTTAGGAAGAATTTCTGATTCCAGTTGACAGTTAATCATATGGTCGGAGTCGAATCGACTCCTTCTGGGCGTTCTAGTGTTAATCCGTTACTCCCTGACGTTGCGTTCACGCAACGGTCAAAATAAATGCTCATATTTAAGTTATTTACATACACACCACTTTTTTTCAATAAAAAATGGCCTTACTTAAAGCCATAAAATTTTAAGATCACATAAAGTGAAAATTATCTTTTAGAGCTTGTGGTTTCCAACGACGTTCAGCTAAAAAGTTGGAAAGTTGGAGAGTATATTTTTATATACGAATTGAATATTTCCAACTGAGCGAAAAATGCCCAGGTCGGGAATCAAGCCCAGATCCTTGGCTACAGGGCCAAAGATCATTGTTCGCCCAGTTGGAAATATTCAATTCGTATGATAACTTTACCAAGATGTTTGATCGTGTTGAAATAATAGTTTATATTTTTATAGTTGCAATTTTTGCGTGTATCTGTTGAAAGAGTGCGGTCCATGTTACACCCGCAACACCGCATGGATGTCATCCCACCCCCCAATCTTTTAACATTTTAATTAACCCATTTTCGACCAAAGGTGCGTAAACGCACCATTTCAATAAATATTTTTTTTTATTAACACTGTGACGAATATTTTTCCCTAATTTTATTTTTCTGCTATTTTTAAGAGTTCTGGAGACATCTATAAAATATCAATAATTCAATGGGAGTAAACACTTTCTGTTGAATATTTTTCAAAATAAGCTAGTTTTTTTAATTTGAAACGGTTATTGACAAATTCGACTTTTTTAAATGTATAATTGTTCCTCTTGAGAATAATCATATGTTTTTATAATGGATCAATGTTACAAGTTCTGTAAATAAATTAATGATAAACCAAATATCATAAAAAAAAACCGAATGCATGAAAATCCTGAATGTATTTTATTTCTCAAATAAAATAGTATTTTTCATGCATGAAACTTTTTTTTTTGTCTTAATGAACGTAATTTAAGCATATTTCAATGAAAATAATACCACATTTTATAAAATTTCTGTGCTTGGCCTAAAATGGGTTAAAAGTGGGGGTAATATGACTTTTAAGTACAAGACTAATATAGTTGTAAATGTGTCAGAAACACCACCATGGATTTTCCAACGAAAAGATTACGCAATTACCTGACAAAAATAACAACGGCCATGCTGGAACTAATAAATTCTTCCTGGGAGTAGGTTATTCAACAAATTCAGCTAGTCACACGGTTGTAGTTTCTTATTAACTTCATTTTAAAGGTAGTGCAGATATTTTTTTTGTAAGGAGTGACACTAACGCTGAAATCGCCAAGTGCTCATATTAGCAAGGCTGGCCATGTTACTCTCTTGATATAATATACACTATCACATCCTACGACACATTTTTCATCGGGGCCCCATAAACACCTTTTTTAAGTCATTTTCTAATATGCTAAAAAGTATGTTATTATTAAATTAAAAAAGAATATATATATATATTTTTTTTTTTTAAGCTTTCCCGTACAAGACATCAAAACTAATGTTTTAACCCTTGAATGCGCGATTTTTTATTTTGTTCCGAAAAAATTATATTTGATTCTATGAAAGCTTTATTACACAGGAAAAATAAAGAAAAAAAATCAGAGATACATTTTTCATATAATACGTCAATCTTTTCTTCTGTTGCACATCTGCAATACAAATAAAAACTATTGTCGTGTGGCTGTTTTACGCTAAAATAATGCAAATTAGTAAACATTTTAATAAGTATGTGTCCAAATACTTTATTTTTTATAATTATTTATTATATAAAACTTAACCTTTAACCCTTTAATCCCCATTATAGAATACGTTCTAGAAATTACGGAGTTCAGAGAATCTGACTTTACACCAGAAAGTTCAAATGGTTCAACAATGTATTACACATGTTTATACATTAAAAAAAAGTGTTGGATTTTTTCATTCTTTCTAAGTGCACTTCACAGTAGTCGGCTACTTTTTTAAAATTCAAATTTCTTGATTGGCACCACTTTTCTTAAGTGGTAAAATTGCAATTGTTTTCGCCTTAATTAATATGTTATTAAATAAGGCGAATTTTACTACTTCAAAAAAGTGATGCCAATCAAGGAATCAGAATTTTAAAAAAACAGTTCACTGGCAACACTGCTTCACATCTTTAATTGAGTTTTTCTCAAAACTTCGAATTTTCAGGTTTTTGCTCCTTTTTTTCAATATCCATTAAACTTAAGAACTCAGATTTTTCTAAATACTTATATTATGTTATAGTGCATACTTGAACACGGGGATTTAATGATTTGTTGAGAATTATTTATTTTAGGCAGTGAAATCTTACCAAAAATGCTAATTTAAAAATGTCTTTCAATAAATAATTAATAATTAATTTTCAGTTTCACTTAAAAAGAAAATAGTCTGTTAAAATATGTAAAGCATGTTATTCAAACTACTCTACAAAATCTATCTTTCACCATTTCTGAGAAAAAGGTTCATAAAGTTGGTGTATGGCCGAGATAGAGCTTACCCGGTCCCCTTAAAACCACAGTATCCAGTACCCAGTACAATCACAGTACCCAGAGCCCCCAGTCTACGACACTGGAGTTCATGAAATGGAGTTATGAATAAAGAGGAGGAGACACGTGATGGGGCAGAATGAATAATTTTACTAACGAATGAATCATTCGAGCACGCGCAAAAACATAGCTTCCAACCTTTGTATATATTTTTAATCAATTACCACCAGAAAGTTTGTAAAAAGAAAAGAAGCAAAACCATAGCTACCAGCCTTCATAATATTTGTAATCAATTATCTTCAGAAATTTCGAAGATAAAAAGAATTTTTATATTTTTATGGAGTTCGTAAATTGATTCTAATTAAAATCAAGAGCTTCTTTATCGATACAACACTTCTGATAGAAATTGAATAAAAAAAAAAATAAAGGTTGAAATCTGAAATTCTTCTTGCCCGAAAGGGTTTGGTTGGGTTAATTTTTGACGGCCGATTACCTAATCGAGGGATATAGGCCCAAGGGGGAGTGCCCTCCGTGGGGGTCTTTCTAAGGGAACCTAACCTTTATTTAAGCAAGGTTTCCCAAGGTTCGAAGAAAACTACGAAAACTCCGAACGGTTAGGCCGACGGGCGCAATTGGGTCACATGCCCGAATGATTCATTCGAACCAGGATTGCTAGATTGGCCTCCAATTTTAATCCGAAATTTCAATTTCATACCAGAAATTTTGAAAGAAGAAATTTTACTTAATCAGATCGCTAAATGTCCCTCATTAAATAAAGCATAAAATACTATTCTTTATTTCTGGTATGAACTCGTAATTTCTGACTAAAAATGGAAGCAAAATTGGCAACCTTGATTAGAACAGTAAAATCATTCTTATATGATTTGTTTGCCAATTAGAATAATTGTGTTAAAATTAATCTAGTGTAATTTCGTATCCAGCGATTTCTGGAGTTCCATTACCTGAGTTTTATTCTGTTGAGCTGAACCAGGTTTCAGACCAGATGCTGTAATCATCAAGGTTAGCTGGGTGAAAAAGTTCGACCAGAATCGTCCGGGATAGCTCAGATGGCAGAGCACTGGCTACTTCAGCCAGGAGGTCCCGGGTTCGAATCCTGGTCCGGACATTTTTCGCCCAGTTGGAAATTTACATCTTGTATGATTTGTTTACCAATTAGAATAATTGTGTTAAAATGAATCTAGAGTAAAGTCATTCATTCTACCTATCACTAGAGGAGACATAGTTTAGAGTCTACGAGCTGCGAGTGAAGTAACTGAGAAGATTGTCACAAGATGGCGGCTGATTGTTTACATTGGATCAACAGTTTCTGACTACTGCCGGAGCCAGTGGCATAGTATTGGTGGGGGGGGGGGGCTAATCCACCTTGCTACCAGTATTATTTTATGGTAATTTTTGCTTTGTTTAATCGTAAAACGTTCAATAATTAAATAAAGCCAAATTTTCTATATAATAGTTCTGTTAGTAAAATTATTAACCCTCCCCCCCCCCCCAAAAAAAAAAACGAAACGCTACGCCACTGGCCGGAGCAAACTTCATTAGTAAATTTTGAATAGAAAATTTCGCCTTATTTTACTGGCTTATTCAGGTTCTCAATATTTCTTTCACAAATATGGTAAAGGTTTTTATTCGTTTTTACTGGTGAAAGTTAGCCCGGGTATTATAGTCTCTTTCACTGACACTGACAGGGGATTATTTAGGTTGTCACAATATGGCGGAAACGCAGGACCTGACTACTGCCCAAGTAAATAGTACCAGTAAAAATTAATATATGTTTCGGGCCGTAACTATGACCGATATACTGCATTAATAAGGCGTTTAAATAAGGATAAAGTTTCTATTCAAATTTACTGCTGAAAGTGCGCCCCGGCAGTAATGAGCCACCGGGAAACCGGTTACAGTTGAAGAATCACCATTTTGAGGATATGCCAGTTCCTCTTTATTCATAGTTCCACGGTTCATGAATGCTTAACATACAAACGGTATGTTTTGAATGTGAAATTCCAGTGTTTATATCTGATAGCGTTCTTTAAAAAAAAAAAAAAGAAAAAAAAAGCGGTAAAATTTTTTAAAAAGGAAATTATTTGTGCATAAATTTCAATTAAAAAAATGTGCTTGGAATAATTATTTTGATTTTTTTTAATATATTAGGTCATTAAGTATAAGTATGAAACGTCTGGTTACAAGAAGGTCAAATTACCAACGGGGCAAACTTTTACCAATAGTAGTAGAAAGTAGTAGTCTACTTCGTAGAAATATATCCTTAGGTCAGTGGCGTGGCGTCCGGTCATCGCTGGATGCGGCGATGACCAAGCAATATTTTAAAACTCTTAATAAGCTTTTAAAACTCTACGATCCAGTTTTAGCAGAACATTTGGAGTTCATGTATAAGTGAAGGTAAGATTTAAAGTTTCTTTTTTGAACATTCAACCATTGAATTTTAGAGTTAATAATTTTTCACCACAAACTTAAATAATTGCGATGACCACCGAAAATTTTCACGCCACGCAACTGCCTTAGGTAGGAATAGATCTTAGAACTTTTGCTGTCAAATGGTTCGTTGGCCAATGGCATGGTATGGCGGACATATCTTACTGATGGCCAACTGTGTAGCTCGGCAATTAGCCAAAGTTAGCAGAAACATGTTGAGCTACTTGGGACCATTAGCCTCCATATACAGAGTATCCATAATTAAACGACCTTACTTTAAAGTTGTCTACTGACGAAACTATTGTTCATAAAGTTATAAAATTTTGTGAAAGACATAATAATGGTTGGTAATTTGTTTAACCCCGTGAGGGGCGGTGGAATATATTATATCCCATCTAAGTTTAATTAAGGTATGCACCGGATAATTTTAATTAAGTTTTACGTTTATAGCTTTGGAGGTAAAAACGTTGAAAAATTGCTTTTCCTTATTTTGATTTTTTTTTTTTATTTCCGGTGGGAATTCAGCATTACACAAACGCAATTGCTTGCCCCTCAATAGGTTAGGAAAAAGAAAATAGTTCAAAATTTCGCCACGAAAGGACGTTTTATAATGAATTACACATTCATCATACATTTATGATAGTTTAAAAATTTTATTTGTTAACTTTAACTGATCTTAAAAACCGCATTTGACGACATGTTCTTACCATTTCCCAGAACACACTACGGTCAAGTGAACATAATATCTTACGACTCCAGAAGCTATCTGAAAATGATGACCGTAATTTGGAACATGTTTTGTTGTAATAAAGTTTGTAAACTATCTTAAATGTATGCTAAATGTGTTATTTGTTAAAAAATGCCCTCTGGAGGCGAAATTTTGAGCTAATGTTTTTCGCTCAAATTCCCATATCTTTATTATGTCCTCCAGAAAATTTCACTACATTCTGAACAATAGTTTCGTCTGTAGACGACTTTAAAATAGGATCGTTTAATTATGGACAGCCTGTACATATCTGCTAACTTTTACGCTTCTGTTATCAGTAAAATTTACAAGAAATTTATGTATTATTTAATCTCAGATATGTGAATCGGAGTGATTAATCTCAGATTAAATAATAAAAATTTAATCTTCTGCTGCATGGTAACCTCATATGCAGTTATACTGATAAACAACTCACTCAGAATTTTGAACTCCTTATTGTTACCCCTTTATCACATATAATCATCATACAAAGTTCAATAATGCTTTTAAGGTACACCAATAGACGGGAGTAACATTTCCTTCCTATCTTCAGTTGGAAAATAACAACATTGGAAAAATTGTTTTTTTCCGCTTTCTTAAAAAAAAAAATTCTGCAATATGATATAAATAGGGACATGATTAAAAATACTTTTTTTTTTACTCTCTACTTTCTGTTAATGCATTTAAAAATTTAAATTATCACCAAATCTATTTTTTTCTTTTACTTTTGCAAAAAAAATATGAGGTTTGTTTCGTGCATTTGTAAGACGTCATGTTTTAAAAAATTCGGCATTACTTGTTAATAATAATTTGTTTTAAATATCATGAAATCTATTTATGCTAATTAGTTCTTGAAAGGGTTAACATGAAAACGATTTTAAGCATTTAATTAAACATTCTTTAACCTTTTCCGGCTCAAAGTACTTCTGTTGCTAAAATGTTGAAATAATTGAATGACACCAGGACTTGCAAGCAATTTAAAACTCCTTTTTTCACTAAAAAACAAAAATTCATTTTAAAATACAGGTGCCGTTGTGGCATTTGGGAATTGGGAATTAAAATAAAGTGAGACAGAATTTAACCCACCATGCCGGAAAGGGTTAAGCTACAAATCCCCGAAATATAACTGCATGCAGTGTAGTATCTTTTCCTATTCTCATAAGTCGTTTATTACTTTTATTATAATAATGATGAGATTTCGGAATAAAAAGTACTTCGCAAAGATTTATGTCTTTTATAAAATATAATTTATCCTAAAGAAATCACTGAAATATTTGCATAATTTTCAGATCGAGTACAGCTAAATTTCTTGAACGTGAGAATTTATGATGATTAAGTTTCAACGAACTTCAAATATTATTTTAATACATAAAATATTCTTGTATTTAACTACTTCTAAAGCAGTTTAAAAAGAGCACTTCATTTTAAATACTTGAACGAGTTTTGACCGTGAATGAAATGTGATATTCAGAAATTTTAGTTAATATAAAAATAAATCAGGCCCATAAAGAATAATAAAACGTGATCGTTGGTAACAGAAATATCAATAAAATTCAGAAAAACTAAAAAGAAGATCCTGGAAATTTTTTATAGATTTTTTTTTTAAGAACAGTTTTGTTAATTTGAACGTTATATGCAGGGATGCAAGCGCTGCGCAACAATTGGCTGATTGCTACCACTAAGTTTTTGTTGTATTCCTCACCCTATTTACTGACTGAATTTCTGAGATTCAATAAGGCAAAGAATACTATTAAGATTTAGTGGTGAAAATCAGCCATTTGTTGCGCAGCGCTTGCATCCCTGGTTATATGGGGTAAACACAAATTCGTTGGGGAATTTTGTAACTGAATAATTTGCCAAATAGTACAGTAATCCCTTAACATTCACGGTTTTAACACTCGCAGGTTTTGAAATAGAGAATGCAGAACATTTCAAAATTGACACTACTTTTTAAAAAGAAAAATTGTACATATACGTTGACAACATTTGCAAGAAAAGTATAATGCAAAACATATATTTTTTAAATAGTGGTGCAAACAGAATATAAAGATAGCAGTTTTGATATTCCCGGAACCTAACCCTCCCGAATGTTAAGGGATTGCTGTAATTGCAAAGTATCAGTTCAACGCCAAATTGCTAATGCTATACATGACAGAAGTTTGTGGATATACTTCAAATCTCAGTGCTGAAATCTCATTTTTAGGTGCGTTCGTAATTATAAAATACGTAGCACCTATTACTCGTCGTTCAGTCCGTTTGTCTGTCTGTCCGTCCACATATAACAGAGCAATAACTACCCAACTGAATGGTCTGAAATTTTAAATATATAATTGTTGTCATATTTTGTCGAGTCATTTCAAATTTTATGAAAATCGGATGTGTAATTTAATTACAAGAACAGTCACAAGTTTTTCGTTACTTTAAGGCCAATGGGAAAAAATTATTGCAAGTGCAATTGAATGATGTTACAGCCTTCCAAATAGTCTGAAATTTTAAATATATATTTTTTGCAATATTTTGTCGAGTCATTTCAAATTTTACGAAAATCGGATGAATAGTTTAATTTCATGGACAGTCAAAAGTTTTCCGTTACATTAAGACCAATGGGAAAAAATTGTTGCAAGTGCATTTGAATGATGTTACAGCTTTTCGAACAAAATGTAATTGACATGCACTTATGAAGTGCACAAAAATATACATTCAGTACAATATACGGTGCAAAAAATATTTATAAAATTAGTTTTAGTACGAACGCACCTCATTTGCTATGTTTGACGAGCAATTTTTAACCCATTAACCTCCAAAACTATTACGATAGAAATTTTCAAATTTCTTGTTGAAAGTAGTTTCCCACCACAAATTCAGTAAGGTAAATTTCGTTTTACTAAAATAGCAAAATTCCTGCCAATAAATAAGACATTTATTTAAATTCTAAAATAGAGGTGCAAATGTAATTAATTCATTGCATGAGCAATTATTTTGACTGTTGCGTGAACGCAACGTCAGCGGTTAATGGGTTAACTTGTTTTATTGGTCAAGGAACTGTTATTCCAAGATATCAGATTCCCCACTTCATTCCCTTCCATCTTTCAGTATACGGGGTTAGTAAACATCGAATATACAGTGCGATGCTTTGAAAATCCACAAATACTGCCAAACAAAAGAGAAGAACTGATTTACAAAGAGACATTTGCATAAGTGATGGGCATAATGAATGATTTTGGCATTCGGATGAATCATTCGGGAAAGCGCAAAATCATGTTTGCCAAACTTCATATTTTATGTAATCAATTAGCACCAGATATTCTGTAAAAAGAAATAAAAAATCATAGTTGCCAACCTCCTTAATTTTGTAAATAAAATTTCCTCAAGAAATTTTATAAAAAAAAAAAACAGAGAAAGAAAGAGGCTTCTTATTTTTACGTGGCTCTTAACCCATTAACCGCCAAAACTATAAGGGATTAAAATTTTTTTATACAAATGATATTGGCTATTCATTTGAACATATATAATATTAATTTATAGTGGAAAAAACAAAATTTGTGTTAGCTTACGATAAATGGGGTGTTGCGTTCACGCAACGTCAGCGGAATAAGAGTACTGATGTTTATTGAGTTCAACTGAGCATCAGCAGGGTTTTCTTGCATATTTGGGCACTGAAAGATTTTTTTTTTTTACTTTTTTTGCAATTTAGACAGAAAACAAACACTTTAAAGTAATTAATTTATTATTAAAATTTAATTTATTTTTTTATTCTAAATTACTGATCATATCCTGAAAACAGTTTCAAGTATCAAAATATTTGCTAGACTTATGATCACAGCTGCCAAGTCTCCGGCTTTTTGGATACCAGTACTTTAATACAGAAAATGCCGTTTTATTTAATTGGAACATTTGGGCGATTTAAAACAACCAGATTTTCTCTGAAATTTTAGTGGTGTGCAAAAAGCCGGAGACTTGGCAGCTCTGCTTATGATGTAAATCAACATCACAAATGTACTGCAGCAATAAGCATTCTGGCTATGGCATTGCTTACAATGCAGTATTCTGCTGTCATCGGACTTGACAATTAAAACTTTCAGGGGCGGTAGTATGTTTATGAAACCAATTAATTTTATTTCCCAAATGCCACAGTGGCACCAGAATTGTGCTAAAGTAATTGTCCTTTATTATGTAATTGGTCGTAAATACCGGCGTCATTCATTCATTTCAACATTTCAGAAATTTAAGTACTTTCCCCCGGAAAGGGTTAGATTTCCGCGTTCTGTCTGTAATGGCTTTTGCGTGGGGGAACTTACTATGCCTTCTTTTGGCTGATTTGTTTATGGTTAACTCTTTATTTTCAAAGGGTGTTTTCAAAAGGTACAATGCAACTTCATGTCTGAGATCTAAGTGAGAGTTTTTATTTTCGAACATAATCTTTATACATTCTCGCATTGGTCAAGGTTTTATTTTTTCTTCATTTTTTGGCTGAGTCATATTCAATTTTTCTACCTTTATCCTCTTCAAATCTCCAGTTTTTTTTTATTTGCATGCGTGACTTGCACTACTTTTAGATTGTACAGACTTCTTTTTTCACGCATACTTCAATTTCGCCAGCAATATCGAAAGGTAAAATATCATTATCACATTTGGATACATTATCATTTCCTTCTTCATCAATAATTTCTGCTATTTATGATGGAATAATTATAATATCTGTTTCGTCCACGCCATCATTATATGAATCTTTATTAAAAATTCTTTGAAGACCTTCCTAGAACGTAAGATATCTATTTGAAGCAGTTCTATGAGCACAGAATAAGAACAAAATCCACAGAGTCGAACAATACGAGTAGGTTTTGGAACTACCCCTTTTCCGCTGACGTTATGTAAACGCAACACCTACTTTCTCTTCCGCCCCCACTAAAATAAAAGCAACTGATTCGTTGCATGTTCTGATGTACTTTGACCTTGTCTAAAAATAGATTTACTCTAAAGCTTACGTTTGTCTAAGTATATTTCTTTTGTGAAAACGACAACGTGAAAGTTTTCGTTTAAAAATGCTTTATGTTTCAAACTTGTTATTAAATAGAAAAAAATTTTGAAAGAAAATATTTTTCTATTGAATTAGTAACCGTAATATCCCCTACTTAAATATTACTATTAATATAAAATTCATTTCATAGCTAATTTTTTATACGCATTTATTTTGACTGTTGCGTGTACGCAACACCAGCGGTTAATGGGTTTATTTAATGCTGGAACCGCGACGCATGGAACTATGAATAAAGAGGTACCGTGATTTCCGGTGTATAGCCCGCGGATCAAACAATCGTATTTCGACCCAGAATTTTTTTTTTTTTAAATGTAACTTTTTAGATCACGATAAATATTGGTCTTCAAATACTGAATAAAATTTCTGGCTCCAAACTGAATTGTTTGATGTGCGGGCTATACACCTGAAATTATGGTAATTGACATATCCTCAAAATGATGAAGCATCAACGATAACCTGTTTTGCAGCGGCTCACTACGTTCAAGGCAAACTTCCACCCGTAAATTTCAATATAAAGGGCATAGCCCAGGGGTGGCCAACTGTGGCACGCCCGATACCACTAAAATTTTACATAAAAAGTCGACTTGTTGAATCGCAGAGATTCGATTACTAGATAAGGCAATGATTACTGTAAAATATTAGCGGTGTGGAGCGTGCCACAGTTGGTCACCCCTGGCATAGCCGGATAAGCATTGGAAACATGCCTTTCAATCAAATTTCCTGATTTTTTTCCCAGATGTGGCTACATATCTGACAATATATTTTCCCTATTATCACCCTATAAATATTGATATTTAATGAGATAAAAATGTGTTTTCGATTTCTAAAAAAACGGATTTTCTCAAAAGCTGCTGCGCGAAATTTCATGCCATTAACTGAGGATATATAGATACCAAAGATGTATAACTGGTATTTTTTGTATAATTTTCTGCTTATAAAAACTGTGTGAAATAGCGAAATAAAAATAATAAAAATCATATCTTATAAATATTTATATGTAGTACCCAACGCAAACTTTCGGCATTTATATAGAATATACGGACGCATGTGGGGAAATTTTTACAAGAAAATGGTAATTTTCGAATAACCATATGATATGATTTTTATTTTTTTTATTTTTATTTCGCTATTTCACACAGTTTTTATAAACAGAAAATTAAACAAAAATTACCATTTATGCATCTTTGGTATCTATATATCCTCAATTAATGGCATGAAATTTCGTGCAGCACTTTTTGAGAAAATCCGTTTAAAAAAAAAATCGAGAAAACATTCTTAACTCATTAAATATCAATGTTTATAGTGTGATAATAGGGGAAATATATTGCCAGATATGTAGCCACATCTGGGAAAAAAATCAGTAAATTTGACTGAAAGGTATGTTTCCAATGCTTATCCGGCTACGCCCTTTTCTCCTTTTCCAAATGCATTATTAATGCATAATTTCAGTCATAATTAACGCGAAAAATAGACATTTATTCTTTCTGGTAGGAGTTTACTTCGGCGGTAGTCAGGCCCTGCGTGTCCGCCATATTTTGGCAACCTAAACAACCCCTTGCCAGTGAACAAGATTATAACACCTGATCTAACTTCCATCAGTAGAAACGAATAGAATTTTTTACTATATTTGTAAGAGAACTTTTTCCTGAATAAGCTGCTAAAATAACACGAAATTTTCTGTTCAAAATTTCCTGGTAGAAGCTTTCTTTGGCTGCCATCAGAAAAATATTGATTCGATGTAAAGAAATCTGACGCCATTCTTGTGACAACCTCCTTAGTTGCTGCACTCGCAACTGTTAGACTCTACACTACATATCTCCTCCTCTTTATTCATAACTCTAGTCCGCGATGTCGCTTCATTTTGATACGTACAAAATGAGTAAAAATTGATTCGAAACCATTTTTTTTTTTTTTTTTTTTAAATAAGTTAAATACATAGTTGCCAACCTCCCGATTTTTTTAATACAAGTGAATTTCTACAAAATTGTTCGCTTTATTTAAACTCAGAAATTGTGCGATTGTATAAAACAAGCATTTCTGCATAAAAACATTGGTATTAAAAAATAGGTAGGTTGGAAGCAATGTTAATACGTTTACGACGGGAAACGAAAATTCTCGTTTTCATTAAAAAAAACATCATTGACTAAGGGCGTGGCTTCTACCTTACAGAAAATGCATTTATATCATCTTGTCCATATTTTTTTAGATTGTAAGAGATTTTATATTAACCCTTTGCACTCCGCGTCATTTTGACTGTGGGCTACCAGCAACTCCGCGTTATTACACAAAAATTTTATTCGGTCGGCACCACTTTTTAAAAAGAAGTTTCATTCAAGTACACAATTCAAAAATGCTTTGATTATATAAGGCAAATTTTATTTTCCTTTATTGCTGGTGCCAAAAATGAATTTTTCAAGGAACTTGGGAACTTGAATCTGCTGCACAGGGGTTGAAAAAACAGAGCACAGAAATTGAAGATACCAATCATCTAATATTGCAAGCATTACGAAAACATGTAGTTTGATTAGAAAATCTCACATTTCAAGATTGTGTTCACGTTGACGATAAGTTAAAAACATTTTCAAAAGGTGATTTAATCTGCAGCCTTCCCAATCTTGATTGGACATTCTTCCGACGAGGAAATTGACGATGTTCCATATATACCTCCTGCATAAAAAAAGCAGAGGCTCTCATCAAGTTGTATGGAATATTTTTGGAAGGGAAGGAAATCCTAACGACTAGTTTCAGATGATCAATGACCTTTATAGCAGTATTCTAGAAGTTTTCAGCCGCCATTTAAAGCAAAAAAGCATAACATGATTATTCAAAATATTTAATTAAGCAATCTAAGTCATTTTCTTATTTTGTAAAATGTTTAAATTCTTATAAAATTATCCCATAATTTTTAACCATTTTTTAAATCTAAAAATTTAAACTAAATAATAGAAATATTTTTTTTATTGTAAAAATCAATAGTTTTTACTATATTAGAATGCTAGGTATTTTTGAAGTGCATTAGAATCAACCAATATTTGCAACATTTGATTTAACGACCATTCGATTTAACGTCCTCTTTGCCGAGGTCCGGTTAAGGTCGTTAAATCGCGCGTCGTTTGTATTTAGAAAAGTGATGACAATCCAGCAATTTGAATAAAAAAGATGCAGCCGACTGGAAACACAACTGTGGAAAGACCGTAGCTCTGTAACCTCATAAAGAGGACACGGGTTACCTTGATTATTATGAGTTAAATTATTCGACAATGTGGTAAGAATGTGGTAAGTCAGGATTGCAAGTTTGACCTCCTTTTTTCTAATAAAGTAATAAAAGATAAATATGATTGAAAAAAATAAAAATATGATAAGATTTCATACCAGAAATTCCGAAAGAAGAATTTTTATTTTATGTAATCAAGAAATGTGTATCATTAACCCTTTCCGGTCGAAGTACTCCTCCCAGGCACAGGTACCTCTTACACGAATTTATTTGGTTTGCACCACTTTTTTTAAGAAACATTTTTGCTTGCATTTTGACAACATGTGCAAGAAAAATTTATTAAAATGTGTACTTTTAAAATATAGTGTTGTGAATAGAATATAAAAATATAACGTATACAAAGCTTGGGTGGCTATTTGCCGAAACTCGACCACAAAGGAGTAAATTAAGACCAAAAAATGGTATGAAGGCCAAACTGGCAACCCGATTTTGAGTACCGAAGAAAGCAATATTGCGTTGTTAGTTCATTTTCGCGATGTTGGATTGTGTTCATGATTTTGGACGATGTTTTTGTTAAAAACTCTTCAATTTTTTACAAATGATATAATATTTTGAGATTTACATTTGTTTTCATGAAAAATATTTTACACGTTTCTATTTTTAAAGAAAAATTTGGAAACCCATTTCAACGATTTTATTTTCTTCTGAGTAAACGAAATCTTAAAAAAAAGACCGAATTCATAAAGTAAAATCAAACGAACACTAAACCTCTTTTAATTAAGACTCTTTGTCGTGTAATCTTTCCGCTTAAATGGTTACTGAGATTTGGTCTTTAATTAGAATTGAAGATTAAAAATTGAATTCGTTGTTTGAGTTCTCTGATAGTATTCAAGTTTTTTAGTTTTCTACTTCCGTTATTTTATAGTGAAATTACTGATAAAAATGTAATTAGTTTTCGAGTGTCAATTACATTTGAAGCATATACTGAATATCTGTCCTTAGTCTTTCTTTAGTTGTATTATGCCATTTTAATTAGAACATTCATAGTAACAAATAATATGAAACTCTTTAATAGAACATGAAGCGACATTTGAAATAGTCTAAATATATAAATAATTTAGATGTAATTTTAAAATGAAACCTTATACATCAATACACATACATGCACTCACACGCCAGTCATGTACAGTATAAGAATATATATAGATAACCATATAGATTGACATGTATGAGAGTTTACACAAAGCAATTTACAGGTCTCCCAAATGGTCCGCCAACTGAATACGAATATTTTTTAACAGAAATTTTCAAGGTAGGATTCTGCAGTATTAGCGCCAGAATTAACCTTCGAAGGTGGTTTCTGCGCAATTTGTAAGAAAAATCTAAACAGAAAAATTTTGTAAGAAAATATTGGTGTTCCATTGGCGGGAGCCCTGAATTTATTTAATATAAAAAAATTAATTTAAGAAATGCAATGTGAAATTCGCCTAGTTTATATCTGTGTGCACTTACTATATTTCCAGATTCTATTTAACACCTTGCTAAGGGGATACGCAAACTAACGTCTTTTGGACAGGTGTGATTCCTCCAAAGGGCGGTATTTTGCATTTTGCGTTCCATATTTTATCTCAAAAAACATACACAAAATATCTATTTTTAGAATTAAGTGTACTATTAAATATAGAATTATTTATTAGAATTAAGAATACTATTTTTAGAATTTAGAGTACTATGCATATAATTAGTTCGATTGGAAATAATACTATTATTGTATACATTTATTTATAATATAAAACACGAACCGAGATAACATTGCAGGGCTCCCACTCGGTTCGTTTTTTTTTCTTTTGTTTTTTTTTAATACCAGTTATTTTGACACTAGAACCGGCCATGAGCGGGCATTTTTCTCGGTACCAAATGAAAATACAGTCGGACCTCGTTATCCCGACACCCGACTTTCACGTCACTCCGCTTATCACGTCAGTTTTTCAAAGTCCCTATTTTCTGTATATGATTTTAATGTAAATAAACTCCGGATTTCACGTCGATGAATAATTTTCAACACCGGATATCCCGGCGGTTTAGAAAAATTGTCAATTTTTCATAATCCATCTTATAAGCACGGAAATTAAGCGGTAAGAAATGTCTTAGCCAAACTTTTCACACTAGCAGAACATCTAAAAACAGAAAAGCTATAATTATAAAAACCCAACAAGAATCGCAGTTACTAGAAATATATCAACATATAGAAAAAATAGAAGATATAAAAAGTATCACGGAAATATAATACAGAAAACATAACACTAAAAGAATTATCATTATAGGTATTCCAAAAGATACACAGGGAGAATATCTTATAAATCAAATAAAGCAACATCCAAACATAAAGAAAAGTTCATACATCCAGATTCAAAAAGTAATACAAAAAACTTCGTCAAGATATTATCAACTGCTCCTCGAGGTAGACAAGACAACTTCAGACACACTTTTGAGCATGGTACTTATAAATGTGGGATTACGAAACTGCAGGATTCATCCTTACAGGCCAATCATCAGGTGTGCGAACTGTCAATTGTACGGACACTCCGAAAGTAACTGCAGGAGAAATTCAATATGCGCATTCTGTTCGATGGGTCATCAGACCACTAGTTTCACGAATATAAACAAACAGGATCTCAGAAACTGTGCAAATTGTATAAACTTACCAAATTATTATAAACACACAGCGAACTCAACACAATGCCCCACCTTTATGAATCAGATTAAATACAGGAATGACATTTCCAGTCCAGGCATTAGTGGCCTTGGTGGTGGTGGCTGGTTTTGATGGGACTAGTTATAACTGCAATGTGTATGAACTTATACATGAACTTATATGAACACTTAACTTTAAAAAGTTGTGGGTAATCTATAAACCCTCGTTTGTACATAACAATATTTAGAATAGTTATAATTAATCTTAAAACTTATTTGTTTCCAAAGGGTTCCGCAGGTAGTAAAACTTTTCCCTACCCTGGGCTTGGGGGTTACACCCAACCATAAGCCAAAAGCGGGTTCCCAGGGTGGGTGCTTACTTACTTACAAAAGTGTCTAAAATACCCATTGAGATAAATGAGAAATTTTGCTTTAATCCTTTATCTGAATAAATAAATCCACACATTATGAATAACCCACTTAAGCTCCAGATAGATGTATCAGTCTAAACGCGATCTTTTTGTTCTGGTCAGGCGGCTGGGTGCTTTCTTGGGATTACGCGGCGTTTTTCATCCGACTAAAACCAAAGCATTGCATTGTATAGTATTAAAACGATCAGAAATTATCTTACATCTATTTTTGAAGCAGCGAATATTGATTACAATTCATTATATAACACTGAAAAAAGAATTGTTGAAAGCACATCTAGGGATAAGCAAAACTTAATTCATCAATATTTCATGTAACAAAGAAAAAAAAAAGTCTTCATAAATCTGATTTTTATTCTTTTCAATTTTGCAATTCTGTTTATTTTGTTTCATAATAATGTTTTACTGCTTAAAATTACAAGAACAGTTAAGAATTTATAATTGTCTTAAATTAATTAAAAATACAGCTTTTCATAAACATATTTTTCTCCAACTCCGGCTTCCGCTTACGACGACGCTTTCTTCTGGTCATTAGTGTGTCGGGATAACGAGGTTCGACTGTATTTCGATTCGAAGGAGAATGTGTTTCATAAAATAAGTTAAATGTATACAGTGCTGAAGCAAGTTAAGTAATTAGTGAAATAGTTTCAAATAAAATTTCGGATGTAAAATATTTGTATAAAACTTCAGTAAAATTTATGGCGACAGCGTTAAACTAGGTATGATAAACCTGTGGCCCGCGAGCCACCAAGTTACTATTATTTTAATATAGGAAATTTTTTTAATAACACGATCGGCACTAGCATCACTTATAAGAGTTTTATTCGTGCGGCACTACTTGTTTTAGACAATTAACTTTCCTTTAGTAATCACAAAAAATGCCTTACTTAAATAAGGCAAAGATTAATTTCCTTTTTTACCGGTGTAAAAAAAAATGATGTATGCCCCTATTGAAGATGCATATATACACCCATGGTCCCGACACGATGGGGTTAATGACAGAAACAATCGGATTAAATAAGGCAAATATTACCTTCATGAATTAGTAGTGACAACCGAATTTTAGTCAAAAAGGTTAAACTCTCCTATGTTAAAAAATATTTTTTAAAGTCTTTCAAGGACAATTAATTGTGTTTATGTAATGTTGGAGGTGTACCGTAATTATTGAAATATTTTACTTAAAAAAAGAGAGAAAGAGATGCAACTTTTAAAAATTTTTCACCAAAAATATAAAAATAAAATTTTATTAAAAGATTCTGGTATAACTTTTGAAAAAAAATTAATTGGGATATAATATATCTCACCGCCCCACAAAAGGTTAAAGTTTTCCTTGAAATTTTTGGAAAAGTTTTCTACGAAGTGCATTTTGGTTGCAAATACTGTTAAAAACTACTACGAAAATTTTTCTTCTAAAATACTGTTATTCAAAAAACGGACCAGTTGAAGCTTTGTACATGCGAAAAGCGTGCAAGCAAAATTTATATTTCAGTTCACTATTCATGCGAAAGTGCATGGAAGCTTTCCACGTAGCAAATAAAACTATTTGTGAAAGTTACAGAGTACCCTGCTTTTTCATCATACCGGCTGATCATAAATATTTATTATTCTTATTATTATTCAATTTCTTTGTTGCCCTAAATGTAGTTGCAACTACATTTTTACTGCAAAGTATGAAAACGAGCATATTCCTTGCATAGGCGAAGTTGAAGAAAATTTTGTGTTTTATTTCTCCAGAAATTCTACTAGAATGGCTAAAATAGAAAGCTCCCGTTGACTTTTGAATATATATAATGTATCTTATGCATGAGATACCATTATGGTAATTTATTATAATTCTTATGCAAAGTATAACGAAATGTTCATAAACATATACGTGTTATAGTAAATGAAAGAAAAAATTAAAAATCAACAGGAGGGAAATTACGAATTAAAAAAATCTTTTTAAATCTAGATTAGAAATTCATTGAATACTAATTAAAGTTTGTGTAAAAAGTTATATTTATAATTCGCAATAAGTAAATCAGTAGTATATTTCATAGGGGTCATTCAAATATTATGTAAGCACCTGGGGGGGAGGGGGTTAGCGATTTGCTTATTTTTGCTGACAAGTGGGAGGGGGGTGTTGAATGATGCTTATGTAAGACATTTTCAAATTCTCTTAACTTGTAAAAAAAATAAATTAAAAATTTCAAATTGAAGAAAAGAAATAGCAAAAGAACATTAAACTTAAAGTTCTGATGTCAGCTATTTTGACCGCAGAAGGAAAATATAAACGATCTCTTATCTAGAGGTGACTGTTCATGTTTGATGCATGAGGGCTTGTTATCTCTGAGAACTTGCGACTATTCCCAATCGTGAGAATAGAATAGAATAGAATAGAATGAACCGATGGGATATGTTGTATTGTGACAATACGAGTTTTCCGGAAAAGTTTCCAAAACGTAAGTAAAATTCCATCTTCTTTGTTTCCACCCCTCCTCTGTCAAGTGGTTGAATCCCATAACCGACTGCTCTACTGTCTGGTGTCTCGTAAGTTTTGAAAACCTCTCAATACTCTAGTGTAGTGGTGTTTAAAATAAATGAAATCGGAAATATGTCTTCATTTCGAGAAATCTTGTATAAAAAACTTTTTGAAAGTTTCAAAAAGCCTGCATCAGATAAACCTATGAAGGATATCCAATGTAAAACTAAGGATGTGTGGCGGCAATACAAAAAGTCTTCTAAAACGGACAAAGAGATAGAGGTATTGGTGCTAAAAAGAATTGAGGTCGAACTGCGCAAGGCAACCAAAAAGAAATCAGTCTTTCTTGATTATTTTATAAAGGTAAATATAATCAATTTATTCTTAAAATTTTAAATATATTTTATCTTAACTTTAAGTTTTTATAATTACTTGTAAAAATTGAAAAAGAAAGATAAGATAAAATGACCGTGTAGCTTTGGGGAAACATGGTCAGTATGGCAATAAATAAAGACCAAGGAAATGTCAAAAAACAAGTTATTATCTTTTTAAATATGTCGTAGTCAAGCTACAACTTATTTTTTTTCTTTTCAAATAACTCGAAAATTAATGCATCCAAAATTAATGCATCCATGGGGGAAAAAATTAAAAAATATATAAGTTTTGTAGTAGATAATTTTCGGAGTTTCCTCTTAGTCCGCACAACTTCGAAGAAAATCCTTATTATTTATATGCTGCTACCACCGATATGATTACGTGATATCGGTCACGCACTGAGAGGATTGATTAAATGAAAACCAACGCTTTCAATTAACTAAATTAACAGTTTATTTACGCACTATTTACACAACAACAAACGATATTTACACTTACAAACTCGGATATAGATGATCCGGTTCAACATTAAATTGAATACAGTAAAGGCTGTCTGTGTACTGTTAAACTACATTAACTCACTCTCACTCTACACACGTTAAATTAGCTTTCCGGAGATCAATCTCGATCTCCCAACACATGGGCTCTAACCCTAAGCTATCCGAGCCTCTCTCTCAACCCTACGCGCTCTCTCAGACCTATCCAAGGCATGACCGTCCACCTTGCGCGCTCCACTAAAACCCTCTCAGCAGAACAGACTGCCTTCCAGGAACCCCTTGCTCCTTCTCCACGTAAACCCTCCTGGGTTTTCTACCTGGTTCCCATTGTCTCCCCATCTTCCACAGACATCTCAAAAGGTTGGGCACGCCCCTCTCAAACTATATTTTCCCCCTTCATACCATCTGTACATTTTCACCGGCTTAGATCCAGTTTTAGGTAAGGAAAGACTGTTATTTTGAAATTCCAGTACACAGCCCATGCAATATATAATATATTAAAACAAAAAAATAATATAGAACCTCAGTTCTAATAGTAGATGTTTCTCAGAACCTGACACCCCCCACCTTAGCGGAAAATATGCCATTTAGGGGCTACTTTTCCCCAAACATATAGTAACATCATCGAAGAGTTCAATAGTCTCTTTGTAGGTTTCTTCATTATTATTATTACATATATATATCAAGGTGTCTGAACATTCTCTACTGACATCTCTAACGAACCGTGTACTACTATTATTATTACTGAAAAACTACACATGCTAATACACTATAACACAAAATTCAAATACAATTACACATATGCAAAAAAAATTTTTAACGTGATGGCACCCCTTTAAGGTTTGTCCACTATTTAGTCATTGATGCCGATCGGCTGTTCTTCCCAGCTCTTCCTGTGTAGCCTAGAAATTGCATCAGCATTTAAATGTTGAGCTCCTGGACAATGAGAAATACTCAGGTTCCAGCGTTGCAAGGCAAGCGCCCATTTAGTGAGTTTGGGGAACCTTGGGGTTGTTTCAGTGAGAAACTTTAATGGATTATGATCCGTTATGATCTCAATTTGAGATCCATATGTCCACTTTTCAAACTTCCGCAACCCGAAGAGAACACTCCAAGCCTCTTTCTCTATACTCGGCCAAGCACGCTGAGCCCCTGATAATTGCTGACTGGCAAAAGCTATCGTTTTAAACTGACCCTTTTCATCTTTTTGAGTAAGACAACATCCTACTGCCAGGTCTGAAGCATCGGCGTGAAGCTTATATTCCCGGCCTACGGTAGGTGTAGCCAAACGCGTCACGTTACATAACTCATCTTTAAGGGTATTAAATGCTTCTTCTGCCCTTTCATCCCATGGTACAGTATTTTTAACCTTCCCTTTAGTTAATTCCGTTAAAGATATAGCAATTTCTGCATAATTTGGAATATAAGATCGGTAAAATCCCATTAATCCCAAAACAGATCTAACTTCCTTCTTAGTTTTCGGCCTCTTTAAGTCCCTTATTGCTCCTATTTTCTCCTCATCAGGTGCATGCGTTCCACCCCCAATTACATGACCTAAAAACTTAGTCAATTTCTCTCCAAATTTACATTTATCCAGCCTAATCGTAAAGTTTCTATTTTTAAGTTCTTCTATAACAGACCTAACATGCTCACAATGCTCTTCCCAAGTGTCAGAGAAAATGATGACATCATCAATATATGCTTGTGCATACCTCCGATGAACTTGAAGAACCTCATTCATATCTTTTTGGAACGTAGCAGCCGCCCCTGATAAACCAAAAGGCATAGTACGCCACTGATAAGTCCCATTATGAGTTGTAAAAGCTGTCAAATGTTTACATTCCTCCACCATTTTAATCTGCCAATAACCCCTCAATAAATCAATCGAAGATAAATATTTAGCTGCCCCCGCAGTATACATTGATTTCTTGCGAATCTTTCATCGGATATGTTGGGACCTGCGTTACTGAATTTAAAGCTCTATAATCAATGCAAAGCCTAACAGTTGCGTCTTTTTTCGCCACGCAAACATTTGGATGACTAATTTCTGCATTTGATACTTCTATTAGATTTAATTCTAATAACTCCTGAATCTGTCTATCTACTTCCTCTTTATAAGCAACAGGTACACTATATAACTTTGACTTTTTCCTTGCCACATCCAGTTTCAAATCAATACGGTGCTCCCCTACTTCCGCTGGTCGCACAGGACCCATAAATACCTCTTTATTCTCCCTCAAAATGGACTTTATATCCTTGACTTGACTATTAGATAACCCTTTTATTTCGAACCTTTCTATGCCCCGTTCTACCTCTTGTTCCCGGTTTAAAATAGGAATTTCTACAACTTCTCCAAATTCCTCATCACCTTCAAAAACAATATTAACTATATTACACTTAGCAATAAATTCCCCTTTATTTTGATACACATACTTTTTGCTACCATCCTCCAACTCAAATAAGATTCTATCACGCACTTTCACTTTTCTAGATAATTGACATTCTAGACACGATTTACAGAATTTCTTAGCTTCTTTAGCCATACCTTCCCAATAAAAAGATTGCCTAATTCTCTCTAAGGATTTCTTTGCCGCGTGATGTTCTCCCTCATTAGAAACATGCGCTGACTTTAAGATTCCTTCTCTTTTGACTTTAGGCACTACTAATTGAGCTATAACTTCTTCTACAAATTTCTCTTTATGATGCAATAAGTCCTTTTTAATATAATAACCCCCTTTATCAATTTTAGCTAATTCCCAAGCTCTTTCTAACTCTCTACATTCCAATTGGGATTTCTTAAACATGTCTGAATTGCTAACGATAACTTTATTATTTTTCTCCACTTCCATTTTTCTGCATTCTGACTTTGTAAATTTTCCGATCTCGCTTCTATTGCGTAAACATTACAATTATCGCTGCTGATACCTTTCTTTTCACTCGAGTTATCAATACTACTTTCTGAACTTTCTAATTCTTGAGACTCTAGCAATGGCTCCTCGCGATTGACCCCTGACAACTCATTAATCACCTCGGGATGTAAAATTACCTGCTCATTAATATTATAGGTCACCGCGCAAAGTACTTCCTGATGAATTATATTAGTTTGTCCGAATTGCGGAATAGCTAATGGTAATTTAACCAACGGTGATTTAACTGCTTCACCAAATAATCCTTGTAAATAAATACTACCCGCTCCTTTTAATTTCTCTTCCGGTACCAAATCTTTATGAATAACATTAATTTCACATCCAGAATCGACCAATCCTTTTGCTTTTTGCCCATTTACACTAACTTCAATTTTCTCAAGTTTATTTAATTTCTCACCGATAACATTAGTTCTCTGTTCGGCCTTTGCCGATATCCTCGCCACAATAGCTCCCTTAGGTAACTCTTTATTTCCTTTTACGACTATCTTATTTACACTCGCTTTCTGTTCTCGACATTCGCTATTATTACTATTTCCATCATTAACCAGTTTATTGCAAAAACGTTGGTAATGACCCCTTAAACCACATTTAAAGCATCTAGGACTATATCTCCTAAACTCAGTTTTTCTATCCGAAAAAGAATTAATCTCATTATTTCCGTTTTGCCTCCAATTACCACTAAATTTACTATCCTCCCTAAGCCTCACTTTTTCATTGTTTACATACCTATCTTTACCCTTAAAACTTTTATACGTAACGGCATAAGACTTATGTTTAGCGTCAAAATAATTGTCACATTCTTTAGCAATTTTAGAAGCTTCTAACCATTTACTCTGCTGAGTTAACCCAATATATGATGCGGTTTCTTCATCTAACGTGTTTAATAACTTATCCGTAATTATTAACTGGTTGACCTTTTCATATGAGTCAGCACACCTAATCTTACAATAATTTTCCCATGTTGCTATTAAACGCGATACAAATAATACATGAGTTTCATTCTGGTTTCTCCTAGCCTTCTTAAAATTTTCCAAACACGCCTTTGGTGTCGGCTCATGTTCCCTTAGAACTAACTCCTTTAATTCCTCATAACTCTCAATTTGTTCCCTAGTGGTATAAATTAACAAATTATCCGCCTTATCTCCTATTTAGTAGAATTTCGGCCTGCTGGTTTTCCTGCACATTTTTAGTTTTGAATGCCCTTTCTAAACTGTTGAAAAATAAATTCCATCCTTCAGTCCCTTCTGGTACTTTGATAGACAGAGTTTTAACACTTTTGATCAATTTTTCTATGTTACTTTCATTATTAGATTCCCTAGACCCATCAGAGTTATTTGTCGAACCTTGTACCCATAGCCTCTCCATTTCTAATTCATGTTTCATCCTTAATTTTTCAGTCCTCTCTTCTCTTTCTAACTTTTCGCGCTCTAATTTTTCCTGTTTTTCTTCGCGCTCCAAGTTTTTCTGTTTTTCTAACTTTTCGCGCTCTAATTTTTCCTGTTTTTCTAACTTTTCGCGCTCTAATTTTTCCCGTTTTTCTTCGCGCTCTAATCGCTCCGCAAAAATAGTGTTAGATAATTCCTTAATAGCCCCCTCATCATATTCCTCGCTGTCCATTATCTTTTTCTTAAGCTGAAATCTGGTTTCATCTTCCGTGAATTCAACCTCCAACTCTTCGGCTATCATCTGAAGATCCACTTTTTTTAGTTTCAATAAGAAAGCCATACCTTTACCGATTACTATTACCACTCTACAATAATATTTAACCCTGCTAAATGAACATTTCCTAAATTTCTACTTTAGTACAGTTACCTCCACTTATTATACTAATTAATACCTTTCAGATAATCGCTATATTATATTTCTAATTTAACCCACTGTATAACCTGATTTTCCTCAACCATTTCTATCACACAATTTACTTCCAATAAAACAAAAGGTAAAACAATAATTTCGATTTGATTACTATGCAATACAGATTCCACTTTATACAATTAGATAATAACATACAATTTACATAATAATACTGATACGTTGCAAATTGAATAAAAGTATTGATGTCAGTAGAAACATCCACATAAAGAAAAGTTGTATAACATACCCACATAAATTTCTACAATTATCCTCAATAAAATATTTCCAAATTCAATACTGGTCTTTACACTTAAGATCACAGATAAGATCAAAATCTTCTATATATTTTTTTTTATTCTGACTGCGAGCCTTTTTTTTTTCGAAATTTACTTCTATCCAATTAAAATTCTAAGCAAATGTTCATTACTCGTTTGTTATCAACTCTTCAAACTTAAAACAGTATTGCCTCATTTAAATATTACTTTAATAATAATTTAAATTTAAGTAAATTCAATTATTCTTTCCAACTATTATTAACACAATGCATTAATTTTGTTCACTACCATTATTATGAAAAAAAAAAAAAAAAATAGAAAATCAATATTAGCACAAGTTATTATGACCCTTTCTTAAAACAATAATAAATATGGCTATTAAAATATCCTACCTATCTGAACACAATTATTTGATTGCACATAAATTACCTAAACAATTTATCTTAAATTACTATCAATTATACAACAACAAATACATTTGGTTCGAGAATGTCAGCAGACAGAAATGATCAAAACACCTTACCTTATACTTTATCTGCTGGGGTACTCCGCTGCTCACACGTAGTTCCGCGATGCACTCAATATTTCACACTTTAAAGTCACTTTGATGATATTCAATACTCAGGTTGTAATACACCGTAATTTGATTCACTGTAGCGATGATAGGGCACAAACACTATTTCGGTTCGCTGCAACAACGATAGGGTACAACAATTTAGTTCGGTTTGCTGTATCGATGATAGGGCACAACACTTTAGTTCGGTTCGCTGTAATTATGATAGGGCACACACACTCTGTATTTCTGCTCGACGCTTGGTTTTTATCTCTCTAAAATTCTGCTCGACGATCCGGTATTTCCACGCAAGAATGCCACTGGGTGATCCGGCACTAACACACTGCAACACGGCTCGTTGGTCACTGGTCCAAGACGATTCTATCCCGTCGCTGCCATCAATTGTCGGAGTTTCCTCTTAGTCAGCACAACTTCGAAGAAAATCCTTATTAATTATATGCTGCCACCACCGATATGATTACGTGATATCGGTCACGCACTGAGAGGATTGATTAAATGAAAACCAACGCTTTCAATTAACTAAATTAACAGTTTATTTACACACTATTTACACAACGACAAACGCTATTTACACTTACAAACTCGGATATAGATGATCCGGTTCAACATTAAATTGAATACAGTAAAGGCTGGCTGTGTACTGTTAAACTACGTTAACTCACTCTCACTCTACACACGTTACATTAGCTTTCTGGAGATCAATCTCGATCTCCCAACACATGGGCTCTAAGCCTAAGCTATCCGAGCCTCTCTCTCAACCCTACGCACTCTCTCAGACCTATCCAAGGCACGACCGTCCACCTTGCGCGCTCCACTCCAACCCTCTCAGCAGAACAGACTGCCTTCCAGGAACCCCTTGCTCCTTCTCCACGTAACCCCTCCGGGGTTTTCTACCTGGTTCCCATTGTCTCCCCATCTTCCACAGACATCTGAAAAGGTTGGGCACGCTCCTCTCAAACTATCTTTTCCCCCTTCATACCATCTGTACATTTTCACCGGCTTAGATCTAGTTTTAGATAAGGAAAGACTGTTATTTTGAAATTCCAGTACACAGCCCATACAATATATAATATATTAAGACAAAAAAAAATATAGAACCTCAGTTCTAATAGCAGATGTTTCTCAGAACCTGACAATAATCTTCAAACTATTTTAAAATTATGCACCTTACTAAAAATGAAATGTAATCCAATTGAATTGAAAACAATGTATCTTATACTTCTATGAATATCAAGTCTCATTTTTAAGTACTTTTCCGTTAGATGGTCGCCAAGTTGGCGTGAAGTTTAATTCACGTAAACATGAAATATTTGAATGAAAATTAAGGATTAAGGAAAAGTGAGCATTTAAAAACATTTGAAAATACACATTTTTATGAACTCTTTTATTATAAATATTTATTTTTAAGTCATAACTTTGTAATAAACAAATTCAATTAGAAAAATGATAAATTAAGTTGTATTATTAGATTACGATTAAGTAATGACATTGAACAATTGATTAACGTTACGTTCAATAAATAGAAAATCACAATATTTTTCAAGATTTGCAATGAAAATTCTTTACACGATCAGGGTTACCATAAATGGCGCTATAGAGCAGTTCACATCAGGTGACTTTTACCGGAGAACAATGAACAAAGCTGTAGGACACACAAATATGAAAAGCATTGATAAAGGTAGCGATGCCTGTCCTACAGCAGCAGCAAAAACCAGTTCATGACGTCACATTACACTGCTCTATAGCATATGTTTTTTCATTGCACCGTTTAACGGAAAAGCACCCATTTTTATTAGCGTTTATTTGATTCAATAATACCATGAACAAATTAAAATTGATAATGAACTTATCAAAAAATAAATACAAATAAAGGCTGTATTTTTAAAAAACTGTTATTTCGCTTTTTTGCTTCTGCAGCATTGAAATACTGACCTTAGTCACGACCACGTCGCAAAATTGGGCAAAATATCAGGTCTAACCCCTCTATAATAGCGCCATCTGTCGTTCATTAAATTCACGAATAGAACAAAATTTTAAACAAAAATTATGCAATAATTATAAAGACATACACTTTGACAAAAGAACCTCAATAACGTTCAAGCTTAAAAATTAATGAATTACGGTCGAATTTCGACCACTGGGTGACCACTAGTTTATTTAATTTAGTAGACGATTTTAAAATGTTATTTTAAAATAGATCAAATTTTGTCCATAGTTTGGTAGATTAAATATCCAGTGAGCATTTAGTACTAATTTAATTTTTTTTAATGTTGTACGTTAAACATTTATTTTTAACCCCTTGACCGCCGGTGACTGATATATTAGTCCTCTGAAATGCAATTTTTCTTGTGATACACTTATTATTCAAATATCTATAAAAAACCAATTTCATTCAAAACAAAAAAAAAAAGACATGCAGAGGTTTATAGTATCGAGATTATTTTTTATGTAATTTTTAAAAATATGTATAAATGTGCTTCAATCCTGGTTTTTGGATTTAAAAGAAATTACAGAGAAGAAATTACAAGCACAGAAAGAAAACTCATAATATGAAACCTTAACAGAGAAGAGTGTTCTTAACTTTTTAACATATTTATATCATGAAATAAAACTTACAGCAGGCTATTTCCATGCGAACTTGTTATGTCTGTTACATACTACGATTTTGTGTACCAGTATTTTAGAACGGAAAAATGTGACTTATTTTGTCGGAGATATCTCATCAATTGAATAAGGCGAAGCAAACTTTTCGAAAATAACGGTGGCCAACAAGCATAGCGATTTTCAGCTGTGTAACAGACTAACAAGTTCGCATGGAAATAGCCAGCATCTTAAACTTGAAGCTAAATAAATTTTGTTTTACATTTCAGGCAAGTTCCTTAAAAAAGGTTGCTGTGTCTACTAAAGTTGATAGAGTTAAACTAAAATCAAAAAAAATTTCTACTGATGGACAAGAGGTAGAAAATAAAAAGAAGGAACAGGATTCTCAAATTGATACTAAGCATAAAACCCCATCTCAGATGTCTTCTGAAAAAAATCAGAACTGGAAAAAAGTTTATATGCCTTGTATGCTGCCAAGGACTCCATGTCAAGTTCTCAAATTCAAAAACAGAAAAATAAGGTTTCCAGTGATCTAAAAAATGTAAAACAATCCTTAAAAAGGAAACGACAAAATGCTTAATACCAAAGAAAACATCCAACCACTAAACGAACAAAGCTTGAAGAAATCTGCCATGATAATCCAGACATTAAAAAAATATATCTTTGAGGGAATCAGTAGGAAGACCAAGTTTAAATGTAGATCAACCATTATTGCTTAAGGCAATAGCAGACATAGCTATTATTGGAAGCGCTGCAGATTCAAAAAGAAGAAGCGAGTCAATACGAAGTGGCAAAACTCTCGATGACTTGACTGCAGATTTGAAAAAGGTTGGTTTTGCAATAAGCAGGAGTGGAACATATATTCGTTTGCTTCCGAAAAATTCCTCAATCATTGAGGGTCGAAGACATGTCACCACTGTGCCGGTAAAACTTTCTTGGGCTCAGGTTGACTATCACCGATCTCACATTGATACCCAATTTGCAGTAACATCCATCCGCTATTTAGAAACTTTAGCTTCAATTATTGGGCCCATGCAAGTATTTATCCTTTCACAGGATGAGAAAGCACGTGTACCTTTGGAAATTACAGCAGCCAATAAACAGGTGAAATCTGGATCCAGGGTTTGTACGGTTCCTTGAATTTCCAGACCAAGAAATTCTTCGTTACGAGTATTTTATTATAGAAAAATCTCCCCTTAAATAAGGCGAAATTTCGCACGTTTAAACTACATTTATTTTTCTACAAAAAAATACTGATATTTCGCCTTGAAAATAACGATACACGTACGAGCCCTCGGATCATGCTTGAAGTTTTTAGAATCGTGAATTCGTTTGATTTTGTTCTTAAATTTAATCAATTCTCAGTGTAGATTTTCGAGATCTTCCTAAGAATTACCTGATTTTCTTTGAATTCTTCTTTTGGAATTTTCGATTTTAGAACACTCGTTTTCGGATTCTTCTAACTGTTTTTTAATCGTTTAGAATGGTTATTGGCTTTCACTGAACGTATTCTACGTCGGTCGTTTATATTCTTCGTCTAATTGGGGTTTTATAACTTGCAATCACCTCTCTAATTTTCCATGTGATTTGGCGATGCTTTGCATTTCTGTTACTTTTGTTCTAATTTACGAATTATTAATCATAGCTTCCATATCATACAATTTAGATTCTAAGGATCTTACCGCGATCCTTTAATTTGTTTTTCAGAAAAAAATGCTTCTTTTAATTTGATTACTTCTGTTTCTAACAATTTATGTTTTCTTTCAGCTTCTTTAACCCTCCGTCTACCAGACGGGTCCATTGGACCCGACAGGTATATACAAAATATTCATTCAAACCAGAAATTTCTTTAAAATAAACTAAGTATATAAACCAGACAAAAATAAGGTAAATAAATAAGTTAAATAGTTTTAAATAAAAATTCTGGTGTAGAACGTTTTATTAAAACTTGAATAAAATTCCCGGTAGATCTAGGGTTAACTTGAATATGAATACTTACATTTTCATTTTCTAAACGTAAATTTTTAATTTCGGTGCTGGAATAATTAAATTGGTTAGATGGCAAATTTTTACTTTGGTTCAGAACTAGTGAGTTATTATTATGGAATGTGGAAGAATAAGAGTTAAATTTGCAATTTATAGTTAATTCACTTGCATTAATATCATAAATTAACGAACTTTTAGATTTATCCTAATATTTATTTATTTTAACATCGTTACCAGAAATAGTTAACCCTCTAATGCACATAGTACATACAGGGTAATTATAATTAAAGTTTAAGTTTTTCAAAATGCTCTAAAAAACGAACCACTGATTAGAATGACGTCAAAATTGAATGGGATTGAAGAAGGGGGAATCTATTGAAGAAGGGGGAAAGAACATGAACCAAAAAAAAGTTCCAAATTTTAGTGACAGATGGCGCTGTAAGCGTCTGAAGATGTAAGTTAAAATACCTGGCATGCGCACGGCCATTTCAAGTGTTATAAAAGCGCTGGGTAAACGGCGTTGGCCATGAGTGTCTCAATGAAGGACCGCGCTCTGCTTGTGGGATAGTTGCGCTCCGCACGGTATAATTACTTTTTCCTGCATTTTCCTCCCCAAAGGTCAAGATGGGTAGATTAGGAGGAGATTAAAGGAAGATAGTCTGAATAGGTTTGACTGCGGAGTTAGTAAAGCATCCATTTTGATGCAAAACTACATCTTTTTTGTCTCGAATTATACTCTTTATCTAAAATCTTAGAAACTTTTGAAAATTCTCTTAAATTTAAAAATCTATTTTTATCCACTAAAGATTTCACAATCTTCAAACTGCTTACCTAAAGACTTTGCCAAGAACTCTGATAAAAAATTTGCATATTTAAAAATAAAACATAAAATTCAAGTGCGCGGCTTTTGTTTTTCTCTCTTGAGTTTAATAACATTAAATGCTGCATTTAACTGATGAATATTTTTTTAGATAATTTTTATCGACAGAAATAACTGCCTTTTGTAATGCCTGTATTTTATACTTATATTTTGTCCTTTATATTTCAAAGGACAAAACAACTTTCAAGCTATTAAAAACATGACATATTATTTTTTTCATTCAAAAAATTCCTTATAATAGAAAGGAAAAAAAATTATACAAATATAAGGAATTTCTTGAATGAAAAAATTATGAGTCATTTTTTAATAACTTGAATAATATATGGAAAACATAGGAAAAATTGATTATTGAAAATGTTATTCTTGAATTGAAACTATTAAAGGTATAATTAAAAGATGAATAAAATATTCAAGCTACTTTTTTTTTCTTGAGTTCAAAGTATGGAGTAACTAGCTCAGTGT